>CM061039.1:15502500-16752500 GCA_030763125.1 Hippophae gyantsensis | reverse complement strand
GTAGAACAAGCTTCTTTTAGAGCAATCTTCTACTAAACTTTTAGGATCCTTTTTTCCAGGACCACCTAGTTCAGAATGTTGGAAGACATTGCAAATCTTTTCCTCTCTAGTTTTGATTCAACTAGTATAGCACACTCGTTGTTACAAACTACACTAGATGTTGATGCCAATTTTTATCAATATCAATGATTGGTGCACCACTTGTTTCCTATGTACATGAAAACAGAGAACATAATGTTTAGGACCTTGGACCACCACAGGGTGTGGTGGAATTTAGCCCTTCTTTGGTTAAGTAAGTCCAGGTAATGAGGAGAAGGAAGTGACTAGTGTCTCTCTTTAGGATGTAGAAAGATGTAGAGAAAGATATTCAATGAGAGAGTATAGATCTCAACGTGTGTGATTGAGATGAAGTTTTGATGCTATCTCAAAAGAAATTATTCTGTTATGATAAATAATGGTGTCTATTTATAGGAAAGAATATAACTACTAATGATCTTTATCCATAGTGATAGAATTATCTTTAAATATCAGAGCGTTATCCACTTAATTAGCTCAATGTCAAATAATTAAGGATTTAAATTTCAATCATTTATTATATTAGATATTTACCTAATATTGAGGCTTATATGATTACTTAGCACTAACTTGACTAGTTTATTAGTTATATTGTAAATTAAGACCTCTCATACTATGCCACATGGTGTGAATTATTTTACACACAACAATACTCGATTAGTGACCCCTCCAAAAGGTAGCTACATGATCTAACTCATCTCATACAATTTTTCTTACCAATAAATCAAGATAAATGTTCTGAAAATTACCTCACTACCAGTTGGAAAAAATGGGTTTTTAATTTATGGTGGTATGTTAATTTGAGGTATTATTTTGGATGGATCCATTTGATATGTATATCGTCATGATTGATCTTCCATGAGGATATCAAAATCATATATTTACATGCTCAAAATGACATTGGAGTGAATAAGAAATTGAGTCTAAAATTTCACTCATTAAGAAAGAGAAATGTGATTGCTTTATGTTTATCCCACATGAAAAAAATAACAACATACTAAAGGCTTTATATAACACTTTCTTTCATAAAATTGGTAAGTTAGTATAGCAAGAAGGTTCTCTCTACGTACACACATATAGGGGTGCGAATCCTCGTATGTTAGACCTTAAAATATCAAACTTTAATTAGACGCCCACATGTCCTACAGACACGAATGTTATCTAATTTTGATGGGTCTTGTGTAGTCTAATTTTTGCTTCCAATGGCTACATTTGAAAGTCTATATAATTTACTTTGTAGACTATAACTAAGGGAAAACATAAAAATTGTAGCAACCATTTTTCCTAAATCAAATTATCTTCTTTCTAGAATTTCTAATTTAAAGCTAAGTTTATTTAGGTGGAGCTCAAATTATGTGTCAAGTTCATTTCGTCAGAGCAATTTTTAGTGTTCAAATTATGTTTTTTTATGGTTTTATCTTGTGAGGAATTTTTTTCTTTAATCTCAACCACATTTGTGAGAGAATAATTTATTTTAAAGAGATCGTATAACACAGGACTTAATCATCTTTTATTTTCATATATTTATTTTATTGTAAATTTATAATTTATTTTATTGTTATAATTTTAATTCATTTCAATTTACATTTAAAGTAAAATCTTGTTTTCCACTACAATATTTCCTAAACTATCCACAATAATCAAGTTTCTAATTAAATCAATTATTTAATGATCAAATAATGAGACAAACAAGACCCAATAAAACAATTTATAAAACAAATAGTTAAAGCAAGCATATGAAAGTAAATAAAGATGACACCAAGTTTAACATGGTTCAACTCCAATAAAGAGCTTACACCCATACTCGAGCAACCAAGCAATGAATTTTACTATGAATCAAGAGTATACAACTTATTCTTCTAATAAGCACATTAATATGCTATCTCTCACCACCCATCTTGAAAGCTTTAAATAACATTCAAAGCCATCATACTATACCTATGGAGATATATTTTAATTCACTAACTCTCAATATGCTATAATAAAGTGTTATTACCTTAAAGTAACTCAATACAAAGAGTGGTCCAAGAATACTAAACATCTCACTCTGCTTCTAATTGAGAAATACTAAGTTTTTGACTCTAGTTCTAATTGAGAAATACTTATATTCTTTCTTACATCTCTAATAATCTTACTCATTTTAGCCCAAACAAATCCAATACAATCCATAGATTCGAGCATATAAATGTAAGATAAATGCTTTCCTTCTTCTTCTTATTATTTTTTTTCATTTCTTGCAATGGGTGTCTTATTGCCTAAATGGGTGCTCGAGTAATGAGCACCATTCTACAATAGTCTTGATCGATTATCGATTGATATTTACTTAATCGTTTACCTCTATACTTGCACGATGCAAGGTCAATTTTTAGGTCTCTAGAATTGCACAGAATACTCATATCCTTCTCTCTCAATAGTCAATTAATTCAATTTTTGATGCCCAATTACCTTATAGGTTACTCGGCCACTCACCACAAATTTATATCACAAATTCTCGTACAAATCAATGCCTTAACCCCTTTCTCATAGTACTCAATCTTTAAATTTTATTGTGTCTTTTGTTATGTATTTACCCTATAGAGGTTTATAACTAGTTATAGTATAAGTATATAAATTTATAGTATATTGGTATTTGAATTGAAAACAAGTTTATGTTTAGAGATGACAATTTGAATCAATGTGTCAAGTACTCGTGAGTACTTGACTCGTTCAGGTCAGAACGAGATGGGATAGATTGGGGCATAAACGAATTGGGGTATTATTCATTTCATTATAAACGGTTTGTGATACAAATAGTTAGGTCAAAAATAGATTGGTTTGGTTCATCATTCGAGTACTCTTTTTCACTACTATTTTCTTTTAAGTTAATCATTTAATTAATTATAAAATTTAATAATTTGCTCGTTTTTGTTATTAAAGGTGCTCCATAATTCATACATGTTATCATTTGTTTTTGAAATTATTTATCATATAGGCTATTTATGAATTGGGTATTCATGATTTTTAATTATTTTTTATAAAATAATAGTTAGTGTAGTTCAAATTTATAATATATATTATTAATTATAAATATTTTTGAAATAATTTTTATTAAGTTTTTTTAAATTTATTGATTTTATCATTAAAATTTTTAGATCATGATGAGTTCTTTTTATCCAATGTGAGTTGCATGTGGGGAATATTTTTTTTAAATTTTACCCAAAACATTAAGAAAAAGTAATACTAATAGTTAAAATATTAATGAATTATGTTGAATGTATTATTGTGATTTTTATAATATATCTACTTGATTAATTTAATTTTTATTAACTATCATTATTTTAAATAATTATCCCATTAGTTTTTTTTAATTATACGAGTTTATATACTGAATTTGTGTTAATACTCATATCTTATCCATTTAAATCATTTTTATTTACATAAAAATATATAAATATATTTTAATTTAAAAAAAAAAGATTTAAAAAAATTGTAAGTTGATTGATTTTTTTATCCGTATGCATTATCCGAACCGAAATAAATTCAAATAATATTAAATTATTCAATTCAAATTATCCCAGATCGATTTAATTGGAATCTGAACCGATTCAAACCATTTCGATCTCTATTTCAGCCGAAAGATATTGAAGCGGATAACTTTATACGGATTTAAAGGTGGGCAATAAAAAGAATAGTACCCACTACCCAGTAACGCAGTGACATATGCTTTTGCATCAAGAAATGACATTCCTTAAATTACTCTCTAAAATTCAAACTTACTCTGGTCACTAATCAGTGCTGACTTTTCGTCTTTTCTTGAAGTATAATTTTTATATAATTAAATTAAATTATACATAATAAAAATTTAATATTAAAAATAAATATAAGTTTAAATTATATTAAATAAATTAATTAATCTATATAAAATTTTAATTTTAAAATTATATATTTAGATTTTTTCTTTCACCTCAAATTAAAAATATTTTTTTAAAATATAAGAAAAATATAAAAATAAATTAAATATTAATTTAAATATATTTTTATATTGAAATTATCTTAATAGATAAAAAACTATCTATTAAATATAAATTATTTATCATCAATTTTATTCGATTGTATTATACAGTTTGTTAACAAATATTATATAAAATAATTATAATACAATTTAATATAATTTAATTTATCTAATATATTACACCAATAGCATAAAGTGTGTCTTTTAAGCATTTACTAGTATGTAAAGGTAACTTGAAGCCAATGCTATGATGCTTCTATAGTTACAAGCATCTGAACTCCAGGTGAGGAATGGTCCAAATTCTTAAAGCAATTGCTTTTTGCTAGTAGAGGAAGTCATAATCAAAGGTATTGAGATCAAACACGATAGCTCCTAAATAAAAGTACTATTTGCACTTAGCAAGAAAGTGACGGTAGTTCTCGTAGAAACCACCTAACTATCGAAGAAGCATTATAGACTATACAAAATTATACGAGTGCCTAAAATTTTCACCGTACATACTTGTAAAGGTTATAAGTGTGTATGTAACTTGTATATTAATATGTACTAATTGTATGAAAATAAAGATAAAAAAGAAAAAAATATTAAATAATAACTGAAACATTTTGAGATAATAGTATTAAAAGTTATTGAAAAAAAAACTCACGTTAAAAGAATAGTTAACATTACTTTTATACATCTATCATTTTTTAAAAATGTTAACTCTATATATTATATAAACTAAATATTTTTAATTCAAGAATTGTGTTATTGGATCTTAAATACAAGAATTAATATGTTAAAAATTACTGAATATTTTTCTTAAAAACTTGAGTTAATATAAAAAAAAATCGATATTATTTGTATATATATATGTATCAAATAAAATTTAATTATATATATATATATATATATATTTGATAAAATAATATTAACTCTATTTTCATTAAGTTTTTAAGAAAATTCATCTAAATATTCTAAATGCCAAAAAGAGAAAGTGGATTTACTTTTTCATTTTATCTAGTGCTCCATGCTTGACATTGTGTCTTATCTTTAAAAAACAAATATAAATAAAAAATCAATAACTTGAAGTCACATAGTGGACTCCATGTTTCATGTTCTCATGCGATGCTGGATTCGCTTTCAGTCGTTTGGATTAACTCTTAAGTTACGTCTCTCTCTTTTTCGTATATTCTTATCTCCATGTGACATGGACTCATGATATTTTAAGAAATATATAGCTTTTAGTAGTAATTCAAAATACCATATTTAGCAATGTAGTAAATTATAAATCACTTATTTATAGCATTTTTTTTATTTTCTTCTTTAGTAATTCTCACATAACAGCTTAGAAGATGCATGTAAAAAGATTTTTACAATAATTTTTCTACTTTTAAATTTTATTGTATATTATTATTTTTTCTGCACCATATATAAAAATTCATTTTTTAGTGCACCAAAAATTTGAATTTCTTTTAGTGTGGTTACATGATGCCTTTTAAAGATTAACTCTTTGGTGAGTCTTAGAATTGATCAACGTTTCCATTAATGGACAATAATTTTGAAAATCAAATACTTATCCAATTTAAATGATAAGTATTATTTTTTTTTAATGAAGAGATAAGTGTTAAAATGTTAAAGAAATAAAGATTATAGGAGAGCTAGGTAACACTATAAAAATTTATTTTGGGACAATTTTTTAAGTCATTAAACTTATGTTTTTTAATTAGATATTTAATTCTTAAACTTTCAATTAGTTCGGTCACTACTTAAAAAAATACACTTTAATTTATAAATTTTAAAAATTTAGATATTATATTTTCAATTTTTTGTATATTAACATTCTAACCTTTTAAAATATAAAGATTAAAGTGCATTATTTAAAAATTTAAAAACCTATTTTTTATTTTTTTAAAACTTGGCATCTTATCGCAACAATGTGATTCATAGAATAAAAAAAAACAAATAATAGTTAGACATTTATCCCCTTTTCCTCTTACTAAATTTTTTTAAATATATAATCTGAGTTGTTAATTTCTAATTAAAAATGTCTAGCATAATCTATATATATATATATATATATATATATATATATATATATATATATTCTTTTTTTCTTTGTTGTTTTCTTGGCTAGTAGACACTAGAGGCGAAAAAGATCACATCAGATTCAGTTGGCTATTTTTGAATGACCCATTTGCATAAAGGCACATGAATCCAAAAGCTTAAAAAGAAATCACACACGCACATGAGTGTTCTTTTTTTAAAGTTTAAATTGATATCATAATTTTCTTAATGCATGAATTTTATTTTTAATTAAAAAAATATTATCTATCATATATTTTTCTTTCATAATATAAACAATGTATCATTTTTTAGGTAGATTGAAAGTAAAAATATGTAGATAAATACGTTATAAATTAGAATGTATTTTTAACATCCTTTTGAATTCAATTTCTTTTTTGTGGACATCTATTCAAACCTAATTGAGCAAGTAATGTTACTTGAAAATTAGGGCGTCTATCGTATTAGAATATTATCAGCTTCCTTGGTTCAAAATTTTACATTTAAAGAATAAATTTTAGCTTTTCACACTCTAAAAAGTCAACCTTGAGATAAAAGAGCGTAAATTTTGTATGAAAAAATTACTCATTGATCTAAAAGTTAATATCTTTAAAAATTAAATTTGAGTAAAAAATAATTTATATTATTAGTTGACATGAACCTAAATCAACTCAATAATATTTCATTAAATTAAAAATTATTCATAAGACTGAAGACATGAACTTAACCGATGTAGGATTTAAATTTTTTAACAAGAGTTCTTTACATCAACGAAGATGCGAAAGTTCTGACGATTGTTAAAAAAAATTAAATCTCAAGTAAGTTAAATTCATGTATTTCACATTGTTTATAATATTATGTGACGTTTAACTCAATAAAATTTTATTATATTAAGTTAAATTTAGATAAATTAACATATATTTTCATGTTATTAATTATTACTAAAATTTAATGAAGGTTTAGACTAAGACTACTTTAGTTACACTAGACAAAATGTTAAACACGTAAAAATTTGCACATCTTTATTAATTTTTTAAAAAAATTCTATGACTAAATTAGTAATTTTCTCGACCAAATTGGGCTCGTTGAAAACGATAGAGGCACACTTAGGCAACTTGTGCGAGGAAGCACTCATATTTATACAGTTGTTTGGTTTTTAAGAAGATGCTACGAAAAAGCCAAACCCCCTTAACGAATCTACGTAGCTAGCCAAGTAGTTTAAGTTGGTTTTAATTGAAACTTTGACTTTATAGTTTTATAAATTGTATATATATACGACTTTGTTACGTGTGTACTAACAGAGAAATAGAAACATAAGTGATAATATTTACAATAGAAGATATAAAATTGAAGATATTATGTGTATAAAGAATTAATTAAAATGATATAACTTGATTATAAAAAAATATATTTATAAATAAAACTTGATTATCAAAAAATATATTTATAAATAAAACTCAATATAAATAATAGTTTGATAAGATATTTAAATAAGATATTTAATTAAGATGAAATATTATTTTAATTTAAACATTTTATATTAAAATTTTGTTTGTTGAATATAGTTAAAATTAAATTTTGATAAGTTAGATTCATTTAATATTGAACGTTAATTAAATTATATTTAATAAAATTATTTTTTTATTATAAATTTTAAATATATTATTTAAAATAATTAAAAAAATAAAAATAAACCTAATAAAATGAACTACAAAATTATCTCAATATTTCTATATATTCTAAACCTTACCCCCTCGTTTTTTTCATGATTTGGTTTATTTACTTTTCATTTTGACATTCTCATCTCCATATTATTTTCCTTATAATTTAGTTACTTTATTTCTTAATTTTAATACTTTGCTCATCTTATTTTTTCATAGGTTAAATATCATTAGCATCCTTGAAGTTTGTACAAATATAAAAAAAAATACTAAATTTGTGATTGTAGCATGAGAAAAATATATTCTTACTTTTTATTTAAAAACTACCGAATAAATGTAAAATAAACTAAATAATCATTGAAAAGTAAGTTGTTCTAAAAAAATAAATATAAAAAACAAAAGAAATTTTAATCTTTTACGAAAGATATAAGTATTTTTATTTTTAATGGTTTTTATCTTTGTGTTATTTTATTTATTTTATTTTTAAATTTTAATTTATTTATATTTAAAATAAAAAATTTTATTATAAAAATAATGAATATTTTATATAAATTTATTATTTCGTGTATATTGTTTTAAATATAAGGTTATTTAATATTAATACAATATTAAATTATTGGAACCTCCTTTTTATTTGAGGAATCTTACAGATGTTATTGATATGTACTCTTTTTTATATTTTTGAAATTTAAATTCAAGATGAGAAATTTTGGATTAAACATGTAAAAATTAAAAAATAACATATCAAATTATAAAAAAATAAAAGTAAGAGAATTAAAGCAAAAAATAAAATAATCAAATAAAAAGAAAAAGAAAAAAATAATAAGTAAACAAAATTGTAGAATATATAAAAAAATAATTACTATTAGTTATCTAACCCTAAATCATATTTCTCGCTATTTAAGTGCATACAACAAATAAATGTGGTATAATGCTTGTGACAAGTAGAGGCTATAAGGACCTTTCGAGCACAATAAATTGATATGTTTAGAATCATAGGTAGAAATAAATATTTATCCCCATTATGGTTCGAGAAATTTCAAACTCTACAAACATCATCGTATAGTGATCAAACTTACATTCTTACAATTTACGGGGTTATTTGATAATGATTTTGATTTTATTAAATGATTATTTAATTTGGTAATGATTTCTAATTTTATTTATTTTTGTTTAAGTAATCACTACCACACCATATGATAATTCATAAATATTTAAAAATATAATTTTTGATTTTGAATTTTTTTCATTGAATATTTATAAAGAACAAATCCAATTTTACGACCTTTGTATTTATAAGTATTTAAAAACATAAAATTTGTAAATAATAACCAAAAAAATTCTTTTTTTAGTTTAAAAAAACCATAAAGTATTACGAAATAACTTGTAAGTAATTTTTAATTTTTTTCTTAAAAATCTCTAAGTAAAAATTGTTATAAAATATATTTGCGATTATTTCTAAAAAAATCATAAATCACAAAATTAATTATTTAATTATAAATCAAAATAGTTATCAAACAAGAACTAAGTTACTAGCAACACGAGGACTCTATATTTCACTTGTTCTAATTACAAAGTCATATGGTCAAGAAATTAAAGTTGGGGAGTGTTTTCACTCTTTTAGACTCTCTTTTTTACATCTAGTAAATTCATATGCAAAATTAAGGTTTAGATATTTTTTATTTGAATATATATTCAAGGGTATCTTTTATGATTCAAAACTTTTTCTAAGAGACATAGCACGATTTGTCAATATTATTGTGGCCATTTGTTTTCATTTATTGGAACTTCAACAATATTTTGTACTTTTAAACACATGTATAAAGAGAAAACTTAGGTTAGTTAGTAATCTAGCGATTTACTAATAGCCTTATCTTTCTCAAGCTTTAATGATAATTTCATTTTTGAACGCATGTAATACTTTTTGCATGAACATGTGATCAAAAATAGCATCATAGACGAAAATGTTTATTTAGAGGCTTAACAAGGTCCACATAGTCCAATTTTCATTGGTCTAGCTCTTTTGTCTGAGCTCTAGAAGACTTGTAATTTTGAACGCTTATACCCAATAATTTACTTTACATGAGTTAAAAAGTAGCACCATAATCCAAAATATTTGTCGAGAAGCTCAACAAGGTCCATATGTAGTACGATTTTTCTCTTTTGTGGGAGTTCTAGTGACATTGATACTTTGTACGTGTTGATGTCGATTAATGTCAATACTAGGTAGGAATGTTCTCTATAGATCTATGAGACATAACAACTCATTAGGACCTCAAATCACAGTGAGGGTGGTGACATTTGACCTTCCTATGCTTAAGTCAATATTGAGATTTAATGAACGTATAAGATATCTAAGATCCGTTCTATGATGAATAAGAAAGAGAGTGTTTAGTTGTCGTTCTCTATTATATGAGAGATGTTGAGTTGTGATTTGAGATATGTCTTATGTGTGAATGTATACAATAATGAATATATATATATATGGAATAGAAGTAACCTAATATGTATCATTTGTCCATTGATATAAACTTATTGTAACATCATGGTTATTTTTTCATAGTTATATCTTTTAGATAATTAGTGGATAATTAATGATTATTTATCTCTTTATTGAGATTATTGTATGGTTATGCTTATCTAATGACTTAACGCTTACTAGGTTGATCCATTAAGGCTTTTTGCTGACTATGATCACTTTTTATTCTCCACGTGAGCTATATTAAATTAAACCTAACATCACTCTTGGACTTTTCAAGCCTTGATCAAGTAGGCGAGAAGGTATGATTGTAGTTTTGTCTATGTCTAGGTTCATAGCCCTTCTATTTATACTAGTAATCCTGAACCTATTCTTGTGCAATGTTTTACCTATCTAGGTAAGGGAATGTGTGTCATTTCTAACTCTTCAAAATGTACGCAAAGGCTTCATATCATTGGAGGTGTTTTCAAATTTTCAATCGAACTTTCAGTTAGAAAGTCATGTCAAATCAATAATAGGGCTTGTGAAGTTAACCTTCTATTTTGGAGGAAAATTCAAATTTTAAATTCTAAGGTTTGAGCCCTTAGGCTTGCCCAAGTAATTGTAGCACTTTTATGCAACTTTGGTTGGATATATGAGATTACTTCTCCTTATATAAATAACAGCTCATTCTATCCCTTCATTCTATACATTTGCTATTCATTTTTGGAAGCTTACACTTAGAAAGAAAATGAGAACATCTTTCAAGGTATTTTCTCCCAACCTTCTTATTTTACTTATTTTTTCTTCACCATGTTACATAGATTGTAGAATAATTATTTTCACACTATCCAAACATTTTTCATCCCATAAAATTCATACCACTCTTTCTTGTGCAAAAAATGATGGATATCAGATTGACATATTCTAAGGATAAATCTTTTTGGGATGCGATTTTGAGAAATTTCGGTACATACTTTGAGATCCTATCAAAAGAAATATTGTTAGAAGTAGAGATTTCGTCTTCTTTAAAGATTATAATATTGAAAATATTTAAAGAGATAAAAAGCTTGCTCGCTCTAAAGAATATCCATTGAACTTGGATTCAGTTCCTTTTCCCATAGGCAAGATAATGGGAGAAATTCAATAAAATATGTTAGAGGTGTAGTGAATGATCCTCCAATAAGTGATGATTAGATTTATAATGTAACTAAAGATTCTTAAAGTGATGGTACCATTATGAATAAGCCAATGATAAAAAGTAAGAAACACCAACTTTATAAGAACAATTTGTTATACCTTAGCTAAAAAGATCAACTAGAGTACCCTAACTTCAAACTAAAAACTCTCCAAATGAATTTGTGTTACTCACTAACATGGGAAAACCAAAGTGTTATGAATAAGCTATGACATTTTAGCATATGGATGAGTGATTAAAATCTATGAAAGAGGAAATAAAATCTTTACATGAGAACCACACATATGATTAAGTGGCACTATCTAATGGTAGAAAGGAACTCAAGAATAAATAGGTGTAAAATTTGAGCATTGAAGAAAAAAACTCATGGCTCACATACAAAGAAAGGCTACTCGTTAAATGGTTTAGCTAGAAAAAAAAAGAATTAATTTTGAATAATTTTTCTCACGTGTGATGAAGATGTCATCAATCTGGATAGTACTTGGCTTTGTTGTAAGTGTAAATCTATAGATTGAATAATCATATGTGAAGACTACTTTCCACCATTGTGATTTAGAAGAAGAGGTCCATATAGAGTAGCCAGAAGTGGTCAAAGTCAAAGAAAAGGAACATTTTATATGTCGATTGAAAAGAGATCTTTATAAACTTAAGTAGGAACCACAACAATGTTAAAAGAATTTTAATTATTTCATGATTGAGCATGTATATTGAAGAATAATTTTTTATCATTGTATATATGTGAAAAGATTCAATGATGATGAATTTATCATACTTCTTTATGATGATGAATTTATCATATTTCTTTATGTTGATGATATGTTGATGATATGTTAATTGTAGGTTACAATATTGATAAGATTGGCCAGCTGAAGAAAGAACTTAATAAGTTTTTTTCCAAGAAAGACTTGGGATTCACAAAGTAGATTCTCAGCATGATAATATCATGTGATCAAAAGAAAGGAAAGTTATAGTTATCACAAGAAAAGTATATCAAAAATGTATTAGCATGATTCACATGGGCTAATTAAATTCAGTTTTTACTCTACTTGCTAATCACTTCATATCGAGCTTAAATTATGAGAAGAAAAAGAAGAAATGGTGCCATATTCCTCAACCATTGGTAGTCCAATGTATGATATAATGTGTACTAAACTTGACATAATACTTATAATTGGTATTGTTAGCATATACTTGTCAAATTCAAGCAAAGAGTATTGTAATGCAATGAAATGGATTTGGAGATACCTTAGGAGTATTTCCAAAATGAGTTTATGTTTTGAAAATAAAAAACCTATATTAGTTAACTATGCAAATGTAAATATGACAAGAGATATTGATTTCAAAAGGTCTCTCTTGGATACTTGATAACCTTTGTAATGAAAGTTGTCTCGTAACAATCAAAGATACAAAAAATTGTCGTTTTCTCAACTAAAAAAGTATAGTTTATTGCAACTATCGAAGATAGTAAATAAATACTCTAAATAAAAACATTCTTACAAGAATTGGGACAATAATGACAAAAATATATTTTGTATTGTGATAATCAAAATGCAATCCATTTAAACAAGAATTAGAGTTTTCAGTTAGATCAAAGTACATTAAAATGTGATATCGTTGGATATGTGATATGTTGAAACCCAAGAAAATATAACTTGAGTTGATCCATGCCAAAGACAATAGCCTAAATATAATGATTAAGTCTTTACCTAAGGACAAATTTAAAATATGCACAAAAATAGCAAGCATGATAAAGCCTACAACATAAGTTGGGAAGGTGAGATTTAAAAATTCATACATTCTATCATGGAAGAGATGAAAGGAAATGAAAAAAAAATTAAATAACTTATGGGAGGAAAAATGAGAAGAAAAACAAGGAAAAATTTTCTCCCTTCAATTCATACTTTGCATTCATAATATTATTAAAACTAATATTATAATAGGTATGTTCATTTTTTACATGATTATCAATATTTAAGAGATATTAATATTAAAAAAGAGAAAAGTTAAGGTTTAGAGCACGAAAAAGAAAGGAAAATCCTCATTGTATATGAAAGATGTATTTTCTTGAGATAAAAATTCAAGAGAATATTAAGTTATAATTTTGTTACATTATTTTGTATTTTCATTTATTAGTTGATATATAATGAAAAATTTATATTTTGTAACCTATTTTTAATTATAGAAGAGTTAAAAAAAGTTATCTAATTATCTTATAATTTATATTTTTCTCTCCATTTAATTGTTATTTTTTTACTTTTAATATATGGTACACTTAGATTTAGACGTCCCAGGGCCTCTTAGTAAGAGTCTAATTCTCACATTGCATTTTTATGATATAATTATATATATCATCAACATATGGTAAATAGTATATAAAAATAACTAAAAAGATAAGTTATTATTGTATAAAAATGATCATTGTTTGTGTTAATATATTTTACAATTATAAGTGACATATAAAATAACATAAAAAAACTAATATGTTAATAATTAAATATATAAATTAAGATTATCATAAATTAAAATAATAAATATATTTATAATAAGTAAAGAAATTGTCTATTCTCTGATTTGGTTTTATTCAATCATAAAATATAAAAGATAACATCTTACTTTATTAATATTTTTTAATTATTTATAGATATATGCTTAATCAAATCTCCTTTTATAGAAAAAGTTCCTCATATTTGATTTTTTTTTTTATAAAATCCTCGTTGTTTAAGCTGAATTAGTGTATGAGTGTATAAGCATTAATAATAATAATAATAAAAGTGAGTTTAGCGGACTAAGCACAAAGAATCATCGATGTCGATAAATTATTTAAAAAGAAAAAGAAATCCAATGACAAAACCTTCACATTCAAAACGTAAAATCAAATATATAACCTAACCCGTTAAAATAAGGGTGAAGGGAGGTTAGGATACTTATATATATAATAAAGGAAATATAAGTCTCAAATATCCTGTTATTTTAAAAAATAAATATCATGCTTGAAATGAAATGTGACCATGAGTCACGCACATGACCACAAAAGCAAGGACATTTTTGGGTTTTCATAAAAATTAACTACTCTTTCCCTGAAACCCTCCGACAACCGCGATTCTAGTAAGCCACAAACACCCTTTTCGAAACACCAAATAAATCATTCAAAAATTAAATATTCTTATCATTTTTTTAGATTTAACAAAACTTCATGTAAGATCCAAATGGGACTCCTAATATAAAATTTTAATAACAATCAAACTTAATGACTTCTAGCAGCGAAAAAAACATAACAATGATCCAAATAATCTTGTGCCTACATGTACAATTGACACTAAGAATTGGTAAATAAATAAGATTCTGGAACACATAAAACCGGAATAGGTAACCTTAATTGAACTTTCATGCTGTTAAACAGCAGCTGCCATCAGTTAATCAAAGTTTACCGTCTTCTCCTCCAATATCTCAATCTTTGCCTTTTAGACCGTTTGTCCTCTTAAATCATCTTTGTTTGTACAAATTTAAGTAGAGTCGTGAAACATGTTAGTTTCTAATCTACGACTCAATTTAATTAATATATTTTAATATATTGATAATATTGTTCTTAAATTGTTTTCACATACTTGTTATAATAATTTTAAGATAATTTTCTATTTGTCATGTCTATTAAAATGTTAGTTTTTAATCTTAATAAATCGTTTCATTTCGAGGGACTATACTTTAAAAAATAGAGACAAAAAATATTATTTTTCTTAATCATGAAAAATGTCGTTTATGTTCTTATTACTAAAAAATTAACACCGTCTAATCCTCCTATTAAAGCTACAACTAAGGACTTAGACACCTGTATGGAAAATAAATTTTTTATGTAAAAAAATTATTCTTAATGGTTTAGTTGATGATTTGTATAACTATTATAATTTCTAATAAGTTAGCTAAAGAAATTTGAGCTACAATTCAAAAGAAGTATGACATTGAGGAAGATGGAACAAAGAAGTATGTTGTTAGCAGATACATGAAATACCAAATGATTGATGATAAATCTGTGAAAGCTCAAGCACATGAACGGTAGAAGATTACACATGAAATAACTTTTGAATGTATGACTTTAGATGAACAATTTCAAGTTGTTGTTATTATAGATAAATTATCTCTGCATGGAAAGATTTTAAAAATGCACTTAGACATAAAACTAAGGAATTTTCTCTAGAAAGTCTCATAACTCGTTTACAAATAGAAGAATAAGCTCAAAAAATAAGATAAAAAAATGAAGTACTCGTTGTCTTAAACAATAATGCCAATACGAAATCCTCCTCTATAATTCTAAAACCAAAAGAAAGAAACATGAAAACTCAAAATCACAATAATAATCAGAACCGTAACAATCAAAATAGAAACAGAAATAATCTTCCACTTAATGGACGTCAACCCCCTCAAAAAATAACACATCTATGTGTTATAGTTGTAACAAGCCTAACCATTTGGCTAGGAACCGTCGGAACAGGAATCATCTTGCCCCACAGGTGAACCTTATCAAAGATTAACTTATTGTTATAATATCTTAAATCAACATTGTTGGTGGATTTGAGGGGTGGTGGGTGGAAACTGATGCTTCTCGCCATGTTTTCTATGATCGTTACATGTTCAAGTCCTATTTTTTTGTCTAAGGATAAGAAAGTGTTGTTGGGAGACTCTCACTCCACTAAAGTTGCTGGTACTAGTGAGATGGAATTGGAATTTACCTCTAGAAAGAATGTCATCTTAAAGGATGTCTTGTATACTCTAGAGATGAGAAAGAACTTAATTTTGGGTTATCTTCTTAACAAAGTTAGGTTTACTCAAATAATAGGGGCTGATTTGTATACAATAACTAAAAATAATATTTTTGTTAGGAAAGGGTACGCCATTGATGACATGTTTAAATTGAATATTGAGTTCTTTTAATATTTGACATGCTAGACTTTGTCATGTTAATAAATGCATAATCATGAACATGAGTGTCTTAGAACTAATTCTTAAATTATCTTTGAATAATATTGAAAAATGTAACTTTTGCAAATAAGCTAAAATAACTAAAACTTTCCATAAATTAGTAGTTAAAAAATCTGAACATTTAGACTTAATACACTCTAACATATGTGAATTTGATGGTATTTTAATAATAAATGAAAAATGCTATTTCATAATTTTTATTGATGATTGTTTAGATTATACTTATGTATATCTAATGAAAAATAAAAGTGAAGTGTTTGGCATGTTTAAAATATTTATAATTGGAATTGAAAATTAACTTAATAGAAAAATAAAAAGATTTCGAAGTGATAGAGGCATTGAATATGGTTCCAATATTTTTAATATTTTTTATAAAACTCATAGAATCATACATGAAAAAACTGCACCTTATTCTACTTAAATGAATGACAAAGCTGAAAGAAAAAACATAACTTTTACTGAATCAGTTATTACAATTTTATTAAACTCGGGTGCTGCTTCCCATTGGTGGGAAGAAATTTTATTAACAATTTACTATGTGCTAAATAGAGTGCCTAAATCTACTAGTAAAATTTCACCATATGAAATTTTAAAAAATAAGAGACCTAACTTAAGTTATTTTAAAACATGACTTGTTTAGAATTGTTAGGATCCCTGATCCTAAAAGAAATAAATTTGCTAGTAAAACATATGAATGTGTGTTCATAAGATATGTCGTAAATGGTAAAGCTTATAAATTTTATGACTTAAATGATCATGTAGTTATATAATCAAATGATGATGACTTCTATGAACATAGGTTTCCCTTTAAATTGAAAATAGTAGGGGCTCTTCTTCTAGTAGTTTACCCATAACTAGAACTAGTGAACAAAATGAGGAATTAGACACTGAAGTTAGAAGAAGTAAACTAGCTAGAACCTCTAAAGATTTTGGGTCTTATTTTTATGCTTATACCTTAAAAGAAAGATCCTCAAACTCTTCAAGAAGCCTTATATTCTTTAAATGCCAATTTATGGGAATAAGCCATAAATAATGAAATGGACTCCCTTGAGTATAATGGAACTTGGCAATTAGTTGACTTATTGTCTAGTTGTAAAACCATAGGATGTAAATAGATACTAAAGAAGAAATTAAAACTCAATGTTATTAATGAAAAGTACAAAGCTCATCTTATAGTCAATGGGTATAGGCAAAGAGAAAATGTAGATTTATTTGATACCTTTTCACCAATCACATGAATAACTTCCATATGTGTGCTTTTCTCTCTTGTTCCTATCTATGATTTAGTAGTGCACTAAATGGATGTTAAAAGTGTCTTCTTAAATGGTGACTTAGAAGAAGAGATTTATATGAACTAACTTGAGAGTTTTTTGTTGTCCTAGGTTAAGAAAATAAATTTTGTAACTAGATAAATCCCTTTTTATGGTCTAAGACAAGCACCTAAGTAGTGACATGAAAAATTTGATAATCTAGTTATCTTATATGGATTCAAAATAAATGAAAGTGACAAATACATTTATTATAAATTAGAAAATGAAATTTGCACTAGTATATGTTTATATGTGAATGTCATGCTTATTTGTGGGTCAAATATTCATGTTGTGAATAAGAGGGTAATCCTTGGTATAAAGATTACTAAGTTTGAAAAAGGACTTTCTCTAGATCAATCTCATTACATTGAAAAGATCTTAAAGAAATATAATTACTTTAACTACAAACCTACATGTACTCATTACGATCCTAGTGTAAAGTTGTTCAAGAACACTGAAAACAATGTTAGACAAACTGAGTATGCCAACATCATTGGTAGCTTACATTATGCTACTGACTACACTAGGCCAGACATAGCTTATGTTGTGGGACTATAATGTAAGTTTACCAATAAATCTAGTATAGAGCATTGGAATGCAATTGAAAGTGTCATGAGATATCTTAAGAGAACTATGAACCTTGGATTACATTATAAGAAGTTTCCCATTGTTCTAAAATGTTACAGTGATGCTCATTGGAACACCCTAGAAGACTCCAAAGCAACTAGCAGTTGTATATTTAGCATTGCTGGTAGAGCTATTTCTTGAAAATCTAAGAAAGAGATAATATTGACTCAATCTATGATAGAGTCTAAAATGATAGCACTAGCTATTGCTAGCGAAGAAGCAGGCTCGTTAATAAGTCTGTTAGTTGAGAAAGACTGATACCAACTGTCCTAATTCACTACGATAATACCACGACTATTGTAAAGATTTTCTTTACAGGAGCTATAAGAATGGATCATGTACGTATTGATGAAAATTTGGTTGTCCTTTGACAAAAGAATTAACAAGAGAGAAGGTTTTCAAAACCTCGAAAGAAATAGGACTAATGTCCTTAGAATGAATAAACACTCATGATGGTAACCCAACTTGTAGACTGAAGATCCCAAGAAATACATTCAATAGGTAATAACAAGTCATGAAGTAATATGAGATAAATAATTCTATTATAAAATCTAATTTTATATTGTTAAAAGCACGAAGTCCTAAAGCGACAGAAAAGATAAGTTAATTATTAACTCTTAATGAAATCTATACTCTATATGGAGTGGAGTACATAGTTATAAGAGTACTCTTGATAGACTCACTTATGTGAATGTGAAAGTGTGGCCAATGCTTATGAAAATTTTGGGCAAAATTTTCTAGAACATTCATTATATTGAGATAAACATGTATGGCCATAAAGTATGGGCTTTTCGAACTACACCTTGGAAAGGTTTGGTGTATATAATGTTGTTAGAGATAGATTTCAAAACTGCAAGTTACTCTAATATATTCTAAAGTATCAATACTACAAAGATTAAAATCGATAGACACCTTTTGATGATGCATAATCGTATACTTTTAATTGATCAGTTGCTCAATAAAAATTGTTTTTATATAAAATTCAAGTCGAGAATTATTGAAAATAGTGTGAATTTAAATAAAAAATTGATGAGAAAAAATGCTAAATTATGTAACCGTTATTTTATAATCGTTATTTTCATAATTGTGTGAACATTATACATCTTTTTTTAACTATAAATATATGGTAATAACTCTCAATTTTAGGCCACAATTCATAAACTACTCTTGGTAGCAAACCAATACAAAATTATTTTTGAAGTTTTCTAAACAACGTAAATATTTTAAAGGTATAGTATTCAAGACTTCATCAGTCTGGAGAAGATGACATTGTATTTATTTACATAAAATTATAAAACATCTTAAAAAAAACGACTTAATCCATTATTTAAGATAAATAATATATTTCAATATATCCATAATATTATTCTTATATTATTATAACTTAGTTGTTTTTACCCCATAACCCATTAATACTCTTTGCAAAGCTCGTTTATGAAATAACTGAAATCACCGAACAGAAGTTGAAAAATAAAAACATGGATTTAAAATTAAAAATAAGAAAATTACCAACTGTACGAAGCTTATGTTCGACAATCCATTCCTTCATAGACACAAATTTGCTCTTAGATTCTACCATAGTCAGATGCAAAATTCAGAAAGATAAGGAATGAGATTAATGAGGTCTTTCGGTGCTGTCTAACCCCATACCGATTTCACTTAACACTCACCTAATCAATTTTTTTCTCTATTTGATGGCCAGCTTTTGGTCTACTTTTATTGTTCCAGCTATATCGACCATTTATGGATGGGCTATGCTTTTCTGTTGCAGAAGAGGAATGTGCTGGAGTGTTTGGGGTTTCAGGAAGATAGTACTTAATCTTTATGAAAAAACCAAAAATGCCCTTGATTTGGTGGTCATGTGATTGGCATATGTTCACATTTCATTTCAGCCAGGATTTTTGTGTTATTTTTTTTTTTAAATAATAGGACATTTATTCTCTATTTAAAAACAACAAAACTTATATATATTTTTTAGGGAGAGTTATAAGACTTTGACAATCATTTTCCCTTAAAATAAATATAAACTCTTCGTGAAATTAATAGATATCATAAAATGTAAAACACTGTCGGCAACAATACTCATTGAGTCATTTCTATTTAAGTGTATGTATGAATCATGATGACCCCAATAAAAAAATGGCCCTTATAGTAATAAAAAAAAAACAAAAGAATTAGCAATAACTATGTATTGTTATAGCTTTATTCCTTTCCTATATCGAGTTAAATGACCCATTTACAGATTGCTATCTTTTGGAAGAATCACTAAATGCCTAAACCAAAAGACAAACCCTAAGTTTCTAGGGTCAATTTATAGCCGCTTCACTTTTCGCTAAGAGTAAAATATATTTTTTATCATTAAATTTTGAAAATTATTACAAATATATCATTAATTTTTTATTTTCACATCATTAAAATTATCATTTTATTTACTATCAAACTATTATTCGTTACTTAAGTACCATTAAATTATATAAATGTAACAAAAATATATGTGATATAGATATCATTAATATTTTAGTTTTTAGGGTCAATCTTATAAAAGTAACAAAAAAAAATTAATAATATTTTTATAATAATTATAAATTTTGATGGTATAAAAGTAAAAAATAAAATTTTGATAATATTTTATAATAAATCTTAGAATTCAGTGTTAAAAAAATTTATTTAATTTTTTGCTAATTATATAAAAATATTTTTATTGAGTAATAATATATATCTGTTTTATCACGTTATTAGTAACATTCTAATATTATTATTTTAATAATAATAATTTAATTTACGTTAATATCACCACTTTTTTTAATTTTTAAAAGCATTGTAATAAATTGTTTGATAAATTTTTTAACTCTTCTGGTGGTAACAATTCCCAATTTTTAGTGTTCATCGAATCTTAGCAAATGATGAAGTATTATTAATTAATCGTGGAGTAGGTAAGTTGTTACTCACAGCAAATCAAAATTACTTTTTTCAATTTACTAAGTATTTGTGTTTTTTTTTCCTTTTCAAAAAAGTAAATATATACAACAATCTTGTATTTTAAAGGCATGCATGAAGTAACACATCGTTGCTTATTCACCTGAAACTCTTAATATCAAAAATAGTATTTTTCTTTTGAATAAAGAATTATATAAATTAATATTTAAAAAATATTAATTTTATGATTTTTTCTATTTTTTTTTAAATAACAAAATACATACTCACACATTAATACATATATTCAAGGGAATATAATACTCTACTTATACTTATTTTTAATTGTCAAACTTAAACTATATATTTTTAATTTAAATGTTAAAATATTATTATTTTTATTAATCAACGTTTATATTAAATATTTACAAAAAAAAAATCAAATATTAATTTTACTACAACAAGAATTAATTATCGCATACGGTTGTTGAAGTGATTTTAGAATATTAGTTTTGATTATTCAATTATGGTGGGAAAGAAAGCAATGCAACACAGAGGTAGTTGGGGTTAGCATACCTAACTTATTCAATTTTTCTTAAAGAAATAAAATCGTAGAGACAATAAAGCTGAAATCTATGCCAAAGATACAGCTTCCCTCCCTCAATCACGGGTATTTTCTTTTTCTTTTTCTTTTTTCTTTTTTCTTTCTGTATATCACTTGTTTATTGAAAAAATAAATTACATATCTAAAATTTAATATAAATCTCAAAGAATGTGTCAAATTATTTTAAAAAATATAATATCAACTAATCTAATAAAATAGTTCAAGAATGTGGGTAAGAGACTTAAATGTTATATTATACATATAATTAATGTTTTTAATTCATATAAATATATTTAATGAAATTATTAAGTTAATTACAATTACAATATATGTGATATATATTAGTCCTCTATTTTATTAAATTTAATAAAGATAAACAATATTAAGATACTCTAAATTTAATAATTTTAAACTTTAATTTCTTAAATTACTTGAGTAAGATTTTGTACTTCATTTATTAAATTTAGTTCAAATATGTTATAATTGAAAAGTTAATGGCATAAGTTATAAGTAAAATAAATTTAGACATTTACTTTTAATGTTATAATATAAGTTTTATTTAATTTTTAAATTTAAATTAAATTTAATAAATTTTAATAAAGATAGGATGAATATAAAATATAGGTAATCAATATATAAACCTAATAAAATTAAAGTACTTTGTGTTTTTCAAGCTTATTTTGCATAAAATTGTGCAACTAAACTAGAATTTTTATTTTCATGCTAACTAATACTCTTAAACTACTTGTTACATGTACGTTGTACTTAAATTTTTTAAAATATGTGATGATATGATATTTTAATCTTTTATTCTAATGAGATTTAAGATTAAAAAAACAAATATTTAATAAAAAATATAAAGAGAAAGTAATTTAATTGATGAATAATATACTCTAAAAATAATGAATAATAACTACGTAACTTATATAGAAGAATAATATGAATGTAAAAAATAGGTATAAATCTAAAACAGGCCAATGATATTTATTTACTTTTGATTGGAGTTTTACAAAAAATTAAATTTCTTTTAATGATCTTTCTTGTTTATAGGATTTTTATATATCACAAGTTAATTAAATATTTAAGTTTCAATTATTATAACATAATTTTATTATAAATAATTTTATCAATGGATTATAACATTCAATGACAAGTTATTAAATAATGTGATTTTATTTATTTACATCAATAAATAAAAATATAATAATTATTTAAATTAAGGTTTATTTAGATCATGATTATTAATCCTTGGGATACTATTTAATTATCTGTTATCTATGAATTAGATTATCATATAATTTTTACGATTATCTAATTTGTTATTTTAATTATATATATAAATATGATTTATTGTTGTATTTATTTTATATAGAAGATAAATTGAATTATAATATTACTTTCTTTCTCCAATTATTTGTTTTTTATCTCATTTTTTATTTTTCTAAATTTTTAGCTATAATTTGTGTGATTATTCTTTTATTTAATCTATATTTCCTCTTTCTCACCAACTTTACATCAATTTGATATCAAAATAATAAGATTTTGTTTCTAATTTTGTTACTAGTATGTAAGTATAATAGTTTGAACAAGAATTTATTGCCCTTAAATCAAAAATAAAAATATGACCACATTTTCATTCAATTTATTGAGAATTTTAAACATGATATGAACTTTCAAATAGATTTAACGAGAAAGATAAAGTTCATCACATCTTCTATTCTACAATAAATATCATATTTGCAAAACCAAAAAGAGAATGATGATATTGTTCAAAGATTATGATTCTGACACACAAAAAAAGATAACGATGATACTTGTCGGAGATTATAATCACGATAAAACCCTTTGAGTAAATACACTTACATACAATGGTACTCATATTTAAAGAAAATTGACATAGCCATAATCACTTTAAGAGATATTTGTCCGAATGTAATTGAGTTTTTAGCCTTATATTTGTATTCATTCTTGGACAATACTAAGGGTGACCAAACATTATATTTTAAGTTTTGATTATTAATCAATGGCTCTAAAACTCATCAAGAGTCGAGTTTTTATTGCTTGAGAAGAATAGTGCAAATAAAGATTTAATAATGAATTAAATTAAGGTTTATCTATATCAAGATTATTGTTCCTTATAATATTATTTAATTATCTTTAAATTTTATATTTATGATTTAGATTATCATTTGGTTTTTACAATTATCTAGTTAGTTATTTCAATCCTATAAATAAGAACAAGTATTGCATTTATTTCATAAAAAATGTAGCTTAAATTACAATATCATTTTTTTCTCTGAAGGAAAGTGATGCCCAAAAAGATCAAAGATGAAGAGAGTTTGAGAGAGAATTGAGTCATTCATTTCTTGATCCTTTTGTGAAGTGTATAATGCTCTTTATATACAATTGGGCATATAGAAATCAGTTACAAGTAACTGCATTTCTCATGGCATATAACATACTATTACAAACAACACACCTACACTAACACACAAGCATTGTTCATCATCCTCCCATAAGTTCATGTTCTCTTAGGAATTGTGAGTTTAACTTTCAAGTTCTAAAACTACCAAGAATGAAGGGAATTTTTCATTATGTCAGCTATTTGTTATTCACTAGAAACATGCTTAATCACTAGCTCATCAACTTGCATTTTTTCTCTTACAAAGTGAAAATGAATTTTCACATGCTTGGTTCTCAAATGAAGAACATAATTTCTAGCAAGGTAGCCAACACTAATGTTGTCATATAAGAGAACTAGAAAGCTGTGCAAAGTGACATGAATTTCTTTTAGCAGTTTTACCAACCATGCTACCTGTGCCAAAGATAAAAATTCAACCTCAATGGAGGATCTAGACACCACATGCTACTCGTCAGATAGCCATGACACCAAGGAAAGACCCAAAAATACACAGAAGCCACAAATGCTCCTTCTATCATCTGGGAAAGAAATCCAATCTATATTAATGTAGGTATTAAGTTGCAGAAGGTTACTCTTTTGTAAAAATAAGCCATGATTAGAGGTGCCATTGAGGTATCGAACAACCTTTTTTTCTAGAAGATCAATGCACATTAGTAGGACATTGTAAAAATTGATATAATTTGTTTACTGAATAGGCTATATCTGGGCATATGATAGTGTTATATTGAAGTGTACTAATGATAAAACTATAGAAAGAGAATCCTCTAATGGATGATCATCAATTTTTGATATTGTTTTACCATCAAGAAGAGGTGCATTCACTACTTTTACTTTAGATAATTGAGCTTTCTCAATAATTGACAAATATATCTTTATTGAGACAAGTAAAACCCTTCACAATTTCTCACAACTTCAATGCCTAGAAAAAATTTAAGCACCACAAATCCTTCAAGCAAATTCCATGTGCAACTTATCAACCATAGCTTGTATTAGCTTTTGGTTTCTTCCAGTGATGAAAATGTCGTTGACATATGCTAGAAAAGTAATCAAATTAGATTTAGCATACACTAGCATAAATGTGTCATATTGAAAGCTAAGAAATCCCTATATTAGCAAGCACGTATAGAGTTTTGTGAACTAAGCCCTTGGAGCCTACTTGAGTCCATATAGTGCTTTACTTAGTTTGCAAAAAAAATGAGGTATGAATTGATCAACAAAATCAACAGGCTAAGTTATATACATATCATCCTCCAAAGCTCTATTCAAAAATGCATTTTTGACATCAAGTTACATCACCGCCCAATTTTATGACAAGACAAAAGTGAGAATTACTCTAATTGTTGCTGATTTTACTACATGACTAAAAGTCTCTATGTAATCAATGTCATGTGCTTAATCATGGCCTTTTACAACCACTATACTCTTGTATCTTTCTAAGCTTTTATTAGACTTTACCCTAAATATTCACTTGTTACGAATGATCTTAACACCTTGAGGTAGAAAAAATAATTGTCAAGTGTTGTTAGTAACCAGGTTCTAATAATCCTTCTTTATAGATTCATACTACTCAGGGCATTGTAAAGCCTCAGAGATAGTTTTTGATTCAGGTAAAATAAGTTGTATAGTTAGAAACTTATGCGTGAAAATGCCATACTTGGCTCTTGTGGTCATGAGATGTACATTTGTATGTAGATTTAAGACAAATAATGAAAATTTCTAACTAAGAGAGGGAAGTTGGACAAATCATTTAATGACATCGTGATTAAAACCTAAAAACCAGAATTTAGGTATATAGGTTGGGATGAAAAGAAACAATTTTGTAATAAAAGATGGTTTAAAGAATAAGGTATAGAAAGAGAAGAAGACAATAAATGAGGTTGTGAAGTGGAAAACGAAGATGACAAAGATAAAAGTGTGTGACCAGAGGAAGATATTGGTGGATGTGTCTCATAGTTAACAAGAACAATAGGTGCATACTCATAAAAAACATTTTAGGTAAGTTCAAAAGAAGGCAAAGTGACAAAGTGACAAAGTGAATAGGTGTAGGATTAACAATGTCAGAATTGGACTAAGATAAGGAAGGTCAAGAACTAATGGTCAACAAAGGGAAAGAAGTTTCATGAAATACTACATAAGTGTTAATATATATATGTTTAGTCGTAATATCCATGCACTAGTATCCTATATATTGATAAGGGTAACCTAGAAAAGCACATGGTTGAGACTTAGGTTGGAATTTCGTAGAGTTGTGAGGCCTGAGATATAGGTAACACAAGTAGCCAAAAGTCCTACGATGATCATATTTATGAGGCTTATTGTATAACAGCTTAAAAGATGATTATAAATTTAAAATTTTTGAGGGAATTTTATTTATCAAATGAAGAGCACACTTGAAGGCATATTCCAAATAACATAATGTGAAACCATCTATAGTAAGGAAAGATAGGCCAATCTTTGTGACATGCTTGTTTTTATGTTCTATCACACCATTTTGAGAAGGAATGTAATGGCATGAAATTCTTCTCTCATAACCTCTTTGAAAAAAAAATTCATAGCCTTTGAACTCTCCATCATCATCACTTTGTAATTATTTTACAGATTTTTAAAACCGCCTATCTACCATTGCATAAAAGTTCTTAAGAATTGCAAGGCTTGTTTTTTTCTTGACATGACATATAGCCAAGAAAAACATGAAAAATCATCCACAAACAACAAATAGTATTTGACACCACTAATTTATTCTACTGGGACAGGACCAAATACATCTACATTTACTATATCAAAGGAATTTTTAGACCTCTGATGAACATTTGTTATGGATAGTTTGTGAGACTTGCTCAATTAACATACAACACATAAATAAGACAATGAACCCAACTTTGTGCTTAATTTGTTAACTCTCTACGCAGTTTTAATAACCTCCTCATGAAGGTGTCCTAACCTATTATGCCAAAGTTTTTCATCGACTACTTACTTGTGATGACATTCAACATGTGATATATAGGGATACATAGTACTGGTGTTCATTGTATGTTAAGTAACATCAAAGGGAAGATTATAAATTAACATACCAGATACAAATGATGATATAGAAGCTATGTCACGTAGTCTGTATAAACCCTAATCAGTACCACCAACCAATAAGGATTTTTCATGCCGTAATTCTTTGCAAAATGAGTTATGAGAGAACTCAAACACAACGTTCTTATTCATATACAACCTCTTTACATATATCAGGTTCTTGGCTAGTTAAGGCACCAAAAACATATTACACAACTTCAAATCATTATCACCAGTTTTTAAAATACCACTTCCAACTGAAGTGATGGGAATAGTACTACCATTTCATAGCATAACAACTTCAAAGCCAGTGTAGTTCTTGGCATCAATAAGAGCATTTTTGTTATTTTTTAAGTGATTGCTTGCTTCTATATCAAGATTCCCAAGACATTATAAAACAAAAGGAATGAAAAATACAATCGGTGGAAAATCATTAGCAAATGAAAAATTGTCAAACTACAATTGTGACTTTTATTGAGAATCTTGATGATTGGATCAAATACTAGATTCACCATTGGAATTAGGGTTTTGAACTTGTGAACGATTCATTTGTAGGGCTCTATTATTGCTTGAATTGGTAATCAAAGTATTAATAGACTCAAAATACCTAAAAAAGCATTTGACTATGCTATGCCAATGCTTTTTACAAATTTGATAGGTACATTTGTACTTGGAAGAGGATTTACCACCATTACCACAATTTGAATTTTGAGTATGTTGTTGATTTTGATTTTGATATTGACTCTAGTTTTGTGAGGGTTGGTGAGGTTGATACCTGTTATTGTTAGAATCATTAAAAGAAGGCTGAGTTCTTTGATTGAACTATTGGAAATTGGATCCCTAATGTGACTGAGTGAATCTAGCAACATTGGCTTATTTCAACTGAGAGTTGGCATTTTTCATGTTTTTGAGTTGCTCCTCGTGAATTCTCAAGGAAGTGAAAGCTTCATCAAGTGATGAAACTCTTTTCTTTTATGTAATATTTGTGATAATGGAGTTGAACTCACTACTTAGTCCACCAATAACATAAAGAACTTGTTCTTTATCAAAATATCATCACTAGCAACTATTATATGATCGATTGGGTTCTTTACCTAGCTAATATAATTCTTCATTGCTATGGATCCTTTCTACAACGCTTGCAACTGCCATCGAAGTTGCATAATATGTGTAGAAGATGTGTCTGAGAATACCTTTTTCAAGGCTTTCCAGTAAGCAATAGTTGAACATTTTCCTTTGCCAATTAGATATTTGAGATAATTAGGAGTGACTAAGCCATAAATCCAACTCATCACGGTTTTCTCTTGTATCCCAATCATCATAATCAGGGTTTATTTTAAGAGTTTCTTAAGTTTGTTATGTTTTACCATGAGAGAGTTGTGTTGTTTTCTTGATAAATTTTTAAGGTACAACTATTGATCCATCGATAAAGTCTTTCAAGCCATATACATGAATGTGCTCACACAAAATTAAGAAGTTTGTTCCATCGAGTTTGATCGAGAAATTGGGATTAATATGAATGTTTTGTAACAAGACAATAAGTCTACTAAAAGAGGCTCTCTGATTTTCAAAGGTAACCATTGTCGTTGGTGTTGAACTCGAACTATCTATGAGAATTTCAACCATAGTTCTAATACCAAGAAAGAAAGTGATATGTAAAAAGATTAAAGATAAATAAAATTTGGGAAAGAATTGAATAATTCATGTATTGATCCTTTTGTGAAGTATATAGTGTTCTTTATATACATTAAGCACATAAAAATCAATTATAACTAATTGTATTTCTCATGGTATATAAAATAGATGTAATCAGAGCGCACACCTACACTCACAAAAGTAATGTTTATCATTTCTCATTTATTTAAATTTCTAATCCTAATTTATCTTACTATTTTCACCTTTGTCTATCTATTTCTTATTTCTCCTTCACGTTCTATACCAATTATATTTCTTTTGTTTGACAAATTGTTATTTTTAGAATTTTTCTTAAAATACAAGGTCTAAGAAAAATGTACATGTAGGGGTCAAGGTATGAATATTCTGAAGCATTAACTTATCTATTCTTTCTCTACCAAAGAATTTTATGGAATTTATTCTCTATATGAAAATTCAGTTAGTGAAAAAGAGACAAGAATTGAAGATTACACACCAAAGTCAATCTTCTTTTTCGTAATTTGTTTACTTCGAATTTTTCTCTTTTTATTTGAAGATTTTTTTGGTCAAGTTTAAGCCTCCAAAATGAGAAGATTTTTATGTAAATTTAGTTAGTTATTTTTAATTTTTTTAGTCGAGTCCACCAATTGAAGCAAATTAAGGTGTGATAGCTGCCTTAAAGTCTTAACAAGATATGAGTAACCATATGCATGATGACTACTTTGAAACCACACCACATGCACATGGACACTACTGGGGGTTAAAGCGAGGGGACATCGTGTCACAAATCTTTCTTCTCACGGGTGTTGGGTACTTTTTTTTTTATTTATCTCATTTATTATGTCTATTGAATGGATAAAAATATGAGATTAATATTAAATTTTAATTACTATTAAGTCATGTTAATTTCCCTTAATCAATATTTCGTGTATATTTTGCTTATTGCCATAATGACTCTTGAAAAAAGAAAAATATTAATTTATAATATTAGGTTCTCACATACTTTAAAATAATTAATAGTATCTCTTAAAAATTATTGCTTAAAAACTCTTAGAAAGGTGAGAATAGTTGGTCAAAATGAGACGAAAGTGATGTGACGAAATGGAGAGAATCAAATTCTGATGTGGGGACAGAGCAGCGGATCCTCATGTGTCGTAAGTCTTAACAACAGCCAATAGTGAAATGTGTGAGAAAAAGGAAAAGAAAAATCTAGTCTGGCATTTGTCAGGTTTCCATCAGCCACCAGAAAAGGCGGGAAAACTAACGGTTCAGATTACTCCTCCCACGTGACAACAACTGAATCAGTTCAGACGGAAGTTGGGTTCGTTTATACGTATCCTAAATTCTCAACTACAAGTTGGTTATAGGCCGTTAATGTTTTTTTTTTATCAAGTTGGTTTCCAAATACAAATATTTTACGTATATATATAAGTATTTTATTTATAATAAATAACTTATCAATTAATTATAAATTTTAAAAAACAAATTTTATTATTTTAATTTATAAGTTAAAAAAATGAGATATTATGAGATATTCATTATTTAGGATATTTTATATTAATCAAATTATTTATTTTATATTAATTATGAATAATTATATTAATATAATAAAAATATATATAATAGTTATTTAATTTTTATTAATTATATTTTAGTGTAATTATTAATAAATTTTCTTATTATAATAAAAATTCACATTTTAATAATATCATTACCTTAATTATTAGATATTTATATTGGTACATTTTATTAAAATAAATGTATATTAAAATAAATACATTTATGGAGAATGTTAAGTACATAATTTTAAAAATATGATGCATATATATTAAAAAATTATAAAAACTTTTAGAAATATGATACATATATCTAATTGTATGAATAGAAATTTAAGTGAAAATATTGAACCCTCGTCTTATATTATGGCAATTGTTAATATTTATAAAAAATAAATTATTTTCTCTAATTTTTGTTCGACGAAAATTCTTTGTGTTAAGAATTTTAGTGATTTTAGAAAGAAGTGAGAAATTTAATATCTGAATTAGATCATGTATTTTTCTCATTAAAAAAGTATGTATATAACATCTTAGTCACATAGGATAGTTATGTATTCAGTGATCTAGATACATGATAACTACATATGATCGAATAAATAAGAAATAGGCCACCATATACGTTTACATAGCTAAGTCGTTATATTTAGATCGCTCAAGGTTTTCAAATAGATTTCTCAGGTTGTCAATATAGGGTGAGGATCGAAGTTACATTAGGATCTTATAATACCACCAGGTCTTGATCTCTAAGACATCATAGTGAAATAATAAGGTGCTCTAATTGGCTACGTTATATGCTTTATCAAGCTCATCAGGTTTGGGCCATCGTTAAGCCATCATGCCTATAATCTCACTGTAGCGTAGCGAGGTACCAACATTGGTTAGGTTGCATACCTGTTACATATTTAATATCAAATATTAACTCCTCTATTCTCTTGATTTTGAGAAGTCAAGGGAATAACATTTGATCGTCGATTTTAATTTAAGTATATCACATTAAATGATTCAACGTATTTAAATAGATTATGACCTCTCAGATGATACGATTCTCTCAATTACGAGGTTATTGGTTACAAATAATATTCCTTTAATTAAATTTATTTATTGGATAAACCTTTCAACTTCTCACTCTCCCTTTTATAAATAAGGGAGAAATTTACTTTTATCCTACTTGTTTTAACTTAATAAATTTATTTTCAGAGAGTTTCAGCCCGTTAATTATTTTAACATCGTGCTATTTTTTATTAGATCATTAAAAAATTACTTGATTAGAATTTTAGTTCGTTTATCTAACAAAGTCAATCGAAAGTCAAGTCATTGTTATATTGTTAACTCACGATTGAAACGACCTTCACATTATTTAGGTACTTTCTTTATCTTTTATCATATTTTCTATGTCTCATAAGGGAAAAGAAGTGGTTTCTCCTTTTCTTAAGGATAAGTATTCGAAAGGAGACCCATCCAAAGAAATATCTCCTCGATTAAGTCGTTTACCCATGGGGTCATTACAAACCAAACAACTTGAAATAATAGGGAGTAATAATAATAGGCCTACTTCGAGAACTGTTAAGGAAAGTATTCTAACTCTCCCCACTTTTTCGGGATCCAGGGAGATCTCTATCTTGTCTTCACGGGGTCTAGTGCCTGCTATCAGGCTCCTTATGTTGGCATCTGCCAAAGTACTGTGCCCTAAAAAGAAAAGTGAAGATAGGGTGAGCTTACCCATGAAACCAAGGATAGACATCATATCGAAAGATGCCCAGTGTTCTGACAATAAGAGATCTGGAATGGATTAAGCAAAAATATGACATTCTTGCTCGCATAGGTATAGTGCCTCCTCATCTTTGTGATACTTATGATCCTTCACCGAGATGGTGGGTGATTCATTTAGAGGTCTTTAAAATAGGTCTTTGTTGCCTTTTCCCTGAATTAGTAGCTCGTGCTTTGAATACCTTTAATATAAATTTTGCCCAAATAAACCCAAATGGGTGGCGAACCCTTTTGTGCCTCTCCATGGTTGTGTGGGAACACGGAATAGATCTTACAAGTGATGAGTTGAAGAGCTTATATTTCTTGGAAAAAAAAATGATCTGGATAGAAGAAGGGTGTAGATATCATGTGTTATTGGCCACAAACTCCATCTTAAACTCCCAAATAGTAGTTATGGTTGGAAGAATAAGTACTTCTATATTATTGTGAATATTTAGGATAACGAGGTGGATTTTTCTATTCGTTATAGTTGGAATCATCATTTTAACACCTCACAACCTCGTGTTAGTGAACCAATAAGCAAGTTGGATCCGAGTGGTAAAGAGAAGATTAGGCGATTGAGCTACAAAATACTTCTCGTGAAAAATATCATAATATTATGGTTGTAACTCGTTTGAGGAAATTTGGGGTGTGGAATGAATACTCAAACAAATATCAAGGTCATCTTTTGTTTACGAGGTAATTTTACAGTTCTCGATTTTATGTTAAGTTACTAATTTAAATTTTCTTGTACATGTATGGATTATTCACACATCAACTTGAAAGACCTAATCGACACTTTTGGTGTCCAAGACCTGGCTCCTACATATCCTCGTTTGAAGCCTATATCCCCTTCTCTAACTGAGGTTGAAGTTCCCTTTATAGAATAGGTAGAGGTCACACTGGTTACAAAGGTCGTTACACCTCGAGCGACATCTGGTAACCCACAGGTAGTGCCAATTGTTTGGAAAGAATTCTTTATGTTAGGGATTTTAGTGATTTTAGAGATAAGTAAGAAATTTGATATATGAAGTGGATCATGTATTCTCCTCATTAAAGAGGTATATATATATATATATATATATATATATATATATATATATATATATATATATATATATATATATATATATAGATATATCTATATATATATATAACATCTTAGCCACATATGGTGGTTATGTATTCAGCGACCTGGATACACGATAACTACATATGATCTAATAAATATTACATATGATCTAATAAACAAAAAATAGGTTGTCATATGCCTTTACATAGGTAGGTCTCTATATTCAGATCGCTTAAGGTTCCCAAGTAGATTTCCCAGGTCGTCAATATGGATTGAGGACCGAAGTCACATTGAGATCTTATAATACCACTAGGTCTTGATCGCTAAGACCTTATAGTGAAATAACAAGGTACTCTAATTGACTACGTTGTATGCTTTATTGAGCTCATCAGATCTCGGCCATCATTAAGCCATCATCCTTATAACCTCATTATAGCGAAGCGAGGTACCAATAATAGTTAGGTCGTATACCTGTTATACATTTAATATCAAACAATTTTAATACATGTATAATACAAGATATATGGATATAAATATGTTTTGAGATTAAATGATATTTAATATGAATACAAAATTGAACTCAAACGTGCATAATATCATAATTTATTTATTTTTTCTTTATTCTTACAAAAGTAATTAATATTTCAATAAAAATTATAGAAATATATGTAACTTATACTAAACATCGCTCAATCAGTTGCATATATTATTCGTATGACCATATTTTTCCAAATCACTACTATAAAATCGATATATGGTCTCAATTTTTAATCGTGATCGTAAATCTATGACCACAGTTATAAAAACCGAGGTCTAAGTGAGAGAGACTATAAACTCTTACATATGGTCATAATTTTTAACCGAGGCCATAGACATACCATTTGGTTACAATCTTTTATAAGACCGAGGACATAGATATATCATGACCATAAACATACCATTTGGTATCAGTCTTATAAAAGACTGTGGTCATAGACATATCATTTGGTTACGATCTTTAAAAGATCGAATTCATAGACATATATTTGGTCTCGGCTTATAAAATGATATGCTTATGGCCTTGATCTTTTATAAAATCGTGAGGGAAAAAAGAAAAATAGAAGAAAGGAAAAGCAAGCGTGAGTGGTAGGAAAAAAAAGAGAGGTAAAAAGAAAAAAAATCCAAGGAAAAAGAAAACAAAATTAATAAATAAATTTATTATAGTGTAAAAGGAAAAAAATATAAAATTAAATTAAGAGATAAATTAAAAAATTGTAAAGTGATTTTTTTTATTTTTTTAAATAAATAATACACATAATATATTATTTGATTTTGGTTTTAAAAATATTGGGACTATTATTTTATTTAAATTACGATCATTTAATAATTGTAACTATATAAGTTTTTTATATTTAAGTATTTTTTGTAGTTTAACTTATGGTCACGGTTACTAATAAAAACTTAGGCTATATGTATAAACTATGATCTGGATTTTTTATTAGATCGTGGCCAAAACTCTATGATCTCGATTTTTAAAAAGATTATGGTTAAATTTTGAAGACCAAAGATCACTATTTTAGTAGTGAATAGATATAATATAATCGGATACTTTTATCCCCATTATATCAAGGATGAGCAATGATGTCGGGTATAAGAAAAAAATAATAATGTATTTAAAATATGTAATTATAAAAATAATATATTTTATATTTATCTCATATATTTTTATTATTTAGAAAGAAATATAATATATCTTTTTTTATTTTTAATATCGTTTAAATTAAACTACAATAATTTAGATTCATTCAAAATAATTAGATTATCTTCAACTCTTACCACAATTTTACACCAAAATTTGCATTATTTTAAACATCAAAATTTTACCTATCTTCGATCCAAAATACCAAATCGTAAACTAAAAAGTATAATCTTTTATAAAATATAATATTCCTTTAAAGTTGTAACAAATATTATACAAAAAGTTATATTAAATAATTTTTTATTAATTTTGTATCATATATATAATTTAAATTTATTATTATAATTAAAAAATACATAATTTTTTTTATAAAAAATTGATACATGGATAATGTTAGTGTCATAAACAATGTCATTACAAAATTGACAATATTGTTTATTGCTTTGGTGCTTAATTAGAGATGTCTTTAGAGTGTTATTTTTTTTATTATAAATATTAATGATTTTATTTTTTATAATTTTAAAAAAGGACTTTTCTAAACAACATTTACTTTCTATAAAAACTCATTTAGATACATTTTAATTTGAATTGATAGTGAGAGTATTATTATCTGAATCATAAAATAAACTCATTCTAATGTGGATGGAAATATGAATGCAACCGACAAATTTGACTTATAAAGTAATTCTAAATGATGTTATAACTTTGAATTACATAATAAATAAAATAGTTTACCTTTTAGTCAAATAGACTACAAATATATTAGGAAAAAAAGAGTAGACTACACATAAATTTGAAGATATATTTTAAAACCACGTTAAATATTATGTTATTTAAAATAAAAATAATATCTTTTATAAAAAAAAAACCATAATTACCGATTCCTTATGGTATAAGTTCTTTTCTCGGACTATATGAGTTTTTCAATTGTTGTAAAGTATCAAAATGATATCTTTATTTAAGTTAAAGTTGTTATTTTGTATTTTAATTTTTTTCAACTACGAATAAAAAAGTTTTAATGCACAAAAAGAAAACATATATTTAAAGTTGTTGTTTACTATTATAATTTATAAAATTTATTTATTTGTGAAAAAATATCATTTAAATCTATTTGTTTGTTAAAATTATGCTAGGTAAGGAAATTTTTTATTTTTTATCTAATTTTTCATTAAATATAAAGAATAATATATGTATTACATGTATGTTTATATTTTTTAATAGGTATATACATTAAAAAAAATTACTATTTTATTAAAAATATTATCGAAATATAGCAAAATTTTAATAAAGTTTAAATAAAATTTTGATCGTGTAATATACAAAGTAATACATTAAACAATGAAATTTTTAAATAAATTTAATCAAAATAATTTTTAAAAAATTTGAGTTATTTTTTTAATACAAATTATTTTATTAGATCTATGTTTATCAAAATTATAAATCTACATATATTATATGTTATTATATTATAAATAACGAAAAGTTGGATTAAACATTAACTTTATAAGTATTTTTCATGAAAAGATTTAAAAATACTTATTTTAGACAAAATTATTATGCATTTTGAGACCTAAATAAACATATTTAGATGATACTTATATTTTTTAAGTTTATATGTATTTATTTGTATGTTTCTTATAAATGGTAAAACCAATATTTAACCCCAAAAACTCTCTTTAGAGAAATGTTAAAAGAAACAAATTTACACATGTAATAATTATGTTACGTTATATATTAAAATATTAGAGAAATAATATATTTTAAATAATTTTAATATATGTAACATATGTACAAAATTATGGGTAGTCGTTTTTTTCCAACATAGATTTAAGCATTTCATTAGCATGAGAATAGGTATAAAGAATACCAAAAGATACGGTGTAGCATTCCATATTGTCCTTTCTGATCTCTTTATGTTTTAGAATATCTTATTATTATTATTTTTTGCCCTTTTTAAAGTGTAATTGAAAGGGACATGTGAATTGATTTGAATTCTATTGTCATCTTCAGAAATGATAATATTATATTTTACTTAAATTTATACTCTTGCAAGTTATTAATAAACACATCAGAAAAAACTAAATCATAGAATATGTGAGAATTATTTTAAAAAATAAAAAACTTATTCAATTTTTTAGATAATTCTAATACATATATAAAAATGTAAATTATTTTGGGAAATTAATTTACGTGAACATATTCTTCTTCGTTCAACATCTTCTGGATACGATCTCTATATACTACTGATACTGTTTGGAAGCATCTGACACAGAATAAGAAGCCAAATGGGTTTTGAACAAAGAGAATGAAGCCAAACAATGGCATGTGCTTCCGCTACTTTATCGCCGTTAAGGACTTTTCTTATCGTAAATATCATTCTTGCGTATCATAATTAATATAATAATTTTTTATTTAATATAATTATATAAAATCAATTATATTTATTAATAATATTTTATCAGTTGTAATAAATAATTTTATTTATTTTAAATAAGCAATTTGATCATTTTGTTTGAGTGTGTGGTGAATTAATTAGTCCAATTAATCATAAAAATTACCCTTTTAATCCAGTATTTTGTGTTGTATTTAATTATTCGCATGATTTTTAAAAAATAATTTAATAAATACAAATTTTAATTTGCAGTTTAAATTAAGTAGATAAGTAGAGAAGTAAGTCTGACATTCTTCTTCAATGATATTAGATAAATTTTATTTATTTTGGATTAAATGAATTTGTAATATCATTAAATTCGATTTGAAACTTTTTATTTTATTTGAAATATGTGAAAATAAATGTATTTCACATATGTATTTAACGCTTAGTTTCAATTGAATATATCGATTTAATTATGTAGCAAAAATAAGAATTTTTTTTGTTAATTACGTGACATAATCATCACAATTGAATAATTACAGAAATAGAATATACATGATTAATCTTACCATTTCCCCTTTTTTCTACACTATTTTCTACACCTGCACGGCCTTATAGTTTCTGTCCGAATATTCCAACTTTGTCATTGATAAGAAAATCCTTATCTCAAATATAACAATAAATATCTTATCTTATATATATATATATAATTAACAAAAATAAAATATTTTTATAATTTAAAAGTTTTATTTTCTCAAAATCATTACAAAAAAAAGAAGAGAAGATTATCGAATCCTTTCTTCCAAACTTAATATGTTGAGTAGTTATTAACTAATATTATTGATTAATATTTATTAATTGTTATTGCTTATCATTGATTTTCTTTAATTAAGAGTTAGGTTGAGTTTGAGTTCTTATTAATATTTTATAAAAAACTTAAACTTTTAATTTACATATAGATAATATTTATTTATTTTTAATATAATTTAAAATTAATTTATTAAAAAAATTATACTTGAGTTCACTTTAATTTCATAAATTGGATACATGCATAACTTTACTTTAAATTAATACACTTTAATAATATTACTTTTATATTTGTTAATATTCTAATCATTTTAGAAAAAAATGATGATTTTCATTTATTTTATTTTTCATTTGTTTAAAATTTTTTGAGGTATTTTTATCTTTAAGCATCTACTTGTGAGGCCCCTATTAATAAGAATCATTTAAATTTAAATTAATTTTTTACAACAAAAAAATCATTAAAAAATAAATTGGCAATAAATAATTAGAATCTAAACTATAATAGTAATGTAATTAAAGTGTACAATTTTAAAAAATATGATTAATGTATCATATTTGTGAATATAAAATATTAAAATATCATGTTACCTATTCATTACGTAGAAAATAATCATAACTTATTTTTTGTAATATTTAAGAATTAGGAAATGATTACTTCACTTTTACAACAAAAATAACTTTTAATATAAAATGATTTAATATATTTTTATTTTATATTTTTAATTATTTTTATATTTTTTATTTGAATAAATCAAATATAATTTTTTTTTCCAAATAATCTCGTACATTTATAAATAAGACTTAAATTCTAGAACTTAAATATATTCAAACAATCTTTACGTTGTTAAGTTATATCTCATTACTTCTAATTTATGATTTTTATATTAAATATAATTTTTTTTATTACAATTTAATTCCGTTTAAATTTATTTTGTCGCTATTCCACTGAGTAGCTTGACCTGATTTTGATTTACTATTATCAGAGTTGACAAGGTTTGATCAACTATTGAATGTCTAGGGCTGAAAATTCATTTCAAGTGTGTTCAAATGAAAACTTCATTTTGAACACTACATGAGTCTAGATGAAATAATCTTTATATAATTAAATATAGATAAAATTAACTTTATTTAGATTAAGATGAAATCATATTCATCATTCTGAGTTTAGATGAAGTAGTCTTTGTATAATTGAGAATAGATAAAACTGACTTCATTTTGGTTGAAATGATGAATAAATTATTAATTGATTTTTATTCTTTCTTAGCATTGTTTTTAGAAAATACTATTTTGTATATAAAAATTCAGATAAATAAATAATTGTTTGGTTGATATATATATATATATATATATATAAATTATATAAATTATGGAAACAATTAATAACATCTCTAAAAAAAAATTCTTAATTACCTACCACATCATGTGCAAAATATTTTTGAGGTGAAAAAATAGGAGTAAGGGTATCTTTTTTTTTGTCATTGTACTCAACGTACATGCATTTTAATGGGATGGGTATGATAGAGTTAACTTAGTTAATATATTTTTATTTTTTTTTTATGTTTTATATTATTAAAAATTTATTTTTAATATTTAAATTCAATTATTAATATCATTTTTAATTATTTTAAATAATATTTTTTTTATTTTTAGTCAAAGAGTAAATTAAAAAATGACATTTATGAAAATTTAAGAAAAAAATTATGATTATATTTCACACAAGATAAAAACATTAATCATATAACTTTTTTATTCTAAATTTTTATATCATTTTATTAAAAAAATTTAAACTCAAATTATTAATGATAATAATAATATATTAATACAAAAATAAACAACAAATTTAAATTATTCTTATATGAGTTTTAATATTATAATTAATGTATTCATTTTTCCACCATATTTATTAAAATATTTTAATTTAATTATTGATACATATTTTAATCATTAAATTATTAAAGTATCTTAATGAAAATATTTGTAAAAATTTATAAAAAAGAAATTAATAGTAAAAGATGATAATTAAATGATTAAAAGATATATCAATAATTAAATTATCATCTTTTTTATAAATTTTTACAAATATTATCATTCAATTTGACAAAAAAAAATATTAATTATTTAAATTAGATTATGAAAATGTAGCCTAGAAAATTTTGATGCATTAACTTTTATACATGTAACTACCAAACCATTCAAAATGGGTAGTTAAGAATGTCATCAACCACTTGCTTTTGGACCTATACTTTCTCTTATCTACAATTTAATTTGATAGAGATAGATTATAGTTATTTATACATATGAACTCTGTATAACGCTAGAAGTACAGCTAGAGAGAGAAAATTGACTGCGATTCGTTGAAACCAGACAGATATGCAATTTAATACACGAAATTCTGTTTTTGTGATAGTCGTTAAAAATTATTAATTGTTTATACTTGTCACGTGTTATATTTTTATTAGTCAACCTAATTAATTCTAAATCCTAGTATTATATTTGAACATCGTTTAATCCCATAATTGTCCAAAAATTCAAAAGAATGAAAATTTAAAATATTTTTTTATCAATTTTTGTAACTAAAAAGATAAAATAATACAAAAATAAATATAATTTTGATATACATTCAAGAAAATAACTAAAAAGATAAAATAATTACACTTTGCTGGCGCTTGCATTTTGTTTGGACTAAATCAGGACTTGTTTGAATTGAATAAGATATTATTTAATTTAGTTTTAACTTATTCTATCATAATTTTAATAATTTCAATAGAATAATAGTATATAATATAACTCTAAAATCATGCTATCTAACATTAAAAAAAAAAATCCGTAACTGAACATAAAATATTAGAAAACCAAGCTTCGTAATTAGAGAAGAAAACTAAGTCACTATAGAATTAATAAATATAAAACATATGTAACCACTATTTAGCAAGTATTACATATATAACATTTTTATTTATTTCAATAAAATTTTAATTAATGATGACAGTAACATTGGTGTCCTACGAGTCTATATACAATTACTCTTAATAAATAATTCCTTGATAGTTTGTCAATAAGCGGTAAAAAAATTATGTTAGTACTTTTTTTTATATATAAATAACATACTACACATTAATACTCATTTATAATATGGGACGAAATTTGATCATATACTCTCCACTTAAATATAAGTAATTGTATTACAATTCAATTAGAAAAATACGTTAATACTAAATGGCTACATTATCAACAATATTTAACTACTTTCATAAACCTGTAAAATGCACATCAGAGACTAATATCCTGTGATATTTGAAAATTCTAGCATACATTTCAACTTAGTTTTGATTGCAATGATCGGTAAAGACTTGACATTTCTATTGGCAATATCCCAATTCAGATTGGTGATTATCAAAAGATCTATGCAATTATGGTTAAAAAATAAAAATTAAATGAAATGATCATTTATCTTTTTTATCTATTACAAAAAAAAAACCTCAAACATATGGCATATGACGTATGATTGTCAATGATTCCCTAATTTTCTATCAAGGTTATATGCATGGCATTCATAAAATTAAAAAAGTAATTCTTATTTATGAGAAGGCTTCTAAGATGCAGAGACAAAAAGAAACCTTATAACTTGAATTAGGGTTTTGTCATGATTTAAGGTTTTTAAGATATCTTGTTTGCTTGCTTGGAGAGATAAATAGAGCCAATTGGGCCTTATACTAGATGGAATCTATGATATGTTACAATCTTGGTTAGGTCTATTCTTTTCTCTTTGGAAAGCATGTCCTCTTTAAGGTTGTGGCTTGTGCTATGTCTAATTATGTGATGTAGTGTCACTTCCTACCGACATGTTTATGCCAAGATAATGAGAGAGTTATGCAGTCTTTCTAGTGAGGGATTACAAAGAATACAGAAAAGATTCATTGGTTCTCTTGAAAAAAGTTGTATAATTGACGGCTCATGGAGGGTTAGGGTTTAAAGATTTACAAACCTTCAATTTGACTATGCTTGCTAAATAATGTTAGAGGTTGATTAATTTTCTAAACTCTTTATTTGTGTAAGTATTAAAAAAAGTATTTTTGTCTTGGCTCTTTTTTTGATGCTAAGGCTAAAGCGTCTCCTTCCTAGGCTTGGTAAGGGTTCTTAGAAGTTCGGGCTATATTGTTGGTAGATGCATATTAGGAGATTAGATCTAGTATTAGTGTGTATATTTAGGATGATACTTGGATCCTTTCCCATTGAACTTTTGTGTTACTAGTCTTAGAAATGATTATGCCTTATTTGTTCGAGATTTTATCGAATTTGATACTGTGACTTAGAAAGTGGACCCAATATATGATACGTTTAATCCTATAATGGTTGCTATTAACTTGTATATGCCTACTAAGTCACATTGCATGAATTATTTGTATTAACATTATACATCTCATGGGAACTATTTTATTAAGTCGATTATCAAGTTACCCTTAGGTTGGGTACTCAAGTGTCTATAACAACTCAATTTGGTCCCACTTAATATATTTGGAAACTTAAAGTTCAGTTGAAGGTTAAACATTTAATTTTGTGTTGTGTGCATAACATCTTGACAATCTGAGATGCCTTAGTTTGAAGACATTTCATGATACCTATTCATTGTCCACTACATAGCTTTGAATAAGAAATTGTTAGCCATTTTTATTAAGATGTTCATATGTTAAATCGATTTAGACTAATATTATACCTATTGTTAACATTCTCATTTTCGTTGTAAATTCTTTTACTTTGAGCTTGTATCTGTTTTTGACTAGACGGGAACTAAAACAAAAGGAAAAAAGTCTCTTAATTGTAGTGGCTAATTGTCTTTGAAAAATTTGAAAAATTTGAAAAACTCGTAATACTTTAGTGTTTTATAATGTACCTTTTGATTGTTTTGCTCAGCTTGTTAAACTTGTTGTTCAAAAGTTTGTCATATTTATGGTTAAAAATAGATGTTTCTTTACTAGCTCGTTTTGTTAGTAACATGATTTCTTTTTTATTTAGAGACAAATTAGGTATAGTTAGTTAGTTAATGCAGTTAGAATACTTATGTTTATTGATTTTTTATGATAATTTAGTTCATTAGTTTTAAAAAAGTGACAATTTAATCCATTAATTTTAAAAAGTGATAGTTCATTATAAATGGTCAGATTTTTGGTTTTTTTATTTTTTTAAAGAAAATTTTAATAAGAATATTTGTTAAAGCGCTTTTTAAAATAAAAAATTTCAAAAAAAAAAAAAGAAAAAAATATAAAATTGATAATTTTGATTTATGTCGTCACTATTTTAAATTAAGTGAACTAAATTATTATTAAAAAAACTACTAAACCTAATTGATCAATTCTAAATAACTAATGAACTTAACGGCTAACCTACATTTTTATTTTTATTAGTTATATTTGCCTTTGATCACTTATAATCAAATGTGATTCAAGTTTTTTTTGTCTTTATTTCTATATTTATTTTTGAAACATGATTATTTTTCTAACCATTATAATTAGCTTACAAAATTATAATTTAATTAAATTAAAAATAATATACTCCCTCTAATTTTTTTAGGCATGTTTTAAAATTTTAACTTCAAAACCACGAACTTGTATATGTAACAACTATTAAAGTATTAGTTAAGCATCCCTCCCACTAGGTGTTCACGATCCAATCCGGTCTGATTTTGAGTAATTTTTTTAATCAAATTAGATGGTTTATATTGTTCAAATCGGATCGTTCATATTACTCAAACAAGACCGGATCAGACCATTTGGCTATTAAAAATATTTTAACAAAATAGTTTGATCTTGTTTGATTAACAGTTTTCAACGATTTAGTCTGGTTAATAATATATAAATATGATACAATTTAATAAGATACAATCTAATAGAGAAATTATGAATCTAATGAGCAATTAAGCATGAAAATAACAAGAAAATTAAAGTAGTTCATTTGCTCAAATACACAAAACAAAAGTTTAAAGTCACTTAAGAAAACTTAATAAGTCTAAGTATCCCCAACAAAAAAACAATTACAAAGTAAATGACAGCAAAAAACTAGTCAAAATAAATGTTACATATCTAAGTAATATTACAATCACCAATACGATGAATAAAAGACGATATTAAAAAATGAAAAATAATGATAGAAAACAAAGGCAAGAAGTTGCTAGAGCAAGAGATAGCAAGGGAAGAGAGACAATCATAGATCATAGAAATAACAAAAAGAAAGCATCCCTAGCTAGCATTGTGCATGAGATTTTGATATTCTTAGGAGTTTTTCTTACTTTTGATATATTTTAATCTTTTATACTATCAAGTCATGTTTTAATGGCTAACCCTTGACCCAACTAAAAAGAAAAAGAAATTATTTGAGGCTAGCATCTCAAGGCTTTCATGATTCAAGATAAACACTTTGGGGGAAAAGACACAAGCCTTCTTTTTCCATCATAAGCTATAACCTCAAAACCATCTTTTACAACACTGTCATTAACTCCTTTTACAAGTTATATAGACCAAACCTGCAAACATGCTCATAAATATAGATCTAGCAAATTTAGACCATGATTTAAGAAGATATGCTCAATTTGAATCACATTATACCCTATTTAAAATATCTAATACAACAACAATAGATGAACCAAGGTGATTCAACTAGCTCTTGCTAGTTATACAAATAAACTATAACTATATCAAACCTTACATTCAATTATGTAACTTAGTTAATAACTAATATCAATTTAACTAAAAAACAATCATACTTTGAATGCTATAATTTCTCCATGGCTAGCATGCTTCTTGGCAATAGATATAAGTGTTGAGCTTATGTGTGACTTGAGCCCAGGAAGTATTGCTATGATATGTTTTACCAAAATCTAAAATGGGAAAAAAACATTGATTTCATATTAAATTTACAGTTGTAATAATTCCAGTTTGAAAGTGTTAGACAGTTAATGATACTAGGAATCTAATAATCAAGATTGTTGATTCAACAGTAAGATCGAGCCTTCTTTCTTTGAAACTTTTACTATTTTAATTCATTTGACATTGCTTTAGGAATTAGCATATATATTATATATTTCAAGCCAATATTAACCTAAGTAATTTCTGTCTTCTTGGTAATTGACAAACAAAATAGAGAGATCATCAAAAGTGTTCGAGAGATCTCAAGAATTAATATGTTAAGTGTATGAACAATAATGATCAAAAATTCTAACAGTGAATTATAGGGCATGAAAAGAGCTAAATAATGATGAGTGCATAAACAATAAGCTAAGATCTAATACCGAAGATTGAGAACTAGGAAAGGCAATGATGCATATAGAGCGAGAGAGATTCACATACCTATTTTGTCCATGTATGATAAGATTAGAGCCGAGCCGAGGCGAGGACGGTTGGTTACTGTTGGAGGTGACGCGAAGATGGCTGGATGTGCTACAAACGAAGACGAGGATGCATATAGGGTATTAGAATTCAAAGTCGTGAACGAGAGGGAATGGGATTGGCTGCAATTTACCTTTTGTTATATATATAACAATTTAATTATAATTATTAATATATTATTAAAATTGGTCTAATTCAATTCAATCGATTTAAAAATTAATATAATCAAATCAAATCGTTTAATTTATAAAACTGTTTAAACTGAACCAATTATTCGATTTAATTTAATTTGGTTCGATTTTCAGACACCTCAACCTTCACCTATTTGCTTTTACATAGACTTACTTAAAAGTCATCAAGGATACTCAAGTTACAAGCTATGGATTAGTTATCTTAATATTATCATTTATTTTATTTTTTATATTATTTTTTATTTAAATTTTAAAAATGTATATTTGAATAATATTTTTATATAAAAATGTATTAATTTAATAAAAATTATTATTTAAATAAATTTTTTTGACATATATATTAATATAAATATAATATCTATATTAATATTAATATAATATCTAAAATATATTTTTAGATAAATAATTAATTAATTATTTAATTATTATTATTTAAAATGTTATTTAAATATTATAATTATATTATTTTACGTATAAAAACTTTTTAATTAAATAATAAATTATATTAAATTAATATATATTTTTAAATAATATATCATTAAAATATAACCTCTAAAATCTAAATAAAAAATATCAAAAATATAATAATGATATCAATAAAATAACAAACCCGACTAGCTTTTATATTTAAAATGTTGATACTTTCTATATGATCGTTTCATCAATGGAAAATTTATTTAGTAACAAATTATCTGATATGTATTAATAAATTTTAAAAAAATGAATTTGATTGTCTAAACTATAAATAATTATTATATTAATTATTTATCTTAAATAGAAATATTTTCGAGTAAATTCGGAATGACATTTTCTGAAATTGACCAAAGAGAGAATGATATTTGCGGCAAATAGGGGATGCCTGCATGTGGGTTTAGCCCTATTGGACGTTTGTTTACTATAAGCGACAAAAGTTTTTGCTTTTATTTTTTCATAGCAAAAAAAAGAAAACCTAAAAGACCATTATACCCATTAGGGCTTGAGAAATGCCCAAAAAAGCCACCAAAATCAATTTGAATGCATGTGGGTTTAGCCCTATTGGACGTTTGTTTACTATAAGCGACAAAAGTTTTTGCTTTTATTTTTTCATAGCAAAAAAAAGAAAACCTAAAAGACCATTATACCCATTAGGGCTTGAGAAATGCCCAAAAAGGCCACCAAAATCAATTTGAAGTGTTAGTTTGTGTTGAATTTGTAAATTACTTTTAATAAATTGTATATTAAAGATTCGTTAGTTTTAAGACGAGACACCAAAGGTTTGTTCGGCTTGAAAGTTGGACCTGAGGTCCGGTACGAATTTTTAGTGTAATATTTTATAAATTTAATTATTGATAAATTATTAATTTTAATTAATTATCCAATTTTCTTAAAAAATCTTTAAATTATTTTTTCGAAAATAAAAAATCTATTTATATAATTAGTGTAAATAATTAATTAATATTATATAGGTTAATAAAACATAAATTAATATAATTATTTAAAAAAACATAAATTATAATTAATTCAAAAAAGCATGCGATATTACTGCTAGTAAATATTAGCTCACATGATACCAATTTTTTCATTAAAAATCACCCGTACCAGTAGTTGATGGATCCAAATTCCTACCAATAAAGAATAGTGCTGGTAAAGCTATTTCCTACCTCTTTTCATTTTCTTGTTTTAGACACACCCTAGAAGCAGAGCTGGTAAAGGTGTACTCTTTTTTTTCTTTCTATCTCTCCTCTATTTGATGAGTAAAAAATATATTCATTAATTAATTATAGATTAAAAAAATAAATATTATTATTTTAATTAATAATTATATATCATATTAAATAAATAAATAAAATTCTAGAAAAGAGGTAGTTCTGAATAGTGATCACTGTCCACTTACCAAGTTACCCTTGCCACTTCTGCTCTCATCAAAGTTATATAAATAGACCCTAAAACCCCTCCATTTTCTATTCACTCATCTGCCTCATATTTTCTCTTCCTCTTCTCTGTCTCTGACGAACACTTTCATTCAACATCATGTAATAAACTTGTACCTTGCCACATTTTATTTCTTGAGTTCATTTAAAGAAAAAAAGGAAGAAGAGAAGATGCTAAAATTGTTAAAAAAAACAAGTTTTATCCTCTTGTCATTAATAAAGATTAACTTTCAAGCAAAATGCTAAATAATTTGATTTCCTTTTGCAGGAAAATGGCTCTAGCTGGTTTTTACTTGTTGGGTTTTCTGGCAATGGTCTCCTCTGCCTTTGGTTATGGTGGTGGTGGTGGTTGGATTAATGCTCATGCCACCTTCTATGGAGGGAGTGATGCTTCTGGAACAATGGGTATGCACAAATGGGCTAACTTTGTTTAAAAGTTCAGAGCTCCTTTTTTCATATTATTAATTTTTTTAAAACTTTCTAGGTGGTGCTTGTGGGTATGGGAATCTATACAGCCAAGGGTATGGAACAAACACAGCAGCTCTGAGTACTGCTCTGTTTAACAATGGGTTAAGTTGTGGTTCTTGCTATGAGATTAAGTGTATGAATGATGGAAAATGGTGCCTCCCTGGCTCCATTTTGGTCACTGCTACTAATTTCTGCCCACCAAATAATGCTCTTCCTAACAATAATGGAGGGTGGTGCAACCCTCCTCTTCATCACTTTGATCTTGCTCAGCCTGTTTTCCAGCGCATTGCTCAATACAAAGCTGGAATTGTCCCTGTTTCTTACAGAAGGTTAGCTAACTTTTCCGTTTTAGGTTAAATCCCCTGATTTGCTTCATAGCATTAGCCATTTACACCTTCTTCATCAATTATACTTTCCAAGCAAAATCCCATTTCATATAGTTATTATTTTTTCAATTTATGGGATTTTAAAAAACTTGGAGAAGTAGTTGTAATTAACCTTTATAATATTTAGAATTTTCCTTCTATTTTTACCCTGGTCAGCTAAATGTAATTATTAACCCCTTGACCATCTTTCTTAGTTTTTAGCTACAAGTCATCCCTTTTGAGGTTTCATGTCCCCCTCAAGACTTAAATCTTTATTTTGTTAAATATTTCGAAAAATGGGTTTTTACTAATTTTTTATTTTTATTTTTGGAAGGGTGCCCTGCAGAAGAAGGGGAGGTATTAGATTCACAATCAACGGCCACTCCTACTTCAACTTGGTTCTCATCACAAACGTAGGAGGAGCTGGTGATGTTCACTCTGTTGCTGTGAAAGGGTCCAAAACTGGGTGGCAAGCAATGTCAAGGAACTGGGGGCAAAACTGGCAAAGCAACAATTATCTCAATGGTCAAAGCCTTTCATTCAAGGTCACCGCCAGTGATGGACGCAGTGTCGTTTCTTATAATGTTGCTCCTGCTCGTTGGTCCTTTGGTCAGACTTACACTGGTGCCCAATTCCGCTAAAATTCATTGTCGTTTTGGGCGTATTATTATCTCTCTAAGTAGTTCATATATATATATACATACAAAGACACTTAAGTAATAGTGTTAAGAAGTTAAAAAGACTAGTACGACATGGTAGTATACTAGGGTATTAGATTTAGTATATGACAAGAAGGGGGTCGATTTTGGGCGTCCGTCTAGGGTTAAAATGAGAAGACCTAATTTTACAATGGCTCTTCAACATTTTAATTGTGATGGGTTATTTTAGGTGAAGAAGTTGGCAGAGGTGGACTGTTCTTACCACCCGCCTAGTACTATTTTGAATTTTGAAAGTGTCTTTGATTTTTAACCATGTCAAAGCAATTTTCGCTTTAAGGTCAATTGTAAGTTGTATTAATTCAGCTTTAAGTTGAGTAGGTGTATTTTTGATTGCTATGAAGTTTAAATTTCCTATTTCCACTATTGAATGATGTTTCACGTTTTAGGGTTGTTAAAAAATGTTGCTTTAGAATTTTGGTAATATTACTATTGTGTTTAATGAGTTTCCATGAAATTTTCATTTTAGATAGATTTTGAAATTTTTTGAAATCTATTCAACCCGTCACCCAACATAAAAATTAGAATTTTCCTGAAATTATTCAAAAACACCACGAGTCTCCATAGAAGCATAAAAGCATAAACTAAAAACCTTATAAAATCTCGTGTCTTTTGTTACTTCATGACGGTATTATCGTTACCATGTTACGTTTGGTTATATTATAAATATCATGGAATTATATTTTATTATAAAATAATAGTTAATTTTTATATTTATTTTTTTAATAATTTATTCTTATTGTCAGTAATAATGATAAAATATATATTTTTTATTTAATTTTTTTAAATAAAGATAGTTTTAAATTGAATAAATGGAAAGAATATAAGAAAAATAAATAAATAATAACGTAAAAGATAAATCACAAATAACTATTATTTATTTTTAAAATAATTATAAAAAAGTCACCTATTTTAGTCATTTTGTAGACTCGTAAAACAAACCTACTTAGGACTCCTAATTTTTTATCTGTGGAAAGATTTTGAGTATATACAGGATGTGTGTAGAGGATACAAATTGGCCGCTTTGTGCCACCGAGGTTGAAACGATTTTCCATCTACTGTTTAGGTATCAAATGATCAGCTCTATCCTAAATACCGTGTGCTCCTTATTCAATTTCTCCTCTTGATAGTGGTTTTCTTTTGGAATTCTATCAATCTTCTCAAACTTGGGTACGTTCAAGAGTGGATATTAGCTATAATGTGCACATGTTTTTGGAGAGTGTGGTCTGAAATGAATGCACAGATGTTCCAAGCAAAAAGTGTTTGTTTGATGCAATTAATGTTGTTCTGTCAGTTTGCTAGGATCGGGTCCATTTTAACTCAAACTTTGGCTAATCTTTGTTGGTTTCCAGCTCATTGGCATTAGTGACTTGTATGAAACATTGCATGGTTGGATCGTTTATTTGAGCTTTATGCCTCCTTATACTGTTCATTGCTCAATATTTTTATTAAATACATGCAGCACTTTACCGTCTGAAAAAAAAAGCATATAGAACAACTAGCCAAATAATATACTAATGTCATTTCAATAATAATAACAATAATACAGTAGAAAAGGAGTACAAAAAAGTTAATTGGACTACATAACCAAATAGGGTCTCCGAGAAATAAACTGATTATTATTTTGCATCAGCGTGTCTAGAATAAATGAAATACATGTAATTTTGAATTTTACTATATTGCTATATATGTTCTTTTTTATTTACAGCTCAGGTTCGAAGGGTAATTAGTATTGTTGGCTAACCTTAGCAACCTTGTCATTCAAAGATGAGTCAGAAGCAAAAGACTGGACTGTACTAGACCTATTACTACTACAGATAACACACAGAACGTATATACTATCCCAGACAGCTGCCTCATCCAATGGAGTCACAACCTTTCCTAGTATTGTTGGCTGCCCTTAGCAACCTTGACATTCAAAGATGAGTCAGAAGCAAAAGACTGGACTGTAATGGATCTATTACCACTACAGATAACACACACAACATATGTATATAAATATCCCAGACAGCTGCCTCATCCAATGGAGTCACAACCTTTCCTACTTCACCTGTGACCCATATTGGGGCAACTACACAGTTTTACTTGTACTGTATACGATTTGCAGATTGCCTTCATCTCAACATGACAAAGACGACCGCTATTTTAAATGTCTCAAGGAAAATGATGGAATTCTATTGACTTTTGGCAATTCCATCTGTCCATGAGCGCGGCCTCATTTGAGAGTGTTAGTTGAGTGACTGTAACAAAGAATAGAGACGTAAAAAAGATTCAGATAGGAGTTGTGATCAAAATAATAGGTAAAAGGGAATAATAAGAGAGAAAAAAATGCCAGGCATGAAAGGAAGCATTATGCAAGTGAACTTGCATGTTGTATAAACCATGTATACAAGTACAGATTTAATAACTACGAAAATGAAGTCAAGTGATTGTGCTTCTTTGTTAGAAGCACTGCTATACTACAGCATTCGTGATTGGTATTTCATAGAAGAAGATAGTTCATTGTACATGTGTTTCCGAAACTCGTATTATCATCATAAAAGAGTATATCATAATAATAGTCTGAACTTTATAATTCATTCTTCACCAGCTGAAACCTGTAATTCTCAACATATGAAAGAGGAGAAAATGGCTTTAAGAGTGGCACAACGAAAATCCTGAATTATGATAATGGATTCCATAATAATATTGGGAAAGGAAAAAAATTAATTGAACAAAAAGATTCAGATTCACAAAGTCCCAATGTTCTTGTCACAATATAAGGTCCGATCTATATGTCCAATTCCATGAAAATTTCAGAATCCTGGCATTGCCCCAACTTAATAAAGTTGAAGCAATTGTTGCAAACGGAGCAAATCTACATGTACACACACATGCATAGCACATCTTAATGTACTATACTTTCAGCAGCTTCCACTCAACAAAAATTCTGATGCTCAGTTTACAGGTGATCCGTGACAACTTTATTCTAAAAATGATACTTAAATCCTCTACTGATTTTTTTGACACAGTTTTATTATTATTAAAAAGTCACAAATGACTATTTTTTTCTAATGTTTTTATTAACTTATTTCTATTTTATTTAAGTTTTTTTAATTTTTTTCAGTTTCAACTTATTTAAATTAAAATAATCTTTATCTAATGTAGTTGAAAAAATAAAAAAATGAAATAAAAAAAATTAACTTTATCTACATTCAGTCACTTATTAATAATAATAGGACTAAACTGTCACAAAAAATAAATATAAAACCTAAGTTTCACTTTTACAATAAGTAAAGGATCCTAGTAGCATTTTTCTCTTAAATAAATAGGAAATTACAACTGTGAAACTGACCTGGGTATATAGATGCTTATCAAACATAGAGACAACACAAGGACCAGTTGGGGATGCCCAGCTATGCTGGTTGGTGTCATCTCCAGGCCTGGGAAATTCAAAATTTCCATTGATGTGATAATCCAATGGATTTTCTGCAGGACTCAATTCTACTGGAGGTTGAAATTTAGCATCAGTTAGCACATTGAGATTGTATGGGAGATAGGGGAGTTGACCACCCAATTGCAGTCTCATAGGAACAGTTTTGCTCAGCTCATTAAGAATCCCATTTTCCTGCACAGAGTTGGACATATCTGAAATTTTACCCGTGCTAAAGTAACCAGAATAGCTTCCAAATGAAGAACTGCCAGAGCACTCCACCTCCCTAGAAAAAACAAGAAAGACATCATTCTTGAGTTTGCTACCAAATAAAAGGAAGCATCAAGTGCACAACATATAAGAGCTTAAATTTCATAAGATATTTAAGAATAGTTATGTTTTCATCCTACATAGATTAGGTCAAATTCAGATAAGATTGCAGAAAATTTTGATGAGAGTTATCTAAAGAACCACTCACTGTTGAGAAAGCAAGCTTAGATCCTTTGGTAAAACCATAAGTTGACTGTCATTGTTCGATATCCATGGAAGCTGCTGTACATGTTGCTCGGCGCCCATTCTGTAGGGCATGTGAATTCCATTGTGGAACTGAAATATGAGATTTACACAAGCCGGGTCTTTAAAATTAATCACATCAAAGAAAAACCATAGAGTAATACTCTGAAATCGGCAATTTTACCTGATCAGTACATTCTAAGGACATAAGGTGCTGCTTCTGTGCATTTTCCTGCCAAACGTAGTCAATGATATTAATACATCAGAAACTATAGTTCTCTATAAGAAGAATAAAAGCAAGAGAAAATAACCGAAATGGTATGCTAACTCGTGGAAAAGTCTGACTTGGTAACCTAATGATTCACACAAGCAAGATTAATGCACTAATTATAATAAAGCTCAAAACTGGTGCAAAATTGCATTATTTGACCATGTGCCTCGCATGTGTTGAATTTTCCGCAGGGCAATGTTAGTATTTGGAAAAATTGAAATAGATCCCACACCCATTGAAACACTTGTCTCAAATACATTTTGTCCCATTTTAGAACTTCTATGAAGTTGTTGTCCTTGTGTTGCTTAACCAAAAAATTACAATACTAAATTGTGATTTTCTAAAGTTACAGTACCAGTTTAACTTCAAAGTCGTAAAAGCAACTAACTTGTTTTCTATAGTTATGTATTTAGAATACTTCAAGCAAATCTTTATTTAGCATAAATTGGCTCTATAATCGTGCACTCTTTAGCCCCAATTATTGACAACATATCTCGTATACTAACTCTTTTAATCAAGAATTACATAAAGGTGGCATAAAACCTTCCTTCATATCTCATTTTATGAGAGGATAAACCAAAGTTCACTTTTAGAAGTGGAAGATGTTATTAGTAGCAAAGTCTCACATTAATTAAAAACAATACTATGATAGAGTTTATACAAATTACAAGTATCTCCACCCATTGTGCTAACCTTTAGGGCTTAGAAGGCCCATGATTCTTATGAATTTTGACATAGTATCAGAACTTCAGTCGATGAATGAGCTAAGGAAAAAAAAACTAATGGGATTCCTCACAAATAAAATTTTGGGCCGAAAAAGACAAGTGACCCGAATACAAATAGAATATAATAAGATAGATTAAAAATATAAATGTTTAGCTAAATAACCCACACTTTAAAAGGGATGTTAGAAAAAATAAAAATCTCACGTTAATAAAAGACAATACTATGGTAGATTTTATAAGAAATATAGGTGTCTCCACCTATTAGGTTTAACCTTTTGGGATAATAAAATTTAGAGGTCACCCTCGGCAACAAATTCCACTTGTATGTTCTTAAAACTTTTTAGACAACAACAATTTGACATAATGATTTGTGCATCTGGAATTTTGGAAGTAAACATTGAAGAAAAAAAGATCCCCAAATTAAAAACATTTGAATTAGAAAGAAAAAATTACCCACAGCCAACCAAAGCATTTGAGAAGATATCTATAGTAACCGAATAAACTTCCCTAAATAAGATCCATAGCAGCCAACAGAAAGATGCAAACCTTCTGTCTTTGAATTTCATTGAGGGATTCCCTCAATGAATTTTCCATTTGCTCCAAATGTTCTACATTGTTGATCTTCTCAGAGTTAGTCCAGTAGCTGCATAAATACAATCAATTATACGCATAGAAAACCAAAGGAATAAAAAATAGTCATAGACAAATCTTTTGAGCTACTGACCTCAGTCTTTTGTGTATTTCAGTGAGTTGTGTGTGCAACAACCTAGCTTGATTAGACATTTCCTGCCAAAAAATCATAAAATGAATATAACTCATCCAAGAAACTCTAATGGTAATGGAAAACATTCCAAAAATTGGTCATGGACATACCTCAATAGTCTGAGGACTGAAACAAAAGGGGAAAAAAGAGGGGAAAAGGGAAAGGAAAAAGAAAGAGCATTAGTTTTATTTACATATGCCGAACAAAACACAAGTTAATGAATTTTACAGAGTTCAAATGGTGCAAGCCACAAATACCTTGTTCCCAAAAATTCTTGAATATTTACATCATGGTCCAACTTCTTAAAAGTTTTCTTCAAAGCCTAAACTCTCAAAGAGAAAGCATTCGTCAGGGGTTAAGCAACAGACAGGTTAGTGGAAAATCAGGAAAAATAACTTAAAACATCACTGTCAAAGAATGGTTTGTAACAAACGGACTTACTTCAAGACTTTCCAACTTCCTGTTCCAAACAAATCAGAGAAATTAAATGTCAGACGTGCTTCAGGTACATTCAACTTTATTATATGATTAAAGTTGCATGTTTTTTAATGCAAGATGAACTCCTACCTTTTTGCCCTTTCCTGTGGAGCGAGTTGAGTAAACTTTGCAATGACTTCTTCAATGCTACTAATCATGGGGCATAAACAAAAGTCAAAACATAAAGTAACGTAACAGCATATGTATGCCATTAGTTATTATTCTAATCCTTATACTTCCACTTTCATTTCATGGCTGCATAAACAAAAGTCAAAACATAAAGTAACGTAACAACATATGTATGCCATTAGTTATTATTCTAATCCTTATACTTTCACTTTCATTTCGTGGCTCACCAAAAATTGTCATGTAAAAACCATTTCAAGAGAATTGCAGAGTTTCTAACAATCTGATGGGTAAAAGTCATTACAAGATTGAGCGTTGATAATAGCACTATCTACTAAGGAAGTTAACAAAAAGGTCCTTCATACGATGCTTTGATTTGATGGTTGAGGATAATTTATCAGCTATCATAATTTGAATTGAAACCATTCTGAAATATATCATCAATAAACAGATACGAGAATGAATAAGCAACCTGCGTTTTCCGCTGCATAAAGAAGGCTTTCCGGTCGGTGAAAACATGAGAAGGATGATGTCTATATCACAGAGTATAGATAACTCGCTAGCCTTTTTCATGATGCCATGCTTTCTTTTGGCATAGGTTGCTTGCCGCCCATTTGTGTTCTCTAACCTCTTTATCTTTAGCTTTACCCTACCCATGTTGCACCCTATACAGCAACTTCACTCTTGAATCTTCTATATCAGGTTGCAAGATTCAGAGCCTATCAAACATTAATTTAATTTACATCAAGTTACATTACATTATCAATTTCAATTCACAGTTTAGAAGCAATCTTCTTTCTTTCTGTTTCTCCCAAATAAACAAACGATTTCGAAACATCAATATGCAGAAGAAATAAGATATGTAAGCGAAAATTATTAATCAAATGACAAAAGAAAACACACAAAAAAAAAGGAAACATCTTTTCTTTTACCCAATTCCAAAACACGTTTTTCTCTGGCTAAGATAATTGGTGGTTTCCTAAAAATCGTACAACCCACAAAACAAGGACAAAAATTAATAAAAACCACGAAAGAAATACTTCTGATTGAAGATTCAGTACACAAATTGAAGCAAATACCCAGAAGGAAATTACACCCTAAAGAGTATTTGAGCAAAAATAACAAAAAGAAGAAAGAAATATGATAATACCAGAAGAGAGAAATGAGAAATAAGTTGAAACTTGAAAGTGGATAATCCAAAACGCCCGAGATGTTAGAAGAAACATAAATGTACAGCCAATAGACAAAAGGGAGATTGAAAAGGGAAGAGAGAGAGAGAGATAGATAGATAGGTGTGTAGATATGTGTTGGTGTGAGCTTACATGTAGTTTTGCATTACACGACTGGGTGTCCGCTAAATTCGATCATCGAAACAAACGGGACAATCGGGAGCGTCAGAAATTCCAAAACCGACCAAACCAACTCTTCTCAGTTGTCCACTACCGATCTCCCCCTACCGCCATTCTTTGAATGCCGTTCAGAAATTTAAAAAAAAAAAAGCAAAGGAAAAACTAAATAACAATAAGAAACAAATATCACTTAACATTAACCAGAGATTTTAAAGTATATCAATCTACTTGTGATTGTGATAGTTGGAACTTGATGGTTACAAAAGTATGATTATCAAAATTATGTATCCTTCTACCATTCGTATTTATTCCAGTAACAAAAAGAAAAAAAAAGCATATATATATATATATATATTTATTGTGTGGGTTATGATTTTGATAATAATAAAAATTTATGATTTTTTCTGTCAAATATTGTAAAATAATGTTAAAGATTATGATAAATATTGTAAAATAATGATAAAGTTAATTAACTTTATCAAATATATATTTGTATCTATTATTTAAAAAAATGTGCATATATATAAATTATAATAAAATTAAATAACATAATTTTAAATATATATAAAACCTTAAAAAAATTAAAATAACATAAAATATATAATATATAAAACATGTGAGAAAGAAAAAATAAATACAAATAATATTATATAAATAAAATATAACTAAATTATGTGAAAGATAAATTATTACCTTTTAAAGAATAATATTGAAATTAAATTTATAAAATTTATAAAAAGACATTAAATATTTATCATTTTATTAAAATATAATTAATAAAAATTATATAATATTATAATAAAAATTTAAAATATATAAAAATGTTAAATTAGTATGTAATGACAAAAAAATTTAAATAATAAAATTAAAAGAGAATATTATTATGCATTTTTATGAAATAAAAGAAATATATTTGTAAATATAACACATAAAAATATTTATCAATAAATTGATGGTCTATGAATTACAATTTAAATTGTTATTATTAAAAAAATAATTATTAATAATAGCAACGTTTATATATAATTCATAATAAATATAAAAATAATGATAAAATTATTATTACATCATCATCAATGTCTACAAATAAGCTGGAGGGTATGGAAAAATCATATCCGTTTTTTATTTTTTTTCCAACCTATTACTTAGAAGGGCATAGTTCAAGGGGTTCAAAGACTTATAGCTGAGGATAAAATTAAGGTACTAATATTTTTATATTAAAATAATATAAATAAAATATATTTTTTAAAAAAATATTAATAAATTTATATATTTAATATATAAAATTAAATAAATATAAAAATATAAAAATTTGTACTGTTATATAAAGATTGATATTATATTTTTTAGGACAAAATATAAAATATAAAAATAAAAATATATAAAATTAATATTTTTACAAATATCAATGACAAATTAAAAATATAAATTAATTAAAAAAAGTTAAACATTGAAAAAGTAAAAATATTTAATAGAATTTTGTTAATTATAAAGTAATATAATGAATAAATTATGTAAAACAAATTTAAAATTTTCTTTTAAATTGCATTATAAAGAAGATATTATTTTTGGCTAAAAACATCTTATCAAATATGGGAGGCGAGTAACACGCCACTAATTTATTAGTTACAAGAAATATATCCATTCTAAGTTATCATAGAAGTGTTATTTGCCAATTATACTAAATAGATGTATTATAAAATAATATTTGACAGAATATAATAATTATTTTTTATAAAAGTTTGAAGTAAATCGAAAATTTTAAAATTATATGCATATTTATATTTAAATAAAATAAATATATATATATATATAAGATAAAATTTAATAATAAATATAAAATTTTATTTTTATCATCTCAATTAATTAAAAAATAATTAAAAAGAAAAATAATTTGATGAAATTTATCGCTTAATCTTATTTATTTTGGGTGTAGTTTTTTTTTTCTTAAATAAGGAAATTAAAAGTAAAATAAAATATTTATTTTTAAATAACTAATAATATATATAATAATATTAAACTAAATACATAATTTTTTAATTTTAATATTTTTAAAAAAATATAAAACTACACATTAAAAGACACAAAATAAGATCTGAATTCAGCTTAATCGAAACTAAAACTAAATAGGATCGAAGTAGATTCAATATGTCAATATTTATAACTTAATTTAAGTTATTTATATTTTATAATATATCTCAGTATAATTATTTTAAATAAAATTATAAATTTAAAACAATAAAAATAATCAAGATATTATTTTTATTACGATAATTTTGAATTATTATTTTTATTTTTAACTGTAATGCTAAGCAGTGAGCACAAAAACGACGCGATTATTTGGCGCTTTGTTTCAACTGTCCTTTGAACGGCGTGTCGTTTATATTTGTATGATCCAGATAAACTACACCGCCTCCTATGATAGCTTTTCTCCTGCGTAACACACTGTCCACAAAATATGACAATCCGACACCAAGATTTGTTCTTCCACCAAACCTCTCTAACTCCATCTCTTCCCTCCAAAAATCCTCACCCTAACCCTAAAATCCCCTCCTTCTCAATCATACCGACCCGAAAATCCTTCCCCCAATTTTCTCACTTTCCAAACACCAGCGACTCCGGCCACCTTTTCAGGGAAAAGGTCCTCTACCTCGAGAATCACCTCAACGTCAATCCCCGCAAAGCTCTCGAACTAAACCCCCATTTTCGATCCGCTCCCATATCATCCCTCAAGTCCATCGAGCAATGTTTGTCTTCTATGGGTATCGAGCGCTCGGCTCAGGGTCGCATCCTCGACATGCACCCCAAGCTCCTCACCTCAGACCCTGATCGCGACCTCTATCCAGTCTTCGATTTCCTTCTCAATGAGATAGGAATTCCTTACCCAAATATTCGGAAGTGCATTATTCGGTGCCCAAGACTATTGGTTTGTAAAGTAAATGATCAGTTACGACCCACATTTTGCTTTTTAACGAATTTGGGGTTTGTAGGTCGCAATGCAATCAGATGGCACACGGCTTTGCTTTTGGTTTCGAGTGTGGAAGGTACCCTTTTGCCCAAATTGAAGTATTTGCAGAGTTTGGGGCTGTCTTATCAAGAGGTTGTCAGTATGGTGTTAAGGTCACCTGGGTTGTTGACGTTTAGTATCAAGAATAACTTTGTGCCCAAGGTTGAGTATTTCTTAGAGAGTATGAATGGGGATATTGCGGAGCTGAAGAGATTTCCTCAGTATTTTTCATTTAGTTTGGAGGGTAAAATTAAGCTAAGGCATAGGCTTTTGCTTGAGCATGGATTATCACTCCCTTTATCGGAAATGTTGAAGGTTAGCGATGGAGAGTTTAATGCTCGTTTGGTTGAAATGAGATTACGATCGGTTGAGGGCAGGTAGTAAGAGTAAGTCGATTTTTTTTAATTGATTGTATATTGAATTGATAGTAAAATGATATTCTACTTCAGTTGCGAAAGTTTATGTTGCAGCTGTATCTAATGAACATGCTTAAGTAAGTTTGTTTTCCTTCCCCCTCCCTCCCTTTTTTTAATAGCAAAATAAGCTTGTTAAGATCCAAATAGAACATATAACTCGAAAAATGCCAAATGCATACAAATTTACATATAAGAAGATGAGAAATGCTAAACCAAATAGTTCTACTAGAGGGGTGGTGGTAGACTTCCAGGTTAGTCCTTAGCAATAACATTATGATATGTGATTCTGAATGATGATCTTGAAACAAATTTAGCATTGTCGTTAGTATCATGACTGAAGAACACCCTCATCCCCTGCCCTTGGCTCCATTGATGATAATATGATTCAGTCCATTTCACATGATGCATTATTTGATTAATCAAGCAATAGATAGATACACACCCTGTTAAACGTAGTCCACTTAATGGCATTCTAATTTCATCTTTCAACCAAACTAAATATTGTACACCAAACTATAATTCCTTTAGGTGCATTGAGACTACTTATTCTCTATACACTCTGGCAATTTTTTAATATTTTGCTAATGCTCTTTTAAGGTTTTGATTTTGATTTTGATTTTCCTCTCATTTTTCCACTTGGTATTTTCTGTGGATGATGTTTATTATGCAGTAAAAGTTTCACGCTTGTGTAAATTTTAAAAGGCAAAATCCCCTCTTATAGTTTGGTTTAAACATTCCAAATGTAAGCATAGAATTCTAGAGCCTGGGATATCCATTTTCATTAGTGTATGCTAAAATTTGATATGGACTCCTCTTTCTTTGATTGTATTTAAGGCCCTTGTTTATGGTTATAGAAATTGAATGGAAGCAATTTGACTGAATTCCATGGAGATGGAAGTCTGAAATTAGTTTATGACTTGTGAGTACCTCTGTCTCTTTCTCTCTTTATCTCTCTTAAGACTAAGAGCTTATGCTTTTTATTTTTTTATAAGGTTCGTTTATGCGTTTTCCCTAAAACTATTATCCGTTTAAAAACTCTGATTGATTTGTCAAACAAACGGCGGCATTACCACATCCTTAATCAATTTATTCCCTTTTTTTTTTGGTATTTTGGGAAATTGAATGTTATTAATTGCCTGCTGATACTTGTTATAAATTCAATGGTTGTTTTAATTTTAATGAAATCTAAAGTTAAAGGTAAATAAATAATCTGATCAATCTATTTAAATCGAGAAATTTAATTCTATCTGAATCCGACAAATCAGATTGGATCGATAAATTTTATAGTCGGATCGGATTCAGATTGAAAATTATATAATCCGTTCAAATTTATATTAGATTCGGATTGTCAGATTTTATAATATGTTGTATCCATTTCGAATCAAATTACTATTAAATTATAAATAAATGTATATTTTATATGTTATATTTAAATATTATGCATATTATAATTATTTTAGATTATTATTTTAGCTTAAAAATAAATATAAAAATTTAATAATTGAACAGACATATTTTTTATTTTTTTTATTTTTAGTTGTGTTTATAAATAATAATTTTTGTTACAAAAATATCAATTTTAAATTTATGTTTTTTTTATATGTGACAATAATTCATAAATAAATTTCAATATCAATATGATCTAATTCAATTTGTAAAAATTTGATCTGTTCGGATTCAGACTAGTTCGAATTGATTATATCATTGGATTGATTCAGATTGAAAATCTTTAAATTCATTTAGATTAGATCAGATTTGAATTAACAAACCGTTGTTCAACGTATCATTAGTATTATATAGAACTAATCCAATATATTATTACACTACAAGGCCTATTATTATTAAAGGAAATACTATATGTTAAAGAACTTGAGATCTAGCTAGTGATAACCAACACACCAGCTGAAAGCAGCTATCAATAGCTCGGTGGGGAAGAATAGGTTGTCCAAGAACATGTTTCTCCATAATTGTGTTTATTTTTAATTATTATAATTTTGCTTTTCTTTTGTATAAATAGGTTGTAAACAATCGTTTATTCATCATCAATAAAACCATTTTCGTACATGGTATCAAAGCTTAGGAAATAATTCCCAGAAAATTCAACTGATAGAATTTTTTTCTTTTTTTCCAAAATCAATTTTGATTCATAAAATAATTTCAACTTCATCCCATCATATTATCCAGAAGAATCCGAGCAATCTGCAATTAATTTCAAGCCAAAGTAACACCTCATGCACCATCCCTGAGTTCGCTGTCGTTCCACGCACCTCACCGGAGTCACACGCGCCAACATGTGCCAACTGCTGAGGAAGACGACTCCAACGACGTGTCGTTCGCGCGTCGCTGAAGCAAATGACGCGTCGTTCATCCAGTCCGATTCGGTCTTCATCGGGTCCAATGCTCCAACGTTGCAACCGTTGTCCCAGCCACCCCAGACGCCGGTTCTGCGGTTGAAATTTTTGATTCTATAATCCTTAACTCATTTTCTATAAGATAAAGCATATTTTAGTTCATTATTTGTTTCATAAATAGTAATTATTGTTTAAAACACACTTAATTTTATCTCGTTCTTTCAATTTAGTTTACTCAACAATAATGTCTATAACCACCAATACCAACCCTACTTTACCAAAGTGGTATGATGACCCTAGCCATTCATTATATCTACACCACTCAGACCAACCAAGCATGATTTTAGTAACTCAATCCTTATATCAAGAAAATTATCACATTTGGAGTCATGTAATGCTCATGGCTCTTATCACAAAAAACAAAGAAGGATTTATTGACGGCACAATCAAAAGGCCATCAACAAACTTTGAAGCAGAAATCAAACAATGGACTCGCTGCAACATTCTTGTCAAAGGATGGATTATTAACACGATCCGTCAAGAATTAAACTTGAATAGGAAAAGAAGCATCCAAACTTGACTCAAGACCATACGTCATAATAGTGCTAAGAAATTACTCGCGCCAAATGATGAAATTTGTTCGCTCCAATTTCACAGAAACAATGGGGCTACTAGGAAGAGACGAGACAAAAGAACCAACCATCGTCGTATATTATGTTCACGAAGCCATTGAAGGTTGAATTGTACCAATTGGAGTTGACAACAAAGGAACTATCGAAGTATCTAATTGATCATCAACAAATGCAGTGGAAAAAGAAAGTTTTGCCATGAATTCAAGAAAAATATTTGAATTTGAAGCTCTTATATCAAAACGATAAATCAAGAAGTAGATAAGTTCTTGAAGAAAGAACCTTCCAGAAATATCTTGGTTGAATTAATTTATGATTACACTTAGTATTGTATTATATACATACTACAAACTAGAGTTTGTTATACATTATTACAAGTGCAACAAATTACTTGTACACTATTAACAAATACTCTAACTAACTAATAAGCACTAATTTTCTAGTGAACTAATTCTGAGATAATTGATAGAATTTGTAAATTTAGTAGTATCAAGATTTTATTTTTTTATTTAGATTTTTGAGATGATATTTTTAAGCTATCTTCATTTAGAAAAAATGTACTAATTTGATATAATTTTTCTTTTAATCGAAGATTTTTCATATATACAATAACATATATGCGATATTCAAAGAATATTTTCGAATAATAAATTAATAAAATAATTTTTAAAAGATATTTTAATATAATTAATTAATTATTTAAAAATGTTACAAATATGAGTTTAATCCTCTAAAAAATAAGAAGAGTATAATCAAATTAATTGCATAATTGAAATTAACCGGTTTTGGATTTTTCTTCCTTCACATTTAAGTTCACTCTAGTAAATACTTTAATTTTAAAGTGATATTTAGCAAGGAATTTGAACCTCAGCTGTTTCCACTGCACCACAATCCACAATATCTACTCTAGCCCAGCCCAATTAATAGATTTTTTATAATAAGAAAAGAAACGAATAAAATCTGGAAATGTTAATTATCTTTCAATTTATATTAAAGCATTTCATTTAGGGGTGACGTGTAGATACGATTTTTTTAATTTTTATTTTTGAGTCACATTTTTGAATCATAAGTATACTTTTTAATCATAAAAAATACTGGAAAAATTTCCCACATTTTTATCTTTTATTTGCATGAATTAGAGTAGTAATCCCAGTGATTTATTTATTTATTCATTTTATTGTTTTTCGAGCATTACGAGTACTGCTTAGTCTGGTCAAAATCCAAATAATTATACGTGGTTTGACCCAATTTGAAGCATCAAATAAGTCTGGCTCGATCCAATTTCAATTAATTTATGACAGACTAAGAGTTAAGTATTATTATAATTTCGGTTGAAATTTGAAATTTAAATTAAGTTTAAATTTCATAATATATATATATATATATTAATATTTATGATAATATTTTATAATTTTATATATTATTAAAAATCGAACACGGATTTAATTCGTTTTTAAATTAAAAAAAATCAAGTTGGAACTTTTATGGTCAAAATTTAACTTGTATTTAGCTTTAAAAAAACCTAATCTCAGGCCCGACCCAAAGTTTAGGCAGGATAAGTAGTTACCTAAGGCCCAGTCCATGAGAGTGCCCATAAGTTTTGTTTCTTTTTTCTTCCTTTACCTTTCTTCTTCTTCAAATCTATTTTATTTAAAGTATTAACTTATTTTTATACTTTATAATGCCTACCGAGTTCCCAAGGCCTAATAAACATTATACATTTACTTGCATTAAGTGTGCTTATTTTAATTAATGGTTGAATAAGCTTTCGAGTATGTTTACATAACTGCCTTTCCATCATGGAATAAAATTAAAATTAAAATGAGAATAGAATAGAAACAAAATTGTTTGCCTGACAATTAGAATAAAAGAAATAATCAGTATAACATTGTTTGATTTATAACTGAAATAGAATGAAAAATATTGTATGTTATCTTAATATCTTTATATTCAGTAAAATTTAAATAATATCATTGGAATCATAATTTTTTAAAATAATTATTACTTAAAAATAAATTATATTATTAAAATTATTTTTTTTAAATAGGGTTTAGGGGTTTAAGATTTGGGGTTTTAGATTTAAGGATTTAGGATTTAGGATTTAAGGTTTAGGGTATATGATTTAGTGTTTAAGGTTTAGGTTTGAGGTTTTAGAGTTTAGGGTTAGGATTTAGGTTTGAAATTATTATTTTTTTAAATAGGGTTTATGATTTAGGGTTTTAGGTTTTGGAATTTAGGGTATAGGGTATAATGTTTAGGATTTAATGTTATATTTGTGGGTTAAAGTTTAAGATTAGAATTATTTTTCTAAATATGGTTTAGGGTTAATATAGGATATAAGGTTTATGATTTAGGGTTTAGAGTATAAGATATAGGGTTTATGACTTAGAGTTTTTGATTTAGGGTTATATTTGAGGTTAGAATAAAATTGAAACCAAAAATTAAGATGAGAATGAAATTATGATTTAATGAATTCTCATATATTTTTTTTAGGAATCAATTATATTCTATTTTCACTTTTCAGTCCAACTAAACATAAAATTAGAATAAATTAATTCTGATTTCATTTCTTTTCGATTAACCAAATACCACTTAAATTCTTATTTCATTTTTTTAATGTCTACTGTTTATAATAAATTTAATATAGTTATTCCTTAATCACATTTAAAAATTTAATTTCTTAATTAATGAGAAGGCTTTCACAATTATCTCCATCATTCTACCATAATTATTTTATGTAACTAATTTAAATAATTATACTTTAATTATTTGGTACAATTAATAAATATTAATATTTTTTCTTATATATTTACAATAAATATATCTTTTTAAAAAAATTATTAATTTAAAAATATTTAATAGTATTTTATATTAAATAAAACATTTCTCCTATTTTCTTAGGCTTAAATTAAATATTTGATTTTTTCCTCTAGCCAAAAAATTTGAATCTTTAGAAATATGTATCCCATGGAGTGACTTAAAAATTAAATTTTATTTATAAACGAGTTTATATTATGCAGTTAAGTTAAATACTATTTTGTTCATTACAAGAAAAAAAAATTACATATAAAGTTTAAAAGTTCTCGTGCATTATGTATTGAAATGTACATCTATATTTTAAATTTTTATTATGATAATAAAGGAATTTTTTTTGTCATCTACAGCTTTATAAAAACTTTGAATCCATTATATATTATTTGTAATTATTTTATTGATACATTTGTTATTATTTATTTATATTATATGTAAACTTTTAATTATTAATAAATATAATTTTTTTATTTAAAAGTGAAAATTATAATTTATATTACGGGCCCAATCACAAGGTTCTTCTAGAGTGCTTACAAGGGCCGGTCCTTACTAATCCAATCCAGCGTCCGGCATGAAAATATAAATTATATAGGATATGATTGTTGTATTATATTAAATATATCAAATATATTATATTATATTAAATAGTATTATAATCAATACATATAATGTATGATAATAAGCTATATAATATAATCGAAAAAAATTCATTATAAATATTTCAATAAAATAAAAAATTAAGACACATAATTTTATATTTTAAGATTCAAACATATACTACTATAAAAAAAGTATAAAAATTGGTTAAAAATCAACTTTAAATGAAATGATTTAAAATTTAAAATCGGTTCAATGCGTGAACCGACTTTAAATTTTTAATTTTTTTTTTACAAAATTTACTCATTTTTTATTATATTCAAATTAAAATTTGTATTCAATAACTAAATAATAACAGAAAAAAATATTTAACAAATAGTTTAAATAATAAAAATAATTAAAAAATAAAATATTAATTAATAGTAAAAAATTACCATGATGTTGTTTTATGTTATTCAAGATCATCATATTTTTCTCTTGATGTTATAATACAAATCTACATATATAATACAAATATTTATACACATAAATAATAACACATAATAATAGAAAAAAATATGAATAATAAGTGCGTAGAGTTAATAGAAATACTTATAAGAGTAAATGAAGTGACAAAATAAAGGAAATGAAGAAAAACTTGTGTTTTGTAAGTGAGAAATGAGTATAATTTTTTTGAATATTTTACTAAAAAAAAGGGATCTAAAAGATTAGTTAGAGAGTAAGAAAACCCACTAACCGACGCTAGAATTGGTGGTCGTAGATGGCCAATAAATGAGAAAGAGTGGAGAAGAAGTGGAGGAGGTTTTGGATTTTTAAGAGTTATGCAGTACTTGGAATAATTTCTGTTTGGGGAAGAAAAAAGAGAAATATCCACATGTGTAGCGTCGATTCTATGTGTTAATCGACGCTATCCACTTAGGACGTAGCGTCGGTTTCAAGTGTCAGCCGACTCTACTACACTACGCTACACGTGGACGTAGCGTCAGTTTACGTGGTGAATCGACCCTATCCACGTAGCATAGCGTCGGTTGACACTTGGAACCGACGTTACATCCACGTGTAGCGTCGGTTCGACACGTCAACCGATGTATGTAGCGTCAGTTCGACACGTCAACCGATGTTACGTTTTACATGAATAACGTCAGTTGTATAACGAATTGACTTTAAATTCATTATAAGTCAATTTTTTCCAAAAACTGACTTTACATATTAATTTAAATATATATTTTATAATAATAATATTAAATTAAATATCAAGTAATCTTTAGATTAAGACTCTTTCATCCTACTAAATTTTTATAAAATCATAATTAATAATAATGTATAACAAACATAACCATAATATCTTATTGAAATCCAAAACTCGAAGTATAAAGTTTTAATTTTAATTTTATTTTTATTTCAAGTAATTATATATAATTTGTAGTGCTATAATAATATATTAATTTATATATAATTAAATTTGTCTATTAATGTGTTAACATATTTATAAATATATATATCTAATTTATATATATATTATAAACTATGAATATTATATATATTATATATAATTAAAATACTATTTTATGATCTATATGCAATTTCCGGAGTCTGGTTAAATAGTACGAAACTACGAATGTATCGAGTGTTTCTTCGTATTTTCTTTTAAAAAAGTTGCAATTAAATGAATATATATATATATATATATATTGCCTTCACCATTTCACAGTCTATGACATTGACACCCACTACGAGAGTATATTTTCAAAACAAAATAAAAAAAAAGTGCAGAGTATAATTTTCAAAAGTTCCTGTTTATGACATTGAACAGCTTATCTAGTCTAAAAACCAGTGGGTCTAACGGACTTCCCTTGCATGAACATGGACGATGAAATTATATCAAGTTAGTCTACATCCAACAGCCAAGACCAAAACCCCTTAGGGTTTTCTCATACCATGTATCATTTATAGCCTGAGGATCTGACACTCTGCAACACTGGCGCAATGCTTATGCAAATTATCTGACAAAACTAAAATATGGGTTATTCTTTGAAATGACCAATCTTGATACGGGTTTCGAGTGAATTTAATACCAGTTTGAACCAAGGATGATGACATTAACCACCTTATTCCCAAATGAAATGGGTTTCAGCTTCAATCAATTTTCTATATTATAATTTTATCATAATTTTTATTAAATATAATTATATTAAATTAGTTTTATCTACCAAAAAATATATATTAAATTATACCAATATAATTAAAATAATTTATCACGTAATAAATAAACCTATCCTTTAACTTCTCAAATGTTATCATTTCAGTGCCTTTTACTGTCATATACTATGTACAATCGGAGCAAGATTGCTTCCCTATTCCATAAAATGGTTGGTTACGGAGATGCATTTACACAATAAAAGGCATTTGCTCCCATAGAATAATAGTAGCAAAAATAGTAATGCCCTTTTGGTGAATTTCATAAGTAAAGCTCTACCTTATCTAAAATTATCACATATATCACAAATATTTTTTAAAATATATAATAAAACTATTATATTTTATGTTATATCTAAAAATAAAATTATAATTAAATTTTTAAGTCTTAAAAATTATTGATGAAATTAGGGGCATCAAACGAACCAACACGGCTCAGCATATCAAATGGAGAGAAATTTGACTCTTCAAAGTATGAATTTTTGGATTAAATGACCATCTGTTGTGTCGACTTCTCAAGCACGAGTCAAGCAAGGCACTATAAAACACATTATTCAAGTATTTTGATACGATCTGACCTATGTATTGGTCATGCGTTGACACGATACGTTAATTAATGAACTGGGTCAAGTCGAATTGATTCACCCATTTTGACATCCCTAATTGGGATCCTTTTGTTTGTTTATATTCTATGAAACCATCTCTTCAAATGTAACGCACATCTTCCCTCTTAACATAAAACCCACTAATATATGCATGTTTTTTACTAACAATTGAAACATAATTTTATAAGTATAAAAATTATCAAAACGTCAAGAACTAATATGTGTTATCTCTACATTTTTGTTAAGAAGGTAAAAAATGGTAACATGAAGACAAGAAGATAATATTATCAAGAACACATACATAAACAACTGTTTTTTAAGGTAATGTTGTCTCATATTTATATATAGATAAAATGATAATTTTTATTTAGAATTTTGTTTTTAGATTTGAATATTTTAATTAATATAAACTTCTATACTAATTCATACTAAATTTTTAATTTTAACCGGTTAAGATAATTTTATTTAAGGTATTATATTAACTCTTTAATAAAATAGTTTATTTTTTCCTTCATTTTGCACATGCCCAATCTTAACAATATTTTTTGTCAAATTTTATCTGCAACCTAACGTAATGATTTCTTCATTTTCTTTGCTCAATAAGAGAGAAGGTACATTAATCTTTTATGTTAAAATATAAATCTCTAATATTTTTGGTATAGAATTGAACTAAATTAGTCAACTTAACTTAAAAAAATAATTTAATAAAAATTATAATTTTTCATTTTATACATAAGTATTAATTCTTTAATATTAAATTATGAATTTTGTATTAATATCATAAAAAATGGAGAAATTAACACTAAATATTAACATTCTTAATAATTTAAGAGTATTAGTGAAAATATATAAAATATTGAATACATGTAATAAAATACAAAAATTCATGGATATTTATGATAATTCAAATTCTAGGTAAAATCCATGCTCCGGAGATGACAGTGGGGTCTCCATTTTTAGTAGGGTGTGCATTATATAGAGTCTTTCATTTAAAAAAAAATAAAAACAAACTAAAATTTTAACTAATAGTAAAAATTCTTTTTTCCTATTTTACTGTTTTATCGTTACTTTGACTATTTTAATTAACATTTTACTATTTTTACATAAATTTTATTATTTTAATTAATAATTATATATCATATTAATTATTATAATAATAATAATTATATATATTTAATTGTATTAATTAATAATATTATTTACGAATAACTATACTATTAAAAAAAATTAGGAAAGGAAATAAGAGAGGCCTGGTTCATTGTGGTGGAGACAAGTATATATCCTTGTCAATGTGTATAAAAATGGCAGGCTTTTATGATACGGTGTTCAAAAGGAAGGACCATGAACCGTTGGGTCTGATCTGTTTCTTAGGAACAGCACATTGGGGTCTACGCACGTGGACTGCTACACTCACTTTTCACATGATGAGTGTTTGTTGACTGTATAATAGAGGATAGAGATAAAAACTATCGTTCACAGGAACAAGAAATTAAAGCAAAAAAAGATTAATAAAACTGTTGTTTTTCCTCCAATTTAATCAAAATAATCAACAGTAATAATTCTCTTTTTCTTGTTCTTGTGTCATCTACTGAACAGTTAGTTCCTTACTGTAGCTCGAGATCCCTACTATACCCCTCATGTCCTAGCTTTGCCTCACTGTAGCTCTGATATTTGTATGGAGTCTCTTGGAGTAAGTCTTTAATTTTTTAAAACATACACTGTAATTCCCTTATTTTTAAGATTTATTTATACATCTAAATGATAGTTAAATTAAAATATAACTCTAAACTTCAAAACCAATTTTCCATATTTTTTTCTGGTTATTGGTTACTGCTGCTATACATTGTACTATTTTTATCATATTCAAAGATAGATAGCTATTCTGAATACATAAAAAATTAAGTAGAATGTCTGTCACGTAATGTCATGTTAATAAAAACTTTAATTAATAGGTAATTATCATGCCAATAAAATTCCTAATTCAAAACTCATATTTCTCACTCTGATCCATCCTGATGATTTCAAATATCTTGTTAATTTTGACGTGTTCAGGTCATTTTCAAAAAAAAAAACTTGTGTATCTATACGTGCATGCCACATATTAATATATATAAAAGTTTCATAGGAGATCTGAGCTCCTATTTATTGCTATGTAAATCATGTGAAACGTGAATAAAGAAAGAAACCAACCTTTCTTAATTTTCCATATGAGGTACTGATGAATTTATAATGAGTTCATCTTTGAGTGGGTTTTGTTTTTAACTTAAAGCTTGTTTCAGTGAGGTTACTGCCTGCATTTAGGGTATTAATTATGACAGTCAAACTCTTCCTTATACTTTAATTTGTTATGTAAATGTGAAAAAATCAAGTACATATTTATATGTGATATATATATGTTTTGATAATCATATTATTAATATCTAGGTAAAATATATAAGATTCATTAAGTTATTCAATCATATAAGAATTTGTGGAACATTAAGGTTTTGATTTTGTCTTGTTATGGATAATTCATGGAAGTCACATTTAGACTTAGTATTCAATTTCTTTAATCTCTGTCACTCTTCCGGATAATCAAACACGTACAATTATTTGGAAATCCTATCGCTTTCAACTCTGCATTAATACTATATAGCATCACTGTTTCGGTCATCAAGGACTGCCTATATTTTCAGGATTCTGTTGGTACAATGAGGCCAATGGTTCATTCACAATAACACCGTAAAATATCAAACATAAATTTATGATAAAAGCAGATATATACATCATTTTATTTATAATATTAGAAATTTAAATTTTGTAATATGTAGCAGCATTACACTGTAACACCACATGCATACATGACTACCATACACTTTTAAATCCAAACTGGGTAATCTCTGCCGGCTTCAAAATATATATATATATTCATTTACACATAATTGATTTACGATTAAAATAGTATGATTTTTCAACTTATTAATATAGATTTAAGTTATAATATTATTTTTATTAAATAAAATAAATTTAAGTGCCCTTTTATTTATTTATATATATTGTTTTAAAACTAAAATTTGATCCATAAATATTTATAATTATTGTCAATTCATAAAAAAAACCTGTATAATTAATATCAATTCGATAAAAAAAAAATGTATACTTTATGTCACAAGGCTTAGACGTATTAAAACATTAATGAATGAATCACTTCTCATTTACTACAAGATCGCTATGGCACTACATTGGTTTCTTTTTAAGTACACTACTGCAATGTATAAATTTTGCATGAATTTATGATTTTTTTAGGACACTATTACAATATATAAATTTTGCTTGAAATTTTTTGAGTGAATTAACAGTAAAATTCAAGCAAAAATGTATTTGTATGATAGTATCGTAGTAAAATTTTAAAAACTTAAATTTACACGGTTAATTATTAAAAACCGACGGCAAAAACATTTGCGTATGTTTTTACAAATAACTCATGCAAAAATATTTGCATCGGTTATCTATACAAATTCACGCAAAACATTTTGCGTGGGTTTTTACTAATAACCTACACAAAATATCACTAATATATATTACTCTCTTTTTCACTATACCTTTAACATTACTCCAACAAAGAACTACAAGCTCTTTGAGAACAAATGAAGAAAAACCATCCGTCTGTCAACTTGTAGTCGTTAGCTGTTACTTGCATAGTTACATTACGTTGTCGAGGAGCCTTCATCGTTGTCTGTCTCTTGCATCGTCCCAATCTTGACGCAAATCAATGCGTGAGTGTTGAAAAATAACGCAAAAATTTGATAACGGAGTTTGGCCAATCTTGCTTACGTCTCCGGACCTACTGCAGATCTTTTTACTGAAAGAGGAGAAATTACGCAAGGTGTTTACAACACTTACAACTCACAACCCACAACCCAATTACACCCAAGAAAATTACTCTCAATTTTCTCTCACAAAAACTTCTCTTTCTAAGCTTTTCTCTCAATTGGAATGAACACTTTGGATGATTAATTCATTATAATTACACATCTATTTATAAGAAAATTCACTCCTTGAATTACTCCTTCATTTAATGGTTCCTTGAATTAAGCTCCATGTTTTACTCCTTGTTTTGTTTCATGTTTTGCTCCTTAAATTAAGGAGCTTTATAACAATCTCCAATAATCTCCCACTTAAAGACTGATTTCAATCTATCTTCACATCTTGATCAATGTAGCAGTTTTTCTAGTCTTTGTTACTCTAGCAGACCAACTGAAGTTGAGCACAACTTCAGTTTGTCAATAGTCACCACCTTTGTTAACATATCTGCTGGATTTTTGCTTCCTTGAATCTTCTCCAGTATTAACACATCATTTTCCAATAGAGATCTGATGAAGTGATAACGAAGTCCAATATGCTCGTCTTTACAGAATGAAATGCTAAATTCTTCAAAATGTATTACACTTCGACTATCACTACGAGTAACATTCTTCTCATGTTTGAATCCCACTCGCTTAACAAACCTCGTTACATCATCTCTTTACTAGTTTCACATTATTACATACTCACTTGGTGGATGAGTGACAATTTTCTATATTTGTGACATCCAACTAACAACTATAGTTCCAATAGTAAATATATAACCGCGGTGCTTCTTCGGTGATCAACTTCACCTCCAAAGCTCAAGGCTACATACCATTGTACTTTTAACTCTCCTTTACTAAAGTACAAGCACTTTTCGTGATGCCTCGCAGATACCTCAAAATCCACTTCGACCGTTCCCAATGAGTTTTCCCCGGATTTGACATAACCGCTAACAACTCCCACCGCTGCGTGCCAATGTCCGGTCTCGTATAGACCATCGCGTATATAAAACTTCCAATGGCCGAGGCATAAGGAACCTTAGCTACGACCCTCCCTCTTCCTCCTCGTCCGAGGGACCGATCCGGATAGGCGAAAATGACCGCGGTGCGTGTTAACCGGCTTGGCATCGCCCATGTTGAATCTCTACAAAACACGATTGATGTACTCTACCTGAGATAATTGTAAGGATCCTTTCTTCTTATTTCTTGTGATTTGCATTCCAAGAATCTTCTTTGTTGGACCCAAGTCTTTCATGTCAAACTCCTTTGACAATTGCTGCTTCAACCTTTTAATATCATCCATATTTGAACCTGCTACTAACATATCATCAATATAAAGTAGTAAAATGATATAATTGGACCTATATCTCTTAAAATAGCAACAATGGTCAGCATTGCACTGAAAACCTTCCTGTGCATGAAGCTGTCAAACTTTCTGTACCATTGTCTCGGGGCTTGTTTCAGGCCATACAAACTCTTCTTAAGTCTATAAACCATGTTCTTCTTCCCTCTTTCTAAGAAACCTTCTGGTTGGTACATGTATATCTCTTCATCTAAATCTCCGTGAAGGAATGCAGTCTTCACATCCAACTGTTCAAGATGAAGATCTTCAATGGCTACAATACTCAATACTAATCTGATAGTATTGAGCTTCACAACAGGAGCAAAAATGTCAGTGTAATCAACTCCTTCCTTCTGTTGAAACCCTTAACAATTAGGCGGGCTTTGTATCTCTTAGAACCATCATGCTCCTCTTTCACCCGGTACACCCATTTGTTGTGAAGTGCCTTCTTTCCCATAGGTAACTCAGCTAGTTCCCATGTCTGGTTGGAAATGAGAGATTTCATTTCTTCTTTCATAGCAAGCTCCCACTTATTGGAATCTCGAGTCTGACAAGCTTCATCATAGTATTCAGGCTCCCCTCCATCAGTCAACAACATATAGTTCATGTATCTCCTGTTAGGTATATGAGATCGAGAAGACCTTCTCAATACAGGAGCTGGAGTAAGAATGTTGTGTACTGCTCTGTCTAACAAGTTCCTCTGGCTGAGGACTTATTACAATTGGTGCTGTTGCGGAACTATCTGGAACATCATCTGTATCTGCAAATACTGACTCATTCTGCTCTGAGTCATTGGCATCTATTTTATGCATGTCCTTATACATCACCCTTTCGTTCAAAATCACATCTCTGCTACGAATATCTTTCTTGTTTTTGTCATCCCAAATGTGGTAGCCAAACTTATCCTTACCATAGCCGATGAATGTGCATTTCTTGGATTTGGGATCAAGCTTATTCCTACCTTGATCACTGATATGCACAAAATGCTACACAACCGAAAACTTTTAGATGTGATAGTTTCACCTCTTTTTCGCTCCATACCTCTTCTGGTATTCTATGCTCCAATGGAATGGGAGACGGCCTCATTGATCAAGTGTCGCCGTGTTGACCGCTTTCCGCCCGTAACCGGTGGGCTTGAATGTATACGAATGCTTCCGCATTCTTTCTATCAACATTCGCCCATACGCTCGCCTATACCATTGTGTTGAGGCATACGCCCGGCACGCTTCTTTCCATTCTCGATCCCGCGCTCATAGCAAAATTTTTTGAATCCGGTGTCTTCATATTCACCACCATTATCTGATCTAAGCTTTTGATCTTTAAACCCGTCTCATTTTCCACAATAGCTTTCCATCTTCTAAAAGCCTCAAATACTTCGGGACTTATGCTTTAGAAAGTAAACCCATACCTTCCGAGAGTGATCATCGATGAAAGTCACGAAGTTTATCATCGTTTCCTACCAATGGATGAGGTATGGTCATTGGTCCCTAAACATCGAGTGAATAAGCTCTAGCCTTTCCTTTGGGTTCTACCACTTGTTTGAAAGCTAACTCTCTTTGCTTTCCAAGTATGCACCAGACATGTCCATCTCTACAGACCGTAGACTCGAAGTTTTCCTTGAGTGCATAATCTTCATCCCCTTCTCACTACGTGGCCTAGTCTCCGTGCCATAGATTTGGTGTTTCATTGCCTACCGTAACCGTGGATTGAACAACGTGCCTCTACTATCATGTAAAGAGTGCCATGTTTCTTGCCTCGAGCAACCTGTCATCAGACCTTTTGAAATCTTCCAATCATCACCATGGAAGATAGTACAGCTCTTGTGGCAACCGCCCTATCGAGATTAAGTTCCTTCACGAGGCCTGAATATGCCTGACATCCTTCAGCTCCCAAACAGACTCGTTCAACTTAATCTTCACTACACCTTTGCCAATAATAGCACATGGTTGATCATCATCAAGATATACCTTTCCAAGGTTTCCGAGAACATATTTCTCGAAGAATTCTTACTGTGAAGTAGCATGGAACGATGCTCCAGAGTCTAACACCCAAGATTCATCCTTGCTCTCCAAAGAGCATATCAATGCATTGTCCCCTCTTGAGGTGGAAGTAACATTTGCCTCTGCCTTCACTTGTTTGTCCTTCGGTGCACTCTTGCACTAATTTTTGTAGTGTCCAGTTCTTCCACAATTCCAACACTCGATAGTCTTCGAGCTATAGGAATTATTAGGATTCCTGAATTTGGACCTCCTGTCCTTTGATCTACCTCAGTAGTCTGTTCTGCCACGTCCATTCCCTTTGGTTGAATTTCTTCCTCTTGACTTTGTATGCAAAATTGAAGAAGTTGACGATTCACCTGACTCTTTACGTCGGATCTCTTCATTGAGAACCAAATCACGAACATCATCAAATTTCAAATTATTGCTTCCTAACGAGCTACTCACAGCCGTGACAGTACCATTCTAGCTTTCTAGTAGAGAAGACAAAAGTATCAATGCTCGTACTTCTTCATCGAATTCAATTTCCACTGAACTTAACTGGGTTGCGACTGTGTTGAGTTCATTGAAATGTTGAGCTACTGATGCGCCTTTCGTCATCCACAAATTCAACATACGTCTCATCAAGTGCACTTTGTTTGAGGCTAATGGCTTCTCATACATATTGGAGAGAGCTGCCATAAGACTTGCTGTGGTCTTCTCCTTTGCTATGTTGAAAGCAACATTACGGGATAGCGTCAATCAAATAACTCTGAGGGCTTGTCTATCTATAAGATTCCAATCTTCTTCCTTCATAGCCTCTAGCTTCTTCCTTGAGAGAGGTTGATACAGATTTCTTTGATACAGATAATCCTCTATCTGCATATTCCAAAATCCAAAATCTGTACCATCGAATTTCTCAATTTTTACCTTTCCTTCATCTGCGGCTATTACTCCCACTCAAATATGACTTCCTCTGGATCGTTTCTGACTATTTTTGCAAACCACCGTGTATTAGAACACATCCGTCGACAAACCAATATTGCTAACAAAAGTTTACTATTCACGTAATTCACTATTCACGTAAATAGTAACCTTGTAGAAAATTGACAAGAATCACCACCAATAGCTCTGATACCAGTTGTTGGGAAATTACGCAAATTCCCGATAAGCCAGATTTATGAGAAAACAAGAATAGAAAAATAAAACACAAATTTGATAACGGAGTTCGGCCAATCTTGTTTACGTCTTCGGACCTGCTGCAGATCTTTTTACTGAAAGAGGAGAAATTACACAAGGTGTTTACAACACTCACAACTCACAACCCACAACCCAATTACACCCAAGAAAATTACTCTCAATTTTATCTCACAAAAATGTTTCTCTCTAAGCTTTTCTCTCAATTGGAATGAATACTTTGGATGATTAATTCATTACAATTACAAATCTATTTATAGGAAAATTCACTCCTTGAATTACTCCTTAAATTTATGGTTCCTTGAATTGCTCCTTGGATTAAGCTCCATATTTTGCTCCTTAATTTGCTCCTTAAATTAAAGAGCTTTATAACAATATCCAACAGTGAGTTGTTCTTTGTTTGTTTTTTTTTAAAGATATTAGTATTATATATGTGGGTCTTTTTTAGTTTTATTATGCTTATTTAATAGATTTGTGATATAAATAGTTATAATTATGATAATTTAGTTCTTTTTATCTCTATGTGTTTATTTAATAGTAGATTTGTGCTATAATTACTTAAATTTGTGATTATTTAATTTTTTTTCTTATTACGTTTATTTGGTAGTAAATTTGGTAATAAATTTATAGTATAAATAATTATATTTGTGTTTATTTATTTTTTTGTCTTAACATTTTTATTTAACTATAAATTTGTGTTATAATTATTTAAATTTGTAATTATTTAATTATTTATCTTATTATAATTATTTAATAATAAATTTGTAGTATAAATAATTATATTTAAATCCCTCAAGAATAAGAAACAAAAACAACACAACAGATGACACCAAACTTTAAGACGTTTATAAGTAGTGTAAATGATGGAATTTGGGTTCAAATATGAAGAGAACTAATGCTTCGTTGTATAATTAGGAATTGGAATGAGCTTTCATTTAATATTTTATAATAGTCGTTTCGCGCCAAGAATTAAAAATTATAACGGTTTAAAGTTCCAACCTCAATTAATAACTTCTTTTTTTGAAATTGTGAATTACAATAGTTCTCTTGTTTTTTTGAAGAACAAAGATAGATTGAACAAAGAAAAAAAACAAGAAAAAAATATGAAAAATTTAAAGAAAACTATGAAACAAAACTCAAAGACGAAATAACAACAACAAAATTGAAAGAAAACGCAACACTTGAAGAATGAATTTTTTTTGTGATTTATAACTTAAGAACATAGAAAACAATTAAATAACAATTTTTTAATCTAAAATTCAAAAACAGATAGATTACATGTTTTTAGCAACCAAAGCTTAAAAACCAAATGATACACATCCTTTAGAAGAAAAACTAAAGAACACAAGAACTCAAAGGAATATGAACGATTGAATTGCTAAGAATGTGATTAAGATGATCAGAATAGATCCCTTAAGAACAAGAAACAAAAACAACACATAAAAGTGCGACCAAGCTTTAAGACGTCTATAAGTAGTGTAAATAATGAAATTTGAGTTTAAAAACAAGGAGAACTGAACTGATGCTTCGTTGTATATTTAGGAATTGGAATGAGCTTCGATTTGATATTTTATAATAGTCGTTTCATGACAAGAATTAAAAATTATAACTATTTAAAGCGCTAACCCCAATTAATAACTTCTTTTTTGAAACTGTGAACTATAGTAGTTCTCTTGTTTTTTTTAAAGAACAAAGATAGATTGAACACAGAAAAAAAACAAGAAAAAGATACGAAGAATTTAAGAAAAACTATGAAATGAAATCAAAATACGAAACAACGACAACAAAATTGAAAGAAAATGCAAGACTTTAAGGATGAAATTTTCTTGTGATTTATGACTTAAGAACGTAGAAAACAATAAAATAATGATTTTTTTAAATCTAAAATTCAAAAATAGATAGATGAAGATAGATAACATGTTTTCAGCAACCAAAGTTCTGATATCAAATGATGCAGATCCTTTAGGGAAACATCTTAGGAACACTAGAACTCAAATGAATAGAAACGATTGAATTGCTTAAAATGTGGTTAAGATTATCGGAATAGATCCCTTAAGAACAAAAAACAAAAATAACACCAAAAGGTGCGACCAAACTTTAAAACGTCTATAAGTAAGGTAAATTATGGAATTTGGGTTGAAAAACAAGGAGAACTGAACTGGTGCTTCATTTTGTTTTTAAGAATTGGAAAGAGTTTCAATTTGATGTATTATAAAACTTAGAGATGTTTAAAGAAAAAAAGAAGAGAATAAAAAAAACTAAAATTTTAAAATAATAAGAATAATATATTATTAAAAAAATGAAATCTATATTTTCAAATTATATTTATATACCTTATTTTTAAATAATATTATAATTGAATATAGATACTCTAATTAGAGAATTCTTTGAATAGATACCAAGTAGATTTATACTATATTTGACTTTATTTTTAAAAATACTACTATAATAGTAAGATAACTTTTAATTACATGTAATTTTATGAATCCAATTATAAAATAAATAAAATTTAAGGATTAATATGTTAGAATTTTTCTATAAATTAACATAATTATTTAATTAAATCAATTTATATAAATAATACATATGTGTCTACACTTTTAGAATGAACAAGTCTTAGATGCGATATTTAGATGGAGTGAAAGTTTTTATAAAATTCATACGTGAAAATACAAATGGTAAAGATGTGATTTGATGTCCTCGTATTAAGTGCATGTATATTAATTTTTTTTCTACAAAGGATATAAGGGATAATTTAATTTGCAAGAGTATTTTAAAAAGTTACTATAATTGATATTTTTATAAAGATGAGATATGTATGGTGGTTGTAGAGAATGAAACATCCTATTGATCTAAGGGTCAAAGAATACATGTTGATGTTCACATGCACGAAGAAAATATTAAAATGGTTTATGCAATAGAAATTGATTTTGATGACAATCCTAAAATTTTTAAGACTTTCTTGGAAGATGCAGAGAAACTATTGTAACCAAAGTATAAAAAATACACTAAGTTGTATGCAGCGATAAAGTTATATAAGGTCAAAGTAAGAAATGAGATTATTGATATATGATTCACTGAGATATTGTAGGCATTTATGGGTATGCTATCCAATCAAAATGAATTGCTTTCATTTATGTACGAAGTTAAGAGATTTTTAAGTCAATTTAGCATAGAATATGAAAATATTAATGCATGTTCAAATAATTTCATTCTTTATAGAGAGGAAAAATGTGAATGTCGAAAGCCGTACCGTGTGTGGGGATTCAAGGTAGAAGAAAACTTTTCAAGGGACAATAGTGAAGTAAGGAGTGTCTACCAAGGTTCAATGATATTTTTTCACTTATTTATCGTTTTTGAAAGATGTATCAAAATAAAGAGATATCAAATATGTGGACATAGAATGCGGATAATAAGTCTAAAAATGGTTTTTTTATTTCATTCTTATGATTCTCTTGCTTGGAAAGTAGTTGATGATTTATGCACTAAGTTTACAAATAAACAAAGAAACCTTTGATTTGACACAGCTATAGATGTAATCAATTCTCAAATTCTTTAAACAGTGGATATAGTTGTTGGTATGTTATCATGGTCACTTTTAATCTTTATCCTTAGATTTGCATGAAAAAAATTCACGATGTTAATGTTATTGATATAGGGCTCATCATTTTTAGTGTTTGAAAACAATTGTTTCATTATTACTGTCAATTGAAAGTAGACATTAGTGAACATATAATTATTTAATATACTATCTATATACATAGAATTAAATTGTAATTCACAATTATTAATATGATTTATATACTACCAAAACAAAATGATAAAATTATATGTGGATTTTATGTGATATTATTCTCGGAAGAAACCACAAAAAAAATATCAGTTTCCTCCTTAGATTTGAAAAGTTTTACGTATTTAATTTCATAATTTATTTTAATTAAATAGAGTTATAATTAATTATTTCATTATTTTTTAAATAGTACACTAGAAAATTAAATTATAAATATTTTAATGAACTACGAGAAAGATGGTTGAAATATATGATATAATTCATAACTAACGATGAAGATAATGAAGACATATGATTAAATTATGCGTTTATTGAGATATTTTTGTATAGATTGTACAATACTTCTTATAAGCTTACTTTTGGAATCATTTTTTTGAAATTTCTTTGCAAAAATTAAAATATCATATAAGAAACATATGTGTTGTAATTAGATGTACATGAATTTGAATTATAGGATAGATGTATATGTATAATATTCTACATATTTTACGTGTATTTTTTATAAATGATTAATGAGAATTAAGAAAATGATATTGCATTGATGACTACTACGTACTTATGACAAAATTATTATTATTAAAATTAATTTGATAATTTTTTATTAGATTTATTACATATTTATTATAAAATATTAAAGATTTTGATTATATAGTTTTTATATAATTATGTGTTTGAATGTGAAATCCGATCATATCGTATAATATAAAAATAATATGATTATGTTAAAATTTAACACGATATGGGTCTAAATAACATTTTTTAAGTATAAAATTATATATCTTTATTTTATTTACATTTAATTTAAAAATAATATATTTTATTTTAAAATATAAAAATAAATTAAATATTAATTTAAATAAATTTATAATAAAAATTATTTTATTATAATATTTATAATTAATTTTATCCGATTATATTATAAAGTTCGACACTAAACACGCAAACAATATACAAATTAAATATAATATAATTTAATATAATTTCGTTTAATTTAATCATACTTTTAACATATATACGGTACTTGTATCAAACATGTACTTGGTTAAATAGAATCGATATATTTATTAATAATATACTCAAATATCATTTAAAATTTATATTAAATTTGTTGAGATTATAGACACATTTGTTATTCATTGAGTGGGTTAGTGAAGCATTTATGTTTTGCAAGTACCTGTCTTTCGATATTAAGACTGGTGTCTTCTTTTACGTACATATTTAAAGCTATGGTAGACTGATAGATGGAGCAGTACTGTTTAATGGCCAAAACCTCACTGAGCACTAATGTTCTGTTTAATTCCAGAGCTCAAGAGATAATCTTTTATTTATTCCGAGGTAAAATTAAGTTCTACTTAAGCTGCAATCTTTATTATATAAACTTGGATTTCCATAAAGATGTTGGGATTTGTATAATAATACCTTTAATTTGGGACATATTTTAAGATGCATTAAGTGTTAATAATTTGGCTTAATTGGGACAAGAAAAAGCCAAGAAAAAATTAAGAAGAAGAAGAATAAAACCAATAGTAAAGACCCTACATAAACTGTTAATAGGTCACATGACACGGGTAAAGTTAGTCATGTAGTTTTTGTGTGACCTAATTAGACAAAGCTAACTGACTTTCATGGTTGAGAACAATCGTATTCATATATAGAGGAAATCAAATAAAAGCCAATGCTAGCTTTTGATGTTTTGTTGTTTTGTTTGTACCCACTACATATATATGCTTGTTAGCTAGCTATTTACATGATTAAAGAAAAAAAACTTGTTCATGCTTTTGATATTGCAAATACCAAATTTATTGAATAGATTTGTCATGTTATTGGAAGATGGGGTTGGAGGGGCATAGCCTATGTGTAGTAGACAGAGTCACTTTCATTGCTTTCTTTTTTCCATGTACTTCCAATGGAACAGTCTCAACAGAATCTTATATAACAGTCCTATATGATTTATTGTACGTGGGCCATCCATGTCAAATCTTTTATGACCTCTTCCCTTTCATGCATTCCAGGCTACCCTAAAATTCATTAACCTATCCGTCTTATGATATCCTAGCTAGTTCTCACAAGGGAGATATCAATCATTCACAAAGCATGTGCTTCTTACTTTTTGTACCAAATCATGTATATATGCACGGTGTGATTCTATTAAATCTTTAATTGATCGTATTAGGTTCAGAATCATGAGAAATACCATTTCTCATGAAAATAATGGTGAAGCAAATAAAATAAAAATTTTACTTTGCCACGTGAAAACAGTCTAGTTTGTAAGCATCTGTTGTCATTAGCAAAATGTTTAAACTTCAAATGCCAACCTCTCGTACACGTCAAAACGAGTGTACGTTTATCGTTTAAGTAAAAAAAAAATAAAAATAAAAAAAACTTTTACTTTGTAAGCAGCAGCAGCATATTACTTTAACACTTAATGTTCACATATAACCAATCAATAGCTATATTTGCAACTACATGTGTTGTCTGCGACAGCCGACACTCATGTATGTTTCTGTTGACAGATAGTCCTGCAATGAAATGATATTGATTTGTGGTTTAAATAATATATATAAATTTAAATTATTATTATAAATCTAAGTTCAAATTTAATAAGTAAATTTTTTTTAATTAATGTTAAGAGATGTGTATGGGTGTTGAAAAGAATCTGTGTTGAACAAAAAGGAAACGTAAATAAATGTTAGTTGAGGAGAGTAGTATTACATATATAAGATCTTATCAGTCTACAAATAACATTTCTGTCATGTTTAGTACATGAGTGATACCCTAATTTACAGAGAAGCAAATTCAAAGTAAAGAATAACTTATAATTATGTTATTTTTCCAGTGATATTATTTTATTACATCTTAATCCATTAAATTAATGTTATATATATATCCGAACACTACTATACTCTACAGGGGAAAAAAATTATATGAATCACCTCTATAACTACCGTACGTGATGCAATTTGTTAATTTTAATAACATGTTTTTGATTTCTACATCTTATTTGTAAACCAGATGCATATAAAAGTTTCTCAGTCTACACATTGTAAATAAAATGGTGCAACGTTAAGGGAACCGTGGTGACGGTTCGATTTTGTTGGAATCGTACGTCGGTTCTGAAATCAATTGAGGTTCTTGATGGAAGAACCTTAATAAAGTATCGGGTCCTCTCACTATTAACTGTAATAATTCAGATACACCATCAATACGCAGAGAATAAGTGTGAGAAACCAGTGAGAGCATCAAACAAAAAATCCATTGGAATTCTCGTGTAAGTGCTGAAATTTGATCAATGATAAGAGGTATGTTTTCAATCCAATTTTTTTCCGCTGCATTTAAATTATGAGTTCATATGGTTTTCTGAACGTTTCTGGATTGAATTGAGACTCTAACATTTGGTATCAGAACCATTTTGAAAACATTTCTGTTTTGCTCTGTTTCACAAAAAATTGAAATTTTGGTTTTTTTATTTTGATTGTTTTTGATGCATATGGAAATTATAAAGTGTTTCAATATTGATTTTTGAGTGATTCTGTAAAATTAAACTTGAAAAACAATGAAGAAAATAAATCCAATTTATCGTGGGTATTTATTTTCTTCATTAATTAACTTTTTATTTAAAATGACGTTTTTCCTTCAAATTGAGACTATGAATCACTAGAAAATTGAATTATGAGAATTTTGATAAAAAGAACGCTGGATTCAGTAGCCGAAATAGAAAGATACGACCAGATATCCGTTGGGGTAAAATCGGGTCGGATTGACCCGGTTAGAGGTTGAAGATGAAGTTTATTAAAAAAAAACAATTTCAAAAGGCACGCTGTCTGGGGACTCGAACACGGGTCCTGCATGAGACTTTAAGAATCAAACCCAAACTTCACTGGTTGGCATAAGTGAGGCCTTCCACTGGGGTGCAACGAATGTTGCATATAATTTGGTATTTGACTTAATTTTAAATATGTATTCGGAATTTGATTTTATTAAAAATAAATAAATAAAATAATAATAATAATAAATTCTGAATATAATTTTAATTTATGTTTATCATATGTATAATATTTATTATACATGTTATATTTATTTAAATAATTTTTGGACACATTCAAATTTTATTTAAATACATTATGTTTAAATTATTTGTTTTGGGTATTTATATGTATAAATTTTGCAATTAATTATACATATAAAATTTAGTTAAATAATTTATGCTTAATTAAATCAATTGTTAATGGTTCTTATGGATTTAATTAGTGCTTATATTATTTATTTTTGTTTATATAATTTATTGTCATATATACAATTTAAGATAAATAATATTTGCACATTTGAAATTAAATTAATATTATTTATGATTTTATGCAATAATTGAGCATAAGGAATTAATTAATATTTAAGTGATTCATATAATTTAATTAATTAGGCAGTAGCCACAACATCTTTAATTAATTTAAACTATAATAAAGTTTATTTAGGATCACATTTAGAAAATAAATATTAATTGTAATTAATCATATGTGATATAATAAATCTTATCCCACAGGAATTTTTATTATATTTTTGTGTGATTAATTAAAATATAATATCAAATTATATTTTCTAATTTACCCACAGGGATTAGGAAAAGGAACATAATTTGATAGTTTTATCGTAAAGTTAGGATGAATTTAATTGAATTAAAACTTTAACCCACAGGCAAGTTTTATGTCACTAGATTTATATTATTCATGATTTACATTGGTAAAGAATGACTATAGTTTAGGCCTCAAATTTTAATAAGCATATAATCTTTAATTGTAGCTTCTCAACTTGTAAATTTCTTTGCTATTCGCTATGATATTCCCGATCTGAAAAGGGATAATTATAAAATATGGAAGGAAAGAATTCTCCTTCAATTAGGGTGGATGGATATTGATTATGCTATTAGGAAAAATGAGTCACCTAAAATTACTCAAACCAGTACTCGAGAGAATATCATGCTTTATGAACAATTGGAACGATCTAATCGTCTTAGCATGATGTTCATTAAGACTAAAATCTCTACTGGTATTCGTGGTTCCGTTGATCAGCATACCAATGTTAAAGACTTGCTAAAGGCCATTAATGATCAATTCATCACTTCAGATAAGGCTTTAGCAAGCACGCTTATTATGAAGTTCTCTTCCTTGAGACTCACCAGTGTGAAAGGTGTGCGCGAGCACATTATGCAAATGAGGGACATTGCGGCTCAACTTAAGCATCTCGAGGTTGAGATGTCGGAATCCTTCCTGGTACACTATATCCTTAACACTCTCCCACATCAGTACGGGCCATTCAAAATCTCATACAATACACATAAGGATAAATGGTCAATCAATGAACTAATGATCATGTGTGTTCAAGAGGAAGAAAGGCTTGTTATGGAATTTGGGGAAAGTGTAATATTGGCTACAACGTACCATAAAGGAAAATCTCAATACAAATATAAAGGAAAAGTGATAATTCCACCTCAAGCTGATATTAAGAAAGAATCCAAGTGTTTCTTTTGTAAAAAGAAGGGACACATGAAGAAGGATTGTATCAGATTCCAAAAATGGCTTGAGAATAAAGGTAATCCAACCTCGTTTGTTTGTTATGAATCTAATATGATTAATGTTAATATTAACACCTGGTGGATTGATTCTGGATCTACAATCCATATTGCAAACTCCTTACAGGATATGCAAAATCTAAGGAAGCTAGTGGGAAGTGAGCAATACATCTTATCCGGTAACAAGATGGGCTCACATGTGGAGGCTGTAGGGACATGTAGTTTGATTTTAAGTAGTGGTTTTATTTTAAAATTAGAAAAGACCTTTTATGTTCCAAGTTTCTCTAGAAACTTGATTTCAATTTCAAGACTTGTACCTTATGGTTATTCCTTTCACTTTTCAGAAACATCTTTCTGTTTATTTAATAAATCTGATTCTGTTGAGAATGATATTTTGTCTGATGGTCTTTACTGCATTAATTTACAAAATAATGACATTCATAACGCTATGCATGTTTAAGCTGGCACTAAAAGGTGTATTATTGACGATGAATCTTCTACGTTATGGCATAGGAGATTAGGACATATCTCCATAGAAAGAATTAAAAGATTAGTGAAAGATGGGGTACTTAGTACTTTAGATTTTACTGATTTTGAGACATGTGTGGACTGCATTAAGGGAAAGCAGACTAACAAGTCAAAGAAAGGTGCCAATAGGAGTTCAAACATATTAGAAATCATACATACGGATATATGTTATCCAGACATGGACATTCAAGGTCAGAAATATTTTATCACCTTTATTGATGATTTTTCTCGATATATGTATCTCTATATGCTTCATAATAAGAGCGAAGCATTGGATGCCTTCAAGAGCTTTAAGGTTGAAGTAGAGAAACAATGTGGAAAGCAAATAAAGATCGTGAGATCAGATAGAAGTGGTGAATATTATGGTAGATACATTGAGAATGGACAAGCGCTTAGTTCGTTTGCTAAGTTTCTTCAAGAACATGGGATAGTTGCCCAATACACTATGCCTAGTTCACCAGACCAGAATGGTGTAGTAGAAAGACGAAACCAAACACTATTGGACATGATGTGGAGTATGCTTAGCAACTCCAATCTTCCTAAATCCTTCTGGATTGAAGCTTTAAAGACGACTGTATATATATTAAACCGAGTTCCAACCAAGGCTGTCTTAAAGACACCATTTGAATTATGGAAAGGTTGGAAACCGAGTTTGCAACATATGCCCTTTTGGGGATGCCCGTCTGAAGTGAGGATTTATAATCCACAAGAGAAAAAGATGGACCCAATAACCATTAGTGGGTATTTCATTGGATATGCCGAACGGTCTAAAGGTTATAGATTTTACTGTCCATCTCATAACACTAGGTTTGTGGAATCAAGAAATGCAAAATTTCTTGAGAATTACTTGATTAGTGGGAGCAATCGATCCCAGGGCATTGGTTCTGAGAAAGATCATTCAGATGCTCAATATGCTACTTCAAGTAATGGACTTATCGTTATTGTTAACAACCAGTTTTGGAAGTACCACAAGCTGTTGATCCTGATCCAATAGATGTTGAAGTTCAACAGATGCCTACAACTGTTGAACAACCAGTTGAACAACATGATCCTGCTCTTCAGGAGAATATTGATGCAACATTAAGAGGATATACTCGAGTAAGGAAATCAATGATTCCTAATGATTATGTTGTGTATCTACAAGAATGTGACTATAATGTTGGAGCCGAAAATGATCCTGAGACGTTTTCACAAGCCATGAGTTCTGAGGTTTCGAACTTATGGTATAATGCCCTGAAAGAAGAGATGGATCCTATGGCGACTAACCGAATTTGGGATCTCGTCAAGTTGCCTGATGGTGTGAAAGCCATTGGATGTAAATGGGTCTTCAAAACAAAGAAAGACTCACAAGGCAACATTGAGAGACATAAGGCAAGACTCGTTGCCAAATGATTCACTCAAAGGGAAGGAATCGACTACACGGAGACATTTTCTCCTATATCTAAGAAAGATTTACTTCGTGTGGTCATGGCATTGGTTGCCCATTTTGATTTGGATTTGCAACAAATGGATGTGAAAACGAATTTCCTTAATGGTAACCTAGAGGAAGAGGTTTATATGAAACAACCTGAAGGATTTTTCTCTAGTGATGGTGAGCATTTGGTTTGTAAGCTTAATAAATCCATATATGGATTAAAACAAGCTTCTCATCAATGGTATTTGAAATTCCATAACGTCATCACTTCATTTGGTTTTGAAGAGAACGTCATGGATCAATGTATATACCAGAAGGTTAGTAGGTATAAGATTTGTTGTTTGGTGCTATATGTGGATGATATTTTGCTTACAGCCAATGATAGGGGTTTGCTACATGAGGTAAAACAATTCCTCTCTAAAATTTTTGATATGAAGGATATGTGTGAGGCATCTTATGTCATTGGCATTAAGATCCATAGAGATAGACTTCAAGGTGTCTTGGGTTTATCTCAGGAAACCTATATCAATAAAGTTTTAGAGAGATTTTGGATGAAGGATTGTTCACCAAGTGTTGCTCCCATTGTGAAGGGTGATAAGTTCAATTTGGACCAATGCTCAAAGAATGATTTTGAAAGAGAACAGATGAAAACCATTCCATATGCTTCAGTTGTTGGAAGCCTGATGTATGCTCAGGTCTACACCAGACCTGACATTGCATTTGTTGTTGGGATGCTAATGAGATATCAGAGTAATCCAGGTGTTGACCATTGAAAAGCTGCAAAGAAAGTAATGAGGTAACTATAAGGAACCAAGGATTATATGCTCATGTATAGACGAACCGATGAACTGGAAGTAATTGGCTACTCCGATGCGGACTTTGCTGGTTGTATTGATTCACGAAAATCAACATCTGGTTACATTTTCATGCTTGCCGGTGGAGTTGTGTCTTGGAGGAGTGCGAAACAGTCCTTGACTGCTACTTCCACTATGGAGGCCGAGTTCGTATCATGTTTTACGGCCACATTGCATGATGTATGGTTGAAGAGTTTCATTTCCAGGCTTAGAGTAGTTGACCCTATTTCTAGGCCATTAGGATTATACTGTGACAACTCAGCTGCTGTATTTATGGCTAAGAACAACAAAAGTGGTAGTCATAGTAAGCACATCGACATTAAGTACTTGGTCATAAGAGAACGTGTTAAGGAAAAGAAAGTGATCATTGAGCACGTAAGCACTGAGTTGATGATTGCTGATCCTTTGACTAAAGACATACCACCAATGAAATTCAAGGATCATGTAGAGAAAATGGGAATTGGTTCCACTTTGTAAATGTATATATACAATTTATTAATGAAACTCTTATATATTGTGATATTTTCTCATATTCATGTGCACCTTAATTTATTTGAGAAAATATATATATTTTATTGGACCAAGAATAAATATAGGATTTATTCATTAAGTTTCGTTACCACATAAAGTATAGTACTTGAGAAACTAAATATATTGTAATACATGGAAGATAATACTCGTTCTTAGAGGACCTATCACTATGATTCATGTGTTTTGTTACTCAAGAGAATTTCGCTTAACGTTTGCACCAAGTGGGAGAATGTAAAACAAAGTGGTGCAACGTTAAGTGAACCGTGGTGACGGTTTGGTTTCGTCGGAACAGTACGTTGGTTCTGAAATCGAACGAGGTTCTTGATGAAAGAACCTTAATAAAGTATCGGGTCCTCTCACTATTAACTGTAACAATTCAGATACACCATCAATACGTAGAGAATAAGTGTGAGAAACCAGTGATAGCATCAAACAGAAAATCCATTGGAATTTCCGTATAAGTGCTGAAATTTGATCAATGAGAGGAGGTATGTCTTCAATCCAATTTTGTTTCTACTGCATTTAAATTATGAATTCATATGATTTTTTGAACGTTTTTGGATTGAATTGAGACTCTAACACACATATCACAAATTTGTAATGATTTGTTAAATGTAATTGTTAAATGAATTTGTGCCAAATGACAAATTTATATTAAAAATCAATACTAATAGTTTTATAATTATATGAAAATAAACATTATATTTGATGATTTTTAAATATGCAATTATAGTCTTATATTTATTGAAAATAAATAATTTTTATCCTATTAATTATAAAAACATGATACTAAAGGGTTCATTTTTATAAATACTAGATCAAAGTCTTAAAGTACTAATAATAATATTACTAAAAATACACATTTTTAATAATTAAATAATTAATTTATTTATACTAGTTGAGTTACACATTAATTATTATATTTTTTTGTAATTTTTTTATCTTTATTTAATTCTGGAACACGTTTGAAATTCATGTGGTAAAATAATTAATAAATAGATTTAAATTAATAGATTGAACATAAATTTTTGAGTTAATTAAAATATGAATATTGAAAATCGATGGCAGAAACATTATCTATTAAACTCTTTAATATTATAAAAATATTTTTCTTTTAGTTGTTTAACTTAATTTTTTTCCAAGATTTAAAATTAATATACAAGATATAATGTTTCATTGTTTTAAAATATAAAAATATTTTTGTTTAAAATTATTTTAAAAATAATTAAAATTTTATATATATTTGATATATGTATTTGGCCGTAAGTACTATAAACTAGTGGTAAATACTCTTTTTCTAGCCTAACCTCTAATATTCCATCCATGGGATCACATGGATTTTGTTTAAATTAATGAAATGCATGATACTTCGTTTGAAATCATAAAAACATTGTTGGGTAGATTATGCAATTTTATGTACACCCAAATTTTGATGTTTTATCAAGTTAAGTAGCATAGTGTTTAACTAGACAGTTTGTGAAACTAGGGAATTTAATTTTTTTTCTTTCTAAAATAGCTACTAATTTTATTATGTCTTAAGAACACACTATATATGTCTTAAGAACACACTGTATATTAAGCCGAATAAAAGCCCTATCTGATTTGGTGTCTTAAATTCAAATAATACAAAGATTAACCTGCCCCTTGAAAGGGTGGGTCAATCAATTATGGGCTAAATTGGGTTCTTTGGCTTATACTTGTACCTGGAAAAACAAAAATACTGAAAGGGAAAACGGGAGTAACAGAGGCATCCTAAGTTCTGATTTTATACAGTATCAGTCCCCAATAATTCTGCAAATATGGGTCCTTATACAATGGTTTCACACGTGCAAATATTTCCACACGTGGGATGGGATGGCAGACTGCAGAATGGCAGAGCAAGAAAACAAAAGCACTGGTTTTTGGTGTAAGCACGAAAGACAGATCTGGATGATGAGAACATTTTAGTTACTATAAAGCTAATATTTAATGGAGAATGCTATCCTCAACCATCCTAATTTACTGCCACATAAATTTAAAATTATGTTCTTGTTTCTCTCTCTCTCTCTCTCTCAGACAAAAAAAAAAAAACTAATTTATGCTCTATTTTAGGTGACTAAATTCTCTATCATGCGATTATGGTAATAAAATAGGATTTTATTATAGTTGTATAATAACATTTATGAAACTTGATTAATATTAAATGACGTGAAGTAGTTTTATTGATATCTACGGATAATTAAGTAGTTAGAAAAAAATTAAATGAAACTAAATAGTACATATTTTAATATATTAAATATTAAATATAAATTTTATATATTAAAAAAAAAAGATATAACTCAATTAATTTAAATATATTAAAGGTGTAGAGTTCAAGTTTTATTTACGATCTTAGGATTTTTTTAATTTATATTTCAATCATTCAAATAAAAATTTTAACAATAATTAAATTAATAAAATAAAAATACATTAAATTAATATTTATTAAAAAATTAATTTTGTTGTAAGAAGAGAATAATTACTTCTTAATTTTTAAAAATTATAAAAAATAAGTTGTAATTGTTTTTCATATAATAAATGAGTAACATTACATTTTGATGATTTTAATTTCACAAATTTAATATATTGGTTATATTTTTTAAAATTAGTACAATTTAGTTACATTATTGTTATATTTTGAATACTTTATTCATTTTTTATGATTTTTTCTTGCAAAAAATTAAGTAGAATTAAAATAAATTTTATTATCAAGACCATGTAAGTAGATGTTTGAAAATAAAAATATTTAAATTTTTTTTATAAAAATAAAAAATAAAATAAATTATACGTAAATATAATTTGATTAAATTGATTAAAGTAAAAATATTGATGCAACTAATATGTATAATTAAAGTGAACTAAGTCTAATTTTTTTTTAATAAATTAATTTTAAATTTTATTAAAAAAATAATTTATCTATACGTGAATTAAAAACTAATAAATTTTAAATAAAATTATCTATACGTGAATTAAAAACTAATAAATTTTAAATAAAATATTAATTGAGATTGAAGTATTGTATAATCACTCACGTATCCACGTCACTGTCTTATATTTAATAAATAATTATTATATAAATTATAATTATAATATAATTACTCCTTAATGGAAAAAAAAATTTGTCGCTTTCTACCCTCACTTTTATAAAAACAAACTTTATTTTAAATTGAACAAGCAAAAGTTTTTTTTTTAAATATTTTTTACTAACAAGCCCTTATTTAAAAAGGTGAATACCAAGGAGTCCATAAGTTTTGCCAAAATACGCTGTAGTCTTATTTTTTTCTTTTAATAAATGCACTTAATCCATATAAAGTATATAAAATGTATACTACAAGTCTTGCAAAAGAACTGCGCATCGCTTGTGTAAGTTATGATAATTAATTGCAATTTTGGTTCACATCGATTTTATGTAATTAAATATTTAAGACTTTTTTCAATATTATAATTTTTAATTATTTTATTGGTTCAGTTGTTTTGGTATTTCTAAAATTTATGCCCAACTTAAATCAAGAAATAGGATGTTCTACTGAACAACACTCCTCTCTAAGGGTATTTTCAAACCTGTACCGTCCCATTAATTTTGGTCTAAATTTGTTTATGTATCACTAAGTTTTATACTAAAAATGATGGGGTTAACAATGATATGTGAAATTTGACATGTAATTGTTTACACATCATTTTTTTTATTATATATTGACAATTTATATATTATGGATCTAATTAATCTAGAGGTGTGAATAGATTATTTTTAATTTTTAACAATTTATAATTTAATAATCTAAACAAAACAGTCAAGCATGCAATCATGTGTAAAAATAAGTGCGAAAATAAAATAATAACATACGATATTTTTAGGTGGAAACAACCTAGGCCACAACCATGACCTAAAAGGAAAATCACTGGTCTATCGGATCACCTAAATTTCCACTATAAAAATCAAATGTTCAAGTACAAACTCGGTCTTATGCTACCCTCCCTAGGATACTGCTCCAATGTACTTTACTTACGAGCCCCTGTTCTGTTTTCGTAGTTTTTAATATTAGCGTGAGCGGTTTCTAGACCAACGTTCTAATTAGCTTTCCGCCAATTAGATATGTTCCTGAAGTAATTGCAAAATAGTTAGCACAAAAACACAAGTGCCCGTGTGTGTTTTAGAACAGATTTAATAATGAATAATCCTAACTAGATGATTCAAAAATATATCTCATTTAAATCAAATTAACTAGCAAATCCTAGACTAAAAATATTAAATATAAGTTCAATAAAAATAGTTTCTTTAAAGATTAATAATCAAATCAAATAATTATTATATGACAAAAATAATTATTTGATCTAACAATTTAAGAACAAAAATAAAGAAGAAGTAATAAGAACATAATATCAAAATATCATAAAATAATTAGACTTATTAATGAATCAAATATAACCACCAATATTTGATAGATTAATTAAATAAAAAAACCTAAAGAATTATAATCTTATATTTGTAAAACAAGAGAGAGAAATTAAGAAGATTAGAATAATACTCTTGTATAGTTAATTGAAACAATGAGTAATGAGTTTTATTTATAGGAAAAATTAAAACTCTTAATCCTATATAATTCATAGATATCTTTTCTATTACAAATATGATTAATAATATTCATTAATTAAGATAACTCATATGTGATTAATAAATATCTTTTCTATAAGATTAGTATTACTCATTAATTAAGATAACTCATATATGAAATATATTTATTTTAAAATAGATTTTATGCTATCTTTTATGGTAAAAATTTCAGTTATAATTTAAAATATATCTTATCTAATATCTTTTAAAATAGATTTTATGCTATCTTTTATGCTAAAAATTTCAACTATAATTTAGAGTATATATTATCTAATATCTTTTAAAAATATATTTTATGCTATCTCTTATGATAAAGATTTCAAATATAATTTAAAGTATATCTTATCTAATATCTTTTAACATATCTTATTTTAGAATATATATTATCTAATATCTTTTAGCATATCTTATTCCATATTTTAGCACTAAAAATAATTTCAGATTTATAAGCATGTGTTATTAAATGCATAAATGTAATCTTATGTGTCGTAGTTATCGAAGATATACCTGAAGTATAATTATCTGGAACTCGAGTATTTGTTTAACTTTTTTTGATAGACTTGATAGTAGGCTTAAAAACAAATTTATAAATAAATATTTTATCCACGAAAATAGTAAACACTAATAGTCCTTACATATATAATAAATTAAAATTAATTATATGATATAAAATTAGTAAAAAAGTTAATAAGTATAAAATAGAGGTAAGAATATAATTAATTGGTTGAATATAATAATAGTTAAAAAATTAATTAAAAAAATAAAAAATATATTTTTAGTTTGAATAATTTTGTGTTTCAGATAAAAAAAAAATTGATAGACCGCTAATTAAATGACATTTTTTTGGCTAATCATAACATCTAAATGTGTTTTTCTTTCTTTCTTTCGTTCTTTATTTCTTTCTGCTGCTGCTATTGGCCGCTAAACGACACTGTGCATAAGCTTTTCATGAGCTGAAATAACAGTGAAAGAGAACACAGAAAAGAGGTTGGGAGGTGGGGTTGAGAGTGACGTTAAGGTAAATAGCCTCTTTGGACTGTTATAATTAGTTGTGAAACAGTAACGGACATATTCAAGAAAAATTTACGGTGTCTACTAACCGGCAAAAACAGGTGGTGAAGATATTTTGTTACGTACTTTTGGAATTAGTGAACGATGAGTTTCATTGATATTCAAATATATTGATTGATTTGAGTCTGAATTAAATAGTTTTTTTTAAAACGTTTTATGATTTTGTTTAAACTTATACAAGCAAAAATATTATCTTTGTTTCCGGTATAAAATAACTTATAATCTTTTTTTCTGTCTCGGAGTTTCCCTGCATTGATAAAGTCAAAAATGTTATATCTCTAATGTATTTATATTGCTTAGAAAACTTCAAAAAATAATTTTTTATATTTTTTTCTTTAGTTAACTAATAAGAGCAATTTCTAAGTAATATATTAAAATCGAGAATTATGATCCTCTATTTATAGCTTGAAAAAAAACATGCAAAATTCACACAATTATAAAAATAACGATAATAAATAACAGTCATAAAATATCAGTCATGTTTGTTGAAAAGAATAGTTTTAATAATAATTAAAAAAAAGTATCACCTCATGCACATAGGTCCAATTTGACCGATCGGACGATAGCTGTGACATGCGCGTGTTAAATCATAATTGTCTAGATCCTATCCCCTTTCACAAAAATGAGTACCCTTAGGTACAATCTAAATTGTAAATTCTTCTCTATTTAAACAATGTTGTAAGATATAAACTATTAATATGAAATAAATTTTAAGAAAGTAAAATTTATCAATTATTTTAATATTTTTTTATTTAAATTTATTTTAAAAATTTAGTAATTATTCTTATATATTTTTATTTAAATTCATTTTAACGGTTTCATACACATTTCTTTTGACTAAATTAAGAGTAACTTTCATTTAAAAAAATTGCAGAAAACCAAGGTAACACACATCACATAAATAAAGGGATCACATTAATAAGTGTCTTTCTTGTCAATTTAGAGGGCGACAGCGTAGGAGTTTCAAGTTCAGCCTCTTAAAATGAGAGATTATGGGGTTTTCTCTAACTTTCACAAGTGAGAGTGATGTAGGATTTGTCAAGAATATGAGAATACCAATTGTATTATTAATTAGAGATTTTTTTTAATAATTTATCAATCACAATGTAATTTTCATAATTACTTTACAATATTGTATCCAAACTTTATTGATACGTAAATTTATGCATATTTATGAGACTAATATTAATAAGATTTCCTTTAAATTAAAAAGGTCAGCCTCATTCAGGGTTGTTAACTACGACTCTATCTTTCTCTCAGCTTTCGAACAAGTCAGTGTGTGAGGTTAGGTTGTGAAGGTTTCTGAGCATACACATCATACGGTTGTGGTTTTACTGTTTCAAGTTATCTCTTCTTACGCACTGCAAAACTTACATCTCCTTCAACTTCACTATTTGTCCAATTTTGCTTCCTTTTATGTACTTTCTCCAAATCTTTATTCATTTCCCTTCTTCTTTTATAGTGATGAATACGACTTTGTAACAGTTGTATATCATCAGCATCTGTCAGAAGAAATGAAGGCATGTTCAACAATTGTGCTATATATTCAACAGAGAACCAAAACGGCCTTACCTATTACTCGTCTGCTTCCTCCTCCTCCTCTTCTTCTTCTTCTTCTTCTTTAATGGGGATGATTTACGCTGACATGGGTTCTCTCTCCCTTAGTTCTAATTATGGAATAGGATCATCTGTTTCTTCTCAAGATAGCTGTATCTCTAGATTTTCTGATCATTTGGAAAATGGGAGAGCTTTTTTGGGTTTTCCTTTTAGTAGGAATTACTTAGAAAAAAGTTTTGAAGAGCAGCATAAATTGAATGGGACTGTGGATGAGGAGGAAGAAGGCAAGGGATGTGATAGCTTTAGTGATGGGTTTGGGGAAAATAATGAGGTCATGATTCTTAAGACAAACAACCTTAACGATGAGAATGTGGGTAGTCATGGAAAGGAGACAGAGAGTGGACATGAGTCAAAACTCTGTGCCAGAGGACATTGGAGACCTGCTGAAGATTCCAAGCTTAAGGAACTTGTAGCTTTTTATGGTCCTCAGAACTGGAACCTCATTGCAGAGAAGTTGGAAGGAAGATCAGGTAATGTGAATGAATGGTTTCCCCTCCTTTAGTTTCAGCTATATTTCCAAGTCTCGCACACTCTAATTTGGTGTAAATTTGCAGAAAATTTAAAAAATTTGGTATATCCATCACCCGAGTACAATACTTTTTCCTACAAGCTAGAGTCCGTGTGACATAAAACTTGAGATAGGTGAATATTTTACTTTATTAACTTTTTACTTTATTTCTGTTTTGAGTTGATTGAAGGTAAAAGCTGTAGACTGAGGTGGTTTAACCAGTTGGATCCAAGGATAAATAGAAGAGCATTTACTGATGAAGAAGAGGAAAGACTAATGCAAGCACATAGGATATATGGAAACAAATGGGCCATGATAGCCAGGCTGTTTCCTGGTAGAACTGATAATGCAGTTAAGAATCATTGGCATGTTATAATGGCAAGGAAGTATAGAGAACAATCCACTGCATATAGGAGGAGGAAATTGAACCGATCATATTACAACTCTACTGAAGAGGAAAATTCAAGCTTAATTGGCTCCAGTACTATTGAGACAACCAACTCATCACAACACTACTGTGGAAGCCTTGTGAACAATTCATCTATCCCATTTGGACCCTTTTGTGCTGCTTCTGATGGAATTTCTCATGCCCTAAATTGTTCCCCTCACAATTTAAACAACAAGGCCCTTTCTAACACTGCATTATGTGCCCTTCAGACTCCTTACAAAGTTTTCCCAAGTTTGTACCTTTTATTTATCTAGCTTATTTAACTTATTATTTGTGAACTGTTGTTCTGTTCTGGCTTACAAGTGGCTCAAAATGATTGAGTGTTGCAGATTCCAAGAACAATGAAATGATGGGCATGTTTGAGAAGAGAAGATGTTGGGAAAGGTCAGAAGATGTTGAACAAATACATCTTCACCATTCAACACTCATGAAGGAAATACAACAATCAGACTATGCAAAATCCTCAGTAGCTCAAGTCTCAGCCAAAGAGCCTACATCTTCAAATAGAGGAATAATAGCAAAAGCCGATCATAGAGAGACTCAGATTATTCAACCCAAATTCATTGACTTTCTTGGAGTAGGCGCCACATGAGTTAGAGTTAGAAGCCAATTGGAAATAAGAAGAGGAAAAAAGAAAAAAAAAATGAAAAAGTTATAACGTAATCATCAGAAAGGCCTTAATGTGGGTGTGGTCCAAGAAAAATATGAAACCATTTAGAGGTAAAAGGGAAAGGAATTGTTGTTTTAGTTGCATTTGCATATGACTCTGTGAAAACAACTGCTTCAATCTACTACTGAACTGAGATATCTGATATTATACTACCATATCATTTTCTTGTATCAATGTCACCCTTTTCCAAAGTTGAAAAATGGTAAATTTAATTTAATGCTATACTAGTAAATATCATATTATTTATCCTTAATGTAAATAATTATCATTTTAGTAATAAAATTAGGGTCCCAAACTCCCAATTGGATTTTGACAAAAAAAAAACTCCCAATTGGATTTTTGTTTGTCGACTTGGGTTTAATTTTCGATTTAAGTGCAATAGATATTAAGTGAGAAAGGGACTAATTGTAGGGTTTATGTGTGATGATAAAATGAAATCAAAATAAGACAAAATATGAACTTGGTACATTACCTTATGAAAATTAGTAACTTTTATTTTTATTAAAAAAAATCACTTGTGAAGGGAGATTCGAAGCATGGTCAAGAGAGAATACTTGTGGTTTACGACAGATATGGACGTAGGTGCGGACGAAAATGGTTATTAATATAACTTTCATCGAATCGTTTTATGAAATATGTATCCGAAATCTTTCGAAAATTATTATAGTTTGGAGACAATTTTTTACTAACGGATAGCGATTCAAGATAGTTATTGAAAATTATTTGAAAAAAAATCATTTTTTTAAATAAATCAATAAATCTTAATTATTAATTAATATATAATATAATTTAATAAATATATAAATAAATTAATTAAATATAATTAATTTTAATATAATTTTACCATTTGTTTCATGTTTAATTTTTACTTGAAATTTATTGAATAAAAATTGAATCAACGGTGCAGATAATTAAACTCGTGATTTTTTTTGTTAATTCTTATTTATAATTTCAAATAAATATTATTTTTTAATTCAAATTAATTATTAATTATTATATAATTGTAAATATATTGAGTTTTTTTATGATTATAAATGTATTAAAAATAATTTATTTTTTATAATATAAAAAATGTGAATTTTAGATAAGAAAAAACGAACAAAAACATATACAATCACCTGCAAACATTTACGGGGAGATTAATATTCTCAAATTTATAACTAATTTAATTTTAAATTGTCAAATTGGTATTGTTATAGTAACAAACCGCCCTTGAATTTTTTTTAAAATAAAATTTCCACTATACGTAAAAAAAGTTTGACCCACGAGTCTCACTTAATTAAATTAACTAAAATTAATATATTATATAAAAAAAAAACTCGAATTAATATATAGAACGGAGAAAATAATAAAGAAGTATAACAACAAATCTTTCTATCAAACAAAAATGAAAATGATTTCAATATAAGTTATCCCATGTCACCTTAAATTATAAATTTTGTTAAGAAATTTGGATCAAATGATATAATCATAAATTTTCCCTCCTAAAATCTTTCTTAACAGAATATTAAAGAACAGAGAAATGAAAAATATATAATACAAAAATTATAATGAAAACTTTAAATTGGAGAGAAAATCACTTTTGTTGTCAAAAGATAACTAGATAAAAAATTTACTATGTGAAAAATTATTACAACCATATTTTCAATAATTTTCTCACACATTCAAAAGACAAAAGCAATTACAAGCCCAAGAGAATTTTCCCACAAAATTCTATCACTCAAAAACTTATCATATAAATTTTTTTCTATTTTTTGGGTTGATTAACAATGAAGAAATGAAGCAATATTTATAGCGTTCAAGTTCCCATTTCATATGCCAAACATTTTTTCATTCACTAAAATTAAGTTACCTAATTTTTCCATTCTTCATTCAAACTAGATTAGACACCCACAACTTTGATAACATGGAAAGCCACATTTCATGAATTTTCTTCTAAATTAGACACTTTCTATTTTGACTAACAAATTCAATATTATTTTTAATCAATCACAACAGTTTTCACCTTGATTAAAAATAAACATAATTACTACTAAATCACTATCTACTCTAACAATTATAATTCTCTGCATCGAGAAATATCATACTCCATCATAAAGAGTACATCCACTTAAAATTAATCACCAATTCTAATAATTTCACATCAACTCATGTCGAAAAACTTGCCAAAATTTATGGTGCAACTCTCACACTTGGTTTTTCTGAGAGTTCCTCAATCATCGACATCCTTTCTACCACACACCTTGCATCTATACCAAGCTAATGCTTGTGTGCAAACTTATGGAATCGCTAGTAGTAACACACCCTCTTTCATGGCAATATTTGGAGACTAACGGTATGTCATGAGGATATACATGCTCTTTTCAAAGAGCATCACCATAGTCTTCAAAAATAGACATAATATTAACATCACTGTCAATATTTGAGCTTCTTGCCTAATCAATTCCACCCTTCATGCAATTTCTTTTGAGGTGCCTAGATTGTCCATACCCCAACACGCTACCTTTTTTCATGAAATTATTTTTCTTCTGGCTATCAGCTACCAATGTTAAGTTTTCAGGCGAAACATTATTTCCACCAGTTAGCCTTTTTCTTCAGAAAATAGCTTGCTGGTAACTTCTGAAAAAATTATTTTCTCCTTTCCATGAATTAAGACAGGTTTCATGTGTTCATAAGAAGATGGAACAGACCAGATAAGCCTTAAAACTATATCTTCATCATCAAGTTTAACTCTAATGGTTTACAGTTTAGAGACAATATCATTGAAAACACTGAGATGGTAAGATATAATAGTTCCTTCATTCATACGCAAAGTATGAATTTGCTTCTTCAGATACACCCGATTTGAGACGCCTTTTGCCTGATACAATTCTTTAAGCTTTTACCAAAGTTCTTTGGTCATAGATATTCCATGCACATTTGTAAGAATATTTTTGGCCAAACAAAACCGAATTGCACTTACAGTTTTTAAATCAAGATCTTCCCAATCTTCATCACTTATGTCGATTTTACTAAACTCAGTATCGATAACATGGTTGGTTTCCCCTTTAACACCTTGTGTAACTCGTATTGGATCAACAAATCTTTGACTTGTACTTGCCACAAGCCAAAATTGATTCTCTCATCAAATTTCTCAATGTCAATCTTGACTCCTAATATTTCTGCTTATTTATTTGAAATTGGCTCTAATACCAGTTGTTAGGAAATTTGGATCAAATTGTATAATTACAAATTCTTCATTTCAAGATCCTCATAGCAGAATATCAAAGAACAAAGAAATAAAAAATATACAACACAAGAATTATAGTGAAAACTTTAAATTGAAAAAAAACTATTTTCGTTATTAAAAGACAATTAGAGAAAAAATTAACTATGTAAAAAATTGTTACAACCACATTCTCAGTAATTTTCTCATACACCCAAAAGACAAAAGTAATTACAAGCCCAAGAGAATTTTTCTACAAAACTCTCACTCAAAAACTTCTCATACAAGTTTTTATTTTTTTTGGATGATTAACAATGAAGAAATGAAATCATATTTATAGCATTCAAGTTCCAATTTCATATGCCAAATATTTATTCATTTACCAAAATTAGGCTACATAATTTTCTCATTCTTCATTCAAATAAGGTTAGGCAGCTCCTCCATCTTTGACAATATAGAAAGCCACATTTCATAAATTTTTTTCTAAATTAGACACCTCTTATTTTGACTAACAAACTCAATATTATTTTTAATTAATCATAACAAGTTTGAAATATGAATTTTTATTGTTTTGATTATTTTGATCATTGTTATAGTAAAGAAGAATAAATAAATTTTTTATCGGATTATTATAAAAATATCATTAAAGTTTAACTTATTATTTTTATATTATTAAATTATAAAAATATGATGGAACTTTTTTTTATTAATTTAGTATCATTAAATTTTACAAAAGTTAAAAAAATATCATCGATATATTAATAACTTATCGTTAACTTCTATTAATTGATTGAATTCGATAATATTTTTTTAACATTTTATAAAATTTAATGTTATAAAAATAACAAAAAAAATAATCAAATTTTTTGTATTAATTACAAATTTTAATAGTAGAAAAGTAAAATATGAAAATTCAATTATATTTTATAACAAACTGTAAATAATAGAAATATTTATTTAAAAATATGTATTTTATTATTAATATTACTTATATATTAATAATATTATTATTATTAAATAAAGTTGGTTTTAGGGAATTATTTTTATAAAAATCACAATTTAAATTTTGAAAATATCCTCACTTTTTTGAAAAACAAGATTCGTATTATCTATAACATACTTTTCTCATGCCCTGCGAAACACAGGCACAATTTTCTGCAATAGACTATATACCATCACCACTTATTCGTATGCATAATGCATTCATGTTAATAACTGTTCAGACGTAGTTACCCTATCCGCAGAGTCTTACTCACAAGTCATGCAATACTCATGATGGATGAGTTAAGCAAAAAAAAAAAAAAAGAATTTAAGGTTTGGACTTTGAAATATAAATTTAAAATAACAATTACTATATATTATAATTAATATATAATTAATTTTTTATTGATTATAGTTAGTTATATGTGTTAAATTTTATTTATTAATAATATTATATTATTTAAAATTAATTTTAAATTTAAGATATATAAATTTTTATTTTAAAATTAAATATTATTATATATCAAAATTATAAGTAACATTTAATTTTAAATTTTCTATAACTTTACCTTTGAATTTATGTTTGAATAAATAGTTATTACAAAAGAAAAAATAAAGTTTGAATAAATAGTAAATCTGGAATAAGTCCAAAAGTTACTAAAAAGAAAAAAAGAGCAGCTTTATCTGATGGGACAAGTAACATGTCACTTTGGTGACATGAACCCCATGCACGCTTCTCTTTGTTCAGAAGCCATGAAGGCTTTTTTAACTTTTCATTGCAGTGCATAGCTTTTATTACATGTATATAAGTGGTTTGCTGTTATTGCTTTGCCCAGTTCACGACACTATATTCACTTGCCAAAAATAGTAAACTTAAATAGTTTTACTGTTCATTGACTATTTGATTTTTACCTTACAAAATCCAAAGTATAAACCTCTCTCTGGTTCACAAGTGAATGCATGTTTCAACAGTATTTGTTTCTTAAATTTTTTTTTGTTTTTATTATTTCGAAATATATTGCAGTTTAGATTTCAGAATAATTGCATTGTTATGTTTTTTTCCCTGATTAATCTAAATTTATTACAAACTTACTAATTATGCTATCCAGATTATATCATATTAAAAACATGTTTTATATATATATATATCATGTGACACATTTTTTGCTTGAATAACATGGAAGAAAAAATGTGTCACCTGATACAACTCAATGAAAATAAAAATTGAGTTGAGAACTTAAAATGTTATATTTTTTAAATTTTTTATTCATATAATACAATATTTTCAATACATATGAATTAACAAAAATGTATTAAGTTGTATGAGTAGAAAAAAAATCAATCATAAATATCGTAAATATTATTTAAAATAATACTGTTATTGTTGTATATATGTATTATAGTTAATTATATACTTCATAATTTTTAGTGTATTTTCAATTTTAATGATTAAAATTTCTTATTTTTCTCAAAAAAAAAAAAAAAAAAAAACATTTTTCATTTCATTCATTCCTCAATTCAACAGTATAGAAAACCAAAAGTATACCACAAAAAGTTTCAAATGTCAATTTAATAGCCTATTAAATCACTTAATTAATTAATTTACTATACCTAGAAATTTGTGAGTGTAATAATTTTACCCATTTATTGCAAATGAAGTTACATAAAAATCCCTTAGCCCTCACCAAACTTGCAGGAGCTGAACGCCCAATGTCACATGGGACCTCATCAATAGGCTTTGATGATCTTATCAAAACTCCATCAGTTGACGTCAACGACTTCATTAGATCCCTAACAACCATCAACGAGGTATATGTAAGCCTTACATTTCGTTTGAAATTATCCATAAGGCATTTCATATATTTTTGGAAGTATTTTTAAGACATTACATAATTTTAAAAAAATCTGTAAGGCCTTGTATTAATTAGGCAAATTGTTAGTCTTTTACAAAATTGGTTCTTTGCATATTTTGTAAGCTTTATAGAATTTTCAAAATTTTGTGTAGGACCTTACATGATAGAAGTGTCAAATAAATTGAATTGATTTAATTTATCTTTAAATGAGTTGAGTTAATTTTATTTATCATAAGAGTTGAGATGGGTAGCTAATGAGTAACTAATTTAATTTTTATTATTAAACTTATTTAAATTATTCAAACATTTAGACCATGTTTGATAACTATTTTAATTTCTAATTTTTAATTCTTGAATTTTAGAATTAAATTTTTAATTTTAAAATATTATTAAAAAATAAAAGTTATTTGATAATCAATTTCTAGTTTAAATTTTGAAAAATTGAAATTGAAAATTAGATTATGCTTGTTTGATAACTAGTGTGAGTGACAATTAGTGTGAGTTGAGCCAGTTCGAGGTGATTCAAACTCACCCAACTCAAATTGGTTTAACCTTAACTCAATTTAAATTATTTCGAGCCATCAAAGTTAACCCAAACTAAAAATAAACACAAACGAGTTAATCCAAATGATCTCGAATTATTAATTGTATGTTTTTTTAGTTAATTAAACTTTTTTATAAATCAAAAAATATTTTAATGATTAAAGTTTATTAACTCAAACAATATTATATTAAACATAAAAAATAAGAAAAATAATATTATAATAACTAGTTATTTGAATAAATGATCCATTAATATTGATAAATATTTTTAATATTATTATAGTAATGATACAAAATAATTCTCATATTGTTGTATATATGTGTTATAGTTAATTATGTACTTAGATAATTCTTCATGTATCTTCGACTTTAATAAATAAAATTTCTCATTTTTCTAAAATACATTTTTCATTTAGTCCACCCCTCAAACCAACGATGCAGAAAACCAAAAATATACTATAAAAGTTACGATTCTCAATTTAACAGCCTCTTAAATAACTTAATTAATCAATTTACCATACCTAGCAATTTTTGAGTGCAATCAGAATAGGTTTAACCACATTTATTGTTGTGATAATTGATGGTCTTGTTTAGTGATAAAACCACTTACTTGGTTTAATGTTATATTTTGTTAATGGATGAAGTAGGAAACATGAAATATATTTAATTAAGGATGCTATTAGAGCACTAATTTCTTGTGCATTCAATGTAGAACACTAATTTCTTGTGCATTCAATATGGAACACTAATTTCTTGTTCATTCAATGTGGAGCACTAATTTCTTGTGCGTTCAATGTGGAGCATTAATTTTTTGTTCATTCAATGTGGAGCACTAATTTCTTGTCCATTCAAAGTAGACATGAACATGAAGTCTTTACTGCCACAAGTTCTTCAAGGATGTTGCCTATAAATAGCTTGTTTCATTTGTGAAAAATACAAGAGCAAATGAATTAGAGAGCATTTATAAGAAAGATAGTAAAAGTCTTTGTGAGAGTTATCTTGTGAGTTACTACTTAGAAAGGAAATTTTGTTCCTTCTTTGTAAGTAATATTTTTCCTATTTTGTGAGAGAGTTATTTCTCCTATTACAATAGAGATTAGAATTGTTATCTCATTGTAATTATAGAGAAGGTGTTGTAATCCCTATCTTACAATCGTGAAATCCTCCTATACTTGCCCGTGGTTTTTTACCTCAATTTGTTATGGAGTTTTTCCACCTAAATATTTGTGTCCATTTTATTTTCATTATTCTCAATTTTTACTTTAGTTGTGTGTTAGCTTCGACCCGATAATTTTTCCTAACAGTGGTATCAAAGCAATTGGTTAAGGGGTGTGAAGTAGATCGTTGTGAACGAGATGTCGACTACGACAAAGTTCGATGTTGAAAAGTTCAACGAGAGTAATTTCTCATTGTGAAAAATGAAAATTATGAAAATTTTAAGGAAAGATAATTGTTTGGCAGCAATTGGAGAAAGGCCCGCAAAGATCACTGATGACAGCAAGTGGAACGAGATGGACGGTAATGCAATTGCCGATCTGCACTTAGCACTAGTCGATGAAGTGTTATCTAGTGTGACAGAAAAGAAAATTACAAAGGAGATTTGGGATACTCTAACAAGACTGTACGAGGTCAAGTCACTACACAATAAGATCTTCTTAAAAAGGAGATTGTATACTCTTCGAATGTCGAAATCCACATAGGTGACCGACCACATCAACATTTTTAATACTCTATTTTTGCAACTTACATCAATGGGTTACATAATAGAGACATATGAACGTGAGAAGCTTCTATTACAAAGTATACCTGACTCATATGATCAACTCATCATTGACTCGTATGATCAACTCATCCTCACGGTCTATCTAGTCTTCGACGAAATTACTGCTGCTATTTTAGAAGAAGAAACTAGGTGTAAAAATAAGGAAGACAGACAGGCATGTTCGCAGCAAGCGGAAGCTTTGACGATGACAAGAGGAATATCAATAGAACGTGGCCCCAATAGGAGTCAAAATCATGGTAGATCAAAATCAAGAAATAAGAAGAATTTCAAGTGCTATAACTATGGAAAGAAAGGGCATGTCAAGAAGGATTGTTGGTTCAAAAAGAAGATTGGAGTCCCTGAGTCATCAAATGCTCAAGGGAATGTGGCAAATGCCTCAAATGATGGTGAAGTTCTATACAATGAGGCAACAACGACAGTTGGAGGCAGAAAGCAGCTCATTGATATCTGGTTATTAGACTCAGGAGTAACATGGCACATGAAATCTCAAAGAGAATGGTTTCATAAATATGAACCAATCTTAGGAGGTTCTGTACACATGAGTGATGATCATGCTTTGGAGATCACCGGTATTGGTACTATCAAGATAAAGATGTTTGATGGTACAATTCACACTATTCAGGAGGTACGACACGTGAAAGGCCTGAGGAAGAATCTATTATCTTTGGGTCAAATGGATAGTCTTGGATGCAAGACCCATATTGAAAATAGGCTCATGAAAATTGTCAAAGGTGCACTTGTGGTTATGAAGGCAGCAAATATTGAGATGTACGACTATCTGAAATTCTGACATTTCTTCAACTTTGCTCGATAGATTTGATAGCTTGCTTTAAAATAAGTTTACATGTAAATATTTTGTACACGAAAATAACCAATACTTAAAATCCTTACAAACTTTCCCTTTGGATTTTTCATGTGACAAAACCTCTCTCGCACTACATGACACTTATAAAAATAAGATAAAAATACAATGATGCCCTAGACTCCATAGTGGAATTATCCTATGGTCTGGTGAATCCATCTTCGTTACAACTTGACAAGCTTGTAAGTAAGTAAAATGACATGAACAAGGCATACGACAATTTGGCTTGAAAGCCTCATTGTACATTAGTTCAACTTACATAGAAATAAGCGAAATGTAAAGATTAATCATATAGTGAATGCATTCATACCAATCAAGCTTAACATAAATATCAAAATTAGTTAAGTCATTAAAAATAAGGTTATATGTTTGTATGTGTTGAATAAGTCCAATACCTTATTGGCTAGATAAGGATTTACTTCTATATTTATTTTTTTAAGTTAACTAATAAATAAAGTAAAGACAATAAAGATTGCTCACCTAGGGTCATTTAAGCACTCTAACAAAAATACCTAGATGAACGAATAAAAGATGATCAGGTGACCGAGAAAAAAAATCTTTCCTTACCCAAATTTTCTTATATCTTGGTTTCTATGTATCATTGGATTAGGAATTAATTACCTTAGGTTTCATAGATGTGTTCTTGAACTTAGCTATACTTTTCTCATTCATCCCAAATGAAGATGCAGTATGCATAGTAGGATGATGATAATGAGTCATAGCATTAAAAGTACTGAATTTTGCTTGCTTATTTGAACCTAATACTTCATGCTTCCTAGTAGAATTACTGAACAAGTTATTCTAATTTCCATTCATCCTTGAATATGATGCAACATGCATATGAATGATGCTTATGGGTTTTACTATGTGAAGCATGGAAAGAATCATTAAGTTCATGAACATTCATCAAAAATCTACATTTTGGTCTTCTATGACATTTCTTACCATAATGATGACAAACATGCACAAACTTAATAATTTTCTCTACCATAGGTGCAATAGTTCTTTGTGCATAAGTAGTAACAATAGAAGTAGAGTTTAGGGGCCTTACAAATGTGGTATTAGTTGTTGAATGTGTGGAACTTTATCCTTATAACCACAATAATGTGTATCACCATGTGACTTACCAATGCTCAATATTTTATCTAAGTGTTGAGCTACAATGGTAAGTCTCTCCACTACTTCACATGATTCTTTGAGCTATTGTACTTGTTTTTTATTATCTTCCACAAACTTATTATTTTCTTCTTTCAAACCTACAAGACTCAAATTCAAAGCATTATTTAGTTCTTGCAAATTATTATTGGCTTCTTTTAATTTATTAGAAAAGTTTTGATGTGCCTCAAGTTGTTTATTTAATTTTTAAATTTTTGTATTTAAATTAAGACATTTAGAAAATAATTCTTTATAAATTTTAACATTATATTTAGAGAGAGAAAAATATTCAAGTTCCTCATCATCATTTAAGTTATAACCATTAACAAAATGATCCATAGGACTAACACTAAGTGTATCTAGTGTTGGCTCTAATACCAATTGAAAGTTTATAAATTACGGACTAATTAACCTAGAGGGGGTGAATAAGTTATTTTTAATTTTTATCAATTTATAATTTAATAACCTAAACAAAGCGACCCGACATGCAATCACGTGTAAGAATAAAAATGTTCTTTTATTTCAATAAAAATAGATTCTTTAAAGATTAATAATTAAATCAAATAATTATGCTATGAAAAACACAATTATTTGATCTAACAATTCAAGAACAAAAATAAACAATAAGCTATAAGAATATATGATCAAAATATCATAAACTAATTAGGCCTATTAATCAATTAAACGTAACCACCTATATTTGATAGATTAACTAAAGATATAGCAATGTAAAAGAAGAGTAATGTAGAAGTGAAATATGTTTTAAACTCCTCTTAGTTCTATGACTCTTTAACTTATAAACCAATTAAAAAGGTAATACAGAAAAAGAAGATGTAAATGAAAAAAATTTGATTTTTTTTAAATTTAATAAATAGTCACATATGGTATTAAACTCATTTAATCACAAATGAGTACACAACTAATTGAGAATTTATTTTTTTAACTCAATTTTTGATTATCTATTGTATAAATTAGCAAGTAGAGTAGAAGAATCACATTTCACACATATAATGACATATTGATATTTATTTAAAAGTAGTATATATGTTTAAACTCTCCAAATATATCAATTAAGTCATTTATGATCAATTAAAAAAGACTCAAAAGAAAAAAAATATCACCTATCATGTAAAATTATAATCGAGCCTTAAATCTCACAAAATAAAATATACCTACTAAAAGAAGACTTAAATTTTTTTTCTTTATTTTATATATGAGGTAAATGATATTATTTTTTTATTTTTTTTATAATTGTGCATTCAAAGTACATGATTTATAAGTACTTGTTTTTTAGAAGTTCCATCAAACTTAAATTTATTAATTAAATTTGGGAGTTGTTACTTGGATTCAATCCAAAAACCTTACTGGTATGATATCATGTAGAAGTTATTAGGAAACTAACTATCCTAAAAGCTTATACTTATTGGAAGTGGGTCTAAAAATTTATTTATCCTCTTTAACAACTTTAACTTAGAGAAATTATCGGGAGGCTCACCCATTAGAGTTGTTTCTCGCAAGAGCTAACACTACATCAAAATCATGCTTTAAAATCGGTTAAGTAAACCAACTTTAAATGCTTATACTTAAAATTTAAAGTCGGTTCACATGTTGAACATACTTTAAATTTTGTATTTTATTTTACACATTTTACTCATTTTATACTATACTCATAATTTGTATTCGATCACATAATAACATAAAAACCAAAATATGTTTAACAAAGTTTAAATAATTCAAATAATTAAATAATTTAATATTAATTAATTACTTGAGAATTAAATTTATTGCAAAAAAATAATTTATATACAATATATATATATTTAACTTAAATTGCAAATAAAATGATGTTGTCTCTTTTGTCATATATATATATATATATATATATTTAACTTATATTATAAATAAAATGATGTTGTCTCTTTTGTCATGAACTTTGTAATATTCCCACTTTATTTCAAGGAGAGAAAACTTGATTTGCTTAGAATCATCAATATAGTGACCATGAAACTATGTAATTAAGAGAGATGAGATGAAGTTTGGATAAAAAATAACTGGTCTATATAACAATCCATTCCTCTAAATACATGAGCACATAAACATCTATCAAACAAGCAGCCAAAACATCAGAGACACATGAATAGAGAAATTAAATCATTATAAAAATTACCATGATGTTGTCCTATATTATTCAAGATCATTAGATTCTTCTCCTGATTTTTTTTGTGATGTTATAATTTAACTCATGTATTTTGTCCATTTTTCTCATAAATCATTAAAAATTTGCATATCATACCCCGACTTGTTTCAACCAAAGAACAATATGTAATTAAGTTCAAAATAAAAATTTAATATCATGAATTCACAAAAAATAACTTATATACGTTGAAAGATTAGTAAAAGAGGTTATCGCATTGACACCAGAGTGATATAATAATAACCTCATATCTTGAAAATCATATTAACACTGTATTAATCTTTTGTCTATAAATATGAAGCTATATGGAATCAAGCTGGTATTTTTAATGCTATAATAAGCTTTACATATGAAGTCAAGTATAACTCTGATTTGTTATTTGGGTTGGTTGCGTTTTGGTACCCATAAACTAATATTTTTGTATTTATTTGGGGTGAAACAACAATTACTCTTGAAGATATGATGATTCTTGGTGGTTTTTCTTACTTGGCTGGCCAATGACTACCATGATGTTGTCATATCAAGGAACTAGGCAAGAGAGATGAGATGAAGTTTGGCCAAAAAATAGGTCCATATAGCAATTCATTCCTTTAAATACATGTGCACATAAACATCCATCAAACAAGCTACCCAAACTTCAAACATAGGAATAGAGAAATTAGAGCATTATAAAAATTACCATGATGTGATCATATGCTATTCAAGATTATCAAAATCTTCTCCTGATTCTTCTTGTGATGATATAACTTGAACCATATGTTCTGCCCATTTCTCTCCTAAATCATCAAAAATTTATGGGTCATAGCTCGACTTGTTATAACCAAAGAACTACATGTATTTAAATTCAAAATAAGAATTTAATATCATGAATTCATAAAAAAATAACTTATATATGTTAAAAGGTATATTGGTAAAAGAGATTACCACATTTTTAATTGGAATTTTGATATTTGTAATGATTTTGCTCATAAATTTCATGACATAGTAACCACACATGATTCTATTATTTTGTTGTGGAACCTACAAAAAATAAGTGTATATGATTTTTCATATTCGAACATCTTTATAATTCAATAGTAAAATCAATTAAATTATTAATATTCGCTTGTATATACCATAAATTTATCACATATAAGCTTATGAGATTTTTTAAGTTCAATGCTCATACTCTTGTTCCATAGCTTCCATGCCCTATCAAAGTTTAAAATAGTTAGTTTTTTTATTAAATATTACAAAGAACAATAGAAGAAAAATAGCTAGCTATAACTCTTACATTTCGACAATTGCTTTTGTATCTTTACTTAATTCTATGGAAATTGAGTCACAGTACCAAACATAATTGCCATATAGATCAAGGATTATCAACATCATCCAATGATATTAGCCTTGTTCAAACTTTAGTGGCCAAGAGATTATCAACTTCTAATTTTTGTTAAGTGTTAATGCCCTATCACATAATTTTTTAGCTTTGATTATAACAACCTTCTCTTGATATTGATTAACAAATGAAGAATCATAGAACATTGCTAAATGTGATGAGTGATTAGTTTGAAGTCGATAATAACATTCCTTATATAAAATAATTATATATAAATAATTAGATGATATAAATATAATTATATATGTTCTACCACTACTACAAAAAAGGGTATTTAAGTCGATATGTAAAGTCGGTTTTTGGAAAAAAATGACTTATAATGAATTTAAAGTCGGTTCGGTGGAATCGATGCTATCCACGTAGGATATACCATCGGTCGACGTGTCGAACTGACGCTACACGTGGACGTAGCGTCGATTCCAAGTGCCAATAGATGCTACGCTACGTGGATAATGTCGGTTTCAGGTGTCAATCGATGCTACGCTACGTGGATAGCATCGGTTCACCACGTTAACCGATGCTACGTCCACGTGTAGTATTGGTTCGACATGTCAAACGATGCTACATGTGGATGTAGCGTAGCATCGATTGACACCTGGAATTGACGTTATCCACGTAGCGTAGGGTCTATTGACACTTGGAACCTATGCTACGTCCACGTGTAGCATCAGTTTGACATGTCAACCGATGCTACGTCTTAAGTGGATAGTGTCGGTTGACACGTAGAACCGATGCTACACACGTGGATAAATTCTTTTCTCTTCTTTCTTCCCTAGTCAGAAACTGCATAACTATCAAAAACGCAAAACCTCATCCACTTCTCCTCCACTCTTTCTCATTTTCAGACCACCTATGACCACCAATTCCAGTGCTGGTTAGTGAGTTTTCTTCTTCTCTAACTAATCTTTTAGATCCCCTATTTTTTTGAGCAAAATACTCAAAAAATTTATACTCATTTCTCACTTACAAAACACCATTTTTTCTTCATTTCCTTCATTTTGTCACTTCATTTACTTTTTTAAGTATTTCTATTAATCCTATGCACTTATTATTCATATTTTTTTCTGTTATTATGTGTTATTATTTATGTGTATAAATTTTTATATTATATATGTAAGTTTGTATTATTACATCAGGAGAAGAATATGATTATCTTGAATAACATAGAACAACACCATGATAATTTTTCTACTATAAATTAATATTTTATTTTTCAATTATTTGTATTATTTAAACTAATTGATCATTTGGTAGTCAAACAATTTCAATATGCACTCGATCGATATATATGTTTGGTCAATGTCTACACCAGAAATATCTATAGGAAGTGGCATAGTCCATCCACCATTTATGCTAGTCTTGCTTGCAACAATAGTCATCAAAGAACCAAGATTTATGTTGAAGTTTATAGCATAATCATAACTAACCTTTTTCCATGGCTTCTTCTTGAATGACTTAGTGCGCGATGATTACCCACTAGACAGATTTACCATGAGATACTTGCTTTGTATCTCTTAATTGTGCCATACTTACTAATTTTGGTATAATAGACTAGAGAAGATGTATTATATATGTTAGTAACAATAAAAGAATAATAATATAATATAAGTAGTAAAAAAAAAGTTATCTTATGTAAAAAAATAGTACCATGTTAAAATTTATCACAACTTGACTCGATACTCAAGTCACATATTGTCCAACCGCTTCATGGATTGTGGTAGCATCAGAAGGCACAAGTAGTGGACAATTATGGAGCAATGATTGATCAATTACAATTCGCCAATAATTTGGCAAGTATTGATTATGAATTATTCGATCATCGCTTAATTGTTGTATTGTTCCAATACTAACAAAGTCCGTTAATGATAGATGTTTCAAAAAACATTTCATATTCTGTAAAAAATTTAAGCGTTATATATAATAATTAAAATATATAATAAAAAATAAAAATAATAGACTATCTATATAAACTTTAAATCTTATCACAAATGATTCATCAAATAGAGGATGACTCCCACGTGGGGTAGCTATTGGAAGGACATTCTCCTCAAAAAATTCATCATGATGTGATGGATGGTAAGAATGCACAGATTGCATTGAAGATATTGAACCACTACCTAATTGCATCTACATTCTAGGCATAAAGAGAGGACTAATAGGATGATTATATCCTATACATGATATAGTTTGGGTGTGGTGAGATTGCATGGATGACTTGTCTAGCATGGATGGTGGCATGAATGGCATAGATGGTTGCATGCTTGGCCAATAGGGCATGCTCTGATTGTAGTAGCCTGTCATGTCTGACATGTATTATGATTGATATTCTTTTAAAGTAGAAATCTCACTTAACATTGAGGCCTTAAAGGAGCTAAATTCTTCTTCAATTTTATAGTACTTCTCCTTACTGACCATTTAAGGCTTTTGTTTTAGAATGTTAAAAAACTTCATATAACCATCATATTGGCTTCCTCTCCTAACATGACCTGGATACTCGCATCTGAATGCATGAAATAATATAAAAAAGATATAATATATGTAATTAGTTATAAATTAAAAGAGACTTACACAAATGGTTTTTCATATTTTGAACTTTTCAGCATCATCAACCTTAGTCCAATCATTTATATTGATTAGTATACTTGACTTCATAAGTCTACCAATAGAAGATTTCAATTGTTGGTCATTTTCTCCTAATGAATTACCAGTAGCATCAAATAGAACAGGTACTCTACCATCTAAGTTAAGTGGAGCATCAGATCTATTCCCCCAATCCTTTCTTTTCAAATGCCCCAATGGATCATTTGGATGTACAAGCTTTGGTACCCTAGAATCCATGAAATATCTACAAACAATGATGAAATAAAAATTAATTGACAATTTTAAGTCTAAACATATAAATATGCAAGAGTTAATAGAATAATATATAACATACATTATGTTTAATTAGGTTTTTAATCGTTTTCATATATATATATATTCCCTCACAATCACTTCGAGTCCATAACGAAGAATCATCGTCATTAACTAGATCATCACATACATTAGATTTTTTAGCATCTTTTAAAAGTTTTTTAAAGGTTCCGGGATCATCTTCATGTAGTTCATCTTCAACACCATGAAATATATTTTTTGTTTGTGCATTATAATAAGATGTATATAATCCATTAACATTCTTATTTATCTATTCCCCATGAATATTATCAATATTTTCTCCATGATAATACCGATATTTATAACTCAAAAGAATACCACTACGGATAAGGTGATACTTAAGCTCGTCAACGTTATGAAATCTCTCATTTTTACATTTAACACATGGTTATCAAATCATACTAATTTCATCAAGCAAATTCCAAGAAACTTTCCACTCCAGAAATGTAGTCCTACTTAATTCTACACTTTTGACATCCAAGATTTGTCTATTTTTTATTAATGACATTAAGCATATTAAATATGTATCAAACCAATATATTTAAGATATTATTATATTTGAATTCCCTAATTATTAGAATATCTATAAAAACATCATATAAAAAATAAATACATAAAAACAAAACAAAACAAATATATACACATAAGTATAATTATATGAGATTGATTGTAATTACTAATAATAATATGTTATATCATTTGAGTTGATTTCAAATTTAAGATATATAAAACAAAATTTATATAACAATTTTGTGATGATTAATATTTTTTTTAAATAACTACACTAATAAAAACTTAAATTTTTAATGAGCATCATATTGTTGAATCATGTATTTCCCATTTCATATTAATAAAAATAAATAAATTAAAAACCAATCTTAAGTCTTAGTCATTCTCAACAAAATTATATAAAACAAGTTTAACGTATAAATATATAAATTTATTGCGAAAATTTATACAAAATATAAATAATAAAAATAATAAAATTTATAATATAAAACTTACATAATACAAAAATTTATACACATAATATACAAAAAATAAAGAAATATGAATAATAAGTGCGTATTATTCCTAGAAATACTTACAAGAGTAAATGAAACGACGAAATGAAGGAAATAAAGAAAAAAAAAGTATTTTGTAAGTGAGAATATGGATAACTTCGGTTCTACATGTTAACGGATGCTATAATCTACGTGTTTTAAGTCAGTTTTTCAGCGAACTAACTTAAAATTCATTATAAGTCAAATTTTTCCAAAAATGACTTTAAATCTTGACTTAAATACCTATTTTTGTAGTAGTGTAACAAGGAGAAGACCTAACCTTATCAAATTCTTTATCTAATGATTAATTTCCTTTTTTGTGTTAAATTCAATAAAATTAAAGAATCAATGTTTTTTATCAGGTATATTTTTAAAATTGATTTGGATTCAAAAACATAAATGATTATTAAAAAATTGTATGATTAATGAGTTTCATTCATGTCATATGAATTCATTAGATAACTTAAACCATAACAATCATTTATATAATTTCATAAATATTTTTGAAATTGAATGGTACGATATCTAACTAAAAAAATACAAGAATTATTCATGTAAAGAATACAAAGATTATTACAATATGTTAATAATAAAGGACTTTAGAGGTCTTATAGTTTTCAATAAAGGTGTTTGGATTAGTCTAATTTATAAAGAGAGAGTCTAGAGAGAAGTTAGAACGACTGGTTGAATGTGTGGATTCTTTGAGAGGACTATCTATTTATAGAACATTATACATATAGGTATCGATTACATAGTGTGTACACATACATGGATGTCAAAGGGATACAAATGGTAAATAGTATCACATTTTATGGCTCGAGGTTGACCCTAGCTCGAGTCGGTGGTCGACCTTATAGGAAGCATGGTTCTCTCGGACTGATCTTCTTCTTGTTGATGTGTTGTGAGCACATCGTCGGGTAGATTATTTAGGATGTCTCGTCTTACGGCTTCGGTTGACGATTAAGACCGAGCAGTTGAATGGATCGAACACCAGGTCGGTTCATATGTCCAAACAAAAAATATACAAAAATATTATAGTTAATAAATGATGTACAATTGTCATATAACTTAAAAAAATGTGTACATGGGTCCTAAATTGATAATTCATCATTTTTGTTTTCTTAAAGTATTCATGTGCCACCTGATCACATTTTAAGATGTATTTTAAAAATTATAAATTAATAAAAAAATTCAATTAATTCTTAATTTCAATAAAACTCAAGGGTTAATAGTTAACTTATGATCAATGTGTATATTTTTTTGAAAAATAGATAATAACATCTATTCTATTATTATTTTATTACAATATCTTCTTTTCAATTTCATAATTTTTATTGATTTTATTGTAAATAACTCTTTTAAAAAATAAAGAAATAATAACAATAAGGGTATATTCGTTATTTTTGAAACATATGGGTTTTTTAACTATTTCAAAAAAAAAATTTAGAGGAAGGTATTTATAATTTATGCTAATGTAATATACACATCATATTGTTAATTTAATGTTGTAGATAAGAAGATAAATTAAAGCAGTTAATTATTTATAATTGTAAAGTTGAATAACTTTCCAAAGTCTGATTAGTGTGCTTTTTGAAACCTACCCATGATTAACTTATTTGGTGATTTATTCTGTTATTGGCTCCTTTTTGTTATGGTTCACCAAACTATATGAAAAATCTTGTAGGCAAGGTGTCTACCACATACCTATGCTTTTAACCTTATTTAAGAATCGGTAATATTATTATTAATAGAATAATATGATTTAATTTTTTTTTTAACATGCAATATGTATATATTTTGGAACTTATCGGTTGTGTCTTTTCGCACTAGCAAAAATAACTTTTAAAAATATCATAATTAAAGTTTTCAAACGTTGAGCATATAATCCTTTTTACCTTTGGTTTTCTTCCTGTATTCCTCTTACTTCTTTATATGAAACAATCCTTTTAAAAACTCTAAATATGTTTATTACACATTTGTTTTTAAATTTATATCATTTAAAAATAAATCAAGATATTATTTGATAACGATATTTATTTATGATTAAATAATTAATTTTATAATTTATAATTTTATTATAAAAATAATCATAAATATTTTGTAATAATTTTTTAATTAGTGATTTAAAAAAAAAATCACAAATCACTTACTATGTATTTGGTAATAATTTTTTTTAAAAAAACTTAAAAAATAAAATTTTTTGTGGTTATTATTTATAAATTTTATATTTTAAATCATTTTTTTCAAATACTTTCAAATAAAAAAAATGTAAAAATTAATTAATTTTTTTAAAAATCAAAATCAAAATCAAAATCAAATCGTTAATAAATATACTTTATTGAAAAAAATAAAAAATGTAAAATCAAACTCGTTATTAAATAAGCAATAAATATTTTTTTACCAAACAATTCATTTATAATTTAAAATCCAAATATCAATAACTTTTACAACTCTTCAATTAATAAACAAATAACTTATTGCACGTATCAAAGAGTAATTGATTTCTTCATCGGTCTTTTTGTGACTTATTGTCAATGGTCACTTTTAATCAATTTGGTCAAACTCAATTCTACAAGCTCCGCATACTACCAACGTCGAAAAAGAAAGAAATAAACCCAAAATATATTCATCAAACGCTAAATTTAAAAGTAATACGAAGAGGAGCACCAAGGTATTTTACTAAAAAAATGCTTTTTTTATTTGGGTAGGATAATAATTTTGATTATGATGCTATATATAAGTTTATGAAAAGTAAATATAAATAAATAATTCAATTAATTCGTTTAAATTTAAAAATTTGATTCGATCTATCAGATTTAGATATGATTGAATTGAATCGATAAATTTTATAGTAAGATCGGTTTTGAATTTACAGATTTTATAATCCATTATAATCTGATCCGCACTGAATTATTATTAAATTATAAATAAAACATATTTTATTTTATAACGTTGTATTTAAATATCATAATCATATTAAATTATTATTTTAGCTTAAAAATAAATATAGATATTAAATCTATGTAATAATTTAATAATTATCCAGATATATTTATTATTATTTTGATTATAAATAATAATTTTTTCTATAAATACACCAATTTAAATTTAAGTGTTGTGTATGTCGTGTTTTGTACATTATAATAATTAATAAATAAATTTTAACATAAATCTAACCTTATTTGATTCAAAAAAATCGATATGTTGATATTCAGATTGATTCGGATAGATTATATTATTAGATCGGATTCAAATTAAAAATTTTTAAATTTGATTCAAATCAAATCAAAATTGGATTTACTAAATATAAAGAGTTTCAATCCATTACTTACCCTTTAATGAAAAGTATTCAATATTTTAAATATTTTTAACTTCAAAATAAAATCTCCAAAAGCGCTCGGTGGAATCTTATTAATGCTCTCAAAAATCGCATCTATCATTGGTATATTAAATTTTGAAGAAGGATGAGCAATATAAGTACAAATCTAGAATAAAAGAATTTAATTTATCATGTAATTAAAAAAACCAAAAATTCAAATTTTATAAGTTGTACTAATAATATGTAGTTTCCTTTAACCTAAACTTACATCTGATCTTCTGAGCCAACATTTATTAATTAGCAAGCAAATATCAAATGATATGCTAAGTTTCTCAACACGGAAAGAATTCAAAATAAAATTCAATAACTATAAATGTTAAACCTAATTTAGTTAGTGCTTGTACTTAGTTAACACATTCAGTTTCTGTTATGTTCTCTTTCCTTCTTCCTTTCTTCCCTTTCTCTTTATTCTTTAAGATTTTATGGTATTAGAGTCTTTTATGGCTTCTGTGCCTCTTTCTATGAACTTTAATCAACAGCAAATCAGTGTAGATGTGCAATCTGCATAGATCACTACTTAACAACTGAAGCAACACAGTAATGAACACTCAAGGATGACTCAACTACCTACTTACCCGATAAATCCTAATATTTCAATGTAATTGGATGAAATAAATTATTTGATGTGGTAAAAACAACTAAAACATGTAATTGCAGTTTATGGCTTACAATCTTTGATTGATGATTCTATATCTACACCTACAAGATTTGTCAAGAAATTGGTTATAACAACAGAAACTGATGGAACATTTATCACTTGAGAAATCTTTGAGGAAAATATGGCATATTATTTATGGTTTAGGTAAGATAATATTGTCAAGAATTGGATATACTCCTTTGTATCTATAGGATTCTTGAAATACTTGATTGGAAAACTGACTACCTTTGAATATTAGAAGGGTCTTGCCAAAGCCTGCAACAATGACTTATAGTCAAGATTAATGAATCTTCAATAGAGGTTACAAACTCTTTGTAAAGGCATAATATCCATGGAGAAATACATCAGTAACTTTAAAGATCTAATTGACTATATTTTTGCATCAGGTGATGCTTTGAGTGATAAGGAGCATATGCTTTATGTACTTGGTGGCTTAGACACTAACTATACATCTCTCGTTACTTATATCACTAACAAGAAAATAATTCTTACTCTTAATAAGCTATAAACTATAATGAGGATGCATGAAAGGCAACAAGAGAGGATGAGTATGCCCGATCCTAGTATTTTTCAAACAAACTATACAAATTCTCACAATAGCAATAACAAGAAGCCACAAAATTCATATAATATTGTTCTTACTGCACCTCATCAATTTGGAAACACTAATTCTTACTATGCGCAACACTTAGGGAAAGATAGGAACAAGGATGTCAAATTTAACAATGTGTAATGTCAAATATGTAAGAAGATGGGCCACACAATAACAAGGTGCTATTTCAGGTATTCTTAGTAAAAAATAGTTGATCTACTGGTTCACAAAATCCTCGAGGACCATCTCCTTAGGCACACTTGTTATAAACTCAAGAAGGTAATAAGAATGATGATGTAATATTTTTTCCTTAAGATTTAGGTCATGTACCTTAGGCTTTACTTGCCTCAATTGTTGCTCCTATTTCTTCCATTGATGTCTAACAATATTGGTTCATAGACATTGGTACCACACATCATCTCACATTAGATGCTTTATTGTTACAAGATGAAAGTCATACATTGGTGACTTGTTTGTTTAGTAGTTCTTATCTAGTTAGTGCTACAAAAGCACTTAAACTGAGGAATCTATTATGTACTACATTTGGGAAAAAATTGATTTATGTAAAAAACTCTTTGAAGATAATAATATTGGTGTTGAGTTCCTTCCTAATGGTTTTGTATAAAAGATCTTGCCACCAGGACTATTATTTTGATAGGGGACATTAAGGATGGTCTGTACAGAGTTTCATTGGTTGGTGAAATTTAGTCAATTTTGTGTATTAAGGTTGAGGTAAGTGGTGGTTTGTGGCATGACCGACTTGGGCATCCATACTCTTATTTTTTACATAATGTGATTTCTATTATGAATAAGACTTTAGAATCCAATAGTATGCCTGACTTGTGTAGTGCATGTCAACTAGGTAAATCTCATAGGTTACCTATGTCTCATGTACATATTAGTTCTACCAATCTTTTTGATATTGTCCATGTTGAACTTTGGAGACCATTCCTTGTGATTTTTGTGAATAATATGAGATACTTCTTGTTATTTATGGATGGTTGCACAAGATACCAATGGATTTACGTCTTATATGATAAAACTCAAACTGTTTGAGTCTTTTTTTCATTTTGAATCAATGATAGAAAATAGTTCAATAACAATATGAACAAGGTGAAACAATTACATAGTGATCGTGGAATTGAGTTACAAGCTCTTAAAATTCATTTATTTCATAATGGCTATCTCAACCATTTCTCTTGTCCACATACACCATCTCAAAATTGTGTTTTTGAGTGAAAAAATAAGCATGTAGTTGAAAATGGGCTCATTTTACTAATGAGATCTAGTGTTGCTACGAAGTACTGGAAACATAATTTCAAAACTCCACTCTACTTAATTAATAGGTTTCTTTCAACAATTATTAACTCCTATAGCCCCTTTGGATTTCCTTTTAAATCCAAACCATATTACACTCACCTTAGAACATTTGGTTGTTTATGCTTCCCTTTTCTCAAACCATATAAACATACTTAGCTTGAGCCTTGATCTCTTCCTTATGTGTTTCCTGGATATGCAACTCAACATAAATATTTCTTGTGCCTTGATCCAGTTACCAATAAAATTTACATCTCTCCTCAAGTGAGGTTCAATGAAACCATGTTTCTTTATTTGACCTTAGCAAGTTTTGAACTATAACTTTTGTTCCAAATATCACCCTTTCTTTTTTCACAAATGTATGTATTGATAACAACTAATCATACTACTTGACAAATTTATAATGCTTTTCCTTTATCTTCCTCAAATGAACAAACAACTATTTCACCTATTGAAACTAGTGAGACATCTAACACACCTGTCTCTTTTCACTCTTCTAGAAATAGCACTTTATCTATTTTTAATGAACAATCCCTTTCTTCTGGAAACTTTGAGAACTCTCTATCAACTATCTTTTCTTTGCCTTTACCTTTCCATACCACTCATTTTGATAAGTCTTTGTCACCTATTTCTATGTTTGATCCTATCTTAACTCTTGATTCTACTACTAGTGACACTAGTGTGTCTAGTGTTTCTACCTCTATTCCATTAGGTTCTTGCTTTAATCCAGATGATATTCAACTCAATGTTGATTTACATGGCACATCTATTTCTTTTCACTATCCATTTTTTCTCATAACACACATCTAATGTTCACACGCGCTAAACAAGGTATCCATAAACCTAAGGCATTTCTAGCTGTTAAAATTCTACTAGAACTTGCTTGTGTTCTTGAAGCTTTGAAATTTTTGAATGAAAGTATGCTATGTAGTGTGGATATGATTCTTTGATTAAGAATGAAATTTGGGAGCTTGTTGCACCTTTTAAGGGCAACAAAATAATTGAAAACAAATGGGTGTTTTGTACCAAATCAAAGGCTAAAATATCTCTTGATAAATATAAGTCTAAGGTTGTAACTAAGGGCTTTCAACAAATTGAGAGAGTTGATTACATTGAAACATTCAATCTAGTGGTCAAACCTACTATAATCAGGCTTGTTTTGAGCTTGGCATTGTCACAAAGTTAGAGAATAAGGCAATGAGATGTTAATACTATAAATCAGAGTGGTGTAACGTAAAGTGAACCGTGGTGATAGTTCAGTTTTGTCAGAATCGTACGTTGGTTTTGAAACCGAATGAGGTTCTTGATGGAAGAACCTTAATAAAGCATCGGGTCCTCTCACTATTAACTACAATAATTCAGATACACCATCAAAACACAGAGAATAAGTGTGAGAAACTAGTGAGAGCATCAAATCGATAATCCATTGGAATTTCCGTGTAAGTGCTAAAATTTGATCAATGGTAGGAGGTATGTTTTCAATCCAATATTGTTTCTATTGCATTTAAATTATACGTTCATATAGTTTTCTGAACGTTTATGGATTAAATTATGATCTTACACTTGGTATCAGAGCCATTTTTGAAAACATCTCTGTTTTTGTTCTGTTTTACGAGGAACTGAAATTTTGGGTTTTTTATTTTTCTTGTTTTTGATGCATATGGAAATTATAAATTGTTTCAATATTGATTTTAGAGTGATTCTGTGAATTTAAACTTGAAAAACAATGAAGAAAATAAATCCAATTTGCCGTGGATATTTATTTCAATGATTAATTAACTTTTTATTAAAAATGACATTTTTGATTCAAATTGAGACTACGAATCACTCAGAAATCGAATTATGAGAATTTTGATAAAAGTAAAGCTGGATTCCGTCGCCGTAATAGAAAGATACGACAGGGTATCCGTTAGGGTCAAAACGGGTCGAGTTGACCCGTTTGGAGGTTGAAGATGAAGTTTAAAAAAAAACTTCAAAAATTGCACTGTTTGGGGGACTCGAACACAGGTCATACGTGAGACATTAACAGTTTCGTCTAGTGGGTTGCAACAGTTATTATGTTTGTTATTGTATTAGATTTATATTTATATATATTCATATTTTGATTTTTTAAACAAAAAATGCTTAAATTGGGAATCGAACCAGACTTCACTGTTTGGCATAAGTGAGGCTTTTCACTTAGCTGGAATGATTTTTCCATCATACTTAGTATCTGACTTAATTTTAAATATGTATTCGGAATTTTATTTTATAAAAAAAAAATCCGAATATAATTTTAATTTATGTTTATCATATGTATAACATATATTATACATGTGATATTATTTAAATAATTTTTGGACTCATTAAAAAAAATTATTTAAATACATTATGCTTAAATTATTTGTTTTGGTATTTGTATGTGTAAATTTTATAATTAATTATACATATAAAATTTAGTTAAATAATTTATGTATAATGGAATTAATTGTCAATGATTCTTTATGGATTTAATTAGTGCTTATATTATTTATTTTTATTTGTATAATTTATTGTCATATATGCAATTTTAAGATAGATAATATTTGCACATTTGAAATTAAATCAATATTGCTTTTGGTTTTATGCAATAATTGAGTCTAAGGATTTAATTAATATTTAATTGATTCATATAGTTTAATTAATTAGGTAGTAGCCACAACATCTTTAATTAATTAAAATTATAATAAAGTTTATTTAGGATCACATTTAGAAAATAAACATTAATTGTAATTAATCATATGTGATAAATAAATCTTATCTCATATGAATTTTTATTATATTTTGTGTGATTAATTAGGATATAATATCAAATTATATTTTCTAATTTATCCACAGGGATTAAGAAAAGGAACATAATTTGATAATTTTATCGTAAAGTTAAGATGAATCTAATTGAATTAAAACTTTAGCCCACAAACAAGTTTTATGTCACTAGATTCATAGTTTTCATGATTTACATTGGTAAAGAATGACTATAGTTTAGGTCTCAAATTTTAATAAGCATATAATATTTAATTGCAGCTTCTCAACCTGTAAATTTCTCTGATATCCGTTGTGACATTCCCGATCTGAAAAAGGATAATTATAAAATATGGAAAGAAAGAATTCTCCTTTAACTAGGATGGATGGATAATGATTATGCTATTAGGAAAAACGAACCACCTTAAATTACTCAAACCAGTACTCCAGAGAATATCATGCTTTATGAACAATGGGAATGATCTAATCGCCTTAGCATGATGTTCATTAAGACTAAAATCTCTGCTGGTATTCGTGGTTCTGTTGATCAGCATACCAATGTTCAAGACTTATTAAAGGTCATTGATGATCAATTCGTCACTTCAGATAAGGCTTTAACAAGCACCCTTATTATGAGGTTCTCTTCTTTAAGACTCACTAGTATGAAAGGTGTGCGCGAGCACATTATGCAAATGAGGGACATTGCGGCTCAATTTAAGCATCTCGAGGTTGAGATGTCAAAATCCTTCCTGGTGCTCTATATCCTTAACACTCTCCCATATCAGTACGAGCCATTCAAAATCTCATACAATACAAATAAGGATAAATGGTCAATCAATGAACTAATGACCATGTGTGTTCAAGAGGAAGGGAGGCTTGTTATGGAATTTTGTGAAAGTGCAATGTTGGCTACAACGTACTGGAAAGGAAAATATCAATACAAGTATAAATAAAAATGGATAATTCCACCTCAAGCTATAATTAAGAAATAATCCAAGTGTTTCTTTTGTAAAAAGAAAGGACACATGAAGAAGGATTGTATCAGATTTCAGAAATGGCTTGAGAATAAAGGTAATCCAACCTCGTTTCTTTGTTATGAATCTAATATTCTTAATGTTAATATTAACACCTGGTGGATTGATTCTGGATCTATAATCCATGTTGCAAACTCCTTACAGGGTATGCGAAGTCTAAGGAAGCCAGTGGGAAGTGAGCAATACATCTTATCCGGTAACAAGATGGGCTCACATGTGGAGGTTGTAGGGACATACAGTTTGATTTTAAGTAGTGGTTTTATTTTAGAATTAGAAAAGACCTTTTATGTTCCAAGTTTCTCTATAAACTTGATTTCAATTTCAAGACTTGTACCTTTTGGTTATTCCTTTCACTTTTCAAAAACATCTTTCAATTTATTTAATAAATCTGATTGTGTTGGAAATGGTATTTTGTCTGATGGTCTTTAATGCATTAATTTATGAAATAATTCCACTCATAACGCTATGCATGTTCAAGCTGGCACTAAAAGGTGTATTATTGACGAAGACTCTTCTACGTTATGGCATAAGAGATTAGGAAATATCTCCATAGAAAGAATTAAAAGATTAGTAAAATATGGAGTACTTAGTACTTTCGATTTTACTAACTTTGAGACATGTGTGGACTGTATTAAGGGAAAATAGACTATAAAATCAAAGAAAGGTGCCAATAGGAGTTCAAACACATTAGAAATCATACATATGGATATATGTTGTCCAGATATGGACATTCAAGGTCATAAATATTTTATCACCTTTATTGATGATTTTTCTCGATATATGTATCTCTACATGCTTCATAATAAAGAGCGAAGCATTGGATGCCTTCAAGAGCTTTAAGGTTGAAGTAGAGAAACAATGTGGAAAGCAAATAAAGATCGTGAGATCAGATACAGGTGGTGAATATTATGGTAGATATACTAAGAATGGACAAGCACCTGGTCTGTTTGCTAAGTTTCTTCAAGAACATGGGATAATTGCCCAATACACTATACCTGGTTCACCAGACCAAAATGATGTAGCAAAAAGGAGAAACTGAACACTATTGGACATGGTGCGGAGTATGCTTAGCAACTCCAATCTTCCTAAATCCTTGTGGATTGAAACTTTAAAGACGACTTTGTATATATTAAACCGAGTTCCAACCAAGGCTGTCTCAAAGACGCCATTTGAATTATGGAAAGGTTAGAAACCGAGTTTGCAACATATGCACTTTTGGGGATGCCCGTTCGAAGTGATGATTTATAATCTACAAGAGAAGAAACTGGACCCAAGGACCATTAGTGGGTATTTCATTGGATATGCCGAATGGTCTAAGGGTTATAGATTTTACTATCCATCTCATAACACTAGGTTTGTGGAATCAAGAAATGCAAAATTTCTTGAGAATTACTTGATTAGTGGGAGCGATCTATCCCAGGGAATTGGTTTTGAGAAATATCATTCAGATGCTCAATATGCCACTTTAAGTAATGGATTGATCATTATTGTTAACAACATGCCTCGAGTACAAACGCGTGTTAAAGAACCAATCTTGGAAGTACCATAAGCTGTTGAACTTGATCCAGTAGATGTTGAAGTTCGACAGATGCTTACAACTATTGAACAACCAGCTGAACAACATGATCTTGCACCTGAGGAGAATGTTGATGCAACATTAAGAAGATCTACTAGAGTAAGGAAATCAGAGATTTCTAGTGATTATGTTGTGTATCTACAAGAATGTGACTATAATGTTGGAGCTAAAAATGATCCTGAGATGTTTTCATAGGCCATGAGTTCTGAGGTTTCAAACTTATGGTACAATGCCATGAAAAAAGAGATGGATTCTATGGCGTCTAATCGAGTTTGGGATCTCGTCAAGTTGCCTGATGGTATGAAAGCCATTGGATGAAAATGGGTTTTTAAAACAAAGAAAGACTCATAAGGAAACATTGAGAGACATAAGGCAAGACTCGTTGCCAAAGGATTCATTCAAAAGGAAGGAATCGATTACACAGAGACATTTTCTCCTGTATCTAAGAAAGATTCACTTCGTGTAGTCATGGAATTGGTTGCCCATTTTGATTTGGATTTGCATCAAATGGATATGAAAATGGCTTTCCTTAATGGTAACCTAGAGGAAGAGGTTTATATGAAGCAACCTAAAGGATTCTTCTCTAGTGATGGTGAGCATTTGGTTTGTAAGCTTAATAAATCCATATATGGATTAAAACAAGCTTCCCGTCAATGGTATTTGAAATTCCATAACGTCATCACTTCATTTGGTTTTGAAGAGAACGCCATGGATTAATATATATACCAGAAGGTTAGCGGGAGTAAAATTTGTTTTTTGGTGCTATATGTGGATGATATTTTGCTTACAACCAATGATAAGGGTTTGCTACATGAGGTAAAACAATTCCTCTCTAAAATTTTTGATATGAAGGATATGGGTGAGGCATCTTATGTCATTGGCATTAAGATCCATGTTGATAGACTTCGAGGCATCTTGGGTTTATCTCAGGAAACTTATATCAATAAATTTTTAGAGAGATTTTGGATGAAAGATTGTTTACCAAGTGTTGCTCCCATTGTGAAGGGTGATAAGTTCAATTTGGACCAATGTCCAAAGAATGATTTTGAAAGAGAACAGATGAAAACCATTTCATATGCTTTAGCCATTGGAAGCCTGATGCATGCTCAGGTCTGTACCAGACCTAGCATTGCATTTGCTGTTGAGATGCTAGGGAGATATCAGAGTAACTCATGTGTTGATCATTGGAAAGCTACAAAGAAAGTGATGAGGTACCTTTAAGGAACCAAGGATTATATTCTCATGTATAGACGAACCAATGAACGAGAAGTAATTGGCTACTCCGATGCGGACTTTGATGGCTGTGTTAATTCACGAAAATCAACATCTGGTTACATTTTCATGCTTACCGGTGGAACTGTGTCTTGGAGGAGTGCGAAACAGTCCTTAACTGCTACTTCCATTATGGAGGCCGAGTTCGTATCATGTTTTGAGGCCACATCGCATGGTGTATGGTTGAAGAGTTTCATTTTCGGGCTTAGAGTAGTTGACTCTATTTCTAGACCATTAAGATTGTATTGTGACAACTCAGCTGTTGTATTTATGGCTAAGAACAACAAAAACGGTAGTCGTACTAAGCACATCAATATTAAATACTTGGCCATAAGAGAACGTGTTAAGGAAAAGAAAGTGGTCATTGAGCACATAAGCACTGAGTTGATGATTGCTGATCCTTTGACTAAAGCCATACCACCAATGAAATTCAAGGATCATGTAGAGAAAATGGGAATTGGTTCCACTTTGTAAATGTATATATACAATTTATTAATGAAACTCTTATATATTGTGATATTTTCTCATATTCATGTGCACCTTAATTTATTTGAGAAAATATATATTTTATTGGACCAAGAATAAATATAGGATTTATTCATTAAGTTTCGTTACCACATAAAGTATAGTACTTGAGAAACTAAATACATTGTAATACATGAGAGATAATACTCGCTTTTAGAAGACCTATCACTATGATTCATGTATTTTTTTACTCAAGATAATTTTGTTTAACGTTTGCACCAAGTGGGAGAATGTAAATCAGAGTGGTGCAATGTAAAGTGAATCGTGGTGACGATTCGGTTTCGTCAGAACCGTACGTCGGTTCTTGATGGAAGAACCTTAATAAAGCATCGGGGCCTCTCACTATTAACTGTAATAATTTAGATACACTATAAAAAAGCAGAGAATAAGTGTGAGAAACCAGTGAGAGCATCAAATCGATAATTCATTAGAATTTGATCAATGGCAGGAGGTATGTTTTCAATTCAATTTTGTTTCCGCTGCATTTAAATTATATGTTCATATAGTTTTCTAAACGTTTTTGGATTGAATTATGATCTTACAAATACAACTTTCTTGAATGGTGATATTACTGAAGAAGTCTACATGTATAAGTTGATTGGCTTTGCAGATTCATAATTTCATCATCATGTTTGTTGGCTCAAGAAGGCCATTTATGGTGTTAAACAGACATCACATATCTGGTACCTAAAACTCATGGTTGCCTGACTCAATGGGGTTTTCATGGCTTTAATGTTGATATATCAATGATTATTTATGACTTTAGTGGAATCTTTGTTGTCTTACTGATATATGTAGATGATATCCTTCTCAATGGGAGAAATGTTAGTTTTGTTATCGATCTAGTGGTTAAAATCAACTCGGTTTTCGATTTGGGTGACTTGCGTTACTTCTTAAAAGTTAAAGTCACACCTTCCTCTAATGGTTTACACCTTGGCTAAATAAAATATATTAATGACCTTCTAGACAAGGTCCATCTCAAAATGACTAAAACAACTTCTACACCTATGGTTGCTCATCAATAACTCTCAAAATATTCTAGTGAACTACTCCCAAATGATTCCTTTTATAGAGTTATGGTAGACACCTTACAATATTACACACTTTCCATGCCTGAAATAAGCTCTTTTGTCAATAAGTTATGCCAATTTCTTCAATGACCAACCATGACTCATTAGGTAGTAGTAAATAGGCTTTTGTGATATCTTAAAGGTTCTACTAACCATGGATTAATGTTGTATAAATAATCTAGTTTGCTAATTCCTACATACTGAGAATTTAGTAGTGATGACAGATGATCCATTAGAGGATATTACATCCACCTTTGCCATTCCTTGGTCTCTTGGCACTCAGGTAAGCAAAAGATTGTTTCACGATTTTCTATTGAAGTTAAGTTTTGTATATTAGCTCGTGTTGTGTATGAAATTATATGGATTTTGTACAATGTTAAACATTTTGAAGTTGGGTACAATGTTAAACATTTTGTATTTCATGCTAGAACTAAGTACATAAATATTGATTTTTTACTTCATAAGTGAGGAGATTCTAGTAGGCTTAGTACATGTTGAATTCACTCCATCACAAGAGCAAACTAATGATGTAATGATTAAGTTTTTACCACCCACTCAATTCATTAAACTTAGAACAAAACTAACAATCCTTCCAAGACCTCGAGTCTGTGGGAAAATGTTAAACCTAATTTAGTTAGTGCTTGTGCTTAGTTAGAACATTTGGTTTTTACATCAATGAATTGGTTACGCCGGTATTGTATCAGTGAGGTTGTTAACTTTGCTCCATGTGCCACCTCCCTTATGCATTCCGATGTATAGCTAGCACTACATATAGACTTGCATTGTATTGATAACATTCATTAAGAAATTTTCAAGATGGAATTCATTTTTTGTTATGTTATCTTTCCTTCTTATTCTTTTCCGTTTTCCTTTATTCTTTAAGCTCTCAAAAACGAAATTTATCAATAAAAATTTAGTAAAAACAAGAAAGATTTCATCAACTACTTTCTATCAAATCTGATACAATCAAAGAAAATAACTAAACAAAGCTTCAAAAATTGCAATTTGTAGTCTTCCTCGTGAGTTTGAATTTAATAGGGAAATTTGTTACTTAACATGTTGATGTAATTTGCATTTTGAGTAATTAACTAATTTTCTACATTTTTCTTCGCATATGATAAGCAATTAAGACTTATAAAAGAAAACTACGAATAACAACTAATTTTTAAACATGAAATAAACTAGTTTTTAAACTATCAATCTCTTGCACTATTTATGCTAGTATTGTCTCATATATTTTAACTGAATTTTTTTTCTTTTCTTCTACCCATATTTATTGGTAATGTTGACTTTTGATCTTAAGAAGGAAGAAACAAATAGTTGGTAAAAACTATTACATATTTACTCTTGTTAAACTTTTTCACACATTTTTTTAATCATTAGAATTATTAGTTAAGTTCATATATATTAGGGAAAAATAATGTGATGGTCTTTGTATTTTTGTAAAAGATAGTGTTTAGTTTTCAGGGTTATAAAGTATGTCATTTAATCATTTTTCTTATGACAAATGTTATATAGTCATTTTTATTATTAAAAAACTATGAAAATACATTTGATTAGAAAAATATCAAATGTCTTTTCTTAACTCCTTTTTTATAAGAAAAATTATTAAAACTCATATTTTGTAACTTAGAGAATTAAACAACACTTTTTGCTTAAGTAAAGTGAAAAGTTTGACTCTTTACCCTGTATATTATGTTGAAGCGATTTTCTATTAAGTTGTATTTTCTAGATACATAGACTTATAAATCATTAAAATTCTATGTCATAATGGACGATATTAGTAGGTGTCATATCAATTTAGATTCTTAAGTTAGTTTTCTGAAGAAAAAAAAAATTAAAGATAAGTTTGAGAGAAATAATGAATGTTGAGCTCAAGTGCTTATGCATTATAAGCATCTATTTTTTCTTTGTGATGATCTTTTTGGTAAATAGTATAATTGTAAATAATTAATATAAATTAATTACTATTAAAATTTATAATATTTAAATATTAAATTAGTTAATGTTTAATTATTTAAAACATTAATGACATTTCATAAATGTAAATTTTATCAGTAATATTCATTTTAAATTTAAATAATAAAAAATATATTTAACTATATGATGATTGTATTATTTGATTTTTTAAATTTGATTTCTTCAATCAAATAAGACCACACATATATAGTGATTTTCCTATCCAAAATATTATATAAAAATAATTGTATGAGATACCCCTCTGATTTTTTATTTCAATTATAACTCCTCTATTACAAGAAAATTTTATATATAATATGTTGTATATCATCTGTTAATATCATTTGTTGATCTCGTCTTTCATTTTTGTATATTTTTTATTTTTATAAAAACTAAAGAATAAAGATGATTGGATTATACTACACATATGTGCCCGATTGTATGTTAAGATTCTCTCATCTACCAGAATCCCACCTCATTTTTTTTTCATATTTATTAAGTAGATTCAATTTTATAACTAGAATCAAAACATAAAATTGAGAGAGAAAAAAATAGTATCTTGACGTTTGAGAAAGAAATAGTAAATACGCTCAATTAAGACAATTATATAATAATGATACAAATTGAAAAATGAATAGGTGTAGATAACATACATATCTTAAATTAGCCCATTTACATTAATGAATGTATTTGGTGAAGCACTATAATATATTATTCTCAAGATAAAAAAAATAAAAAATTCACCCTAGCCCTTTTCTTTAAAAAAATTAAAATTATCAATATATTTTAAAATTTTCAAAATTTGTTTCAACGATGAAAATACCTAATCACTCATACCATACTGTTTAAGCAATTATTTTATAATTAACTAATACATTTTACTTCACAAAATTTATTTTACAAAAATTGCAGCATTTATTATTTCACAAATTTAGAAATTTTAAATATATATTTTTAAAATAAATCAGACATGCATGTTTTCATGCACGTAATATTTACTTGCTAGTCTATATAAAAAGTGATCCAATTACATCAATTACATGAATTGGATTGAAAAACAAAAAGAAGAGAGAATTGGTCGGTTCCATAGTTAATAATATTGTGAAGAAACTGCGACTTGGATCTATTGTCTAATATTGTCGATGCCACAAACAATTGTATCCAAAAACAAAATTTTCTCTATTATAAACGATGTATGGTAATATTATTGGTTAAAACAATACTTATCTAGAAGTTTGTTAAGTTAGTGAACAATTAATATCACAAATATTGTGATATTTATCACTACTTTATATGAAATATCTCAATCCATTTTCCTTGGCTGTAGATGACAGGCACATACATTGATCAGATATCTCACAAAATACAATAAAACAATGGAAGATATCACTGAGATATGCTTGGCTCATGTCTCTTTATTTAAATCTCTCTAAGCCCTAACTCCTATGTGTGCACCTACATAGAAATCAAAGAATATCCAAACATATAAAAACAAAGGCATAAAGGAGGAAGATAAAGATAACTTTTTCAACCCTTTTTTTTATTGTCCTTTTGGATTCTTTTTTCTTCATATATAAAACAAAACAAATAATTAAAGTGATGGGTTCTTTTTGCTCGAAAGACAAAGATGCATGGTTGGCCTATTAATTTAAAGATTCTACTTTATCATCAAACACGATAGAGGCCTAAATTTACCACCTTAAGCGGTTTCAGGATGAATTCTTTCTTTCACTAATTACAAGATACATGTAACGTGCATGGGTTTCAAAATAATTTTAAGATTGGGAGTTCGAACCACAATTTAAGGCGATATTTATAATTTTCTTCTATAGCTTAGCTAGTAGTGGTTTTCATTCTCTTTAGGCTATACCAGAAGTAGTTTGATTGAAAGATACGAGAAAAAACAAAAGAAACATCTCATGTTATTTAAGGTGACTCGTGAGGTTTATTAAGGATTTTATTTTCTACATTAATTATTTTCACCAAAATGGAAATCTAGTTGTTAGTTTATGATTCCCTTTTTCCCCCCTTTAAGCAAAAAGAAAAAATCCGTTTTTCCTTAAATATGTAGATAAATGGGGAATATAAAGCTATTTATTATGCGCTGGTTTTTGTATCATATTTTTATGTTAAAATTCAAAATTTTAAATTTATATTATTTGATAAATAGTTTTATTTTTGGTTTTTATTTTCATTAGAAATGAGTTCAATTTTTTATACTTCTCTTTCTATCCCCTTCTTCATAAATAAAAAAAATATTGAGAATATAAAGCAAAAAATAAGTATATCATTAAAAAAAATGTTAGGAAAAATTACCGGGTCGAAACTAACACACAAGTGCAAATGAATTAGAGAGTATCCATAAGAAAAATAGTAAAAGTCTTTGTGAGAGATATCTTCTGAGTTACTACTTAGAAAAGAAAATTTGTTCCTTCTTTGTAAGTAATATTTTCCCTATATTGTGAGAGAGTTATTTCTCCTATTACAATAAAGATTAGAATTGTTATTTTATTGTAACTAGAGAGAAGGTGTTGTAATCCCTATCTTACAATAGTGAAATCCTCTTACATTTGTCCGTGATTTTTTACCCCAATTTGTTCGGGGTTTTTTCACGTAAAATATTTGTGTCCATTTTATTTTTATTATTTTCAATTTTACTTTAGTTGTGTGTTAGCTTCGATCCCTATAATTTTTCCTAACAAAAAAGAAGCTAATAACATAACACAATTTTACCAATAGTTTTTATGTTTTGTTTTCTTTAAATAAAAACAAAGCAAAACTTGTAGCAAAAACGGGTAATTAGTGTTTCTTGGGTGAGTTCAGAGTTTGAGCTAATAGTGCACAAATAATGATCGTTATGGTACTATAGTGTTGGGCAAAATGGAATAGCAAAAAAAAAAAAAAACAAGAAAATAAAATACAAGAAATTGAAGTGAGCTTTCAATACACACCCAATATTTTAAATAAATCTACTAATATTAAATTTTGAATGCAAGCGTTAACTAAATACTATATTCAAAGAATAATATTAATAACCTAAAAAAAAACTCAAATCAAAACTCTATTATATCAAAATCTCACAGACACAAAACAAAGAACCAAAAATATTTATATCATTCTTTGTATTTTGACTGCCCAAAAAACTCTCACAATACAAATTTTTTTCACCTTAATGCATGTTTGCTTGTGCTCTCCCTACCGTGGGTGCTTTACCTAATATAATTACATAAACCTTTTATATATATTAGATGAGTAAGATTTCTACAGGACTCACTTAGCGCTCTAAGCATTCATATTACACACGTTACATCATAAATTAATCACATTTTAATGATAACCTTTGGCTGCCCTCACTTTTCTCTTATATATAATATACCAAAAGCAACATGCTAATAAATATGGCTAGCTAGTAATACTCCACTAGTAAAACTTTATGTTTTTCATATTTTTAGTCACTTTGAACTAATAATACCTGCAAATCTCTACCTTAATTCAAAAGCTTCTAACACCAAACAGGTTATTACCTATTTATGGGTAGGATATGCTCATTATCATATAACATTTAACCAAAGACAATTTGATTCAGGCTTATTTCACCAAAAACCATAATCTCTTTCCTTAAACTGATACATTTCTCTTGCCTCGTGTTGCCATCTTTAATGCAAGCTTTAAAGTTTAACTTTTCATCCTTAGTTCACAACATCCTTAATGATAGCTACAATCCTGCCTCATTTCCCTAATCAACTGATATAAATCATTTTTTTTTCCTTTTTCCTTTTTATTAATCTAGGAACCTTTATTAACCTTCTTAGAATTAGGAGTTTGTAAAAATTATCTAAACCAATCCAACCTAATCAATCTAAACAATTAAATCAATTTGGTTTTAAATTTAAAATAAGTGATTAAGTATAGGTTAAGTTGATTTCAAATTTCAAAAATCAAACAAAAATGAACCAACCTATATATATTTATTATATTTGAAGCTAAATTGCAATATTAATCCTTAAACTTAAATTAAATTCACATATAGGTCTCAAACATATAGAACGTATTATTTGGTTCCAAATTTTTAAAATTTTATCCATAAGTCCATAAAATTTTAAAATTTCATACATAGCTCCTAACTTAGCTATTAAAAAATATATTTATGAATCAAAATTTTAGGATCTATGTGTAAAGTTTTAAAGTTTGGGGATTAAATTGTAAAATTTAAAAATTTAGAGACCTGTGTAAATATTTAAAAATCAAAAAAATCAAATCCTACGTTTTAAAAGTTTAGGAATCTATATGTAAATTTCGTTAAAGTTTGGGAACCAATGATATATTTTAGTCTATATTTAATTTAATTTATTTTTTTTATTTGTGTTTAGATTGTTTATCTTTTATTTAATTTAAAAATCTAAAGTCCTAACATATAGTCATAGTCATCTACAATTCTAAGTCTTTTTTTCTTTTAATGATACTTACATGCATAGTATAAATAGAGATATTTAAATTAATATATATGAATAGATTATTATTTAATGTAAACATTAACATTTATGATACCATTTGTATAATACGAACTATAAAGCTTAATATTTATAGAATGAAATTTATGTTCAATGAACAAAAATTTATAGCCACAGTCTTGAGAGAAAAATAAAAATTTCAAAAATTATCCCAAACCAACCCAAATTTTTTGGTTTCCTTGGAATTGGTTTTACACCTTTAATTGGAATTGGTTTTACACTTTTAATTGGTTTGGTTTGGTTTGGTTTCTATTTTTTAAGAACCGATTAGATTGTGTTGATTTTAACTTTAATTCAAAATCGATCTAACCTAACTTTGCATACCCTTACATAAAATCGTTCATTTCAAAAAAACCATAACCCAAGGTATCCAATCTATCCAACAAGAATATTTTTTCTTAATTTTGGTACATGTCTTACATCACCTATTGTTCAAACAATTTCATCAAATATCTTCATTTTCACAATACCTATACCAATAACCTTCTCCTTGGATTAGTCAACATAACATCACCCGCATCACAAGGTTTGCACTTGTCACATAATTCATTGTTTGTACACATGTGAAATGAGTAAATAGAATTCCAAATTCAGCCATTTTGAGAACCATGACTAATTGTTACACAAATTACATTATTTTTGATATCACAAGTTTTAATCACTGTTACCCATTTAACACCTTGTCTTTTCTTCTCATTAAGGTCTTTTATGGGAAAAAATTACCTAAAATCACATAATTTTATGTAATATTTTTTTTGTTATCAAAATCATTTGATGGTAAGGTTTATCACAAAAATGGTAGGCCTTACTTGTAACGGTGTGCATCGGATCAAAATCGTTGATTTTATACTCATTTGATCTGATCTGACCATCCGATCGGATTGAAACATCATAATTTGCAACTGATCCGATCACCTTTCAAATTTGATGCAAGCTGATACGTAATATATTCGGGTTAGATCGGTTAAATCTGATCAATCCATAACCTATTCAAATTGGATCAGTTGAATTCGATTAATCTGACCAATAAACTTAATTAACTCTATTTTTGATATTTTTGAATAAAAAATTTAAATTTTCACATAACATAAACTTATTTGAGCTAAAAGAAATCTTAAAATATGACTAATATATGAATGACCAATGAGAATATGACTAATATATAAAATATAGATATATATTTAAATATTTTCGGTCGGATCGGATGATACATAATAAAATTTGTCATCTGATCCTAATTTAATGGATTGAAAAAATTTCCATCTGATCCAATTTGATGGTCGGATCTAAACCGTCAAAAAATTAACGGATCAGATTAGATTAATCGGATTAATCAAATGATCGTATTTTTTACACACTACTACTTACTTGTGATAGGCCTTACCTCTAAGATATTTTAGAAAAAAAATAGAATTCATAGTGAGGCATTTGCCTGATATGGGAATACATTTGCTCAATATAGGAAGGCTTATCATTTATTTCTAGTGTACCACGATAAAGAAATGCCTTACCACAATAGTGGTAAACCTTACCTAATAACGATTTTGGTAAAAAAAAAAAAGAATTTATGGTAAGACACTCACTTGTTGTGAGAAGATATTGGTTCGGTATGAAAAGGCTTACCACTGACATCCAATATCATGAGCGATGCCTTACCACAACAGTAATAACCCTTATTTCATGAGCGATTTTGGTAAATAATAGAATCTAACCTAAATACCCTACTAGTTTGGTAAATCACACATATTTTATGGCCTTTAATTTTTTTGAAATACATTTTTATGTATTATTTTTTATGATAATAGAAACACTTAATATCACATTTTTGATGAAGCTTGAGCTATTTTTAATCTCTACTTGTATATCTTCTCTTATATCTGTTTCTTTTAATATTTAAACTTGCTTTTGAATTACCATTCGTAGCAAGAGAATCTACGTGTACATAACTAGCTAGTTGCTTCTGATTACCAGTTTTCAAAAGAACCATTAATACCTCACCTATTTTCAATTTCTTTATTCTTTCAACCGATTAATGAAGACAACAACACCTCATAGGACTAAAGTAACAAAGGCAACAAAATCATTACCTTGTCTTTCTCTTATATGTTCACATCAATCTATAACAATTTAGAAACATATAGCCTGAATTTATTAACATGACATTTAACATCACCATCTTCATTCATATTCAAGGTATAAAATATTGTTTCTTCAAGTGTACCTTAAAAAGTCTATTTTGCATCTTGTACCGTTGACGATTTCGTTCCACCTATTAAACATTCTTGTTTTCATATTTTTTATAAAGAAAAATATGATAAGCATTAACTCTAATATAACTTATTTAACACAACAAAATCTTAAAAAAAATAAATAAGAAAATAAGACATGATATAATTAATATGATTCGAAAAATTACTTTAATCTTTACCAAATGTTCCAAATAAATTTATTAATATCAAATTACTTATTGTATATAAATGCTAACTAAGTACGTTGTATATTTAAAGAATAATATTAATAACCTAAAAAAAACTCAAACCTAAACCCCACTGTACCTAAAAATCTCACGTACACACACAACAAAGAAACCAAAAATACATATATTATTCTGTGTTTTGGCTGTGTAAAAAATTCTCACGATACATATTTGCTTGTGTGACTACATAAACCCACACATAACATAATCATAAATTAATCGCATTTTAATGACAACGTTGGCTGTCCTCATTTTTCTCTTGTACATATAATATCAAAAGCCACGTACTAATAAATATTGCTCTTAACACTCACTTTTGAGCTACCAATCCAAATGTATGAAAAATAAGTATCTGCAAAAAATAATAATTTTTTTTTAAAATAACTACATTATTTACATATTATAACTTTGATTAAAATCAGGTACCTTTCACAACTCAAGTAGATTAGATGCCGTTGAAGCAAAAATAATCATGATAGTAATAATAATAATAAGTTAATTCCACATTCTTGGAGTCATTTATTTATCTCTCGCTATTAGCTATATCCCAATAACCACTTACTAGCACTTTTACATGACCTTAGGAGAATCAACTATTTTCGGCTTCAAAGTGACACCAGAAGATAGTTTCTTTATCTGTCTATCAAACTCAGCTGTACATATCTCAACCTCTTTGAGCAGTAAGGTTGATTTTTAAATGTTGTCATCAGAAAGAGATTCTTGTGAAACTCAACTCTTTCCTTTATAACATTGCCCTCATACTAGAAAGTTTATAAACAACTTGAATCCTGAAGTGACTAGGTTCTCTCATGAAAGTTGAGTGATCTAGACAAGGCTGCAGGATTTGCTTGAAGAAATGGAGATGTTTCAATAGTACGCGTTTTTTCGTTTCCCTTCGATTGGAATGCCTTTACGAAACATCCTCCTTCTCCTCCATTGGGATAATTAGTTTGGTCATACTTGATTCCAAGTGTAGCCCATATAGAGCTCTTTGCTGCTTCACTAGGATCATTAATTCTCAAAGTTTTTGGAATTAGAGGAATTCTATCTGCATCATTGTTGTCCTTAGTAGGCTCTTCTCTTTGTGAGTTGCATTGATTAAGGATAATGTTTCCATCTCTAGAATGTTTACCTAAAGTGTGAGAATTTGGACAACTTGGGGAAGAGTGGTTGATAGTTGAAGATTGAGGAAAACATGTTGTGTTCCAAGAGCCCCAAAATGCTGGTGGAGGGTAGAATGAAATTGGAAAGCCAGAATTGTACATAGCAGGAGGGAGCAAACCAGGTGTCCACTGAGCTGGATTCCATGGACATGACCAAGGGGCTCCCGGAGAACATGGTACTTGAGGTAGTGGAAAGCCTCCATTGTCATCAGTAATCGATTTTCCTCCCCTGTCTGATGAGCCAACAACTCTTTGTGCTTGTCTATGAAACTCATTGGGAATGTAGTTTTGTTTTGTTTCTGCCAGATTCAATACAGAAGTCTTGGATTCCCAAGGTGGAGAATCTGAGCCAAAATTAAGGACGGTTCTATTGATACCTGAACAAGGGTTGTACACTCCATTTGAACCATTAGCTTGTGCTACTCGAAGAGGATCCGACATTACTAGGTCACGGTAACTCGAAGCAGAAGAGTTCTTGTTCTTGCGTCGACCAGCACCAATAGGTACATTCCTCATGCTTCCTCCTGCAGTCCAGTATCTCTGACAATTCTTGCAGAAATGACGAGGCTGACTGACATTGTAGTTATTGAAATAACAGAACTTGGTGTCCATGCTATGACACCTAGGACATGGGAGTATCTTTTCTGGCTTTTTCAAGGTCTTTTCTTGAGAGATACTGATCTCACTCTGTTCTTCACTCTTTAATGTTTTCAAAGATGAAGTTTCTCTTTCTATTGAAGAAGTTTTAGGGTTCTCACTTATGCCAGATGATATGGTAGGGTCATTTGGTTCTAAGCCATTACTATTATCTGAGGTGAGTTCTGTCTCTGAACTTCCCTGTCATATATATAAAAAAGTTCTGTGAGAAAATATAGTAGCTGCTTTCCACTAACTTCTTTCTTTTTCACAACAAAATGTCAAGGATAACTACAATAGTCTTCAAAACAGTAGCAGTAAGATAGTGAGATACTTGAAACAATTTTTATCATAGAAATGGATTATCATGCCCACAAATAATGATTTAGGGTTTCCTTCTAGGAATCAGATTATTGATATGATTTTATTAAAAGAATGTTGAAAGCTATTTCAGTTGTCACTAATACAACAAAAACAAGTTGATATTGAAAGTATCAGACGAGTTTCAAGATTTATAAAATATGGTCGAATTTTCCTTAATAATTTAGTGAAATCTGCAGTAGAAGAACTATACAAGTCTCAAGACAACTGATAAGCAGATAAAGAAACCAAAAATCCATTGTGAAACTATTAAAAAAAATTGATGAATAAGTTTTCCACTCTTAATATAATTGAAGAAAGTGTCCCAGGTTGTATTTCCCCCTATATATATCATGGATTATGATAATTGTATGAATCTACAATTCTGAGGAGAAAAGGGTAATTTATGAAATAAAATTCAAACCCAACACAAGAAATCCCCATAATTGTTTTAATTAAAGGTTATTGAAATTAGAAAGACTTCTCATTTGAAACAGAGTAAGCCCATTATCAAAGTCAGCAGCTTAAATGATGATGAGCAATAATAATCAAAGACTCAACGTTCAGCTTTCTAAAGAGAAATCTGTCTTGCTTGTTGACAGTTTCGTCATCTAAGGCTATCACAATGATAGAAATAATATTGCATATTTATTAAAGAAAACATTATAGTAATATTGCTAGGAAATTTGGATCAAATGATATAATCATAAATTCTCCCTCCCAAGATCCTTTTTAGAAAAATATCAAATAACAGAGAAATAGAGAATACACAACACAAGAATTATAGTGGAAACTCCAAATTAGAGAAAAACCAATTTCGTTGTCAAAAGACAACCCGAGAAAAATTCACTATGTGAAAAATTGTTACAACCACACTCTCAATGATTTTCTCACACACTCAAAAGACAAGAGCAATTACAAGCCCAAGAGAATTTTCCCACAAAATTCTCTCACTCAAAAACTTCTCATATAAGTTTTTCTCTATTTTTGGGATGATTAACAATGAAGAAATGAAGTCATATTTATAGTTAAGTTCTCATTTCATATGCCAAACATTTCTTCATTCAACAAAATTAGGCTACCTAATTTTCCTATTCTTTATTCAAATAAAGTTAGGTACCTCCATCTTTGACAATATGGTAAGCCACCTTCCATGAATTTTCTTCTAAATTAGGCACCTCCTATTTTGACTAACAAACATAATATTATTTTTAATCAATCACAACAATCTCCACCTTGATTAAAAATAAACATAATTACCACTACAACACTGTCTATTCCAACAGTCATAATTCTCTACACCGAGAATTATCATATTCCACCATAAAGAGTACATCCACTTAGAATTAATCACCAATTCTAAGAATTTCACATCGGCTCATGCCGAAAAAAAAAACTTGCTGAAATTTATGGTGCAACTCTTACACTTGGTTTTCCCGAGAGTTCATCAGCCATCGACATCCTTTCCACCACACACCTTGCATCTATACCAAGCCAATGCCCGTGTGAAAACTTGTGGACCCGCTACCAGTAGCACACCCTCTTTCATGACAATATTTTTCATAGAGCATCACTATAGTATTTGAAAATAGACATACTATTAGCGTCATCGTCGGTATTTGAGCTTCTTGCTGAAGCATCTCCACAAATACCAATAACAAGGGTTGGTTTCCCTTTTAATGCCTTGTGTAACCCATATTGGATCAACAAATCTTTGACTTGCACTTGCCACAAGCCAAAATTGATTCTCTCATCAAATTTCTCAATGTCAATCTTGACTCCTGACATTTCTCCTTCTTTATTTGAAATTGGCTCTGATACCAGTTGTTAGGAAATTTGGATCAAATGATATAATCACAAATTCTCCCTCCCAAGATCCTTTTTAGAAAAATATCAAATAACAGAGAAATAGAGAATACACAACACAAGAATTATAGTGGAAACTCCAAATTGGAGAAAAACCAATTTCGTTGTCAAAAGACAACCCGAGAAAAATTCACTATGTGTAAAATTGTTACAACCACACTCTCAATGATTTTCTCACACACCTAAAAGACAAGAGCAATTACAAGCCCAAGAGAATTTTCCCACAAAATTCGCTCACTCAAAAACTTCTCATATAAGTTTTTCTCTATTTTTGGGATGATTAACAATGAAGAAATGAAACCATATTTATAACCTTCAAGTTCTCATTTCATATGCCAAACATTTCTTCATTCAACAAAATTAGGCTATCTAATTTTCCTATTCTTTATTCAAATAAGGTTAGGTACCTCCATCTTTGACAATATGGTAAACCACCTTTCATGAATTTTCTTCTAAATTAAACACCTCCTATTTTGACTAACAAACATAATATTATTTTTAATCAATCACAACAAATATTTATACGGATTATGAGTATTTTCAAGTATTAATTCATTGTGTTTGTAGAATTGAAAAGTATGTAATTATTATGAATTTGGATTGAGGATAAAGATTATAAGAGTTAAAGTTTTAAGATTTGAAATATATATACTCAACTCAAATGTTTCCTAATTAGAAACTGTAAAAACCTGAACAAATAACCAAATAAAAAAAAAACCCTGCACAAGTCTCTCAAATACCCAAATAAAATACCTTTTACTAGAGGCTGTCAATTTCACATTGACTGCCAATTTTGGGAAACTAAAATCTATCCAATGAAGATTTGATGTTTTTGAAAAATGGGTTGGTCTCAGAAAACCGAATAAGCTCGACTTCGATTGACACATACCTTTTCTTTTTCATTTTCATCCTCATTTTCTTCTCTAGCAGAGTTATCTTCAAGGGTAGAAGTAGTTGAAGAATAATGAAGTTTTTGATAATAAGAACAACCTTCAATATAATCAAAAGTAGCATCAGTATCAGAAGCAGATGTTTCATTATTCCCAGAAAACTCCTGTCTCATCGGCAAAGGAATTGTCCTACCGAACAGCTTTATAACCTCTGACATTTCAGAAATTTACAACTCAACAATCTTTTTATGTTTACAGATAGCTTTTAGAAGTTACTTATACATAGAAACTCTACAAGTTATTGTCAGCTTATTTCTTGGTTTTGGGTTGATCTGTAGGTTTAGAAAATGAAAAGAGAGAATTGTAAGTTGTAAATTGTAATGTTGAAGTAGTAGTAGTAGTAGTTATAAATTGTAATATAATCAAGGTGGCTGGCTTTATTTGACAAAGTGGGAATGCCACATCATCGAGTGAAATTTTGTGAGCCACAAATTGTTTGTGGCCATTTATATCTTTGGCGATATAAATTTGCGATAAAGATAGCGCTGTGTTTGTTCTCTCTCTCTCTCCCTCCCATTCAGCATTCCCTCTCACATATTTTATTAGGAAAGTTGATGTAATTTAAATTTTAGATAATATTGAATGATGGGATACTATTTTATTAATATCTATAATTAAATTTATATAATTATATAAAATAAAAATTATCACATTAAGTTTTTTTTATCAATCAATTAAGATAGAAAATTTCATTAAAAAAAATAAAAAAACAATGATAAAATTCAATACAAAAAAATAGTAGAAAACTAATAGTATCTAATCATCCAAATATGTAACTAAGTAGTTTTTAAAACTAAGTTTATCAAGGACACCAACCTAAGCTAATCATATTAATAAGCTATATATCTCTACAATCAATATTGGACAATAGGTTTGTACAATAGGTTCCTTAATTCAAACAAGCCAAGGACCAAAACCTCAAGCCATATCAACGAGTCAGGATCCTCTTTAGCATCAAAATCAAACCAAAATGTGAAGGTCCAACAAATATAAACTATTACAATCACAAATAACAAATGCTAATCTAAGTAGAGACCATAAAAAAATAAAAATCCTAAAAAGCTTTGGTCCGATCAAGCAATAAAGTGTTGAGAAATTATGCAAATTTTCGATAAGTGAGATTTATGAGATAACAAGAATAGAAAAATAACACACAAATTTGATAACGGAGTTCGGTCAATCTTGCTTACGTCTTCGGACTTGCTGCAGATATTTTTACTGAAAGGAGAGAAATTACACAAGGTGTTTACAACACTCACAACTCATAATCCAATTACACCCAAAAAAATTACTCTCAATTTTCTCTCACAAAAGTTTTTCTCTCAATTGGAATGAACACTTTGGATAATTAATTCATTACAATTACATATCTATTTATAGGAAAATTCACTCATTGAATTACTCCTTAAATTAATGGTTCCTTGAATTGCTCCTTGAATTAAGCTCCATGTTTTGCTCCTTAAATTAAGGAGCTTTATAACAATCTCCAACAATCTCCCACTTGAAGACTGATTTCAATCTGTCTTCACACCTCGATCAATGCAGCAGCTTTTCTAATCTTTGTTACTCTAGTAGACCAACTGAAGTTGAGCACAACTTCAGTTGTCAATAATCACCACCTTTGTTAACATATCTGTTGGATTTTTGCTTCCTTGAATCTTCTCCAGTATTAACACATCATCTTCCAATAGAGATCTGATGAAGTGATAACGAATTCCAAAATTCTTGGTTCTAGAATGAAATGCTAAATTTTTCGCCAAGTGTATTGCACTTTGACTATCACTATGCAGAACATTCCTCTCCTGTTTGAATCCCAACTCAGTTAACAAACCTTGAAGCTATATCATCTCTTTACTAGCTTCAGTTACTACTGCATAATCAACCTCTATAGTGGATAGAGTGACAATTTTCTGTATTTGTGACATCCAACTAACAGCTGTAGTTCCAACAGTAAATATATAACCGGTGGTGCTTCTTCGGTGATCAACTTCACCTCCAAAGTATATGTCTACGTACCTTTATACTTTTAACTCTTCTTTACTAAAGTACAAGCACTTTTCTGTGGTGCCTCGCAGATACCTCAAAATCCACTTGACTGCTTCTCAATGAGTTTTCCCTAGGTTTGACATAAACCTACTAATAACTCCCACTGCATGGCCAATGTCTAGTCTCGTGCAGACCATTGCGTACATCAAACTTCCAATGGCTGAGGCATAAGGAACCTTAGCTATGAATTCTTTTTCTTCCTCTATCTGAGAGGATTGATCCTTAGATAGGCGAAAGTGACTGGCCAAGGGTGTGCTAACTGGCTTGGCGTCGCCCATGTTGAATCTCTACAAAACACGATTGATGTACTCTGCTTGAGATAACTGTAAGGATCCTTTCTTCTTATTTCTTGTGATTTGCATTCCAAGAATCTTCTTTGCTAGACCCAAGTCTTTCATGTCAAACTTCTTTGACAATTTATGTTTCAACCTTCTGATATCATCCATATATGAACCTGCTACTAACATATCATCAACATAAAGTAGTAAAATGATATAACTGGACCTATATCTCTTGAAGTAGCAATAGTGGTTGGCATTGCACTTCTGGAAACCTTCCTTGTGCATGAAGCTGTCAAAATTTCTATACCATTGTCTCAAGGCTTGTTTGAGGCCATACAAACTCTTCTTAAGTTTGCACACCATGTTCTTCTTCCCTCTTTCTAAGAAATCTTCTGGTTGATACATGTATATCTCTTCATCTAAATCTCCGTGAAGGAATGCAGTCTTCACATCCAACTGTTCAAGATGAAGATCTTCAATGGCTACAATACTCAACACTGATTTGATAGTATTGAGCTTCACAACGGGAGCGAAAAATGTTAGTGTAGTCAACTCCTTCCTTCTATTGAAACCCTTTAACAACTAGGCGGGCATTGTATCTCTTGGAACCATCATGCTCCTCTTTCACCCGGTACACCAATTTGTTGTGAAGTGCCTTCTTTCCCATGTCTGGTTAGAGATGAGAGATTTTATTTCTTCTTTCATAGCAAGCTCCCACTTACTGGAATCTCAAATCTAAAAAGCTTCATCATAGCATTCAGGCTCCCCTCCATCAGTCAACAACATATAGTTCATGTATCTCCTGTTAGGCACATGAGGTCGAGAAGACCTTCTCAATACAGGAGCTAGAGTAAGAGGTTGTGGTGTGTCAAAATCCTGTGTACTGCTCTATCCAACAAGTTCCTCAGGTGGAGGACTTGGTACAATTGGTTCTATTGTGGAACTATCTGGGACATCATTTGCATATGCAAATATTGACTCATTCTGCTTTGAGTCATTGGCGTCTATTTTATGCATGTCCTTATACATCACCCTTTCGTTGAAAATCACATCTTTGCTACGGATAACTTTCTTGTTTTCGTCATCCCAAATGCGGTAGCCAAACTCATCCTCACCATAGCCGATGAATGTGCATTTCTTGGATTTGGGATCAAGCTTATTCCTACCTTGATCACTGATATGCACAAATGCTACACAATTGAAAAACTTTTAGATGTGATAGTTTCACCTCTTTTCCGCTCCATACCTCCTCTGGTATTCTATGCTCCAATGGAATAGATGGGCCTCGGTTGATCAAGTAAGCTGCCGTGTTGACTGCTTCTGCCCAGAACTGTTTCGGTAGACCTGACTGTATACGATTGCTTCTGGCTCTTTCTGTCAATGTTCGGTTCATACGCTCAGCTACACCATTGTGTTGAGGCGTGCCTGGCATAGTTCTTTCCATTCTGATCCCGTGCTCATAGCATAAATTTTTGAATCTGGTGTCTTCATATTCACCACCATTATCGGTTCTAAGCTTTTTTATCTTTATACCCGTCTCATTTTCCACCATAGCTTTCCATCTTTTGAAAGCCTCAAATACTTCAGACTTATGCTTTAGAAAGTAAACTCATACCTTCCGAGAGTGATCATTGATGAAAGTCATGAAGTAGTGTTTCCCACCAATAGATGAGACGATCGTTGGTCCCCAAACATCAGAGTGAATAATCTCTAGCCTTTCCTTCTTTGGGGTTCTACAACTTGTCTAAAAGCTGACTCTCTTTTGCTTTCCAAGTATGCAATCTTTGCACATGTCTATCTCTACAGACTGTAGACCTGGAAGTTTTCCTTTTGAGTGCATAATCTTCATCCCCTTCTCACTCATGTCGCCTAGTCTCTAGTGCCACAAATTTGATGTTTCATTGCTTGCTGCAACTACGATTGAATAACATGCTCCTACTATCATGTAAAGAGTGCCATTCTTCTTGCCTCGAGCAACTTTCATTGCGCCCTTTGAAATCTTCCAATCATCACCATAGAAGATCGTAGTGTAGCCTTCACTAGCCAATTTCCCTACTGAGAATAAGTTCCTTCTTAGGTCGGGAATATACCTCACATCCTTCAGCTCCCAAATAGACCCGTTCAACTTAATCTTCACTACACCTTTGCCAATAATAGTACATGATTGGTCATCACCAAGATATATCTTTCCAAGGTTTCCGGGGACATATTTCTCAAAAAATTCTTTCTGTGAAGTAGCATGGAACGATGCTCCAGAGTCTAACACCCAAGATTCTTCCTTGCTCTCCAAAGATCATATCAATGCATCATCTCCTCTTAAGGTGGAAGTAACATTTGCCTCTGTCTTCACTTGTTTGTCCTTCAGTGCACTCTTGCACTAATTTTTGTAGTGCCCGATTCTTCCACAATTCCAACACTTGATAGTCTTTGAGCTATGAGAATTATTAGGATTCCTAGATTTGGACCTCCTATACATTGATCTACCTTGGTAGTCTATTCTGCCACGTCCATTCCCTCTAGTTGAATTTCTTCCTCTTGACTTTGTATGCAAAACAGAAGAAGTTGACGATTCACCTGACACTCTACGTCGGATCTCTTCACTGAGAACCGGATCACGAACATCGTCAAATTTTAACTTATTGTTTCCTGACGAGCTACTCACAACTATGACAGTAGCATTCCAGCTTTTTGGTAAAGAAGACAAAAGTATCAATGCTCGTACTTCTTCATCGAATTCAATTTCCACTGAATTCAAATGGGTTGTGACTGAGTTGAGTTCATTGAGATGTTGAGCTACCGATGCGCCTTCCGTCATCCGTAAATTGAACAAATGTCTCATCAAGTGCACTTTGTTTGAGGCTGATGCTTTCTCATACATATTGGAGAGAGCTGCCATAAGACCCGCCGTGGTCTTTTCCTATGCTATATTGAAAGAAACATTACGGGATAGCGTCAATCGAATAACTCCGAGGGATTGTCTGTCTAGAAGATTCCAATCTTCTTCCTTCATAGCCTATGGCTTCTTACCTGAGAGAGGTTGATATAGATTTCTTTGATACAGATAATCCTCTATCTGCATTTTCCAAAACCTGAAATCTGTACCATCAAATTTCTCGAGTTTCACCTTTCCTTCATCTGTGGCCATTGCTCCCACTAAAATCTGATACCAGTTGTTGGAAAATTACGCAAATTCCTGATAAGTTAGATGTATGAGATAGCAAGAATATAAAAATAACACACAAATTTGATAACGGAATTCGACCAATCTTGCTTACGTCTTCGGACCTGCTGTAGTTCTTTTTACTGAAAGGGGAGAAATTACACAAGGTGTTTACAACACTCACAAATCACAACCCAATTACACCCAAGAAAATTACTCTCAATTTTCTCTCAATTGGAATGAACACTTTGGATGATTAATTCATTACAATTACACATCTATTTATGGGAAAATTCACTCCTTGAATTACTTCTTAAATTAATGGTTCTTTGAATTGCTCCTTGAATTAAGTTCCATGTTTTGCTCCATGTTTTACTCCTTGTTTTGCTCCTTAATTTGCTCCTTAAATTAAAGATCTTTATAACAATCTCCAACATAAAGCTACCTCTAAATGGCCAAAATCAACTTGCATGACCTTCATGAAAGAGGCACAGAGAGAATAATAAGAACAAAATGTTCTACTAGATCAAGTCTAGAAAGGAGAACAATAAGAACAAAACGTCATTTGAGAGTTCGCAAGAAGCTTCTTGGATTGAAAATCTTTCTTTGATTTTCATTGAAATTGAAAACAAGAAATAGATCTATAAGTAGCAATCATCATAATATGGAGGAAAATAGATCGATCTCAATCAACTCTTCTCTTCTTTATTAATTGATAGATGATGAAGGATGGATGAGAATAAGGTAGACAATCTTGTGTTAATTATTATCGAATATTGTATAAGTGATTTTGTAAAGATTATTAATTATTAACTTAGAAAATTATATAAGAGTATAGAATAGAAATTTCAAAAGTATAATTTTAAATAGCTAATTAATAATTCTAATATTATATATATACTATATTTCATATTTCAAAATATATAATAAAAATTCAATTTATCATTTTCGTACATTATCTTTGATTAAAATAATAGATATCTATATAATAGTTTATAATTTTTTTAATATGATCTTGAACGAAAATGAATTAGTAGGTAGAGTGTAATTTTTTTTAACAAATATAATTATTCATAAAAAATATGATATATTTATTGTATAACTCCGAGACTCCGAACGAATTTTCTAAGATTGATATAATTCGAATGATATATACCACGAAAAATATGAAGATGAAACACAATGAGAAACATACTTACCTCACTAGCATAATAAATATATACCATTATTTTCTATTCTACCGAGGTGTAGAAGTGCCTTCATGCGTTCTCTTAAAAATATCTTAAGTTTGTTTAAAAGAAGTACAACTCTGAATACTCAGTATATGACAAAACTCTAATGATAGCATATATCCATTACTATTCCATTTAGATTCCTTGGATTCTTCCTTGGTTAATTCGATCATAGGTTTTGGGACAATAGTATTGTTAGGCAGGGTTTCGGTAAGGTAGGTCCAACCATTTTCAATAAAGAACAACACACGGTCTCCTTAGGACCATAATTAAGCTTTCATTCGAGATTTCCAATAAACATAATAACCTATTGAAAAGTGGAGATCTATCTATATTATATCTTCTACTGACTCTATCAGGAGAAAGTGTGTGTGAGTGAAAAAAACGAGTTAACAAGATCAACACTGAAGCGGTTAAGCGCAAAAGGGTGTACCAGTTCTGATACCAATTGAAAGAGTTCAAGACCCGATATAATACCAAGATAAGGAAATACAGACTCCTTAAAGACTCAACATTAACTCGCTCAAATAGAGAAACAAGTACTTAGCAAAATACACAATGAAATCACATATAATAATAAAAATAATAAAAAGTATGCATATAAAAGCTTTTAATCAAAGTTTAAACTATTAGTATGTTGTAACATACACACTTTAAACTTGTATTATACTAGCACCACATTAGATCATGCATAACACTTAATATAATAAGGTAAACTCATATATAGATCTTATCTATATGATAACATTCTTGGGTTGCTTAAAGTAATCACTTAACAACAAATAATTCACTAAACAACAAACAGATTACAACACTAATAGATAGTAAAATTACTATTACCTCTATCAATTAGGATCTCTGTCAAAATTGTCTACTACTGTTCTTCATTTGTTGCTTCCACAGTTAATTAGTTCAACCTTGAACCTAATTGTGCTTCATAGGCAACACACCCAATATGGTATGATTGGAAACCACAGACCAAGTAGCTAGAAGTGTAACAACTTACACTCTTAGGGAAAACATTGTCCAACACTAATATCAAACCGTATACGAGACATACAATCAAACCATGTACACACAAAACTTACGATATGATTACTAAACTCATAAAATAATCAACTCTCAAATGTATGCTTACCAAAATAATTTCCAACACAGATATAAATCTCAATGTGAATTTTGACAGAATTTTGGTTCTTAAAGAAGGGGTAAATGAGATATTTATAGAGCTCAATTTTGTCACCTCATCGGCCACCTCACCAAGGGTGGTGTCAAGGGTAGTGGTGAGCTTGGTGGTAAGGTACTAAAAAATTGTATTTTTTTCGTTTCCAAAAATATTGAGTATTATCCATAAATACTTGCACTCAAAACATACCAAAAATGTCAACTTATTTGCATGCTTACTCGTCGAAAACTAACACCCTACCTAGCATGCACATATGGAAAGCCAACTTCGTGATGTGTGTAAATATACTTATATACAAAGGTCATATTTAGGATCACTTTGCCCACTCAGGTCGTAGAGTTCCTCGTTCACAACTTATTTCAATTCTTAAATGGTTTGAAGAAAGTGAATAACTCATTATCTGAACATATGTGTCTAATAGTATCAATGTTGATCCATCACTCTTTCGAGTTAGACCCGATAAAATTCATATCAGGAAAACAATAGCAAAAATGTTCATATAAAAACCAATATGGCGATGTTTTTCATCATATTTGTTGTCATCTCAAAACATATCAATACTTTAAATGTATCGATATAAAAAAAACTAAAATTAAATTTCAAAATATGAAAATAATTCTGATATTTTAATTTAATACAATCAATCTAAAATGAATTAATTCAACTTAAAAATTAATTTTCTCAACATCGAAAAATTAAATTTTTCGTGGAACCTAGTTCCGAAACATATTTCAATAATATAAAACCTAATAATCTATGTATTATAAAATTAGTTACTTTAAAATCAATGATACAAAATTTACTTCTTTTGTGTATACAAAATTCACTATTTTTGAGACTTTCAAAACCAAATATTTCATAAGTGTAAAATCTAATTATTTTATAAACTATAAAATTAGTAAATATAAAATTCTTTATTTCTCAAATACGAAATATTATCTTTATTGGAAATAAAAATTTCTTAATTTTTAAAAATATAAATTTTTTTATATTTTGAAACTCAAAATCAAGTAATTTTGTAAAATGTAAAATTTCTTAATTTCACAAATATAAATTCACTTATTCCATAATTTGTGAAATACCAAAGTACGTTTATGATCAATTCACACTATTTTATTAATTACAAATTTAGAATGTCTCGTCAATTGTGAAATCACAAGTCCTGAAATAAGAGTTCTTTTAGAAAAATAAATTTTTGAATATTTTCGATATCTCTGTACCAAAAATCCTTTAATCAATAATAAATTTTAATATTCCATATCGAAAATCTAAAATTCCATCTCCTTGAACTGAAATTAGTCTGATCGTTTAATCCGCAAAACTACAATCGAAAACAAGATAATATATATCATAAATGAGTTTTATAAGTATGCAATTTTCTATTTTGCAATACCGCTCTAACATCAATTAATATTCATGTTTTAGTATGGTAAACCAAGCAAAAGATATATTTAGTAGGTAATTAAACACAACCAGTGGTCACGTTATCAACATGTAATTAAACAAATTAAATATTGATTTTCTCAAATAACCAACGAAAACCCAATTATCAAATGAGACCAACACAAGAGTTTTATTAATAAAGAAATAAATCACAATTCCATCAGAAACGTTTTGCTTATAAAGAAATAAATTGCAATTAAAACCAATATTTGAAAAGAATTAATTAAGCCTTAAACTCAACAACTAAATATCATCAAAAACAAATTAGCTTGCTAATTAACCTAAAAACAACAACAATAATAAATGAGAATTAGTCAAATAATCAAACCTATAATCTGCGAAAACATTAATTAGTTCACAATTACAAGTGAGTGAAATAAGGAGTAAAAAAATCAATATAAGAAAAGCCATAGACTTTTAGCTCTGAGAATAAATGAAAACAAAAACTAAACAAAAATGAATAGTATATAAACAAGATAGATAGTAGAATATATATAGACTGAATTTAAAATAATATATAATTATGAAAAGAAATAAGATTTTTATGAATATGCATGTAACAGCTATAAAGCATTAATAAAGATGAGTAGTGTTATATAGCTCCTTAGTGAGCAAATTAAAAAAGTCCCATGTTGGTTAGGAATGGAGATGGGTGTTGGATTTGAGGTTATAAATAAAGCCCTCCTTCACCATTTCTAAACATCCCAAAATTTGTAAATCTTCCTCTCTTTTGTAAGGGTAATTGATTAACTCAATTTTGCCCAATTAGTTGTAATTTTGGAGTTCATCCATTTGGAGATAGTGGAAGTGGTCAACGACGCCCGAGGACCTAGGTAACATTTATATCGAACCTCGTTAAATTTTTGGTGTTATTATTTTTCTGCTTTAATATTTCTGTTTCAATATCTGTTTTAGTTTATTTTAGCATTATATTTCCAATAGCATTATTTTTTTGGGTTAGTTTGAGTTATATTCATTTAAATCATAAGTGAATAGTTATTACTTAAAATAGGGAAAATATACCCGATTTCCCCAACAATTGGTATCAGAGTCGAAGGTTTTCTACCTAGGCATTTGTTTGTATTCCGTTTGTTTGCTATTGGAATATAGTTGCTAGTTGTTGTAATTTGAAGAAATGGCGGAAGAAAAATTTCTTTCAAACAAAGGCCAGTCATCCACGTCAAGTAGAACTATGGTGATGAATGCAAGGTTTGAGGTGGAGAAGTTTGATGGAACCGGTCATTTCGGCATGTGGCAAGGCGAAGTTCTAGATGCTCTGTTTCAACAAGGTCTAGACATCGCTATTGAAGAAGATAAACCAGATGGAGCAGATGAAATAGAGTGGAAAAATATCAACCGATTGGCATGTGGTACAATCCGTTCGTGTCTCTCAAGAGAACAAAAGTACACGTTCATGAAGGAGACATCCGCAAGTAAGTTGTGGAAGGCGTTGGAGAACAAGTTCATGAAGAAGAGTGGACAAAATCGGCTCTATTTGAAGAAGAAGTTGTTCCGGTTTTAATACCTTCCAGGTACTACAATAAACGACCACATTACTGCTTTTAATCAATTAGTAGCAGATTTGTTAAATATGGATGAAACTTTTAAAGATGAAGATTTAGCCTTGATGTTGTTAGCCTCCCTTCCTGATGAGTTTGATCATCTTATTACGAGCTTACTCATTGGGAAGGATAAAGTATCTTTTGAGGAAGTTTGTACTACTTTGTATAGTTATGAAATTAGAAAGAAAGATAAAAGAGAAAGCAGGAATGAAGCAGCAGAGGCATTGTCTGTAAGAGGACGTCCGCAAACACAACAGAAAGGAAGGAGAGGTAGATCTCTATCAAAAGGAAGACTTGGTAAAGATGAATGTGCCTTTTGTCATGAGAAAGGCCATTGGAAGAAAAATTGTCTGAAGCTGCAAAAGAAAGGAAAAGCTGTGCAATCTGATGCATGTGTAGCTGAAAGCAATTCAAATTCAGATTTTGCATTGGTTGGTTACTTTTGGAGCAGTTGTGGCAATGAAAGGTGTTCAGAAGAATAACTTGTACTACTACCTTGGTAGTACGGTTATTGGGACAGCATCAGCAGCAGTTTCAGAGGAAGAAAGAGATTTAGAAACTACCAAGATGTGGCATATGCGTTTGGGACATGCTGGTGAAAAAGCTTTGCAGATTCTAGTAAAGCAAGGCTTGTTAAAAGGTGCGAGAACCGGCAAGTTAGAATTCTGTGAGCATTGTGTATTGGGGAAGCAGAAAAGAGTAAGCTTTGGCATTGCTCTCCATAATACAAAGATCATTTTGGATTACATTCATACTGATGTATGGGGGCCAACAAGAACTCCATCCATGAGTGGCAAACATTTTTATGTCACTTTCGTTGATGATTTTTCCAGAAGAGTTTGGGTGTATCTCATGAAGAAGAAGGATGAAGTGTTGGGAATTTTTCTCAAATGGAAGAAGATGATCGAGACTCAGACTGGTAAAAAGATCAAGCGTCTGAGGTCTGATAATGGCATTGAGTACACAAACGATCCATTTATGAAAGTTTGTGAAGAAGAAGGGATAGTGCGATACTTCACTATTTGAAAAACACCATAACAAAACTGAGTTGCAGAACGTATGAACCGGACTTTTCTGGAGAAGGTTCGATGTATGTTGTGAAATGCTGGTTTAGGCAAGCAGTATTGGGCTGAGGTTGTGACGTATGCATGTCATCTCGTCAACCGTTTACCATCGTCTACTCTTGAAGGCAAAACGCCTATGGAGGTATGGTCTGGAAAACCTGCTAGAGATTACGATTTCTTACATGTGTTTGGTTCAATTGCATACTACCATGTAACGGAATCAAAGTTGGACCCAAGAGCCAAGAAAGCCATTTTTTTGGGGATCCCTTCTGGTTCTAAGGGATATCGACTATGGTGCCTTGAAACAAAAAAAGATAATCTTTAGCAGAGATGTTACCTTTGATGAATCTGCCTTGTTGCAAAAGGTAACTAAGAAGATTGATGGCACTTTAGAGTAGGTGGAGCAAACTCCGAAACAGGTGGAGTTTGAAAGCAAAATTGTTAATCCAATTAGTGAAGATAAGACAGAAGTTGATCCTCCATTGACAGATGATGAATCAGATGAAGAGGTTTTAACCCAAGAACCTCCACAGCAACAAGAAGAAACTACAGTTGATAGGCCACGACGACAAAATGTCAAGGTACCTGCTCGATACAAGGATTTTGAAGACCTACCTGCTCAGTTTAAGAATACAGTGGCTTGTGCACTTTCAGTTGTGCATGATGATGTTCCTTCCATATATAAAGAAGCAATCAGAAGCCCTGAAGTTGAAAGATGGAAGGAAGCCATGGATGAAGAAATTTTATCCCTTCAGAAGAATAAAACATGGAAGTTGACACAACTACCTAAGGGCAAGAAGGCAATTGGATGTAAATGGGTGTATGGAAAGAAAGATGGATTTCCTAACAAAGATGGTATTTGCTACAAGGCAAGGTTGGTGGCTAAGGGCTATGCTCAGAAGGAGGGAATCGATTATAATGAGGTATTTTCTCCAGTTGTAAAACATTCCTCCATTAGAATTTTGTTGGCATTGGTAGCACAATTCGATTTGGAACTAGTTCAACTTGATGTGAAAACCGCGTTTCTACACGGTGACTTAGAAGAGGAAATCTATATGTCTCAGCCAGAAGGGTTTAATGTTGCTGGTAAAGAGAATTGGGTTTGTAAGCTGAACAAATCATTGTATGGATTGAAGCAATCTCCAAGGCAGTGGTACAAACGATTTGATCAGTTTATGTTGCAGCAGAAGTACACCAGAAGCACACATGATCATTGTGTGTATTTTCACAAGCTACAAAATGAGTCTTTCATCTACCTTCTATTGTACGTCGATGATATATTGATTACATCGAAGAGCCAAGCAGAAATTGAGAAGTTGAAGGCTCAACTAAGTCAGGAGTTTGAAATGAAAGATTTGGGAGAAGCGAAGAAGATTCTCGGTATGGAGATAAGCAGAGACAGGAAGAAGGGGAAACTTAGTTTGACCCAAAGTCAATATTTGAAAAGGGTACTACAACGTTTTAGTATGAATGAACAGACAAAACCTGTAAGTACTCCGCTAGTTCCTCAATTCAAGCTTAGTGCTCAATTATCTCCTAAAAATGATACAGAACGAGAATATATGGCAAAGGTACCATATGCAAATGCGGTTGGTAGCTTGATGTATGCAATGGTGTGTACAAGACCTGACATTTCACATGCGGTTGGTGCTGTAAGCAAGTACATGCATGATCCTGGTAAAGGACATTGGTTGGCTGTGAAATGGATTCTACGGTATATTATAAATACTGTAGATGTTGGTTTAGTATTTCAGCAGGATAATACCGTTGGTCAATGTGCAGTCGGATATTGTGATTCCGACTATGCAGGAGATTTAGATAAACGTCGATCAACTACTGGTTATGTGTTTACTCTTGCTAGAGCACCAGTCAGTTGGAAGTCTACCTTGCAGTCCACAGTTGCTTTGTCTACTACAGAGGCAGAGTATATGGCAGTTACAGAGGCTGTGAAGGAAGCTATTTGGTTACGAGGTTTGCTTGAAGACTTGGGAGTTGGTCAAAAACATATTAAGGTGTTTTGTGATAGTCAGAGTGCTATTCATTTAGCAAAGAACCAAGTCTACCATGCACGTACAAAGCACATTGACGTTTGTTATCATTTCGTGCGATAGATTATTGAAGAAGGTGGAGTACTAGTTCAGAAGATTAGTACGACAGAGAATCCGGCAGATATGATGACCAAGGTGGTAACAGCAATCAAGTTCAAACATTGTCTGGACTTGATTAACATCCTACAAATCCGAATTGGCACTGGCGTCGCTGATCTAGTAATTGAAGAAATCATTTAAAATCACTAAGTCGCTAAAGTGGAGATTTGTTATATAGCTCTTTAGTGAGCAAATTAGAAAAGTCCCACATTGGTTAGGAATGGAGATGGGTGTTGGATTTGAGGCTATAAATAAAGCCCTCCTTCACCATTTCTAAACATCCCAAAATTTGTAAATCTTCCTCTCTTTTGTAAGGGTAATTGATTAGCTCAATTTTGCCCAATTAGTTGTAATTTTGGAGTTCATCCATTTGGAGATAGTGGAAGTGGTCAACGACGCCCGATGACCTAGGTAACATTTATACCGAATCTCGTTAAATTTCTGGTGTTATTATTTTTCTGTTTTAATATTTCTGTTTCAATATCTGTTTTAGTTTATTTTAACATTATATTTCCAATAGCATTATTTTGTCGGGTTAGTTTGAGTTCTATTTATTTAAATCATACGTAAATAGTTATTACTTAGAATATGAAAAATATACCCGATTTTCCCAACAAGTAGTATCATTAAGATAACGTAAAAGCAATGCTCTGAAATCGGAGTACATACATGAAAACAAAAAAATACCATAATTAAATTAAAAGTAGTGATAAATTAAAGTTACGAAACGATATGTAAAATGATTTGAGTTGAATTAATATGATTAATGAGTTATAATTTAATTAAGATTATTTAAATTTTATATGAATTAAATTAATTTTAATTAATTTATAAACGATTTGAGTTAATCGGCTCATTTGCAGTTTATATATAAATAATTAGAAAAGAAGATATGACTAAAGAAACAATCGACATAACTTTTTATTCATTTTGTTGATAGCTTCTCTCGTAATTCTTCTTTATTAATTTTAAAATAATACTAAATAACATTCATCATCTCTAACTTTTACTGATTTTACAATTTAATTTTCTAACTTATTTTCGTAAGATTTGTTCATTAACTTTTTAATTTTAATAAATTTAATAAAAAAGAACTACATGTGCTAAAATTGTAAAGTTAGGAGTTTTGGGGTCAACAAGTACAGCCAAATAACATGATGTAGTTTAAGAAAAACTTATTTCGACATTATTGCACATGGAGAAGGAAACTTATAAATGTTTGTATGTGCAAAAGAGCATATATAGGTAGATAGATTAGACTTTGATGTATATATATATCAACCCTTACAAAAGACAATACAGTAGTACCTCATCCCTGCTCATCTTATTGTAAGTATCCTCTAACATAGTAACACGACATGGCACATCGAAGAAATTTAGTAATAAATGATTAATAATTTTTGACTTTATTAAATATTTTGTTATTTTTTACTATAATAAATAAAAAATATGAAAAAAAAATATTAATTAACACATAAACACGATACAATTAAATCCAAAACACGCTAATAACACGATATGATTGTAACCCTTAATCTATTAATACAAATTTTTTACATTAGTACTTAGACATTACCAAAAGAGTTGGGTCAATTTGTTTTTTTAGCGGTACGTACAGATGGTTAATTTCTTTGGCTAAAACGTATCATATTGAATAGTTTCTTCTGGAATTGAGAAAGAGGGATATAATGTCCCATAAAAGTTCAGTTTTATGTACATGTACACAACTGTGAAACGTTGATGAGCTTGTCCATAAAAAGATTGGACCAATACCTAAAGGTAATTAAATTTATTGATGAAGACAACTTAATAATCTCAAGTGACTTGAGGGAAAATAATAAGGGAAATTACATAAGTTACAATCCAAAACTCTTTAAAAAAATAAAAAATAAACCCTACTCTTAAATTTCGAGGGATAAGAGTTATTTTCGTGAATAATGGTGTAAATTGATATTAGATATTAATGAAATTTATGAGATATTAATGAGATTTATGAGATAATATATTATTTTTTAAAACCTATATCATCTTATCTTATTTAATTTTTAATGAGATAAAATTATAATTAAACGATACTAATTTAAATATCTCATTTATTCCTGACATGTATGAATGAGACAAGTAATAATAATCAAAATAAAAAAATACAATAAATAATGATTTATAATGAAATTTAATATAAAAATGATATAACATATGATTAAAGTTAAACACATTATAATTACATTCTAAATAAGATGAAATGAAAGATATGAGATGTGATGAAACAATCTAGTTTACATCTCTAATTGTGAGTCATATTTTTGTTGTTTATGAGTTTTAAGGGGTTAGATTTATTATTTTTTCAACAAAAAAGAGAGAGAAAAGTATCGGAGAAGTCTTTTAGATTAAATCATTTGTGATATTTGATCCCAATTGTGTTATTGAGTTTTTGGAAAAAAATCAATTAAGAACAAACTAAGTTATTTTAATATTTTAATATTAAAATAAAATAGAATTTAAAAAAAATCATTAAAATAATATATTTTACTTTTAATTGATCAATTTTTTTGAAACCATGGATCAAAATGACAATATTTTAATACTAAACAACGCCAATTAATTAATATAAAGATATCCACAACCTTAATACCAAAAAAACAAAATAATGACTAATACATAAACCCAGTAATGTTACTGTGTTGTATAGCTTCTTAGTGAGAAAAATAAAAAAGTTTCTCATTGATTAGGAATGAAGGTGAGTGTTGTATTTTGTGCTATAAATATAGCTTCATCCTTCACTTCTAAAATATTCTAAAATTTGTAAATCTTTCTCTATTTTGTAAGGGTAATTGATTAGCTCATTTTTTTCTCTCAATTAATTGTAATTTTGGATTTCATCCATTTGGAGATAGTGGAAGTGGTCAACGACTCTCGAGGACATATGTAACATTTATACCGAACCTCGTTAAATTTTTGCTGTTTTTATTTTTCTGCTTTATTATTTTGCTTTAATATTTGCTTTAGTTTCTTTTAGCATTATTTTATCGGGTTAGTTTGAGTTCTATTCATTTAAATCATAAGTGAATAGTAACTACTTAGAATAGGAAAAATATACCCAATTTTTCCAACAATTGGTATCAGAGTCGAAGGCTTCTACCTAGGAATTTATTTGTATTCCATTTTTTTTCTATTGAAATATAGTTGCTAGTTTTTGTAATCTGAATGAAGAAATGGCAGAAGAAAAGTCTCCCTCAAAGAGAGGCCAATCATCCACGTTAGGCAGAATAATGATTACGAATAAAAGGTTCAAGGTGGAGAAGTTTGATGGAATCGGTCATTTCGGTATGAGTGAAGTTCTAGATGCTCTGTTTCAACAAGGTCTAGACATCGTCATTGAAGAAGAGAAACCAGATGAAGCAGATGAAGTCGAGTGAAAAAATATCAACCGATTAGCTTGTGGTGCAATCCGTCTGTGTCTCTCAAGAGAACAAAAGTACACATTCATAATGAAGACATCCGTAAGTAAGTTGTGGAAGGCATTGGAGAACAAGTTTATGAAGAAGAGCGGACAGAGTCAACTCTATTTGAAGAAGAAGTTATTCCATTTTGAATACCTTTTAAATTCCACAATAAACGACCATATTACTACTTTTAATCGATTAGTAGTAGATTTGTTAAATATGGATGAAACTTTTAAAGATGAAGATTTAGCCTTGATGTTGTTAGCTTCCCTTCCTGATGAGTTTGATCACCATATTACGAGCTTACTCATTGAGAAGGATAAAGTGTCTTTTGAGGAAGTTTGCACTACTTTGTATAGTTATAAAATTGAAAGAAAGCTAAAAAAGAAAGCAAGAATGAAGCAATAGAGACACTGTTTGTAAGAGGGCATCCGCAAACTCAACAGAAAGGAAGGAGAGGCAGATCTCATTCAAAAGGAAGGCTTGGTAAAAATGAATATGCCTTTTGTCATGAAAAAGGTCATTGGAAGAAATTTTTTTTGAAGGTGCAGAAGAAAGGAAAAGCTATGCAGTGTGATGCATATGTAGCTAAAAAAATTTCAAATTCAGATTTTGCATTAGTTGGTTTGTCAACAGCATCTCATCTTGGTGATTGGATTTTTGATTCAACATGTACCTTCCATATGTCTCCTAACAAGTAGTGGTTCTTTAACTTTGAAGAACTAAACAGTGGTGTTGTTTTCATGGGTAATGATTATCTATGCAAAGTTTTGGATATCGGTACAATTCGTTTAAAGAATCAAAATGGTTCAACCAAAGTTTTGAAAGATTTTCATTATGTCCCAGATATGAAGAAAAATCTCACTGTTGTGGAAGTCTTAGAATCAAAAGGTTTCACTGTGACCATACAAAATGGGGCATTGAAGGTTACTTTTGGAGCAGTTGTGGCAATGAAAGGTGTTCAGAAGAATAACTTGTACTACTACCTTGGTAATATTGTTATTAGGACAACATCAGCAGTAGTTTCGGAGGAAGAAAAATATTCAAAAACTACCAAGCTGTGACATATGCGTTTGGGACATGCTAGTGAAAAAACTTTACAGATTCTAGTAAAGAAAGGCTTGTTAAAAGGCATGAAAACCAGTAAGTTGGAATTCTGTGAGCATTGTGTATTTGGGAAGCAGAAAAAAGTAAGTTTTGACACTATACTTCATAATAAAAAAGGAATTTTGGATTACATCCATACTGATGTATAAGGGCCAACAAAAACTCCATCCATGAGTGGCAAACATTATTATGTCACTTTCATTGATGACTTTTCTAGAAGAGTTTGGGTGTATCTCATGAAGAAGAAGGATGAAGTGCTAGGAATTTTTCTCAAGTGGAAGAAAATGATCGAGACTCATAATGGTAGAAAGATCAAGCATCTGAGGTTTGATAATGATATTAAGTAAACAAACGATCCATTTATGAAAGTTTGTGTAGAAGAAGGGATAGTGCAACACTTGACTATTCAAAAAACACCATAACAGAACAAAGTTGCAGAACAAAGTTGCAGAATGTATGAACTAGATTTTGTTGGAAAATGTTCGGTGTATGTTGTCAAATACTAGGTTAGGCAAGAAGTATTGGGCTGAGGTTACGACGTATGCATGTCATCTTGTCAACCGTCTACCATTGTCTACTCTTGAAGGAAAAATGCCTATGGAGGTATGGTATGGAAAACCTACTAAAGATTATGATTTCTTAAATATGTTTGGTTCTATTGCATACTACCATGTAACAGAATCAAAGTTGAATCCAAGAGCCAAGAAAACTATTTTTTTGGGAATCCTCGATGATTCTAAGGGATATCGACTATGGTGCCTTGAAATGAAAAAGATAATCTTCAGTAGAGATGTTACTTTTGATGAATCTGCTTTGTTGAGAAAGGTAATTGAGAAAATTGGTGGCACTTTGTAGCAGGTGGAACAAACTTTGAAGCCAGTGGAGTTTGAAAGCATAATTGTTAATCAAGTTGGTAGAGATAAGATAGAAATTTACCCTTCATTGACAGAAGATGAAGAATAGGTTTTAACCTAAAAACCTCCACAATAACAAGAAGAAACTGCAGTTGATAGGCCATGATGACAAAATGTCAAGATGCCTTCTCGATACAAAGATTTTGAAGAGATATTTGCTCAGTTTAAGAATACAATGGTATGTGCACTTTCAGTTATGCATGATGATGTTCCTTCCATATATAAAGAAGAAATCAGAAGCCTTGAAGTTAAAAGATGGAAGGAAGCCATAGACGAAGAACTTTTGTCCCTTCAGAAGAATAAGACATGGAAGTTGACATAACTACCTAAGAGCAAGAAGGCAATTGGCTGCAAATAGGTGTATGCAAAGAAAGAGAGATTTCCTAACAAAGATGATATTCGTTACAAGGTAAGGTTGGTCGCTAAGGGCTATGCTTAGAAGGAGGGAATAGATTATAATGAGGTATTTTCTCCAATTGTAAAACATTTCTCCATTAGAATTTTGTTGACCTTGGTAGTACATTTGGATTTGGAATTTTTTCAACTTCATATGAAAACCACATTTCTATACAGTGACTTAGAAGAGGAAATCTATATGTTTCAAATAGAAGGGTTTAATGTTTTTGGTTAAAGAATTGGGTTTGCTAGCTGAACAAATCGTTGTATGGATTGAAGTAATCTTTGAGGCAGTAGTACAAACGATTTGATCAGTTTATGTTGCAACAAAAATATACTAGAAGTACACATAATCATTATGTGTATTTTTGCAAGCTACGAGATGAGTTTTTCATCTATCTCCTATTATATGTCAATGATATATTGATTGCATCGAAAAGCCAAGCAGAAATTGAGAAGTTAAAGGCTCAACTAAGTTAGGAGTTCGAGATGAAAGATCTAGGAGATGCCAAGAAGATTCTCGACATGAAGATAAGTAGAGATTGGAAGTAGGGGAAGCTTAGTTTGACCCAGAGTCAATATTTGAAGAAGGTACTACATATATTTTGGTATGAACAAACAGGAAAAACCTATAATTACTTTGCTTATTCCTCATTTCAAGCTTAGTGTTCAATTATATCTTAATAATAATGCAGAACGAGAATACATGGCAAAGGTACCGTATGCAAATGCGGTTGGTAGCTTGATGTATGCAATGGCGTGTACAAGACCTAACATTTCACATACGGTTGGTGCTGTAAGAAGGTACATGTATGATCCTGGTAAAGGTCATTGGTTGGCTGGAAATGGATTCTATGATATATTTTAAATATCGTATATGTAGGTTTAGTATTTTAGCATGATCATAGTATTGGTCAATGTGTAGTCAGATATTGTGATTCGAACTATGTAGGAAATTTAGATAATCGTCGGTCAACTACTGGTTATGTATTTACTCTTGTTAGAGTACTAGTTAGTTGGTAGTCTACCTTGCAGTCCACAATTGCTTTATATACTATAGAGGTAGAGTATATGGCAGTTACAGAGGCTATGAAGGAAGCTATTTGGTTACGAGGTTTGCTTAAAGACTTGGGAGTTGGTCAAAAACATATTAAGGTGTTTTGTGACAGTCAAAGTGTTATTCATTTAGCAAAGAACCAAGTCTTTTATGCACGTAGAAAACATATTGACGTTCGTTATCATTTCGTGCGAGAGATTATTAAAGAAGGTAGAGTATTAGTTCAGAAGATTAATACTACAGAGAATCCCGCAAATATGATGACTATAGTGGTAACGACAATCAAGTTCAAACATTGTGTGGACTTGATTAACATATTGTAAATTTGATTTGGGAATTGCATTGTTGATCTAGAGATTGAAAAAATCATTTAAGAATTACTAAGTCGCTAAGGTGGAGATTTGTTGTATAGCTCCTTAGTGCACAAAATGAAAAAGTCTCACATTGACTAGGAATGAAGGCGAATATTGTATTTTGGGCTATAAATAAAGTCACATCCTTCACTTTTAAAACATCCCAAAATTTGTAAATCTTTCTTTCTTTTATAAGGGTAATTGATTAGCTCAATTTTGCCTAATTAGTTGTAATTTTAGAATTCATTCATTTGGAGATAGTGAAAGTGTTCAACGATGCTAAATGACATGGGTAACATTTATACCAAACCTTGTTAAATTTTGATGTTTTTATTTTTCTGTTTTAATATTTCTATTTTAGTTTCTTTTAACATTATATTTTTAATAGTATTATTTTGTCGGATTAGTTTGAGTTATATTTATTTAAATAATAAATGAATAGTAATTACTTGTAATAGGAAAAATATATCCAATTTTTCATATTGCATCTTAACTACTTGTCACGAATGATGCGTTGAAAGAAAAAATATATGACACATATTCTTAAGAAATACCTTATAGAAGATATGTAATCCTTTTTTTCTTTCTTTTTTTTCTTTTTTCGTTTTGTGGGGGATGGTTCACATTATCAGGAATTAAAAACTTCGTTTCGAAGCTCCTTGAGACGATTATGGGTTATCACATATTTCCTCATGATCGTAATGGCTAGTGGGCTCGGTACTTTGTTTCCTTCCCTCACAACGAACATTTCCTGCAGAAGTGATCACCAGATGCAACCTTAGGTCTTCTTTGAGATGGGGAATCCTTGGATAAAGGAATGGTATCAATGTGAGCTAACACCACGGAAATTTGCAAGCATATTTGCACTTAAGTGGATGTGTTACATATCAAAAGAACATTAAAAAGTCATAAATGAATACAAGTTATTTACATTTAATATAATATAAGTGAATAAAAATACACTAGTAGTCGCTTTAATGATACTGTGAGTACTGTCATTCATCCTCATTTCAATCATTATTCTGCTACTAAATGTAGACGACACTTTCTCTGCGTTATCCTTACGGTGAGAATATAAATTTTAGTGGCTTGATTTGTAAGACCTTTTGTTTTTTTGGAACTAAAGGATATTTCATTATAAAATACAAGCGTACATGAAGATTTGATGCTCTAACAAAGAGCAAGACTTAAAGGCTAAAGACCAAATAGGGAACAAAAATAAAAAACATGCAACATACTATATAACACATTAAGCACATATCTTAAGAAGATTACACGAAGATAGTGTAAAGTTTACAAGAGATAACTGTTGGAAAATGAATTAAAAAGCAAAAACGTTTCTTTCAATTGGTTCGAAGAGCTTTCGATTTTAAATAGCAGTTTCTTTACTCATCTTGTTATTTAAATAGATGGGAAAAAGAAATAAAGTAGAGGAAAGATTATTATGGGTTTTTTGTTTTAAATCTAGAGTTAGGTTTCTTTTTAGAATCAAGACACTCAAAAATTTACACAATAACAAACAGTAGTGTTTATTTACTATTAGTTAATCTTTGTATCTTAAAAATTTATGCAATTTTTATTTATAGAGATTCAATATTTATTTTTAATTTATTTGCCTTTATTATATTTCCTATAATTTTATAATTTCTATTTTCAATTTTGTTGGGCGAACAGTTTTTTGATTCTATCTTCTTTTCTAGCTGATAATTTTTACTGAAACCTATTTTTTCATATATTGTTAATTAATTACTATTATTACTTCTTTATGATATTGCTCACTAATATATTATCATTTCCTGTAAACCGTTACTTTATAGCATTGCAATTGAGTCCGTTTGTTTGATGTCCATTTATATATTTGTTTTTCTGGAACTTGATGATGTTTCCGTTGCTGTTCTTTTATTACTTTATTCTAATTTTGATACGTTACTTCTCAGTTTATAAGTTATTTTACTGGTTTACTTCTTATACTTCTTTTATCAGTTTTATTATTTCTTGGTCTTTATATTTTATTCGTTAATTATCTATCATAGTTAGACCCATAAATAGTATCGTAATATTAATTTCCCTTAATGTTTGGTTGGATAGTGACAACTTCTTTTTGTGTTCTCTTTTCTTGATTCCTGATCAGTACCTTCCATATATATATATATTATTTTTCTTTATTTTATGTAAAAAAAAAATTAAATAATTAAAATATGGATCGTAAAGTACCAAAATCCAATATCCAACATATCACGTTGTTTTTGACAAATATTATGTTTCTCTAATAATTATCATATATTTTATATCATTTATGTTCTGTTTCTATACAAAAATCTTAGTCTATATATATTAAGGAAAACGAAAACTAAAATCTAACCCTAGTTACTGCACATCCATGTTTTATGGTTCAACTAATATTATTGTCTGTCATTCCTTACTCCACTAAACATTGGTGTCTGCTACTATTGCAGCATGCACCACAACATACACCAATACTCCCCCTCAAATTGGTGCATATATGTCTCTTATGCCCAACTTGTCAAGTGAGTTGTAGAAGTTATTTGCATATACAGATTTTGTGAGTATATCAGCCAATTGATCTTCTGATTTAACAAATGGAAGCTGAATAATCTTTTCTTCAAGATTCTGTTTGATGAAGTTCTGATCCACTTCAACGTACTTCATGCGATCATGTTGAACTGGATTGTGGGAGATGTCAATGGCTGCTTTTTTATCATAAAATAAGTTCATTTCAAAGTTAGGAGCAACACCAATCTCAGTTAGAAGTTTTTTCAACCAAAGGAGCTCATATATTCCCTTGAGCATTCCTCGAAATTCAGCTTCAGCACTAGATAAGGCAACTACCTTTTGCTTCTTTCTCCTCCATGTAATAAGATTTCCCCCCACAAAAGTAAAGTACCCAGCAGTAGATTTCCTATCCTTGATATTCCCTGCCCAATCTGAATCTGTATATCCAACGACTTCTAATTGACCATTCTTTGAAAACATAAGTCCTTTCCCAAGGGAGGATTTTAAATAACGGAGTATTCGCATGACGGCATCCATATGGTCTTCACTTGGGTAGTGCATAAACTGACTCACGACACTCACAGCATAAGCAATATACGGTCGATTATGAGATAAATATATGAGTTTACCTACTAACCGTTGATATCTCTATTTATCTGCTGGTACTTGGTCCACATATTTTCCAAGTTTATGATTTTGGACCATCGGAATATCGACAGGTTTACAATCTAGTAATCCTGCCTCTGCTAGTAGGTCTAGAGTATATTTCCTTTGGGAAAGACATATACCTTGTTTTGATCTTGTTACCTCAATGCCTAAGAAGTATTTGAGCCCTCCCAAGTCCTTCATTTCAAACTCATTTGATAGTTGTTCCTGAAGCCTAGAGATTTCTTCTTTATCATCCCCTGTAATGATCATGTCGTCTACATAGACTATAAAGGCTGTTATTTTTCCGAATCGATGTTTTAGAAAAAGAGTGTGGTCAGAGTTGCTTTGTTGAAACCCATATTTCCTTATTGCTAAACTCAATCTACCAAACCATGCTCGAGGTGATTATTTTAGTCCATACAATGCTCGTTGTAATCTACATGTAGTTTCTTCTTCTGATGTAACAATATATCCTGGTGGGATATCCATGTAAATCTCTTCTTCAAGGTCACCATAAAGGAAGGCATTCTTCACGTCAAGTTGGTGCAATGGCCAATCTAAATTTGCTGCAAGAGATAACAAAACTCTAACAGTTTTTAGTTTAGCCATAGGTGAGAAGGTTTCCTGATAGTCTATACCATGTTTCTGTGTATACCCTTTTGCTACTAGCCTTGCCTTGTATCGATCAACTGACCCATCTACTTTATACTTAATGAAGAAGATCCACTGGCATCCTACCATCTTCCTCTCTTGAGGTAGCTCGCTTAACACCCATGTGTTATTCTTCTGCAATGCCTCAAATTCTTCTTTTATAGCTTGAGCCCAGTTTGGATCAGATATGGCTTCTTCAACACTACTTGGAATTTGACTTGAGGAGAGTGTTTGTGCAAATTCCTTTATAGGTTCTGGTAACCCTTGAGTAGATACATAATTGGCTATTGGATACTTGGATTGTCGTTCTTCTCTATCTAGAGTGTATCGATTCAAAGGTTTTCCTCGATTGTGTCTGAAAGGTAGAACATAACCAACACGTGTATCTATAGATTAGTTTGTAAAGGTGTGATATGATAGCTTACCTTAGGAGTATTCTCAGTAGGAAGATCATTAGGTACTAGAGAGTGGAGGGGTGCATCAACCACTGCATCTTCTGGAGATTCAGTCACTAGTTCAGATTCAGTTCTTAGAAGTTCAAGTTCGGGTCTAGGTATTGGCTCATCCATATTGTTGGCATTATCTGAGTATGTTGGATTGTTACTAATGTCCAATACTTCAACATCAAGCCAATTCCGTTCTTCACCATAACTCTCTCCCTAAAGAGGGTAATTGGATACTATGATGGGAAAAACCATTCCGATTCTAGGAAAGTGACATCCATGGTAATGTAGGTTCTTTTAGTAATAGGATCGTAGCATCGGTATCCCTTTTTTTGTACGCCATACCCCAAGAATACACATCGGACAGCACATGGATCCAACTTACTTCGTTGATTTTTATGGAGGTGGGTAAAAGCAACACATCCAAAAATTTGGGGCAGAAGCATCAAAATAGTAAGCAAGGGAACATGATTAGATAGCACCTTTAATGGAGTCTGAAATTGTAAGGTTTTGTGGGCATACGGTTCAGTAGATACACAGTTGTAGTAACAGCATCACTCTAGTATCTACTAGGCATATGTGCACCAATTAGTAAGGCCCGAGTAGTTTCTAAAATATGCCTATTCTTCCTCTCTGCAGTCCCATTCTGTTGTGGGGTTTGTGAACACGAGGTTTTATGGAGAATACCATGGTTGTCCAAGTATGTCCAAAATTGTTGATTAACATTCTCCTCTCTATTATCAGATCGAAGAATCTTAATTTTTTCAAAAAATTATGTTTGAACCATGGTGTGAAACAAGTGAAATATAGAAAATACTTCATCTTTATGTTTGAGAAGGTAAAGCCATGTCATTCGTGTACAATCATCAACAAAAATTACAAATCAACGATGACCCGATGACCTAGTGACCAGGGAAGGTCCCAAACATCAGAATGTACTAAAGCAAAAGGAGTCATACTTTTATGCATGCTCATAGGATATGACACCCTATGACTTTTTGCTAAGATACAAGTATCACATTTGAAATCCGAGTGTGTGATATTTGAAAATAAAATAGGGAGTAGGTGCTTTAAATACCCAAATGATGGATGCCCAAATCGACGATGACATAGCCAAATATCTTGTTCCTTGTTACTAACGGTGTGTTGCATGTGATTGGCTCTTCCTGAACTTAGGTCATTCACATAATATAACCCTCATCTCTTAGTACCACGCCCAATGATCTCCTTGGTGAGAATATCTTGTAGAAGACAAAAGATAGAATATATCAATACTACACAGTTAAGATCTGAAGTGACATGACTTACAGACATTAGTCTATTTGAAAGAGAGGGTACAAGTAATGTATTAGATAATGATAATGAAGGAGATAAAGTCACTGTTCCAGCCCCTGTAATTGGATAGGTGACCCCATTGGCATTAGCAATATGGCTCCGTCTCGGTTGGGTTATATTGGAGAGATATTTTAGGTCAAATGTCATATGATCTGTAGCTCTAGAGTCTAGAATCCAATCCTCATTATCACTACGAGTAGAGATGTGAAATGCTTTACCTGAAATACCTGGATCTTGGGAAGATTCGGCCTGAGGAATAAGGGATATTGATGCATTATTGGTAGCCACAACGACTCGCCCAGTGGTTTCCCGTTTCTTCCATGCTTGAAAATCATTCCACTATTCTGGATACCCATGTAGTTTAAAGCAGTTTTCACGGGTGTGTTTGGAGTTTCCGCAATGGCCACATTTCATGTCAATAGACGGTGGATTTCTCATGGATTTCTTGCTACCCAAAAAAGTTCTTGGTTTTGGTGGCATCGGATTATGGTGTCCCTTGATCCCTTTGAAAGCCATAACTACTCCGGGTGTCGTATTTGCACTAGTGATCATCACGGTCTACCAGACCTCTTCCCTATGGATGAAACCATAGGCTTGTTTCACCGTAGAGAATGGTTTTATTTGAAGCACATCACTTAGAGTTTTATCTAGTCTGTCATTAAGTCCATCGAGGAAGGTATACACTCGATCTTCCTGTAAGGTGGAGTTGTATTTTTGTATATCAGTCGCATACTCCATTGGATTAGGACGACGGAAATCAATTTCTCTCCACAACACTTGAAGGTCATTGTAGTATTTTTCAATGGATCCACCCTCCTACTTCATACGAGTAACTCGACGGTGAAGATCATACATTTGAGACGTGTCTGTCTCATCATAGTAGGTGGTAGTAGAAGAATCCCAAACCTATTTCATAGTTAGGAATCGAATAAAATTTGCAATCAAGGAGGGGTCCATCGAATTGATCAACCATCCTTTGATAATGGAATTTTCAGTGTACCATCTCATGAATGAGAGATCGGTTGTAGCAGGTTGAGGAAAATCCCTATTAATATATCCTAGTTTGTCTTTGCCAGAGATATACATCTCCCCCACCTAGGACTGCAAGGCATAGTTGGATCATCCCAATTTGATACTAATGGGAGTAGTCAACGCTTCAGTTAGCGAAGGTTGTGAGGTCGTCTGAGCTCTAGTTAGAACTTCTGTCCTTTTTGTAGTTAACTCATTTAATATGGAGTTGGTGGTTAAATCTCTAGATTCTCCCATGAATCTATCACTTCTATTTTTTTTTCGTTTTTTTCTTTTTTTTTACACACCAGCCACTATATATATATATATATATATATAAACTAAAATGTAACCCTAATTTTTTCCTATTCGCGCAGAGCGGCGCCCTTCTTCTTCTTATGGTAGATCAGGATGGCCGAACCCTAGCCGGCTACAACATCCAGACGGAGTCAACCCTCTACCTGGTCCTCCGTCTCCGTCTCTGTGGAGTGGCACTCTTCTTTTGCTTTGTTCCAAGTTTCTCCACGGCTGCCCACGATGGCAGCTAGACTAGTATGTAGAGAGACTACACCGGCCCAATTGAGTAAGCAACGTTGGGCAACTACGATGGCTCCAACGAACAGATAGACTTGAAACGTAGGTAAGTTGCAATGGCTCCAACGAGCAACTAGATCAGTATGGCTCCCTGAAGGGCTCTGTTGAGGTCGCGATGGCGGAACTTACACTGAGCAAAAATGGAAACTCTGGATACTAGATGGTCACAACACTGGTGAGGTTTCACTCTCTACCCATCCCCTCAGGTTTCAACCTCTGTGGTTGAGCCTTATAACAGTGTTCTTTCTACTCATTCCCTTCTTGAGCACACTGATGTTGTTGTTTTTCTTGATAATGAGGTCATTTATAATATATGCCGACGATCCCTAGACATTGAGCGCCCAACTTATACTAACCTCAACCGCTTGGTTTCTCAAGTTATTTCATCTTTGACTGCCTCTCTGAGGTTTGATGGTGTTTTTTTTCAATATTGCAACTGATCGGTTTCAACGAGTAAAATAGAAATCAACTTCGAGAAAAATGTAAACTAGAATGGCCACACCAGAAATCAGAAATCAAAATGGTAGTAGAACAGAAATCAGCATAGCAGGTAATTCCATTAGTCAGCAATAACTTGTTTTGATACCATGAAATATATTGTGTTTCTCTGATAATTATCATATATTTCATATCATTTCTATTATGTTTCTATACAAGAGTCTTAGTCTATGTATACTAAGGAAAACGAAAACTAAAACCTAACCCTAGTTGCTGCACATCCATGTTTTACGGCTCCACTAATATTATTGTCTATCATTCCTTGCTCCACTAAACATTGGTGTCTGCCACTATTGCAGCATGCACCACAACACACACCAACAATTTCTATACGATTATTTCATGAAAAATAAAGAACGTACGGTACAAAACAGCTTTTACCTTGTGAAATGTTAAATCTCTACGAGTTCCTTAATTTGAAGAATAATAATTGATGAGGAACAGGAAGCATGCATGCATATATACACCCTTCTTCTTTTTTTATTAATGTTAAAAATATTTAATAATTGTATTATATTTTGTAAGTTAAAGAATATACATGATGCCTTTATATAGGAGTTACAAGTAAACTAGATATACCTAAAGTAAACTAGATATACATTAATAGATATGATATACATTAACAAATATATATTAATATGTTAATAGATATACATTAACAGCCCACTCAAACTCAAGGTGAATGTGAGACCAACTTGAGGTTGTCAACCAAATTATGAGTACGTTCTTTAGGAAGTATCTTAGTGAAAATATCTGTAAGTTGATCATTGGAGGAGACGGGGAAAAGCTTGAGAGCACCATGGGTAAGATGAGACCGAATAAAGTGACAATCAATCTCGATGTGTTTAGTTTGTTCATGGAAGACATCATTGTGAGCAATATAAATGACACTATGATTGTCACAATAAAGGAGAGAAGGAGAGGATGTGGACACACATAAATCCTTAAGAAGCCATCGTAGCCAAAGGAGCTCAGATGTGGTATCAGCAAAAGCACGATATTCTACTTCATTACTGGAGCAGACCACGAAATTTTTTTTCTTACTTCGCCAAGAAATCAAAGAAGAACCAAGGAGAAAACAATAACCTGTTGTGGACCTGAGATCAGTGGGATCTCCTGCCCAATCATTATTATAGAATGCACGAAGTACAAGAGGAGACTGAGCTGAGTAGAAAAAGCCATGGAAGAGAGTGCCCTTCAAGTATCATAGAATGAGTAGAACAATAACATAATGAGTCAATCGTGGAGCAGACAGATACTGGCTCACTTGATGAACAACATAGGAAATGTCTGGATGAGTAACTGTAAAATAAACCAAACTGGCAACCAATCATCTGTAAAGAGAGGGATTAGACAATGGTTTCCCCCCTCCCCCGAGGATGTTAGATGAGCATTAAGTTCAACTAGATTGTCAACAGTCTTGTTGTCAGTGACTCCAGCTTGAGATAAAAGGTCAGATGCATACTTGTCTTGAGTAATATAAAGACCATCTGTGGAACGAGTGATCTCAAGACCCAAGAAAATAGCTGAGATGTCCAAGGTCTTTTATCTGAAACTACTGACTAAGAAAATCATTGAGTTCTTGAATGCCACTGAGGTCATCACCAGTTATGATCATATCATCCACATATAGGAGAAGAAAAATGGTGCCTTTATCATTGCGACAAAGAAATAAGGTAGAATTATAAGGACTAGCAGTATAACCCAAGAGAAGGATGGTGGAGTTGAACTTGGCAAACCATGCTCGTGAAGCTTGTTTAAGGCCATAAAATGCACGTCGAAGGCGAAAAACCTTGTTTGTTTCAATAGAAATACCAAAAGGAGGTTGCATATAGACTTCTTCATGCAGATCCTCATTAAGGAATGCATTTTTAACATCCATCTTAAAAAGGTCCCATTTACTAGCAACGACAACAACTAAGAGGGTACGAATAGAGGAAATACAGGCAATTGGAGCAAAAGTCTCTTCTTAATCAATCTCATACTCTTGTGTAAAACATTTTGCAACAAGACGATCCTTGTAGTGCTCGATGGACCCATCAGAGCGAGTCTTGATCTTATAAATCCACTTACAACCAACCACAGACTGACCAGGAGAGAGAGTAACCAGATCCCAAGTATGGTTTTTGGTTAATGCATCAATTTCTTCTTTCATTATAATCTGCCATAAATGGTTAGTAGATTTATCACGATAGGTGTAAGGCTCATGAAGTGTAGCAAGGATAGTGTAACAATGATAGTCAAGTAAATGTGTAAGGATGGATCTTACCCGGGTTGAGTGGCAATGTGAAATGTCTTGTGGAAGATCTTCTTGATAAGATTTCATAATGATATTTCATTGGAAAGATCCAACTATAACAAGAATAATCATCAATAAAAACAACAAAATATCGAGATCCACCAATACTAGTAAAAAGAGAAGGTTCCCAAACATCAGAATGAATTAACTCAAAAATACTATTAGAGATAGATTTACTATTATTGAAAGGTAAAATTGGTTGTTTTCCTAATTGACATGAAGTACAATCAAATTTTTTTTTGGACATAGAACCCAATAGACCTTTAGAAGCTAACTGTTGTACCTTAGTGGATGGGGCATGACCAAGACGAGAATGCTAAAGTGCGAGAAAAGGTAACAAAGAAACTGCAGCAACTGTAGCAGCAACAAAGGTAGGAGCAATAGGTGGAAGATGAAGATTTTTCACATGAAACATACGCCCGACCCTAGGACCGGTCCCAAGTTCTTGCCCCATCCTCAGGTCTTACACAACACATCTAGAATAGTAAAAAATAAGGCGATATCCTAGTTCAACTAATTTTCCCACAGAGCATAAATTATAGGATAGGTCAGGTACATGGAAGACCCCAAGAATATAAAGATTAGAGGTCGAAACAAAACCTAGACTATTCTCATGCATGGTGGAACCATCAGCTATATGAATATTAAAAGGATGTGGTACAGGGTCAATTTTGGAGAATAAAGATGAGTGAGGTGTCATGTGATTACAACATGAAAAATCAAAAGGCCAAGTTTGAGACTTATCGGGCATAATTGAGATAATAGTGGAAAGAAATGCATTACCATCCATTTGAACAGCCTGAGTTATGATCTTTTATAGTTCAATGAGGAAGAGGTTGATAGTGGATCCAGAAGACTAGGACTCTACTGAAATGGAAGGCATCAACGAAGTAGGCTCAGTATTAGCAACAACAGTAGTAGATTTGTTGCGAAGGTAATAAGTCTCAATGGTGTGGCCATGACACTTGCAATAATTGTAGAACCTTCTGTTGCTCTACCTGCGACGATTGTTAGAGCCAAAGGAATCACCTAATTGCTGAGGTTGCTCAATGATTAGAGCAGAAGGAGTAATAGCCAAAACATTGAACTTATTCTGGGCTTTAAGGGTTATAAGCCTAGCTTCTTCTCTAACCAACTCGTTTACAACAGTATCAAGAGAGGGAGGAGGACTGTGATTAAGAAGCTGACCTCGGATGGGCTCAAAGTTCTTGTGAAGTGGCATCAAGAACTCATAGAGACAAAATTCATCCCTAACTGTAGCATATTGTTAAGCATCCCTTGAGCATGCCCAAATTGGATCACAAAGGCCAATTTGGTCCCAAAGGAAGTGAAATTGATCATAGTAGTCATTGATGGATTGCCCTGGTTCCTGTCAAAGGTGATGCAATTCAAATACTAATTGATATTTCATGGATTCGTGAGTAGTGGAGTACCTTTTGGCCAACATATTCCATGTTGATTTGGCATCATCAAAGTTGCCCAACAGATTGGAGATGGAAGGAATGGAAGTATTCCAAATCCATGTGAGGATCATGTGGTTGTGACTATCCCATTCAATCATGCGACCAAGGAAGGTAGCATCTTCTTCACTTGCTCCTTCGACAAAAATGATAATTGCACCAGTATAGTAATGTTAGAGCATGCGACCCTTAAGAAAAATACGCATAGCTTGAGACCATGATAAGTAATTCTGAGTCCCCTCTAATACAATATTGATGGGACAAGAAATAAAAACATCCTTTTTATCTATTTGGAAACACAATATGCAAAAACGGACTGCAAAAATAAGGTCTACGTGAAAAACTAAGTAGGGAGGACTTGAATTGCAAAAGGTCAACGATCAATTATCAAAGTCGACGGTCAGTCACTGGTCAACAACAACAGCAAAGCACGGTCAATAGTGATGTCAACATAAGGCGATGATGATGTCAGCCTTATGAATGCATCATTGATGACATCACAGGACCAGATTGCGGCGCATGAATCTGACGTGTGGTTTCTGTTGGTGGCCCGTGCGGGCGTGTGTGGCCTTCGATGATTGTGGGACTTCCACGATTGTGTAGATCCGGTCAAGGAGATAGTGGTATCTGCAGAAAGGTTATCGGAGCAAGATGTACAACGATGTTTGGTTTCAGTGGCAACGCGTGAAGGAGCATTCAGACTCCGATGGTTACGGTACTTCCACGGTTGTGTAGATCGGGTTGAGACTATCACTATAGTACCTATAGAAATATTATCGAAGCAAGATGCACGGCGAAAATGGTGATTGCAGTGGTCTGTGCGATGTGAGACTCTTCAACAACGGCGACTATAGGTCGAGAACCTAAGGACAATGATTGAAAGACGTCGGAGGTTCAATGGTGAGTGACTATAGCTGTTGTTGTGACATTAGAAGCTATAAGGGTAGAGTAATACTAGAAAAGACAAAACTATTAATAGAAATGTAAGAGCAGTGGTTCTAATATCATGTTATAAAATATTTAATAATTGAATTTTATTACGTAAGTTAAGGAATATATATGATATTTTTACATATAAGTTATAAATAAGATATCTTTAAAATAAGTTAAATATATATTAAAAGGTATAATATATATTAACTATGTGAATTTTGATTACAATAGCTTATCTGATTGATCTAAATATACAAAAAAGCGGATTGTTTGGCATCACCTAGAATCTCCTTTTAACTGTTTTGGAATATATTAAAGTAAGAAAGTAAAAGGAGCTTCAAGTACGGCAGCAGGTGGTTAAAGAGAAATATATAAGGTGCTTCATTTATTATTATTTTTTCCTTCTTGTTTTTCAAACATTTGGGCCACATGACATCACGAGAGCTTCTCAATAATTTTTATTCATGAGAGCTTCTCAATAATTTTTATTCTCTTCTTTAATTAAGTAACTTCATATTCGATCCTAAAATGTTAATTAGTCCAAAAACAGGTGCTTAGTCACCAAAAAACCCCTCCCAATTACTAAGTTTAACACTATATATTTATGAAACTGTTTCTAATCATATTGATTGTTAATTGTTTTGTGTTGTTAAAGGTTTATGATTTATTTGAATTATCAATGTGTTAGTTAATAATTTAACACATATGATCATGACACAAGGATATTCCAAACACGTCATAATACATGATTAATTAGCTTTGGGTCCATATCATTGATTAATTAGCTTTCATATAAAGATATAAGCAGACAGAATGGTGATGCTGACAATCTCATTATGTAAAATTTTCTCACTATGCTCTAAATTGGATTACAGAATTAAAGTAACACTAATTTGGAATATCTTTCTTTATGCAGAGACAATTGTTTGATTGATTTTGGAATATCTTTCTTTATGCAGAGACAATTGTTTGATTGATTTTATAATTTAAATGCTATGTATCATTGTGACTTTTTTTTGTTGTTTCTTTTAATGTCTTTTGATTTAATTAAGAGAAAAATAAAGATGGTTAGAGAAGGAAAGAGCTTCAGTGATGATTTTGCAATATTTTTCTCATGACATGAACCACCAAAGAATGCTACTACATCTTAGTGATTGATTTTGGAGATTCCTCCTTTAAAGAATCTGTGAGTAAAGCTTAGATTAAATTATTTTTGTTATTTGATATCTTAATTTATAAATGATGTTATTTAATATTTTAGAATTATAAAAATAGATTAATTAAATACAAATATATAATTTTAATATTTTTATACTAAAATAATGCTTTAAAATTTTTATTTTAATTAAAAATTATTAAAATAATATATTTTTTCCTTCATTTTCTAAAGTTAAAAAACTAATTGAAATCATTTATAATTTATGAGATTAAATAATTTATTCTAGCTAAATTTTATAACATTTTTCTCTTAGTTAAAAATCTCATAATATATGCTGGTGTGCTTTTGGTTAATTTCCATAAAACCAAACTGGTATATTACCGGGTTATTTTTAATTTTTTTTTAAGGGAAATTGGTTTTAATCTTAAGTCCAATACAATGCTCTGTTTTATTTACTATCTATTCCTACTTAAAAAAAAGGGGGGGATTTTGTCTGGACGTATTTCATAGAATAATTTTAAAAAACAGATTATTTGTATTTTTAGTTTAAAAAGAGTAAAAATTTAAGACTTAAATTTTTAACAAGTTTTATCCGTTTAAAGTTTATAAAGTTATTTTTAAAGTTATTTATCAACTCTGAATAATATAGTTCCATACTTATATAAACCGATAAAATAATTCAAAAATTAAATAACATAAATTAATAAATACATAAAAAGATTCAAAAATAAAAAATAGATTACAATAATATTACATATATAGTATAAATGATAATAAATATTTATATATTTATACATGATATAATAAAAAATAACTAAATTATATAAGAGATAAAAAATATAACTTTTTTAATAAATAATGCTTATAGTAAAAAAAATAAACTTATAAAATTTATAAGAATATGTTAAACATTTTATTATTCAATTAGAATATAATTAATTAAAATTATATAATATTATAGTAAAAGTAAAATATATGAGGAATGTTAAATGAAGATGTAGTATGACAAATAAATATTTAAATAATAAATTTGAGATAGAATACTATTATGTATTTTTGTAACATGTTAATATTGTGTCAAATTATTTATATTTAACATATGTGTAATCATATTATATTTAACTTGTTTATTAATAAAATTATATAATTTTTTTTAATATCATATCAGATTATGTATATTTGTATTTTAAATCATATTATTATTAATTAAAATGTTAATTAATTATTTGTTTTAAAAGTTACTCAAAATTATTTTACAAAATTTTTTAACATTAATTTTTTATCTTATTATAATAAAAACAACCTAAAAATTTAGGTAGATGACTGATGGCTCTTTATTTAAATCTTATAAAATGCACTAAAATAATGAAAGATATCACTGAGATATACATGGCTGATGGCTATTTATTTATCTCTCTGAGCCCTAACTCCTATGTGTGTGCCTACCTAGAAATCAAAGAGTATCCAAACAAATAAAAACAAAGGCATTTTTCATATCTACCTACATTATAATCAAATTATTATGATATTTATGTTTATATCATGACAAAACAATTATAACTATTTATGTATGTATTATGATAAAACGGTTATGATATATATATATATAATGATAAAAATAATTATAATTATTTGTGTTTGTATTATGATAAAAACAATTATAAAAAATGAAAGGTCCAAACATGAATGATTATAAATTAGTTTTTACGTATTTGTAAAACTAATAGAAAATATTAGAACTTAGATTTTGATAAATGAGAGTTCTTAAAAAAATTTCTCTATCATAAATTTTTCTTATATTTTGTCTAGAGTTATGTTTAATATGATGGATTTCATACACTTTTTTAGTTTATTAAAATAATTACGTTGGTATATGTTTAATGTTTGTATATTATTTTCTCTTGAAAAATAAACATTAATGATTCTCTAATATCCAAGATAATAAATTTATTTTAAAGAAATATTTTAAAATAAAGAAATTAGTATTATTTTTCAACTTTAAATTAATTTTTTATTTATATTCTTTATAATTTAATTGATATTTTACGTATTTAGTTTTGCAACTGTGTGAATAAAAAATAAATGTGAATGAAATAAACATCTCATGGTAGTGGTTTTCATTCTCTTTAGGCTGTACCACAAGTAGTTTGATTGAAAGATGAGATAAAAACAAAAAGAAACATCTCATGTTACTTGAGGAGAGGTTTATTCATGCTTTTTCTACATTATTTTCACCAAAATGGAAATCTAGTTGTTAGTTCATGAATTGTTTTTTTTTTCTAAATAAATATATTATTTGGATAATTATTGATACTTGAATCTCAAACATTTTATTTATTTAAATAAATGACATATTATTGAGCCACAAATTTATAATAAATAAATAAATAAAAACACTTTATAAATTGATCGATTCCCTTTTTTTTTCCTTTAAGCAAAAAGAAAAATCCCTTTTTTCCTTATATATATGTAGATAAATGGAGCAATATAAAGCTATTTATTATGCGCTGGTTTTGTATCTTATTTTTATTTTCAAATTCAAAATTTTAAATTTATATTATTTGATAAATAGTTTTATTTTTGGTTTTTATTTTCATTAGAAACGAGTTCAATTTTTTTAACACATATCTAAAACTTGAAAAGGTATATTTTAAATTTTGTTTTTGTTTTCTTTAATTAAAAAAAAAAGCAAAACTTGTAAAAAAAGAAGAAGAGTAATATAGTGTTTCCTGGGTGAGTTCAGAGTTTGGGCTAATAATGCACAAATAATGATCGATATGGTATTATAGTGTTGGGAATAAAAGAAACGCAAAAAATAAAAATAAATAAATAAACAAGAAAATAAGATACAAGAAATTTAAAGTGATTTAGTAAACTAGCTCAATGCACATCCAATATTCTAAATAATTCTCCTAATATCAAATTAATTTTGAGTACAAGTGTTAACTCAGTACTCAATACACACTATATCTAAAAAATATTATTAAAAACTTAAAAAAAAAAAACACTCAAATCAAAGTTTCATTATATCCAAATCTCACACATACAAATAAAGAACCAAAAATACTTGTATTATTATTTGTATTTTGACTGCCCAAAAAACTCTCACAATACAAAAAAAAATTCACTTAATGCATGTTTGTTTGTGCTCTCCCCGCCGTGGGTGCTTCACCTAATATAACTACATAAATCTTGTTTATATATATTAGACGAGTAAGGATTCATATTACACACGTTACATCATCATAAATTAATCACATTTTAATGATAACCTTTGGCTGCCTTCGTTTTTCTCATATATAATATACCAAAAGCCACATGCTAATAAATATGGCTCTTAATACTCCACTAGTATAACTTTCTTTCTTTTTTCATTTTTTTAGTGACTTAGCTACCAATACCTGTAATCTCTATCTTAGCTCAAAAGTTACTAACATCAAACACCACCTTACAGCCTATTTATCGATAGGAAATCCTCACCATACTTGTATCACCAAAAACCATAACCTCTTCAATAAAATTAATAAATTTCTCTTACCTCGTGTTGCCATCTTTGTTGAATTTTTCACTAATATGCACATTATCCTTAATGACACTCCAGCTCGGCCTCAAACATGAATCCCAATCAACTTTTACAAATCTTTTTTTTTTCTCTTTCATTAACCAATGAAACTAAATCAACCGGATCAATATAAACCAACTCAATTTAATTTTTTCAGATTTAAAGGGTTATTAAGTTGTTTTGATTTTAAACTTGAAACAATTGATTAAGTATCAGTTGGTTTGTTTTGATTTCAAATTTCAAAAACCAAACAAAACTAAAACAACCCATATTATATTATATTTAAAGCCAAAGTGCATTGTTGGTTTTTAAAATTTAATTAAATTCACGTAGAGGTCTCAAATATTTAAAATATATTATTTGGTTACTAAAATTTTAAAACTGTATACATATATCCTTAAATTTTTAAAATTTTACACATAAGTTTCTATATTTTTAAAATTTCACACATAAGTTCCTATATTTTTAAAATTTTACACATAAGTCCTAACTTGACTACTAAAAATTTGAGGATCAAATTCTAAGTTTTAAAAGTTTAAGAATTTATATATGAATTTAGTTAAACTTTAGAGATCAACGGTGCATTTTAACTTATATTAGTCATAGTCGTCTACAATCCTAAATTTTTTTTTCTTTTAATGATACTTATGTGAATGATATAAATATAAATATTCAAATAATTATATTTGTGTAGATTATTATTTAACTTAAACATTAGTTATTATAACATCATTTATTTAATATAAATTATAAAGCTTAAAATTTATAGAATTAAATTTATGTTCAATGAACAAAAATTTATAGCCATAATCTTGAGAGAAAAATATAAATTTCAAAAATCAACCCAAATGTTTTTGACTTTGTTAGGATTGGTTTTATACCTTTAGTTGGTTTGGTTTGGTTTCTATTTTTTAAGAAACGATTAAATTAGGTTGATTTTAATTTTAATTCAAAATCAATTAAATCTAACTTTGTTCACCCTTATATAGAATCATTCCTTTCAGAAAAACCATAACCCAAGGTATTCAATCTACCCAATGAAAATAATTTTTTTTTTTAAGTTTGGTACATGTCTTACATCATCTATTGTCCATACAATTTCATTAAATATCTTCATTTTCATAATACCTATACCAATAACCTTCTCCTTGGATTAGTCATCACAACATCACCCGCATCACAAGGTTTGTACCTATCAAATAACTTATTGTTTACACACATGTAAAATGAGTAAATAAAATCCAAAATCCAATCATTTTTGAATCATTATCAGTTGTTATACAAATTATATATTCTTGATACCGCAAGTTTTAATCACCTTTATCCCTTTAACACCTTGTTTGTTCTTATCAAGGTCTTTTATGGAAAAAAGATCTAAAATAAGATGATTTTGGATAATATTTTTTTTATTACCAATAGCATTCAAAGGTAAGGCCACAATAGTGGTAGGCCTTACCTGTGATAGGTCTTACCTCCTAGCGATTTTTTTAAAAATAAAATTTGTGGTAAGACATTGGTCTGATGTGAGAAGACATTTATTTAATGTGGAAAAACTTATTACTGACATTTAGTGTACCACAACAAGGAAATTCCTTATTACAATAGTGGTAAGCCTTAACTAAGAGCAATTTTGGTAAAAAAAAAATAGAATACGTGATAAGGCACTGGTTTGTTATGAGAATGGCTTGGCTTGATGTGGAAAAACTTACCAATGACATCCAATATCATGTAAGGCTTATTAAGATAAGGTGATACCTTATTACAATAGTGATAACCTTTACTTCAAGAGCAATTTTGATAAAAAAAAAATAGAAACTAGCCCAAATATCTTACTAGTTTGATAAATCACGTGTTTTTTATAACCTTTAATCTTGTTTTGAAATCCTTTTTTATGTATTATTTCTTATGATAATAGAAACACTTAATATCATATTTTTGATGAGGCTTGAACTATCTTCTTGTAGATCTACTTTTTAAAATTGCTTCTTAATCATCATTCGTAGCAGGAGAATCTGCATGTGCACAAGTAGCCGGTTGCTTTCTCATTGCCAATTTTCAAGAGAGATATTAATATTTTTCCTATTTTCAATTTCTTTATTCCTTTGATCAATCAATAAAGATAACAATGCTCCATATGACTCAAGTAACAAAGAAAATAAAATTATTGCTTGATATTCCTCATTGTATCTTCACATCAATCTATAACAATTCAAAAACATACCTGAATTTATTAATATGACATTTAACATCACCATCTTTATCCATATTCAAGGTATAAAATATTGTTTCTTCAAGTGTACCTTAAAAATTCCATTTTGCACCCATATAATTTTGAAGTTTTAACTTTCTTATTTCCATATATTTCATAAAGAAAAATCTCTCAACCATTAGTTCTAATATCATTTGTTTGGATAAAAATGAAAAATAAATAAATAAAAAATGATATAATATATTTAATATAATTCAATAAATTAATCAAATTCACATCTAATATTTCAAATAAATCTATTAATATTAAATCTCGAATACAAATATTAACCAAGTACCTAATATATCATACTTTCAAAGAATAATATCAGTAACTTTAAAAAATACTTAAACCTAAACCCCATTATACCTAAAAATCTCACGTGCACTTACACAAAACAAAAAACCCAAAATTACATATATTATTCTTTGTGCTTTGGCTGTCTAAAAAATTCTCGCGATATAAACAACACAATTTTACCTTAATACATATTTGCTTGTGCTCTCCCGAGTGCTCACTTAGCACTCTAGGCATTAATAATCCACACGTTACATCATCATAAATTAATCATATTTTAATGACAACCTTTGGCTGTCCTCATTTTTCACTTGTACATAAAATATCAAAAAGTACGTAATAATAAATATGTCTCTTAATGCTCCACTACCAAAACCTTTGCTTTTTTATTTTTTTTAGTGAATTTTGAGCTACTAATCCTATAACACAATGAAAAAAATAATAAGTTTTTTTTTTAAATAACTATACTACCCACTTATTATAATTAAAATTAAATTCCAAAAATACTTAAATTAAAGGTATTCAAAAATCGGATCGAATCGAATTAAACTAAAAAATCAGATTAGATCGATCTGATCCGAACAGTTTTACAAATCAAACGGTCCGAACAGTTTTATAAATCAAACGGTTCGATCTGATTTGTATTGACTAAAACGTTTTTCAAACAGTTTAGTCTAGTTATACTAATATTTAAACCGATCAGATTGATTTTAATAATATATTAAAAATTTAATTTAATCAGTATATTATTAATGTATTATTATATTTATGTATCTTATTAAACTATATCATATTTACATATTATTAACCAAATCAAATCATTAAAAACCGTTAATCAAATCGGACCAAACCATTCGATTACAAATATTTAAATAGTCAAACGGTCCAATCCAATTCGATTTGAACAATACAAACGATCCAATTTAGTTATTTTTTTTACTCAAAATCAGATCGAAGTGGATCAGGGACACATCTAACTCAATCAGATTATATGTCATTAAGTCACAAATTCATTGTAAAATAATATATAATAATAATAATAATAATAATAATAATAATAATAATAATAATAAGTTAATTTCACATCCTTGGAGTCATTTATAATCTATCCCTATTAGCTCTATCCCACAATACAGTGACCAAATAACCACTTACTAGCACTTTTAAACGGAGAGCAAAAATACCTATTCATAAAGCTAAAAACGAAGGGGGAGAAAGAGAAAAAGAAAAAAAGAAAAAAAAGGACTTTTAAATGACCTTAGGAGAATCAACTATTTTCGGCTTCAAAGTGACACGAAAAGATACTTTCTTTATCTGTCTATCAAACTCAGCTGTACATATCTCAACCTCTTTGAGCAGTGAGGTTGATTTTTAAATGTTGTCATCAGAAAGAGATTCTTGTGAAACTCACTCTTTCCTTTATAACATTGCCCTCATACTAGAAAGTTTATAAACAACTTGAATCCTGAAGTGACTAGGTTCTCTCATGAAAGTTGAGTGATCTAGACAAGGCTGCAGGATTTGCTTGAAGAAATGGAGATGTTTCAATAGTACGCGTTTTTTCGTTTCCCTTCGATTGGAATGCCTTTACAAAACCTCCTCCTTCTCCTCCATTGGGATAATTAGTTTGGTCATACTTGATTCCAAGTGTAGCCCATATAGAGCTCTTTGCTGCTTCAATAGGATCATTAATCCTCAAAGTTTTTGGAATTAGAGGAATTCTATCTGCATCATTGTTGTCTTTAGTAGGCTCTTCTCTTTGTGAGTTGCATTGACTAAGGATAATGTTTCCATCTCTAGAATGTTTACCTAAAGTGTGAGAATTTGGACAACTTGGGGAAGAGTGGTTGATAGTTGAAGATTGAGGAAAACATGTTGTGTTCCAAGAGCCCCAAAATGCTGGTGGAGGGTAGAATGAAATTGGAAAGACAGAATTGTACATAGCAGGAGGGAGCAAACCAGGTGTCCACTGAGCTGGATTCCATGGACATGACCAAGGGGCTCCCGGAGAACATGGTACTTGAGGTAGTGGAAAGCCTCCATTGTCATCAGTAATCGATTTTCCTCCCCTGTCTGATGAGCCAACAACTCTTTGTGCTTGTCTATGAAACTCATTGGGAATGTAGTTTTGTTTTGTTTCTGCCAGATTCAATACAGAAGTCTTGGATTCCCAAGGTGGAGAATCTGAGCCAAAATTAAGGACGGTTCTATTGATACCTGAACAAGGGTTGTACACTCCATTTGAACCATTAGCTTGTGCTACTCGAAGAGGATCCGACATTACTAGGTCACGGTAACTCGAAGCAGAAGAGTTCTTGTTCTTGCGTCGACCAGCACCAATAGGTACATTCCTCATGCTTCCTCCTGCAGTCCAGTATCTCTGACAATTCTTGCAGAAATGACGAGGCTGACTGACATTGTAGTTATTGAAATAACAGAACTTGGTGTCCATGCTATGACACCTAGGACATGGGAGTATCTTTTCTGGCTTTTTCAAGGTCTTTTCTTGAGAGATACTGGTCTCACTCTGTTCTTCACTCTTGAATGTTTTCAAAGATGAAGTTTCTCTTTCTATTGAAGAAGTTTTAGGGTTCTCACTTATGCCAGATGATATGGTAGGGTCATTTGGTTCTAAGCCATTGCTATTATCTGAGGTGAGTTCTTTCTCTGAACTTCCCTGTCATATATATAAAAAAGTTCTGTGAGAAAATATAGTAGCTGCTTTGCACTAACTTCTTTCTTTTTCACAACAAAATGTCAAGGATAACTACAATAGTCTTCAAAACAGTAGCAGTAAGATAGTGAGATACTTGAAACAATTTTTATCATAGAAATGGATTATCATGCCCACAAATAATGATTTAGGGTTTCCTTCTAGGAATCAGATTATTGATATGATTTTATTAAAAGAATGTTGAAAGCTATTTCAGTTGTCACTAATACAACAAAAACAAGTTGAAATTGAAAGTATCAGACAAGTTTCTCCATTTCATCAATTGTTCATATACAAATTCATTAGAAAGGGTTTGTTTCATAGATCAAATGGTACTTGGTGTTTAAATTGAATCTGTGATTTGAAATAGGGATGGAGATAAGAATCCACTAGACCACTAGAGGAAAAAGGAATTTGAACTCTGAAAGAATGATCTAATATATGATACTAACTATTAATTTTTATTTTAGTTTTCTTATAGTTTACATAAGATTATAATTTATAATATATGGTACAATTTTCTTAAATAATTTAGTGATATCTGTAGTAGAAGAATTATTTAAGTCTCAAGACAACTGATAAGCAGATAAAGAAACCAAAAATCCATTGTGAAACTATTAAAAAAATTGATGAATAAGTTTTCCACTCTTCAAAAAATTGAAGAATGTGTCCCAGGTTGTATTTCCCCCTATATGTATCATGGATTATGATAATTGTATGAATCTACTATTCTGGGGAGAAAAGGGTAATGATCTTTTACTGTGAAATTTATGAAATAAAATTCAAACCCAACACAAGAAATCCCCATAATTGATTTAATTGAAGGTTATTGAAATTAGAAAGACTTCTCATTTGAAACAGAGGAAGCCCATTATCAAAGTCAGCAGCTTAAATGATGATGAGCAATAATAATGAAAGACTCAACGTTCAGCTTTCAAAAGAAAAATCTGCTTTGGTTGTTGACAGTGTCGTCATCTAAGGCTATCACAATGTTAGAAGTAATATTGCATATTGATTAAAGAAAATCATTATGGTAACATTTATACGTATTATGAGTATTTTCAAGTATTAATTCATTGTGTTAACTTTGTAGAATTGAAAAGTATATAATTATTATGAATTTGGATTAAGTATAAAGATTATAAGAGTTAAAGTTTTAAGATTTGAAATATAAAATAAAATACTTTTTACTGGAAGCTGTCAATTTCACATTGACAGCCAATTTGGAAAGAAAAATCTATCCAATGAAGATTTGATGTTTTTGAAAAATGGGTTGGTCTCAGAAAACCGAATAACCTCGATTTCGATTGACACATACCTTTTCTTTTTCATTTTCATCCTCATTTTCTTCTCTAGCAGAGTTATCTTCAAGTGTAGAAGTAGTTGATGAATAATGAAGTTTTTGATAATAAGAACAGCCTTCGATATAATCAAAAGTAGCATCAGTATCAGAAACAGATGTTTCATTATTCCCAGAGACCTCCTGTCTCATCGGCAAATGAATTGTCTTACCGAACAGCTTTATGACCTCTGACATTTCTGAAACTTAGAAACTCCACAAGTTCTTGTCAACTTTTTTTTTGGTCTTGGGTTGATCTGTAGGTTTAGAAAATGGAAAGGGAGTTTGAGTTGGCTGAAAAGAGAGAGTTGTAAATTGTAATGTTGAAGTAATTTCTTCTTAGTATGAAGGATGTTAAAAAGGTACATAAAAAGTTAGCTTTATTTGACAAAGTGGGAATGCCACATCATCGAGTGAAGTTTTGTGAGCCACAAATTGTTTGTGGCCATTTATATTTTTGGCGCAGTCGGATTCCCCCAAAGTTGCGATAAAGATAGCGCTGTGTTTGTTGATGTCAGCATTCCCTGTCAGCATTCCATGTCAGCATTCCCTCTCACATATTTTATTAGGAAAGTTGATGTAATTTAAATTTTAGATCAATATTGAATGATGGATACTATTTTATTAATATCTATAATTAAATTTATATAATTATATAAAATAAAAATTATCACGTTAAGTTTTTTTTATCAATATTTCATTAAAAGAATAAAAAGCAATGATAAAATTCAATACAAAGAAATAGTAGAAAACTAATAGTATCTAATCATTTTTATACTCCATCTTCAACTGCAAGCACACACATTGTGAACCAAATATGTAACTAACGAAGTTTATCAAGGACACAAACCAAAAGCTAATCGCATTAATAAGCTATATGGCTCTATAATCAATTTTGGACAATAGGTTCCTTAATTCAAACAAGTCAATGACCAAAACCTCATGTCAATGAGTCATGATCCTATTTAACACCAAAATCATACATTTCAAAATCAAACCAAACAATCACAAATAACAAATACAAATCTAAGCAAAGACTATAAAAAAAATAAAAATCATAAAAAGTTCTAAGCCATAGAGAAAACAATAAGAACAAAGTGTTCTACCAAATCAAGTCTAGAAAGAAGGATACATAGAAACATATAACTAATACAATACAGAAGAATCAATCGAGAAAGAGAAGCCTTTTTTAGAGCATTAGCAAAACGACATTTGAGAGCTCACAAGTAGCTTCTTGGATCGGAAATCTTTCTTTGATTTTCATTAACATTGAAAACAAGAAATAGATATGTGGTAGCAATGATTAGAATACGGAGGAAAAGAGATCGACCTCAATCAATTCTTTTCTTCTTTATTAATTGATTGATGGCTAAGGATGGATGAGGATTTAAGGTAGAGCATATATGTTGACATAGTAAACAATTTTTTAAAGATTGTAATTATTACTTTATTTTATATTAAAATTATATAGGTGATTTTTGTTAACTATAACTTATTTTATATAGAAGATTGTATATGTGTATATAAATTATTGATATTTTATAGGTATAATTTTAAGAAGTTAATTGGCAATTCTAATTCTATATATACATTATATTTTATCAATTAAAATATATACAATAAAAATTTAATTTATTATTCTTATTTTCAATATAAGGATTGAAAAATCTTTGAAAGATAATGAAAGAATATGAATATTTTATGGAGGAATCCATGGATCGCAACGAGGAAGAGAAAATGAGGAAGATGAAGAGGAAAAAGAACCTAACAAAGCTCATTATTTGCTTTTCTATTTTATTAATAATTGTTTTTAGGAAAACATCGTAAGTAAACATTAAAACTTATAATCATAAAAATAGTATATTTATATTCAATTCATATATTTTTATTATTAAAAAAGATTTGTTATATTATTTGACATTAAATTATATACAGTTTAAATTGAACTAAGAATATTTTAACTCGTTCAATTTTAAACGTTGTTAAATTGAATCCCATTATTTTTTATTAAAATGTTATTTTTTATTATAAATTTTAAAAATACTATTTTTTATAGCTTTTTTAACATTTTATCTCTATATAAAAAATAAATCTAATATTACATATATATTGTTGAAGATCAAGCCCAGTTTAATATAATAGAAGCTTCTCAAATGTCGAAGAAAGTTTTTTTTAAAGAGAAAATCCTAGAAGAATGTAGAAAGGGGAAATGTGTAGAATGTGGTAATAATGTGTGATTAAAATTATTTCTTAGTTTTATATTTGTATGGTGTAGATTGCACGATGAAGACTATAAATAGCCTTCATTGCATTTGGGTTAAGCATCCCTTCAAAAACAAATAAATCTTTGTATTTTTTAAAGTGAGAATTGAGAGCTTTATTTTTGAGTATTTGTATTTCTCTTAAAATTGTGAGTGGTCTTTGAAAAGTTTTATAGTATCTTTTAATGTGGGTATAATACAAGTAATTTGTTTACTTGTTTGGATCCAATATTAGTAAGTTTAGAGTAATGTATTCTAAATTTTACTCAACAATTAGTATGAGAGTAGGATGGTTAGGGATCATTTTTGGTGGAGCTATATGGGCAATATGTATGAAGTCTTACCTACAAGGTCAAGACTTATGGAAGGTCATTGGTTGTGACGAAGTTACAAAACTAGCAACAGAAGATGCAAATGGCATCTTACGAAAGTGAAAAATTAAAGCAGGCAAAATGATGTTTGCTTTGAAGATCATAGTTGAAGAAGAAATTTTGAAGCACATTCGGGATGCCAAAACATCGAAGGAAGCATGTGACATTTTTGTTACACTCTTTTCAAAGAAGAATGATACAAGACTAAAAATTCTTGAGAACAAGCTACTATCAATGGCGTAACACGACATGATGATTTCTTAGTACTTTCACAAGGTGAAATCGCTATGCCGCAAAATTTCAAACTTAGATGCAAAAGCTCCTATTGGGTAAACCAGGATAAAGAGAATAATTATCTATGGTTTGAGACTTGAATATCAAGGGTTTGTTACCGCAATACAAGAATGACTGACACAACCATCTCTTGTTGAGTTTGAGAATTTACTGGTCAATCAAGAAGCTATGGCTAAGCAAATGGGAGGAGTCTCATTGAAGTGTGAGGAAAAAGCGCTCTACACCAGCGAATGGTACAATGGTAGTGGATCTAAAAAGGATGACAACAAAGGAAAAATTTCTCAAGGAAAAGGAGGCTTTCGTCTAGGGCAGCTTGAAAGAACCATAGTAACAACATAAAATTTTATGGTAAGTGTTACAACTGTGGGAAGATGGGTCACATGGAAAAAGATTATTGGAGTAGGAAAAATCATGTTGAAAGTACTATATCTACTTCCAATTATAAGGAGAATAGTGAATATGGTTGGGATGTCGAAGTATTATTAGCTACAAAGGAAGAAGAATTAGCTCTCATAGTAACAACACCAGAATAGATTGACTACAAGAATGTATGGATCGTAGATTCGAGCTGCTCAAATCATATGACAAGTGATAAACAGAAGTTTCAAAGCATGTCTGAGTACAAGGAAAGTCATGTAGTAGTGATAGTTGGCAACTCAAGGTTATCGATAGCTCACATCGATAAGTTGATAGTTACGCCTTAATATAATACTAATCAGATACCACTTCAAGGTGTTTATCATGTCCTAGGAATGAAGAAAACTTTCTATCTATGGCTCAATTGATATCATTAGGGCACTATGTCTTGTTTGGTCTCTAATACGTGAAGATGTATCGTGATCTCAAAATCTCAAAAATACCAACAATATAGGGGCGATGATTGGAATCAGTCTACGTGATATGAATAGAATCTGCATATGTAGATAGGACAAGAAGAAATGAGACAGCAGAACTATGAAATATGCAATTAGGTCATGTTAGTTATTCCAAGCTAAATGTGATGGTAAAGAAGTCGATACTTAAAGGGCTTCCTCAACTAGACATGCGAATAGACACGATCTGTGTAGGATGCTAGTATGGTAAAGCTCACCAATTTTCATATAAGGAATCGAAGTTTAAAGCCAAAGAACCATTGGATTTAGTTCAATATGATGTATTCGGGCCTATTAAGCAACCATCAATTGATGGTATGCAGTACATGGTGACATTCATTGATGATTTCTCAAGGTGTGTGTGGATTTTCTTTATGAAAGAAAAATTTGACACATTTTTAAAGTTTAAAGAGTTTAGAAAGTCAATTGAAGGAGAAGTAGGAAAGAATATATGTTACTTGCACACAGACAACGACGGAAAATATAGCTCAAGCGAGTTCTCTCAATACCTAAGGGAATGTCGAATACATCATCAGTACACTTGTGCCAATACGCCACAAAAAAATGGTGTAGTAGAGAGAAAGAACCGACATCTTGCAGAAATGTTTTGGAGTATGCTACATGAAAAGAATGTACCTGGGAGGTTTTGGACTTAAGCGATAAGGACTGCAGTCTTTGTGATCAACAAACTTCCTCAACCAAGGTTAGAATTTGTTTCACCTTCTGAAAAACTATGGAACATGAAACCTATAGTTAGCTACTTTTGAATATTTGGTTATGTATGTTATGTATTTGTTCCTGATCATTTACAGAGCAAGTTTGACAAGAAAGCTATTAGATGTATTTTGTGGGATATGATAGCCAGAGAAAATGATAGAAATGTTGCGATCCTATGAGTGCAAGATGTTATACTTCACTAGATGTGGTGTTCGATGAAGCATCTTCTTGGTGGTCCTTAAAGAAGGAGTTATTGCTAAACTTGAGAGAATTTGGAGACAAGCTGCAACAAAAGATGGAGGAGCATACTATTCAACTCTAACCAAGTTCAAATGAATCCAGAGATCCAAAAAATGATGATGTCGAACGAAGAGTAACTTAGAGTCCTTGAAAAATTGGCATATAACAATAACCAAATGAAGAAGGTGGGCCTAGTGAAATGGAAGAATCAACTTCACAATCTCAACTCCGAAGGTCAACAAAAAGACCAAGGCCGAATCCCAAATATACTAATGCATCCATAGTTGAAGAAGAAACTATAATAGAACCTGAGACATTGAAAGAAGCATCGGAAAGATTTGAGTGGATGATAGCTATGAAAGAATAGATCGATGCACTTCATCAAAAACAAACTTGGGATCTAGTGCAAAAACTATGAAATGTGAAACCCATATCCTGTAAGTGGATTTACAAGATAAAACATCATCCAGATGGTTCAATTGAGAGCTACAAGGCACAATTGGTAGCTCGTGGTTTCTCTCAACAGTATAGACTAGGCTATGATGAAATGTTTAGTCTGATTACCAAACTTACAACTGTACAAGTCCTACTTGCATATGTAGCCAACAAAGACTGAAATTTGTGGTAGATGGATGTGAAGAATGATTTTCTTCATGGGGAGCTAGATCAGGAGATCTACATGATCCAACCAATGGGTTTTCAGAGCCAAGATTATCCTGAATATGTGTGTAAGCTGTGGAAAGCACTTTAGGGATTGAAACAAGCACTTAGGGCATGGTATGATAAAATTGTTAAATTTTTAACACAAAGTGGTTATTTAGTAATACCTGTAGATTCCAACTGTTTGTTAAACCTAATGAAAGAAAACTAGTTATCGTGCTAGTGTATGTAGATGACTTAATCATAACCGGTGATAATAAGGCAGAAATTCTTTGAATAAAGGAGAATTTATCAATCTATTTCTAGACGAAGGAACTTGGATAACTCAAGCACTTCCTTGGTCGAGAGATTAATCGCATACAAGAAGGAATATTTCTTTATCAACAAAAATATTCAAAAAATTTGTTGAAGAGGTTTAAAAAGCTTGAATCCAAAATGTAAAAAAATTTAATGAAATAAAAATTATAAAATATCATAATTATTAATTATACATAAGTAAACTTTTACTAATAATTATTTAGATATATTAAACCTAGATAATATATTAAGTTTAGTTGAAAAAAGAAGTAAAAATAAATTTCTTAACCAAAAAAAAGTAAAATTTAATTTTATGATTTTTTTTTAATTTCATTTAAATTTAGATAAGAGAAAAGACTTTTGATAAGAAGAAGATACAAGAGCGGAAAAAATGATGGGTTACAGTATAATTATATATTATAATTAATGTGAATTTTTATTATATATAATAATATAAATTTAATTATATTTATTAATTCATATTATTTAGAATTTATAAAACATGATTCTTTTTTTTCTCATTTTCGTGACCAATGTGATAAATAAAGGAAAATTCTGTTCACCGGTAGGTGGAGAGGACTTTTCTAGTTTTACATTTTTTTAATAATTTATCATTCTTGTTGCTTAACAATGGTGTATTTAAATAAAAACTTTATAGATTTTAACAAATTTTGATAATTTTAAAAAATTAGTGTATTTTTTAAGACTTTTTAAAAATCTATAAAAATTTCGTTGTATTCCATTAAATTGTTTTATGATTTTTTAAAAATTTACAAAAATCTATACAAATTTAATTGTATTCAAAATATTAAGTTATTTAAAATATCAATTATTTTTTAAAAACTTCTAGACAAATGCTCAAAAGTCTACAATTAAATAAAGTTTTTAGTAGTTATTGATATTTTGAGTAACTTAATATTTTTATAAATTTTTAAAAATTAATAATCGAATACATCTAAATTTGTAGACTTTTATAAATTTTTAAAAAATCATATAAAAATTTAATTGAATACAACTAAACTTTTATAGATTTTGAAAAGTCTTAAAAGAATACCGCTATACTTTTATAGATTTTTAGAATGTTTTAAAAGTATATGCTTGAAATTTTAGAAACTATTAAAATTTACAAAAATCCTATTTGAATACATCATTGTAAAATTAAAACAATAATTTTCTTTATATAATTTTTTTAATAACTATTAGAAATCATAAATTTTACAATAATATTTTGTTTTTTATAAGTTAACTTGGACATGTATCATTTTTCAATTAATGTAAATCTATCTTTATTTTTATAAAAACTCTAGATATTTTTACATTTTAAAAAAAAGTATATGTTTTTTTAAATAAAATATATAATAACATATTTAGCATTTTTGATAAATTATTCATTAAGAAATTATAAAATAATTAAAGTGTTGGGAAAAAATACGAATACTATAAAAATTTAAAATATATTAGATTTTATAAAAGTCCTTAAAAAGTTATAAAAATTTATGAAAAAAAAGTCATAAATTTTCAAACTTATATATAGTTTTTAAAAGTTAAATAAAAATATATTTAAATCTTTAAAATTCTATTTAAATTTGTAGACTTTTTAGAATAAGAAATATATCAAAGTCTTAATAAATTTTATAAAAATATTACATTATAATTAAAAGAAAAAATATCAATAAGTTCTTTTAAAATAAGTCAGTAGTGTCATTTACTCACTATTTTACAATTATTGTTGTGTGGTCCCCTTTAATTATATAAAATTTATTATATTTTTGATCAAATAATACATTTGTATGATTTTAAAATGTGATTTGAAATAAAATAAGGATAAATTTTATATTACTAGACAAATGATTAATTAATGATATAAATATTTATTATAATATATTAAGCCAAAAAAAATAGTATCTTTTTTGAAATAAGGTGATTTGATGAGTGTATAATTAAATGAAAATTTTAGGCATTCGGGATGATTTTCATTTGCCACGGGAGAATAAAAAAATTACAAAAATATACCAATTAAAACTATTATTAAAATATTAATTCAATAGTAATTTTTGTCATATTTAGCATTTTTTGAAAAATTGAACGAAATCAAAAGGACTTGTTAAATGTTACTATTTGCCTAATAAGAGGGATCTTCACGTCTCCTTATCTAATTAAAAATATACTTTATTTTGATTATATAACAACTATTAAAATAAATAATTTAATTATATTTATAATTTGTATACTATATTTAATATATATTATATACAATTTTATTTTATTTTTCAACAAAAAATTTGTTAATATATATATATTTTGTAAAGGATACCCCGACAAATCATTCAAAATTTTGATGAAAAATTCCCATCCTATCCTCGTAAATATTTAATGTGGGAATAAGAATATTAAACCCACTCACCCATCCATTCATATGAAGTTTAAATTTTGGCCAAATTTGCTGAGAATTCAATTTGTACATTGTTGTTAAGTTTGAACTGTGCAATATCACTGTTACTTCCCCATCTTAATGCGTCTAACTTACGTTTCAAAATAAAGAAATAGAATTCTTATAGATAATTTCTAATAAAATATTAAAATTGATTTTAATGTTCGATGTTGAGACTTTCAACGTATAATTATTTATAATGATAATTAGGCAAATAAAAAAAAATTAAACTTTACTTGTTTTCAAACTCAAGTAAATTTACTTACTTTTTAAGCTCAAATATAATTAAAATAATTTTAAATATTATTTATATAAAGGAGCTACATCACATCTTGAAACTTGGAGGAAATTTATGGTGTTGGTTTGGTTAAAGTTGAAAATTCATTTGAGTTTCATAATAATGAGTCATAACAACTTTCATGCGAGAGAGAATGAGATGAGGAAAAAAAATAAATGATTATTAATTCTTTTCATAAGTTACGGACTCATAAGTTTATTTTTTAAATTTTGCAATAAATTTAGTTGTTTCTAAATTATTGTTAGACACAAAGCAATAAAACTTAATATCACGTAAATATTATAGAAAAATCACATTTGAGACATACAATTTTTTTTCTTTCCACAAAAAAGACTTTCAAGACAGTATTCTAAAATTGCCTTGGGCTAAATCAACTTTTATTTCAAGTAAAAGCACACGATCCATTATACATACAATCCCTTTGAATAATAAAAATGCACCAACCATTACCTATTGTCCGTTGTCATAGGAAGAACATTATAGAGGACACAGGAGACTAGGCTAGGTTAGATGATTATGGAATTAGATCAAAATAATTGTGAAGATAAAAGAAACAAAGTGCAAATTCTCTAAGCAATCAACATCATCCATGCATTCATCATTCCATGAATATACCTCATAGTTTTATTGAATTAAAGAAATAACATTATAATCAAAGATCACTACAAGAGTTTAGTCTCCTTTCTTTTAATCTTTCTTCAATTTTTCTTGCTCAATATATCCTCACAAGTTTATTCTATTCATGCCTCTCTAAGAAAACAAGAAATCTACCTATATATTAATGACATACTCCTTTTTTTACTGTCTATAACAACCCTTAAATAGGCTGCACAAATTGGATACAAGAATGTTAGTTTACACACCCTAAACTACAAGGATTACAAGCCATAAATATTCTCTTTGTAAGTCTTATAAATACAAGATTTTAGGTATCATTTTATAAAAAAAAATATCCACCTTTGTACCAAAGAAGCTACATCTTCCTCATCATAACTTCTTCTCATTCTTCACACCTTCTATGATCAACTTGACTTCAATTAAACTCTATCACTTCTCTGATGAAGTGGTATTTAACATCCACATTCTTGGTCTTTTAACACAATGCACATACACCACATCTTGCTGAAAACCCAACTCCTCAGTCATCCTTCTAAGCCTTAGAGCTTCTGTCACAACTTTAGTTGCAACTATATATTTAGCTACTATGGATGAAAAAGCAACAATATGTTAAAGGGAACCTTTCTAACTCACTAATCATTTTCCAAACTTGAAAAAATAGCTTGTGATTGACCTTTTATTATCCAAATCACTTGCAAAATTTGAGTGCACAAAGGATACTACCAATAAACTAGTGACCATTTTTCAAAAATGATTCCTTCACTTTCAATTCCTCTAAAGTACTAAATACTAATTTTGTTGCTTCCTAATACATCCTTCATAGGTTGGTCATGTATCTACTAACAAGGCTTGCACTATGTGTAAGGTCGGGTCTAGTACCCACAATCAATAATTTTAAACATCCCACAATATTGGCATATGAAATTTTCTACATATAACTTACTTCCTCATTAATTTTAGGTAAATCATTTACTAAGAGCTTGAAATGTTACGGAATGGTGACTGGTCTAGCAAAGGCTATGCCAAACTTCTCAAGTAGCTTTCCCACATATATTGACTAAGACACAAATACACTCTTTCATGTCTATTTCTATTCATCTTTATACCTATGATATCGCTTGCTGAGCCTAGATCACTCATTTCAAATTTACTATTCAAAAGACTCTTTAATCTTCTTATACTCTCTTACCATTGCTCATATCATCTACATATAATAGTAGATACACTGTCTTCTTTCTTCCTAGATGTTTAAAGTACACACATAGATCATAAGCACTTATTTGAAAACCAATGCTCAGCATATACTCATCAAACCTCTTATACCAACAACTAGGAGATTATACGAGTCCATACAAGGATCTTTGAAGTAAACAAACCATTTTTCCCTTATTTAAGACTTTAAACCCATGAAGTTGATGCATGTATATTAGTTCATCCAACTTTCCATGAAGGAAAGTTGTTTTGACTTCCAACTAATTCAATTCGAGATCATCATTTGCTAAAATAGACAAAAATGACCGTATGGATATATGCTTAACAATATGAGGAAAAAAATATTTGTTTTGTACATACCTTCTCTCTATGAAGCCCTTAGCAACTAGCCTAGCTTTATATCTGGGTGATTCAACCCCAAGTCTGCCTCTTTCTTCTTAAATAGTCACTTATAAGCCATTATTTTAATCTCAGTGGACTTTAGCACTAATTTCATGTGTCATTCTTCCTCAATAAATCCATCTCTTCTTTCGTTGACATCTTCTACAAGTGTGATTCACTTCAAATCACAACTTATTCATAGCCATTAGGCTTTGAGTTATTAACCTAAAAAGCAGCACTGAATGAAATGAAATCATATCATCTTTTGCATTACAATGTGTTGCATTATAATATCCATCTTAATATCTTGGTAGACTATTGATTACCCTTCCCTCCTTATCCCTTGCCAAGTGATAGTCATTGAGATGTTCTTGATCCAGTTGAGGATTATTAATAGTTTATTGTAATTATTAAGAGTTACTAATGACTTTTACATCAAATTCCATTACAAGTTCAATAGAAGTTTTTTCACCTTCATTCACTATCTGTTCAGTAACACCTTCATTCTTTCCTAAGTTCATGTTCTCTAAATACAACACCCTTATTGATAACACACTTGATATTCAATGGATCTCACAGCTTGTACCTCTTTATACCATCATGATACCTAAGAAAAATTCACTTGACTACTCTTACCTCCAATTTATCTTTTCTCATATGCATATAGGTCACACACTTGAAAACCTTAAGCACCCCATAGTTAGTTTGTCTATTACTCTATATATTCTTTAGGTGTGTTAAGTTGTAATACAATAGAGGTACATCTGTTTATTATGAAGCATAATGTATGAAGAGCTTCTTACCATAAATTCTTTACGAGGTTTGCAATCAATAGCATGTATCTCATCCTTTCTAAGAGAGTTCTATTCATCTTATCTACCATTAGTCTTGTAAAATTGGTTGAATGGATCATTATAAAACTCCTATCAATTATCAATCCTTAGGTACTTAACTTTCCTACTAGACTGTATTTCTACCTTAGCTTTGCATTCCTTAAACTATCTAATCACTTGATCTTTAAATCTCAATGAGTACACCCAAGTTTTCCTTATTGCATCATTTATAAAAGATACAAAATACCTTAAGCCATTGAGAGAAAAACTCTGTGAAGATCTTTAGAGATCAGAATTTATGTATGATAGTTTTTCATGTGTACTGCTATTGCCTCTTGCAAAGGCAACTCTCTTGGTTTTTTCCAAGATATAATTCTTATAGAAAGGTAACCTATCAAGGTTTAGACGCCATAGAAATCCTTACTTGTTCAGTTCTTGAAGGCCTATCTCATTGATATCAAAAAGTCTCTTAGAGCCTAGTTGCATTCACAACCTTAGTTGCCATATCTGTAGGATTCTCATCTATATGTACCTTTACTAGGATCACTATCATCTTCTCTTTCACTTCTATGATAAAGTGTTATTTAAAATTCATATGTTTGGTCCTTTAATGATGGTAAGGGTTCTCCGAGAGATGAACTACACTCATATTGTCACCCTGCACATACACCACATCTTGTTGAAAACCCAACTCCTCAGCCATCTTTCTAAACCATAGAGATTTTTTCACAACTTCAACTGTAGCTATATATTCAGTTTCTATGGATTATAAAGCTATAATATGTTGAAGGAAAGCTTTCCAATATATTAATCCTCCTCCAAACTTGAAAGGAAAACCTGTGAGTGACATTTTCTTACGCAAATCACTTGCAAAATCTAAGTGCATAAAACCTACTACCAATGAACCAACGACCATTTGTCAAAAATGATTCCTTCACCTTCAATTCCTCTTAGGTACCTAAATACTCATATCATTTCCTCCCAATACATCCTCCATAGGTTGTTCATGTTTCTACTAACAAGGCTTGCACTGTGTGCAAGGTCTGGTCTAGTACACACCATCAAAAACTTCAAACACCCCACAATATTGACAAATGGAACTTTCTACATATACCTTACTCCCTCATCAATTTTAGGTGAATCGTTTACTGAGAGCTTGAAGTTTTTCCCTAAGGGAATGGTGACTAGTTTGGCAAAGGCCATGCAAAACTTATCAAGGAGATTTCTCACACATACTGACTGAGACACAAAGACACTCTTCTTATGACTGTTTCTATTAATCTTTATTCCTATGATCTTACTTGTTGAGTCGAGGTCCTTCATTTCAAATTCAACATTCATAAGATTCTTCAATATTCTTACACTTTCTTACCATTGCTTGCTATAATCATATTATCTATATATAGTATTAGATACACTACCTCCTTACTTTTGGCTATTTAAAGTACACATATGGATCATAAGCACTTATCTGAAAACTAATGTTAAACATATACCTATCAAACCTCTTATACCAACACTTAGGAGATTATTTGAGTCCATACAAGAACATTTGAAGTAAACACACTATTTTTTCCTTATTGGAGACTTCAAACCCATGAGGTTGATTCATATATATTAGCTCATCCAACTTTCTATGAAGTAAAGCTATTTTGACATCCAGTTGATCCAATTTGAGGTCATCATTTGTTACAATGGACAAAAACATCCTTGTCGATGTATGCTTGACCATAGGTGAAAAAATATTTGTGTTTTAAATAACCTTACTCTGTGAAGCCCTTAGCAATTAGCCTAGCCTTATATTTGTGTAATTTAACCCCAGGTATACTTGTTTCTTCTTAAACAGCCACTTATAAGCTATTGTTTTAATACCAGTTTACTTTAGCACTAATTTTCATATGTCATTCTTTCTCAATGAATTCATCTCTTCTTTCATTAACATCTTCCACAAGTGTGTGTCATTTCCAATCACAACTTATTCATAACTATTAAGCTTTGAGTTATTAACCATAGAAGCATCACTAAATGTAAATGCAATCATGTTAGCTTTTAGATTACTATGTACTGCATCATAATCTCCATATTAATATCTTGGTGGTCCCTTCATTTCCCTTCTCTCTATCTCTGGCCAAGTGATAGTCATTGAGATGGTCTTCATCCAATTAAGGGTTACTAACAATTTGTTGTAATTTTTAAGAGTAATTAATGAATTTTGCATCAAACTCCATCTCAAGTTCAATGGCAATTTTTTCACCTTCATTCACTATTTGTTCAATAACAACTTTATTCTTTCCCATGAAGTACATTTCATGTTATCTAAATACAACACTCTTCTTGATAACACACTTGATATTCATAGGATCCCATAACTTGTACTCATTTACACCATCATGATACCCAATAAAAATGCACTTGATTGCTCTTACCTCCAATTTTCCTTTTCTCACATGCATATAGGTCACATACCCTGAAACCTTAAGCATCACATAGTCAGTTGGTCTATTACTCCATATTTCATTGGGTGTCAAGATTAATACAGTAGAGGAACATCTGTTTATTATGAAGCATGATGTATGAAGAACCTATCCCCATAATTTCTTTATTAGGCTTGCACTCCAATCCTTTATCAGTCTTTAAGTACTTAACTTTCCTACTAGACTGGATTTCTACCTTAACTTTGCATTTCTTAAATTGTCAAAACTCCTTATTGCATCATCTATAAAAGATACAAAATAACTTGAGCCACTGAGAGACAAACTCAGTGAAGATCTTTAGAGATCAAAGTGTATGTATGATAGTTTTTCATTCGTACTAGTATTGCCTCTTGCAAAGCTAACTCTCTTGGATTTTTCCAACATACAATTATTATAAAAAGGTAACCTATCAAGGTTTAGACACCATAAAAATCCTTACTTATTCAGTTCTTGAAGGCCAATCTCATTGATATCGAAAAGTCTCTTGTGCCAAAGCTTAATACTATATTTATCACCTTTTATAACAGTATTAACTAAGTATATCTCTATAGCACTCCTTAGGAAATAAATCTCATTTCTCTTGTCACCTCTAAGATAAACCATAGAACTCTTAGTTACCTTTAATTCCCTTCCATTCCTTTTAAATTCAAGCCTTGCATTACCAAGCATGCCTAAAGAAATTGAATTTTTCTTAAGTAGGGTTACATATCTAACCTCTTGTAGTGCATTGTTGGCTCCATCTTTGAACTTGATTTCCAAAGTGCCTATACCATAAACTTTACACTGTTTTTGATTACCCAAAAACACTACACCATTGTTAACAATCTAATAGGAGGTAAAGTAGTTCCTATTAGGAGTCATATGATATGAACATCCATAATTGAGTATTCATTCCTCATGGGAATATTTCTCACTCATAATAAGGACATCAATACTTTCATATCCTTCATGTACATTTGAAGATTCTGAATCAGTGCATTTTTCTCTTCATCTTTATACCTTTTTTTTCCTTTCAAGATAGTATTTTAGAATGGTTATCTCTAAACTGTAAGGGTGAAAAGCCATAAAGACTACTTTCGTAAAGCTTACTAAGAAAATATTTTAGGTTCCATTTTATCACATTAATTGATTAACAATATAGAATCAACTCTAAGTCGCACAATATACTTTATAAAGAACATTATTAACAAAGTAAGATATCATAAAATTTATAATATTAAGAATAACTTTAATTACTACATTTATATAATTTTGACACTGATGTTATCAAGGTCTAAAAACATTAGAGAAACCAAATATTTTTACAGTCCTTTGTATTTCAAGTCTATTTTTTCTTTAGGAATATAATCAATGTTATTCAAATATTGTGTATTTAGATCAAGCATCTCCAATAGCTCGAATTGTTAATATTTTTCTCTCTATCAATTTTTAATCTTTTGAGAATTCTTTGCCCAACACAATAACCATCAGAAAAGGCACTTCCATTAGTGTGAGATTCAGTAGCTTTCGTGTCACCCTTCTAAACCAAAATATACCTATTTAGACGCATTCTTAAAGTAATATAATAATAATCTTTTATTTATTTTAAGGTATATAAATTATCTAATTTTTTGTTTTAAATTAGAAATTTTATTACCTGTGATATAAGTGAAGTATAATTGTCACTTAGAGGATTTGAAACTTTAGTAGTACCCCTATTTAACAAAAGGTAAATATATAGATCCATATTTTAATAATAATATATTAATAGTTCATACATTTAATTTTAAATAAACCAATAGTTCAAAATTAAGATTTAATTGAGAATTTCAACATATGTCACACACGTACATAAACAAAATATTAAGGGTATGTTCATTTCTAAAACTATTTCTCACCATTGAATCACCTCTCATTCTTCAAGCCGCCATTTCTTCTACATCTTTTTATATGAGTATCATGTCACATGATTTTATCATGAAATATCAAATTATTAAGATCTTTCTTTTTACATTCATATCATCATATGTCATATAATATAGATTGTATCTCCTCTAATTTATTAAGTTGTTTTCTCTATTACCTAGTATGTTTTATGTTAGTTCTCAATTTGTCTCGTGCTTTTTAGCTTTCATCTTTTGTATATTCTGTCATATCTTTTGTGTTAGATGCTTTTATGAGAAAATTAAGGTGTGTTTTTCAAACTTAAGCACTTTAGTGTTGTCTTATCTTTTTTCTGTACTTATTACTTATTACTTACTGTGATTTATCATGTGTATTTGTGTGTCATATAGATTTAATCTTTCTTTAGGACTCTAGACTTACATGCATTGTTATGACTAGATTAGTATTTTTAGTTAGCATTTCTAATAAATGGTTTGGGTTGTTCAACCTTTTTAGCATGTATCTTGTTTTTGTTTTTAGAACCATTCTTCTCCTATACTTAGATGTTAATATTAAATAAAATCCCTATGTTTTAGTTGACATTGTTTTAATGAAACTTCTTAACTTTTAATTATTTTAAAGATAATGTTTTTATTAATTTTTTATCCATATGTGCGATACATGTTAAAATTTCTAATTAAATTTTAATTTTAAACTATTATTGTACCTAAAATTAAATATATGAATTATTTATATTATTATAAAAATAGGAGTTTATATGTATATATTTTATTAAATAGGAGTATTATTAAAATACTAAACTATATAAATGACATAATTATTCTTTACTTATAATACATATACTAAGTATGTGAAGAAATATTTAATTAAAAAAATAAAATTAAAATATTTATATATTTTATTTTAAAAATATGAATTCATATCTATTAAAGTAACAAATCTCTAATTAGTTATTTTAAAATTATAGAAGATAAATTTAAGCACACATCTAAATTACTAGAAGATAAATTTAAACACAAATAAAAAATATAATATAACAACTTTATCAATTTTATATGCAAACATATTTCAATTTGAGTCTTAAAAGAGGAGAATAAGAGGGGAAAAGTGTACGGTTTGTTTTAATCTTCCATGTTTTTCTTCTTGATTCCTTTCTAAATGAGGTAGCCCCGCATGATGGACAATGTGTGAAACTTTCTTAATATTTTCTTTTGGTGATTGATAAAGTAAACCAAATTGTTCTTGCTAGCTTTTATCATTTCTTTAACTAAACCAAAAAGTCACAATAATACATAGCATTTAAATTATAAAACCAATCAAACAATAGTCTCTGCATAAAGAAAGATATTCCAACGTTAGTGTTACTTTAATTCTGTAATCCAATTTAGAGCATAGTGTGAAAATTTTACATAATGAGATTGTCACCATCACCATTCTGTCTGCTTATATCTTTATATGAAAGCTAATTAATCAATGGTATATGGACCCAAAGAATGAGGGGTCCTGTGTTAGGGTTGCAATTTTGTAGGACTAATCATATTTGTGTCACGTTGTTATGACGTGTTTGAATGATCTTTATGTCATGATTGTTTTAAATTATTAACTATATAGCACATAAATAATTCAAATAAATCATAAACCTTTAACAACACAAAACAATTAACAATCAATACGATTAGAAACAATTTCATATGGTGTTAAATTTAGTAATTAAGAGTGGAGATTCTTGGTGACTAAGCACTTGTTTTTTGTGATACTCAACCTAAAAGAATAAGAAGTAAATCTGCAAAATATATAACTTATAAGTTGAGAAATAATGTATCAAAATTAGAACAAAGTAATAAAAGGATATCAACAAGTTCTAAAAAGTAAATATATAAATGAACATCAAACAATCAGACTCGATTGCAAAGCTATAAAACAATGCTTTATTGGAAATGATAATATATTAGTGGATAATATGAGAAAGAAGTGATAATAGTAATTAATTAACATGAAAAAATAGGTTTAAGAAAAAAGTGTCCAACTCGAAATGAAGATAGAATAAAAAAACTGTTTGTTCAAAAAAATTGAAAAAGATAAATCATTTTAAGATTATAGGAAATAAAATAAATAAATATTGCATCATTTTAAATTAAAATTGAATAATTATAGATATATAATTATAAATATAAAATTTAAATAATATAAAATAAAAATAGAGTATAAAAATTATCAAAATCATATATCACACCATTTTATTATGATAAATATTTTACACTCATAATAAATATTTAAGAACTTCTAAAACTTATTTTACAATATATATAATTATTAACTAATAACAAATATACAGTATTAATTATTATTCTGACAAAATTTCAAGTATCTCAACTTTACAATAAATAATTTAACTTTTGATTTAAAATAGAAAAATTAATAATAATTTTTTCGATTCTTTCTTTCTTTTTTTCCTTTCTCATCCTATATCTTTTTGGACTTCTCGTCTATTTAAATAAGGAGATGAGTCTTTCTTTTTTATCTTTTCCAACCTTTATCTTTTTAGATTTCTCATCTATTTAAACAAGGAGATGAGTAAAGAAAGGGCTATTTAAAATTAAAAGCTTTTAAACAAATTGAAAGAAAAAGTTTTAAATGATTTAAACAATTGAAAGTTCTTAAAAAAAATTGAAAGAAGCGTTTTAAAAGTTTTTGCTTTTTAATTCATTTTCCAACTGTTATCTATTGTAAAATTTACACTATCTTCATGTAATCTTAAGATACATGCTTAATGTGCTATATGGTATGTTGCATGTTTTTTTATCTATGTTTTGGCAAGCCTTTCAAGTCTTGCTCTTTGTTAGAGCATCAAATCTTCATTTACGGTTGTATTTTATAATGAAATATTCTTTAGTACCAAAAAAATAAATGGTCCTATAAATGATGAGTACCAACAAGAACTATAGTTTCATACAGAAAATATTCTTTACACTCAGTAACAATAGAATGTTGGGAACGAGGATAAATGACAACACTCATAATATCACTGAGCTGACAACCTGGTATATTTTTATTCATTTATATTATATTAAATGTAAATAATTTGTATTCATGTATAATCTTTAAAGTTATTTTGATAAGTAACACATTACACTTCAATGCAAATTCACGTGTTGTTAGGCTCACATTGATACCATTCATTTAGCCAAGACGCCCCATCTCAAAGAAGACTTAGGGTTGCATCTGGTGATCACTTCCGCAGGAAATGTCCGCTGTGAGGAAAGGAAATAAAGTACCGAGCCCACTAGCCATTGCGATCATGAGGAAATATGTGATAACCCATGTTGGAAAAAGATGAAATTTATTAAAAAATTGATAGTTGGAAAATGTGTCTTGTTCCACGTTGTTTTTTACATTATTTTAAAGAGGTATAAATAGTGAAGAGTTGGCTATCGAGATTGGGCTCCAAAGGGCACCCACTTTTGTGAAAGGGGAGAGAACCTAGACAAATGTGATACCACGCGCGCACGCGCCGTTGCCGTCTGACCGACCGTGCCGTGCCGTGCGTGTGTGTGTGTGTGTGAGGTGGTATTTTATTTTTTGGTAAAATATTCTTTTTAAGGAAAACTTTTCCACTTACAAAAATGGTTGTTATATATATATATATATATATATTCAGAAAAATGACCGTTATTTTCTTTTATTAAAAATATGGCCGTTAAATGACCGTTTGTCTTCTTTATTCAGAAAAAAGAGTCGTTGCTCGTATTTACTCACAAAAATATCCGTTATCCGTTACTCGTCTTTAATCTGAAAATGGTCGTTACTCTTCATTACTCAGAATGGCCGTTACGCTCTTAATTCCCAGACATTACCGTTTTATTCATAATTATCACACGGTTTCTAAAACTATAAAAGGAGGGCTTCAACTCTCATTTGATACACAACAATCTACAATCTCATCATCTCCCTACGAAAAACAATTCTCTCTACAATTTCTAAGTTTTCTTTTTAGTTTTCCGAGCAACAAATTTTCAGGTGTAGCATTCCAGTCTTCATCAGTGCAGTGAAGTTCTGAGACAGAGATTAAGATTTTGGGTTGTTTTATCCTGGGGACGACGAGGCTGTGTTTGCTTACACAAATTGGGCAGAGCCGCGAAACGTCTTAAAGAGAGCGACCTAGTCCGCGACTCAACCCAAGCAGTTACTTTCAAGTTATCGGTAATATTGTTCCTACACTGTTTTTATAAACTTGCATCAACAGTTTTAAGACGTATTCAATCTGCCATGTCTACTGAAATGCTAACTGCTGATCTAAACAAACCATTCCGTTTTGAGGGACTACACTTTAAAAGATGGAGACAAAAAATGTTGTTTTTCTTAACCATGAAAAAAGTCGTTTCTGCTCTTACTACTGAAAAACCAATACAGTCCAATCCTTCTACTGAAGCTGTAACTAAGGATTTAAATGCCTGGATTGAAAATGATTTTCTATGCAAAAACTATATTTTTAACGGTTTAGCTAATGACTTGTATGATTATTATAACTGTGATAAGTCTGCTAAGGAAATTTGGGAAGCACTTCAAAAGAAATATGATACTGAGGAAGCTGGTACTAAGAAGTATGCTATCAGTAGATACATGAAGTTTCAAATGATTGATGGCAAATCAATGGAAGCTCAATCACACAAACTGTAGAAGATAGCACACGAAATAACTTCTGAAGGTATGACTTTAGATGAACAATTTCAAGTAGCTATTATAATAGATAAATTACCCCCTACTTGGAAAGATTTTAAGAATACACTTAGACATAAAACTAAGAAAGTCTTATAACTCGTTTAAGAATAGAAGAAGAAGCTCGAAAGCAAGACCAAAGAGATGAAGTACTCGTAGTCTTAAATAATAGTACCAATAAGAAACCCTTATCTATAATTCTGAAACCTAAAGGTAGAAATATGAAAAGTCATAATCGTACTAATAATCAAAACCGTAACCACCAAAATAGAAATAGAAACTATCCTCCCAAGAATGGACCTCAACCCCCCTTAAGGAATAACACATTCATGTGTTATAGTTGTAATAGACCTGGCCACTTGGCTAGGAACTGCCAGAACAGGAATCGTCCTGCCCCACAGGCGAACCTTACAGAAGATCAACTTATTGCTATGATATTTGAAGTCAATTTTTTTGGTGGATCCGAGGGGTGGTGGGTAGACACTAGTGCTTCTCGCCATGTTTGCTATGATCGAGACATGTTCAAATCCTATTCTAATTCTGAGGATAAGAAAGTGCTACTGGATGGCTCCTACTCCACTAAAGTTGCTGGTACTGGTTAGGTGGTTTTGAAGTTTACCTCTGGAAAGACTGTCATCTTGAAGGATGTCCTGCATACTCCAGAGATGAGAAAGAACTTAGTTTCAGGCTATCTTCTTAACAAAGTTGGGTTTACTCAAACTATAGGGGCTGATTTATATACTATAACTAAAAATAATATATTTGGTGGGAAAGGGTACGCCACTGATGGCATGTTCAAATTAAATGTTGAAATCAATAAAACCTCTTCTTCTGCTTATATGTTGAATTCTTTTAATATTTGGCATACTAGACTTTGTCATGTTAATAAACGCATAATCAAGAACATGAGTAGCTTAGAACTAATTCCTAAACTATCTTTAAATGATTTTGAAAAATGTGATTTTTGTAGTCAAGCTAAAATAACCAAAACTTCACATAAATCAGTAGTTAGAGAATTTGAACCTTTAGAATTAATTCATTCTGATATATGTGAACTTGATGGAAATTTAACAAGAAATGGAAAACGCTATTTTATAACTTTTATAGATGACTGTTCAGATTACACTTATGTATATCTAATGAAAAATAAAAGTGAAGCATTTGATATGTTTAAAATATTTATGACTGAGATTGAAAATCAACTTAACAGAAAAATAAAAAGGTTTCGAAGTGATAGAGGCACCGAATATGATTCCAATATCTTCAATGATTTTTATAAAACTCATGAAATCATTCATGAAAAAACTGCACCTTATTCTCCTGAAATGAATGGCAAAGCTGAAAGAAAAAATAGAACCTTTACTGAATTAGTTGTTGCAATTTTATTAAACTCTGGTGCTGCTTCCCATTGGTGGGGAGAAATTTTATTAACTGTTTGTTATGTGCTAAATAGAGTGCCTAAATCTACAAATAAAATTTCACCCTATGAAATTTTGAAAAATAAGAAACTTAATTTAACTTATTTTAAAACTTTGGGTTGTTTAGCCTATGTTAGAACCCCTGATCCTAAAAGAAATAAACTTGTTAATAGAGCATATGAATGTGTATTCATAGGATACGCTGTGAATAGTAAAGCTTATAAATTCTATAACTTAAAAGATCAGGTAGTTATAGAATCAAATGATGCTGACTTCTATGAACATAGGTTTCCCTTTAAATTTAAGAATAGTGGGGGCTCGTCTTCTAGTAGTTTACCTATAACTAGAACTAGTGAACAAACTGAAGAATTAAACACTGAAATTAGAAGAAGTAAACGAGCTCGAACCCTTAAGGATTTTGGGTCTGATTTTTATGCTTATACCTTAGAGGAAGATCCCCAAACTATTAAAGAAGCATTATCTTCTTTAGATGCCAACTTATGGGAAGAAGCCATAAATGATGAAATGGACTCACTTGAGTATAATAAGACTTGGCATTTAGTTGACTTACCTCCTGGTTGCAAAACCATTTGGATGTAAATGGATACTAAAAAGGAAATTAAAACCCGATGGTACTATTGAAAAATACAAAGCTCGTCTTGTAGTTAAAGGATATAGGCAAAGGAAAAATGTAGATTTCTTTGATACCTTTTCACCAGTTACACGAATAACTTTCATACGTGTACTTTTCTCTCTCGCTGCTATCCATGATTTAGTAGTACATCAAATGGATGTTAAAACTGCTTTCTTAAATGGTGATTTATAAGAAGAAATTTATATGGATCAACCTGAAGGTTTTGTTATCCCAGGTCAAGAAAATAAAGTTTGTAAGTTAGATAAATCTTTGTATGGTCTAAAACAAGCACCTAAGCAATGACATGAAAAATTTGATAATCTAGTTATCTCACATGGATTCAAAATAAATGAAAGTGACAAATGCATTTATTATAAATTAGAAGATAATATTTGCACTATTATATGTTTATATGTGGATGACATGCTTATTTTTGGATCAAATATTTATGTTGTGAATAATGTGAAAACGTTGTTAAGAGCTAATTTTGATATGAAAGATCTTGGAGAAGCGAGTGTAATCCTTGGTATAAAAATAACTAGGTCTGAAAAGGGAACTTCTCTATATCAGTCTCACTACGTTGAAAAGATCTTAAAGAAATATAATTACTTTAACTACAAACCTGCATTTACTCCTTATGATCCTAGTGTAAAGTTGTTCAAGAACACCGGAGATGGTGTTAGACAAACTGAGTATGCAAGCATCATTGGTAGCTTACGTTATGCTACTGATTGCACTAGACCAGACATAGCTTATGTTGTGGGACTACTATGTAGGTTTACCAGTAGACCTAGTATAGAGCATTGGAATGCTATTGAAAGGGTTATGAGACACCTTAAGAGAACTATGAACCTTGGATTACATTATAAAAAGTTTCCCGCTGTTTTAGAATGATACAATGATGTAGATTGGAAAACTTTATCAGAAGACTCCAAAGCAACTAGTGGATATATATTTAACATAGCTGGTGGAGCTGTTTCTTGGAAGTCTAAGAAACAGACAATATTGGCTCAATCTATAATGGAGTCTGAAATGATAGCACTAGCCACTGCTAGTGAAGAAGCAGGTTGGCTAAGAAGTCTGTTAGCTGAGATCCCTTTGTGGGAAAGACTGATACCAGCTATCTTGATCCACAGCGATAGTACCACGGCTATTGCAAAGATTCAGAACCGTTACTACAACGGAAAGAGACGAAAAATATGTCGTAAGTATAGCACTGTTAGAGAATTTCTCTCTATGGGAGCTGTAAGAGTGGATCATGTACGTTCTGATGAAAATTTGGCAGATCCTTTGACGAAAGGATTACCAAGAGAGAAAGTTTTCAAAACCTTAAAAGGAATGGGATTAATGCCCTTAGAATGAAGAGTCACTTATGATGGTAACCCAACTTATAGACTGGAGATCCCAAGAAATAAATTCAAAGGGTAATAACAAGTCATAAAGTGATATGAGATGTATCATGCTATTTATCAAATCCCATTCTATATTGTTAGAAGCATGAAGTCCTGAAGCGATAGAAAAGGATGAGTTAATTGTTAAACTCTTAATGAGTTCTATACTCTATATGGAGTGGAGTACATAGCTACAGGAGTACTCTTGATAGACTCACCTATGTGAATGTGGAAGTGTGGCCGCTTCCTATGAAATTTTTTGGGCAAAATTTACTAGAGCGTTTACTATACTGGGATACATGTGCATGGCCGTAAAGCACAGGCTTTTCGAACTACACCTTGGAAAGGTTGTGTGTGTGATGATTGTTAGAGATAGAGTTCAAAACTACGAGTTACTCTAGTATATTCTAAAGCATCAACACTATGCAAAGGTTCAAGTCGATAGACACCTTTTCGCTTATGCACAATCTTATAATTTTAATTGATCGGTTGCTCGATGAAAAATTATTTTTATATAAAATTCAAGTGGGGGATTGTTGGAAAAAGATGAAATTTATTAAAAAATTGATTGTTGGAAAATGTGCCTTGTCCCACATTGCTTTTTTACATTATTTTAAAGAGGTATAAATAGTGAAGAGTTGGCTATTGGGATTGGGCCCCAAGGGGCACCCACTTTTGTGGAAGGAGAGAGGACCTAGGCAAATGTGATACCACACACACGCGCGCATGCCGCCGCCGCCGCCGCTGTCCGTCCGACCGACCGGCCGTGCTGTGCCGAGCCGAGTCCGAGTCCGAGTACATGTGTGTGAGGTGAGGTGGTATTTTATTTTTTGGTAAATTATTAAAAATATGGCCGTTAAATGGCCGTTTGTCTTCTTTATTCAGAAAAAGAGCCGTTACTCGTATTTACTCACAAAAATATCCGTTATCCGTTACTCGTCTTTAATTTGAAAATGGTTGTTACTCTTCATTACTCAGAATGGCCGTTACGCTCTTAATTCCCAGACATTACCGTTTTATTCATAATTACCACACGGTTTCTAAAACCTATAAAAGGAGGGCTTCAGCTCTCATTTGATACACAACAATCTACAATCTCATCTCCCTACGAAAAACAATTCTCTCTACAATTTCTAAGTTTTCTTTTTAGTTTTCCGAGTAACAAATTTTTAGGTGTAGCATTCCAGTCTTCATCAGTGCAGTGAAGTTCTGAGACAGAGATTAAGATTCTGAGCTGTTTTATCCTGGGGACGACGAGGCTATGTTTGCTTGCACAAATTGGGCAGAGCCGCGAAATGTCTTAAAGAGAGCGACCTAGTCTGCGACTTAGCCCAAGCAGTTACTTTCAAGTTATCGGTAATATTGTTCCTACATTGTTTTTATAAACTTGCATCAACGTTTCAAGGAGCTTCGAAACGAAGTTTTTGATTCCTGAAGATGTAAACCATCCCCCACAAAAAAAAAGGATTACACTATCTTCTTCTAAAAGATATTTCTTAAGAATATGTGTCATATATATTCTTTCAAGCCACCTATCATTCGAGACAAGTAGTTAAGATGCAGGAACACTACTGGGTTTTTATTTAATAAATAGTATTTTTAGGTTAAAAATATTAAAATATAAACTTTTTAGTGAAAATATAATTTTTAGAATTTTTTTGAATTTTTACGCATGATCAATTAGAAGTTGTCATATGGCTTGTCACGCAAGCAGAAGAGCTAACTGGAAAAGTCATATGGACACTACGTAAGATGGGACAACGAATCATAGATCGTCACGTGTGAGGAGCATGGTAGCACGTGCCACATGTCAACACGACATTTAATCCAAGTTTGGAGAGCGATCAAACTTTCACACCACGTGTCGTCATGCGATTGCTTCCCACATTCCACTCGTGCGCCATGCCATTTGTTATCACGAATCACGTTACTTCACATGGCGCTGAATGAGCATGCATTGACTCGAACCAGTCTCCCCTGCCATACATTGAGCTTTGATTTTCCCAGTAAATTATGTGTGCCACGTTTCACGCTGTGATTGGTTGATACTATTTATTTTGCTTGTTTTGATCTCAACCCTTAATATGAAGCTAATCTAACAGTCCAGATTACACCTTAACTATATTTAAGTTCCTAATCACCCTATAAATCCTAAGGAGTCACCATTAGCATAATTTTAGTTAGTTTTTGGAGCTAAAAAGATAAGAAAATACAGAAAAATTCAAAAGGAGATATAATTTTTGTAGAGATTCAAGAGAAGATTAGCACTACAATTCAAAAGATTGATTATATTTCTTCTTCTACTCTTTTCTTTATCAATTTTTATGTCTTTCTTTATGGATAAAATTATGTGTAGTTAATTTATTAATCTAGAGATCTTATAAACACAATTTTCACCATATGATGATCTAATATTTTACCCTAATTATAATTATAATTTAATTATATTATTTAATCTGATTTTTATGCTATAAATTGGTTGGTCAATAATTTATTTATATAGGCAATTAAATAGATTTGAGAGAATTATTTAATTGCTTGTCTTGATTAAATAACATGTATAGTTTCTAGGCAAAAATGTATAATTCTTATGTATGTGATCCATAAATGATGAACTTAATAAATAGTATACAATTTAATTGGTATAAGAGTGTGATTAAATTAATTACTATATTATGTGTAATTTACTTGAGAGAGAAATACATGATAGGTTAGATTCAATTAATCATTTAATTAATTGATAATTATATTGAGGGGATTTTAACGATCCATATGTTTAGAAAATTGGAGGATTGAGTATTCCTGGATATTTTCTCATATATATTTTTAGTTATCAAATCTAATTTAATTAATTATTGCTATTTAATTTTAGTTATTTTAATTTTTCTTCCTTAAAATATAAAAACACAAAAAATTGATTTTTATTTTTTTTAATTTGAAAAATTAGTTTATAATAAAATAATCTCTATGAGAATGATTTTTTTATCATTATATTACTTGTTGTGATACGTATATTTGCGTATTCATTGCACGCACTTCATGTGTGGCGATCAATGTCTTATTTAATGTCTCTAATAGACTCATAGTAAAATATTATCTCATTTAATTTAAATATTATTTCATCTAATTTCATTTTATTTAAATTGTAACCCTAATATGTCTAATTTTAAATAATTTTTTTAATTAAACTTATATTATAAATCATCATTTATTGTATTTTTATATTATTATTAATCTTATTCAAGTTCATTAGTGACAAATGAGAAATCCCAATTAATATTGTTTTATTATTCTCTTATCTCATTAAAAATTAAGTGAGACAAAATTAAATAAATTTTAAAATATAATGAATTATTTCATGAAACTCATTTACATCTCATCTTAATTTGTACCTTGCTGGTGACATTAACTCTTATCCCTCGATATTCAAGAGGAGAGTTTATTTTTTATTTATTTATGTGTTTGGGATATTGTAACTTGACGTAATTTCTCTTATTATTTTTCCTTAAGTTACTCGGGATATGTATTAAGTTGTCTTCGTCAATAAATTTCACTACCTTTAGGTATTGGTACAATCTTTTTATGGACAAGCTCATCAATGTTTCACAGTTGTCTACGTGTACATAAAACTGAACTTTTATGGGACATTGTATCCCTATTTTTTCAATTCCACAAGAAACCATTCAATATAATAAGTTCTCTGGCCAAAGAAATTAACCATTTGTACTGCTAAAGAAACAAATTGATCCCACTCTTTCCACGAACATTAGGAGCTTTAAGTGTAAAAAAAAATCAGGCTTTTCGTAATTTTTAATTAAAATAAAAACTTTATAATAATAAATTGAAGATCCCAATTATATCGTGTTAATCATATTTATATCGTGTTTTGAGCTTAATCGTGCCGTGTTCATGTGTTGATTGATACATGAAAAATTTCTTAATCTTTTTCATATATTTTATCTATAATAGTAAAAAATAACAAGAACTTTAATAACAATAAAAATTACTTACCATTTCTTACTAAATTTCCTATCGGTGACATGTTAATGTATTAGAGGATAATTGCAATAAGATGAACAGGGATGAGGCACTATTGTATTCTCTTTTGTAAGGGTTGATGTATATATTAATAACATCAAAGTTTAATCTATCTACCTATATATGCTCTTTTGCACATACAAACATTTATAAGTTCCTTCTCCATGTGCAATAATGTCGAACTAAGTTTTTCTTAAACTACATAATGTTATTTGGCTGCACTTGTTGACCCCAAAACTCCTAACTTCATAATTTTAGCACATTTAGTTCTTTTTGATTAAATTTATTAAAATTAAAAAATTAATGAACAAATCTTACGAAAATAAATTAGAAAACCAAATTAATTAAGTTAGAGATGATGAATGTTATTTAGTAATATTTTAAAATTAATAAAGAAGATTTACGAGAGAAGTTGTCAACAAAATGAATAAAAAGTTAGGTCGATTGTTTCTTTAGTAATTATCTTCTTTTCTAATTATTTATAAACAGCTTAATTAAACTTAGAAGTTATTTTGTTTTTGTTATGTTTTTTATTTTTTTATTTTTTTGAACAACTTATTGGAAATGGTTACATGGCTTTATGAATAACTTTCAATTGGTTCAACTGAGGACATAAAAACAAAACAAAAAAAGATCACAAAGATCATGGCTAGCTAGATCTAAAACAGTAAAAAGGCCACTGCAGGAACTTAACAAGTATGTTATTCTCATAGTGTTAGAAAAATTTCTAGTTCTGTTTCATAACTATCAATTAAAATACTTTAATTTATTACTTTTGTAAAAAAAATTATTTTAATTCCAAAAATATGAATAAAGTACATAAAATATAAAAATTTAAATTTAATTAAATTTAATATCTTTAGCCAAAGTTGTAGTACCGCTCAGCACCCTTGTATCATGCACGAAGATAATGGTGGCCGGAGTGCATCTGAGTTGTTGCTCACTAACCTCACCGGCCATCTCTTTACTTCAATTACAGAGACCCTGATTAATACTCCATGCATCTTTATGCATGTTAGGGGAGTGAATTCTCCAACCTTCCTTACTATAATTTGTTTGACATATTGTGAAATTTCACTCTGATTTTGGTCTTCCAAATTGCTTAATATTGTTATTCTACAGTACTAATTTAGATGATGAGATGCGTGGGTTATTACTAGAAATTCATGTCATTAACTGTGTTCTTATTAGAAACTGTAATGTGAGAATAAATTAAGAATATCGATATTATTACAATATAAGTTATTATCTTCCTAAAAATATTTTATTAATGACAATTTTATTCAATAATAATGATATTAATTTATAATTAATATTACGAATAAAATATACATTTTATGCAATTTATTTTAGAAATAACCAAAGTTATTATAAACAAAAGTAAAATATATATTAAAATCAATTTTTTGTGTTTTTATATTTTAAATAAATAATATTAAAATAACTAAAATTAAATAACAATAATTAATTAAATCAAATTTAATAACTAAAAGGATATATGAAAAAATATATAAAAATACTTAATCTCTTAATTTTCTAAACATATGAATCACTAAGATTCTTCCAATATAATTCTCAATTAACTAAATGATCAATTGAATCTAACCTAACATGTATTTTTCTTTCAAGTAAACTACACATTATATAATAAGTAATTAAATCATACTCTCGTGTTAATTAAATTACATACTACTCATTAAGTTCATCAATTATGGATCACATATATAAGAATCATACATCTCTACCTAGAAACTATGTATGTTATTTAATCAAGACAAACAATTAAATAATTCCCTCAAATCTATTTAATTGCTTCTATAGACAAATTGTTGGTGAAACAATTAATATCATAAAAATCAAATTAAATAATATAATTAAATTATAATTATAATTGGGGTAAAATATTATATTACCTAATGGTGAAAATTGAGTACATAAGATCCCTAGATTAAAAAATTAATTATAGATAATTGTGTTCATAAAACTCATATTTTTCATAAAGAAAGGCATAAAAACTGATAAAGAAAATAGTAGAGAAGAAATATACTAATTTTCTCTTGAATCTCCACCAAAATTGTATCTCCTTTTGAATTTTGTTGTATTTTCTCTCTTTTTAGCTTCAAAAATAAACCAAAATTATGCTAATGGCGGCTCATTATGGTTTATAGGGTGATTAGGAGCTTCAAATTGATATCAAAACAAGCTAAATCAACAGAGCCAATTAAGCACAACGCGACACATGACACATGAAATTTATTGGGAGAAAAAGAGCACGATGTATGGTAGGGAAGACCAAACTGAGTCAACGTACGTTGAGTTAGGGCCATGCGGCACAACAATATTTACGGTAACAGATGGTATGGCGTACGATGGAATGGTTAGATGAGTAAAGTGGTGACACGAGGTGTGAAGGTTTGATCACGCTTTGAACTCGAATTGAACACCGTGTCGACACGTGATATGCGGTTCATCATCCTCACACACGGTTATCTATAATTCGTTATCCCTGCTTACGTTGCGTCTACATGACTTGTCCAATCAGCTCATTTTCTTGCATAACATACCACATGATAGTTCTTGATTTGTCCTGCGTTAAAAATTCATAAAAATTTCAAAAGATATATTTTTTTCTATTTTTACTAAAAAGTTTATATTTTAATATTTTAACATCAAAAATATTATTTATTAAATAAAATATATAAATATTAAATAAAAAAAATAAGATGATTATTTTACTTTCATAAATTCTATCATGTTTCTTTCTATTCTTGCTCTATTTGGTTATTTGAGGAAATCAATATTTGCCTTGTTTAATTACACGCTGATAGCATGTATTTACCTACTGAATATATCTTTTGCTTGGTTTATCGTACTAAGACATAAATATTAATTGATGTTATAGCGGTATTATGAAATAGAAAATTATACTCTTTATGATATTACATTGTCTTTTCTTTGCAATTGTAGTTTTTCTAAAAGAATTTGTATTTCACAACTTTTGGTTCACAATTGACTAAGCATTCTAATTTTGTAAGTAATAAAATAACGTGAATTCATAAACGATAGAGTGTGGTATTTCACGATTTATGTATTACTTAATTTTATTTTTATAAAATAAGTGAATTCATATTTTTGAAATAGTAAAATTTTGCATACGATAAAATTGTTTGATTTTGAGTTTCGAAATAAATAAATTTTATTTTTAAAAAAAATTAGTGAATTTTATTTTCACTAAAGATAATATGTCGTATTTAAGAAATAACGAATTCTGTATTTATTAGTTTTATAGTTTATAAAATATTCAGATTTTACACTTATGAAATATTTGGTTATCAAAATAATAAAAGTGGTAAATTTTATATTCACAAAAGAAGTAAATTTTATATCATTGATTTTGAAGTACTTAAATTTATAATATGTGAATTATTAGGTTTCATATTATTCAAATATGTTTTGAAAATAGGTTTTAAGAAAAAATAAATTTTTGGTGGTGTGAAAATTAATTTTTAAGTTGAATTAATTAATTTTGGATTAATTGTATTAAATTAAAATCTTAAAATTATTTTTCGTATTCTAAAATTTAATTTTGGTTTTTTTATATTAGTGCATCTAAAGTATTAATATATTTTGAGATGACAACAAATACGATGGATGACATCATCATGTTAGTTGTTATTTTTCTGATGTAAATTTCGTCGAGTCTAACTCAAAATAGTGATGGATCGATATCGGTGCTATCAGATACATATGTTCAGATAATGAGTTATTCACTTCTTTCAAACCATTTGAGAATTGGAAGAAGTTGTGAATGAGGAACTCTGTAACCTCTATGCCTGAGGGTAAGTAAAGTAATCCTAAATATGACATTTGGAAGATAGATGATTCTAAATAATGTATTGTACAAGCTAGAGATATAGAAGAACTTTGAGAGGTTTATTATTAAAGGGGCTATCCAAACTCGATGTAATGACTAATAAGTCAGAAATTAATTATGTTATTAATTTTTCTGTTGATTTATTTATCTTCCAAATTATGGAATGGAAGATTAGGTCACTTGCACAGGTTAAATAACATAAATTATATACCCTTTCTATAAATTGGTTTTAAACATAAGTATGAGATTTGTATAGAAGTAAAATGATTAGTCATCTTTTCACTCAATTGAGAAGAATATAAAGCTACTTGATTTGATGCATAGTATTTTATGTGATTCGATTTTTTTGAATAAGGGATAACAATAAGTATTTCATTACTTTTGTCGAGGACGACATGAAATATTGCTATATATATTTGCATAAAAGTAAAGATGAAGGTAAAAAGAAATTTATTTTTTATAAATTTGAAGTTGAGAATCAATTCAACAAGAAAAATTAAGGTTTTATGAAGTAATAGTGGATGTAAGTATGAAGCATTGTTTTGTGAACATCATTGTAACTCTCATTGCACTTGTGTCTATGTGTTGGCTTCCCGAATACAAAACATGGTATCTGCCATTTTATTTAGTTTTTTTTTTATTTTCCTCTATGCAAGGTTGGTTACTGTAGATAAGTAATTCACATACGTATATAGTTAGATATAATTTGTATGTAAGTATGTTTACACACACACACTACAGAATTGACATTCGTAGTGTGCATGCTAGAAAAATGTTAATTTTTGGCGTGTTTCAGGTGCGAGTATTTATGAATAGTACTCAATATTTTTAGAAACAAGAAAAATGATATTTGTTAGCACCTCACCACCAAGCTTACCACTAAGCTTCCCACCATCCTTAGCACCACCCTTGGTAAGGTGGCTGACGATGTAACAAAATTGAGTCTTATAAATACTAAATAATATAATTGGTTGCCTAAGAGGCTAACCCAAGTCTTTTAAGAGAAAATGTAACCATAATGCTTCACAAAGCCCAAGTGTTATACCTCATTATTTGGCTTCTATGCATGCGACAACATGTTAATTGTTTCTCCATGGCACAGGGTTACCTCCTAGAAAGGTGAAATATCCTAACACATATCAACTATCAATTATTGATCCAACCCAGTTAGTATTAATAAATGCATCTAATATTTGAAAGTTTATATATTTAGAGAATAAAATTCCCTTTTTAGATGCAAACTTCAAAATGCATAAACTAATGGACAATACTCAAAACATAGGCAAGATATGGTCTTGTATATGCCAAATCATCCACCTTCCATCAACTCTCATGTATCTTTCTTTATCGACTAGAACTTGATCAATCTTGATACATAACTCCAACCCTTCTTCTACTGGTGTACTAACTAGTTGACACACTAACATACCAATCTTATTAAATAAATCTAAGGCAATAGAAATATTCCTTCCTTAGATCGAGAAACCTTGACTCCAAAAAAGAATTTTAAATGACCTAAATTCTTCATCTCAAACCCTCTTCATAAATGTATCTAAAGGATTTCATTTCCTCTTTTTTATTTTATGTAACCATCATGTCACCTGTATATGTAATTAGGACAATGAACTTACCATTCTTTTTTAAAAATAGAGTATGATCTAAATTTCTCGGATGATAGCGAAAGTATAGCATTGACTTTGTGAATCTTTCAAACCATGTCTTGGATATTGTTTTAACCTATACAATGACTTATTCAATATGTACACCTTCTGGCTATTATTTTATGGTACTATGCATCCTTGTGAGTTGTTCATATAGATTTCATCATATAGCTTGCCTTCACATTGAATTATTGTAATGATCAATCTAAATTTAAAGAAAAAAAAAGTAGGATATAAATTGTATTAATTTTGACTAATTGTGCAAATGTATCTATATAATGGATCCCATAGGTTGGAGTGTATTATTTTCCTATTACTCTGGCTTTAAATAGTTCAATAGTACTATATGCTTTGTATTTCATAGTGTAAATCTATCGACAACCAACTAGTTTCTTTCCTAGTGATGATCAACAAGTTCTGATGTTTCATTATTTTGTAAGGATTTCAACTCTTCATTCATGATAGTCTTTTATCTTGGATGAGTCAAAGCTTTTTGCACATTTTGATGAATATATACAGTAAATAATTGATTTATAAATGATTGATTTCATTATGAAAGTGATGGTTAGAGACATAATTCCTACTCATGTGATATTTTACTTTACTAGAAAGGTCAGGTTTATATATGGTTCTAATAATGTCACAATTGGGATGTGTTAGAAGTATTTTCATGTCTGGTTCAATTGTAGGAGCATCCTTTATAAAAAAAAAATTGGTTAAGTTATCAACAACTTGGGGTATAAGGGACTCATACTCAAATTTGGTTGAGATGAACTTGTATCAAAATCTTAAGAGTTATGATCATTGGATTCTACTTCATTATCTTTATGTTGAAAGCTATGACCATTTGAATCCAATCTACCTATGTTTTCATAATTTTCACATTCATGAATCAGACTTCCTTCACACGAAAACAAATTATATATAAGAGTTTGAATTTATGTATTGTTACAATTTAGGCTCAAAAATATATTGTATCTTCATGAAAACATTAATGGTTATAAGCATTTGCTTTGTTGGAAGATGATAGCATTGATATCTTTTTTGTTATACATCACATCCCATAAAACTAGAATGCATTGCTTGAGAAGTCATCTTATTATATTGTTCACGAGTCGGAAAAGTCCTCTCCACCTACCAATGAATAGAATTTTCTTTTATTTATCACATCGTTCACAAAGGGAGGAAAAAAAAGAATTATGTATCTTAAATTTGATATAAAATTTAAATAATATGACCTAATAAATATAATTAGATTTATATTATTATATCTAATAAAAATTATCACATCAATTATAATATATAATTATACTGTAATTCATCTTTTTTGCACTCTTGGTGTCTTCTTCATAACGAAAGTCTTTTATTTTATCCAAATTTAAATAAAAATTTTAAAAAATCATAAAATTAATTTTTAGTACTTTTTTAAAAAAAAATTATTTTTATTTTTTTCTTTTTTCTTTTTTCAACTAAAATTAATATATTAGTTAGTTTTAACATTTCTAAATGATTATTCTTGAAAACTACGTTAATTAATAGAAGTTACTTGTGTATAATTAATAAATATGATATTTTATGAATTTTTATTTCATTAAAATTATTTACTAAAATATGTTTTATAATGATTTTTATTATCATAATAATTAAATTTTATTAATTTAAGTTTTTTTTAGTATAGGAATACTATTGTAAATTATAATGCATTTCATTTGATTTGATTCCATTCCAATTACAACCGATAACAATAATTTATTTATATTTATATTTTCAAACTAAATAAATAGTAATATTTTATCGAGGATTTGGTATACCACGCTGGAAATAATAAGTGAAAGAAAGGTATTTCTTCGATCAATTCCTACCACTAACTTACTATTTATATAGATAAGCTAACAAAGGTTCATCATTCATATCCTTTCTTCGACTCCATAAGCTAGTTTTGTAGACACAAAACTTACTCAGATCATGAAGCAGACTCAAATCATCTTTGAGATAAACCTCGCCTCTGCACTTGTCTTCCTTATCATCATTATTTCATGTTCCTCTTCATTATCTCAAGGTATGTGAATTAGAATTATATTAATCCTTGCGTGTGTAAAAACTCTCACAAGATCTTCAAATCAGTAGATTCGAATTAATTTAAATCAATGTATATAAACTAATCAAACCCAACTAAGCTAGCTCCAAAGAAATATTGATTTAATTTGATTTAAAAAATTTAAGAAACTATTAAATATAAGTTAATTAATTCAGTTTTTAAATAGCAAGAGCTAATCAAAACCTTACCGACTTATATATACATTTTATTATGTTTAATTTATTTTTCCTCTTTAATTTATATAGTTTTTATTATTCATCCTTTATTTTAAAAAACTTAAATTTCTAACCTATTAGTCCTCTATAATCCAAAGATTTTTCAATATTTGTATGTATGATATAAATCTCTATTCAATTTAATACACCTGTATTTCACCTAATAGACTACTTTAAAATCTTAAAACTCTATATTTAAACAATATCAATTATAATATCACGTACATAATAAAAATTATAGAACTTAAAATTCACATAATTAAATTTATCTTAAAGAAACAAAATTAATATGCCACAAGCTAAAGAAAAAAAAATAAAAAATTAATCATCACTAACTAATTCTAGGTACAAATTTCACTACAATCCCTCTATCTATTGCAATTAAAACTAATTAATCTGTATTTTGTCACCTTTTTAATATAATGGAATAAACTGTTCTTAAAATTAGCTAGTGGACATAAATACTCTACAAAAGCTGGTAAACTTGATCGATCACTCACCCTTAATTCTTTTATTTTTCAAGAACCAATTAAATTAAATTATTTTGAGTTTTGAGTTATGAGTTTTAATTTAGTTAAAACAATCCTCTATTTGGACCCCTAATCATATTAACACTTTGTTTACAATAGGAAAACCACTTCCTCATATGACTTCAGATGTAAAAGAAGTATCAGGCAAGTACTTTGATTACATTATAGTAGGAGGAGGCACAACAGGTTGTCCCCTAGCTGCAACACTATCTGAGAAGTTCTCAGTGCTTTTGGTTGAAAGGGGCGATTCTTCCTATAAAAATCCCTTAGTATATGACAAAAGATACTTTGGTTTTCCATTGATCCAAACTAATAAATATACATCAATAGCTCAAACCTTTGTCTCGGAAGATGGTGTTCCAAACATGAGAGGAAGAGTTCTAGGAGGATCATCTGCTATAAATGGTGGGTTTTACAGTAGAGCTAAAGATGATTTTGTGAAAAAAGCTGGATGGAATATGAAACTAGTGAAAGAGGCTTATGAATGGGTTGAATCAAAAATTGTTTTCAAGCCTGAGTTGACTCCATGGCAGATAGCTATAAAGTTCAGTCTCCTTGAAGCTGGAATTCTACCATTTAATGGTTATAGTTTGGAGCATTTAGAAGGAACTAAAGTGGGTGGGACTACTTTTGATCAATTTAGAAAGAGACACACCTCTGCTAATCTTCTTGAGGCAGCAAACATAGATAATATTACAGTTCTTTTGAATGCTACTGTAAAGAATGTCCTCATCCATAAAAAAGGTAAATCATGAAATGTTCAATTTCACATTTACTTATACTCACAGATAACACTACATCTTCACATTCATATTTAAAAGATGAATTTCTTGATGTTCATGTGAATAGTAGCTCAATTGTCATATGCAGGTAAGAAGAATGTTCAAATAGCTCATGGGATAAAGTTCATCAAAAGTGATAGCAATTCAAAACAAACTTATAGAGCTTATATTAACAATTCAAGGGGAGATATCATTCTAGCAGCAGGAGCACTTGGTAGCCCTCAAATTTTATTATTAAGTGGAATTGGTTCTAAAAATCATCTTAAGGAATTGAACATCCCAATTGTAATTGATTTAGAGGGTGTTGGACAAGAAATGAAAGACAGCCCTGGTATTTCCTTCTTAGCAAATTCTAAGCCACAAAAAAGACTACCTGATACAGTTAATGTAGTAGGCATAACAAATAAATTCAAAATCATAATTGAATCATCGATTATACCCACAAGCTTAAATGCCACAAATATGTCAATTGTTGCAAAACTTGCATTTACTTCATCAAAAGGACAACTTAAACTGAAAAACAAAAACCCCAGACAAAATCCATCGGTTAGATTCAACTATCTATCAAACGAAGAAGAAATTGCAGAATGTGAAAGAATGGTGAAATTGCTTGAACGTGTAGCAACTTCTAAATCAGTTTATAAGTTTCTGGGTATTGAAACTAAGAACAATTCATTGTCTGATGAAAAGGACCTAAGAAAGTTATGCAAGAAGAATGTTATAACCTTTTTCCATTATCATGGTGGTTGTACTATGGGATCAGTTGTTGACAGTAATTACAGAGTCCATGGTGTTGAGGGATTGAGAGTGATAGACGGCTCTACTTTGTTGGAATCACCTGGCACAAATCCGATGGCTACCCTCTTGATGTTGGGAAGATACCAAGGAATCAAAATTCTTGAAGAAAGAAAAAATTGATTTCTCTTTGAATATAATACAATAATATTACTAGGGCTTGATGCTTGAACTTTCCTTTGGGTCTCAGATCTGCCTACCAAACTCATCTATTTTCTTTGTCTATTTGTGTTAAGTTTATATATATATATATTGATATTTTATTTACATATTATTTTCCTATCAAGCTTAATGAGTCTGATGAAAAGTTAATTTTAGTTGGATCGAATGTAATTTATAATTATTGAATCAACACTTCCTCTTAATTTAGTATTAAATGTCTTGCATGGTCAACTTGTTTAAAAAATTTGTGAATACTTAGTGAGAATGTTGGTAAATTAATCTTCTAGCAAAATCTTTATTCTTCTAACTTTTCTCTAATGAATAATTTGTTCACTTCGAAGTGTTTTGTATGATCATGTTGAATTAGATTGTGATCAATATCACATATTGTTTTATTATTACAAAATAATATAATTGGTTGTCTAGGAGATAACCCAAATCTTTTAAGAGAAAATGTAACCACAATGCTTCACAAAGTCCAAATGTCATGCCTCAATATTTGGCTTCTATACTTGAACATGGGTTGTTTCTTATTTCTCCATGGTACAGGGATACCTCCTAGAAAGGTGAACTACCCTAACGCATATCAACACTTAATTATTGATCCAGCCAAGTCAACCTCAATATATGCATCAATTCTTTGGAAGTTCATATATTTAGAGAATATAATTTCCTTTTTAGGTGCAAACTTTAAATACTTCAAAATGTATATTTTAATATTCATATGTTTCTTTTCAAGATTATGCATAAGCTAATGGACAATACTCGAAACATTGGCAAAATTTGGTCTTATATATACCAAATACGTCCACCTTCCAGCAACTTTCTTGTATCTCTCTTTATACATAACATCAACTTCCTCTACAAGTGACTGATTGACAAACTAACATACCAGTATCTTTAAATAAATCTAAGACAACAGAAATATTCCTTCATTCGATCAAGAAACCTTGATTCCAAAAAAGCATTTCAAATTATCTAAATTCTTTATATCAAACCCTCTTCATAAGCATCTCTAAAATATTTCATTTCCTCTTTGTTGTTTTTTGTAACCACTATATCACATACATATGTAATTAGGGAAATAATCTTACCATTTTGTTTTTTTAGGAATAGGGTATAGTCTAAATTTCTTGGATGATATATGATAGCCAAAGTATAGCATTGACTTTGTGAATCTTCCAAATCATATCTTAGGTGTTGTTTTTATTCAATTTGCACATCTTTTGCTATTCTTTTATGCTATCATGCATCTTTATGAGTTGTTCATATAAATTTCATCAAATATTTTTCCTTCACATTGAATTATTGTAATGGTCAATCCAAATCTGTAGTTAAAGATATCAAGACATGAATTCTATTAATTTTGACTACTAATACAAATGTATCTATATAATGGATCCCATAGGTTGGAGTGTATCATTTTATTATTACTTTGGCTTTAAATCGTTCATTGGTACTATTTGCTTTATATTTCACAATGTATATCTATCGACAACCAATTCATTTCTTTCCTAGTGACGATCAACAAGTTCCCATGTTTCATTATTTTGTAGGGATTTCAACTCTTCATTCATGACAACTTTTCATCTTAGGTTAGTCAAAACTTCTTGCACATTTTGATAAATAGATATAGTAGATAATTGATTTATAAATGACTCATTTCATTATAAAAGTGATGGTTAGACATATTGTCACTACTCATGTTATATTTTACTTTACTAAAAAGGTTAGGTTCATATATGGTTCTAGGAATAACTCAGTTGGGATGCTTTGGAAGTATTTTCCGATTTTGTTCAATTGTAGGAGCATCCTTTATAAACAATTGGTTAAGTTATCAATAATTTAGGGTATGAGACTCATACTCAAATATTGTTTTAGATGAACTTGTTTCAAAACCTTAGAGTTGATGATCATTGGATTCTACTTCAATATCTCCATGTTGAAAGCTACTATTACCATTTGAATCCAATCTACCTATGTTTTTATAACATTTACATTCACGAATTGGATTTTCTTCACGTGAAAAAAAATTATATATAAGAGTTTAAATTTCTATGTCGTTAAATTTAAGCTCAAAATACATTATATCTTCATGAAAAACATTTATGGTTATAAACATTCACTTTATTGAAGGATTATAACATCTTTATCCTTTTTATTTTAGGCCATATCCCATAAAACCATAGTGTATTGCTCGAGGAGCCACCACATTACGTTGTTGTTTATATAAGAGACAAATGTCACACAATAGAAGATAAATTTTAGATATTCGATGTAATAATTACTTTTGTTGAAACCTGAAATGGTATTTGGAAGTCAATAGACTGAAAGGTACCATGTTGATCAAATATGCTATAGAGGTAAGTGCTTCCCCTTATAAGATATTGATGTATGAGCTTTAATTAATTATGCACGAAAAACCTCCAAAAAGTCATTTTTTTTTTCATTTTGTAATACCATTTTGTTAGGATGTATCAAAACAATTATGTTGATTAGCAATCCATTTTGATTTCAAATATTGATGAACTTCAAAACTTTTATATTCGTTTTCATTGTCATTACGTAGAACCTAATCTATGATTTTTAATGAGTACGAACCATTTTATGAAAATTTTAAATAAAAATTTACTTTACTTTTATACTTTACTAAACATACCCAACTCATTCTACTATAATAATCAATAAATGTAACATTCAAACATAATACTCTGGTAGTAGAAACTTTGAAAGGACCTCACAAATTAGAGTGTATAACTATAAAATATATTAAGGTAAAAAAAAAGAAGAACAATGATTTTTTATCAGTTCACAAATATCACACTTTAGACTAAACATATCAAAATTCATAAATAAATTAAAAAATATTTTTTTATAAATAACCAAAGGAAGCATAACCTAGCTTCCTTTGTGATAATCATATAGTTTTTATGCCTTTGTGTTTGTCCATAGTTTAGAAATAACTATATGGTAAACCTACAAAAATACTATCGAATATTGGATTTATTTTGTTTATATCATAAAACTATTTTTCATTTCGTTTATATCATCAAATATTTAAACTATAGTTCATTTTCGTCTAACTTAATAATAGATTTAAACTATTTCAGATAGTTGTGTTAAATTTAAAACAACTGAAATATTTAAATAGTATATTTAGAATAATAATTTATACTAAATATATCACTTAATTATCTAAATTATTTTAAATATATCATATAATTGTATAAATAAGATAAAAATAATAATGTAATGACACGAATGAAATAAATGTAATAATTTAATAATATAAGTCTATTTAAGTAAATTTGTAACGAAATTTAAAAAAATAAGTTTGTGAATCCCTTACGTTTGAAGAGAACAAATAGTTTTTTTGTTTTCCCTCCTATGCCATTCTCCCTGTAAAGTTGTTATAACTTATTATGTATGAAATTCAAACGAAACTTTACCTCGGAACCCCAACACCATAAACCCTCTTTGCCTATCAAGACGGCAAAGTTCAGACTCTAACGTACAAATTGAGTTTTCAACAAATTTGGCCAAAAAATTTAAACACAATATTTCTAATTGTTACTATTATTTTAATTTTTTTATATTTGAGATACATCCACATTCATTGGCAAAATCCCAAATTAATTATAGATACTTTATTGTCATAAGTAAAAGGATTGATTAAATACCCTGAAAACAGGGAAAAGTCATACGGTGAAGACACTTCTCTTTTATTTATCACATTGTTCACAAAGAAAAGAAAAAAAAAACAAAAGTTTATATATTTTAAATTATATAATATAATGTTATTTATAAATAAATTAACTTATCATGATACCTAATAATGCCCAAAAAAAATAGCACACACTTTTTGCCATCCTGTTTTCTTCGTATCTTTGATCTTTTATCCAAATTTAAATACAATTTTACAACTTTTTTTCATAAAAATTATATTTTAATGTTTTTGGCTAAAAAAACTAATTTTACCTTTTTTTAATTTCAACTAAACGTAATATATTATTTTATCTTGTACATAAATACATAAATGATATAGTTATTAGTTAGTTTTACTTTAATCTTTCAATAAAAAAATAAACACATATTATTTAGATTTTATTCCAAAATTAGCTTAGTTAATAAAAATTATTCATGTATAATTAATAATTATCATATTCTATGTAGAGAATTTTTATTTACCTTAAATCAGTTTAATAAAATATATTTATAATAATTTTTATTAAAACAATAATAATAATTAAATGTGAATAATTTAAATTTTATTGAATATAAAGATATTATTATAAATTATTGTATTTCTTTTTATTTTGCTCCATTCTATTTACAATTCAAATACTACATAAATAATTTATTATTTTATTTACATCATCAAACCAACTATAATATTATTATTATTAATTTTTTTCAAAATGATTAGCTGCACCACGCGGGAAATAACAAAATGAAAGTATTGGTTTTTTTTTTTAAATAAGTATGTGTTCATATATTAACTTTTATTATTAACCTTTGTTAGAATATATTTCATTTCATTTTATTCCATCATAATTTCAAGTAAAACATCACAATAATAATACATTCTTTTATTTATATTACCAAACCAAATAAAATAGTAATATTATTATTTTATTTTGATTCAAACAAATATGAATGCAGGTGCACAAAATGAAAATATGTATTCATAATAATCTATAATATATATAAAATTCTAAATCATGCGTTACAAAATTTTAGATAAATTTTTTCATATATTTAAGTATAATGATAACTATTATTGTATAATTTATTTAAGGTTATTATCTTTTTATTAATTAAATAATAAATTATTAATAAATAAAATATTAATATCTATATTATAATTATTTATTTTTTATTTATATAAGGTTATTTATATTAAGTATCATAAAAAATTATAGTTAATTATCTTAAGTATTTTTTATCAATTAAGTAAAATTATTTATCTTTTTAATAGAAAAATTATTCACCAAAAATAATATAAATAATTATTATGGATCAAATTAAGGTTATCTTTAACATATTATTATGTCAAAAAATTTATTAAATAGTATACTAATTTTTTTCACAAATATTTTTAGTATTTTATTGAAATTAAAAATACACATGTTTTTATATGATTGGTAATATATAAATATTATTAATATAAAATAATATATACAAGCAGATGAGCTTGATTAATGTATGTATATATGTGTATATATATATATATTTAATCTTGATTTTTGAATAAATAAAATATAAATTATTTATTAATTTGTATTTATATATTTATTAACATTTATGTCTTCAAATAATTTCATCCAAATGTTATAATAATTTTTCAATCCTAATTGTTAAAATTATTTGTCATCAGAGCATGTATCTATATAGAAAAAATATCATAGAAGTCCCTTTTTGAGTAAAAATATTGTTTAATTATTTAATTTTAAAAAGATATTCATTAGTTATCTTACTTATAAAAAAAAATTCATTAATATTTTAACTTATAAAAAAGGAGCCATAAAAATACTTTTATTGATAAAAAAAATTAAAACATATATTAATGAAATTATTTTTGTCATTTACTCCAACCCTATCACTCCAAAAGAATTACAAAGATAGTTGGTGGGTATCATTGTTTTATATCATACCCTATAATTGTAAATACTCTTGATAATTTTATTTTTTAAAAAAATAAATTAGGATTATAAAATGTTTTTTTTACAACATTTTATAAATAAAGAGATTAAATATCGTTTTCTCAAAATCAGGGGATTAAATACCATAAATACCACATTTTATATAAGTTAAAGAATAAATGTGACATTCCACCCATATATATATTTGAAGATCTATTTTCTTATTTTTTAAAAAATTATAATTGCATTTTAATTTCTAATAAAACTCTATCTACAAATATTAACACAACTCTTATTTTGCCTTAATATTTTAATTCATTAAATAAAAATAAACTTTAGGCAAAATTATTCAAAATTAAAAATGTTATCGGAGGGAAAATATCAAGGATATCCTTGACTTTCGGTATATCTTTGAGTTTTATAAAATGAGCTCTAAGCCCTTGATTTTTAAGTTAATGTCACTAATGTATTTGGATAGTTAACGACATTAACTTTCTATTCGATTATGTATTTTTCTTTTTTATGGTTCTCATACCAAATAATTTTACGATTTTATTAATTTTTTTAATTTTTTATTTAAGAAATTTTTTAAAAATAAATACTGATTAATTTTTTTGTTTTACAATTTTAAACAAATAAATATTATTTTTAACAATGAAATCTATAGTTTTATTTGATCTTACCTTATTTTAATGAATATGGATCCACCTTTGTTGTCCACTACATCATGTATTTTTAATTATCTTATTAGAAAACTCACCTTCTAGATTGAAAGCAATGACTTATTAACTTCAACTAATGATAGGATCCGTACTTCTTTTTAAGATATAAAAAAGACACTAGATTCTATAGAAAATAAAACTTTTATTCATTAAAAAATTAAGATTATTATAACTATAGTTTACTAATAATTTACTCCATAGGAATTTGTTCATACATTTTTTAAGAAAAGATTGATGTTTTGGTTCTATGTTTAGAACTTGTTATATTTTTCTTCCTTATACAAGAGTCATTTTACAAACATAAGAACAATTACTTTGCATACCTACCCTAAAGACATGAGAAAGAATAAGAATTGCATCTTATCTTGATCTCTTTTCTTCTTTTTTAGAAATAAAGACATGTGAACGAATAAATATTACATTTTATCTTATCTCTTTTTTCATTTTAAAAATTCTTATCGACACTTAATAAAGATACTTATAATCTTCAATTTTATTTTTTACTAGTTCATAAAATTTCTGTTTGGTTTATTCAGCTACGTCCAACTCATTTCGGTTGAATAATGTTTCATAATTGACAAGTTTTCAATATCTTTTTTGAATTATATTTAAATTACTATATGAGATCATTATAACCTTATTTATGGAATAATTTACCTTGATTTCAGAATATGTACCTATTTTTATGGTTTTACGGTATAATTGACTCAACATTACTACTATTTTTTAATTAAGAACTTCTTCATCAAATTATTCTTCTAGAAAAACTCTAGGTTAGTTTACTATTCTCACTGAAGATGTCATTTTTATTTTAATAAAATGATAACGATTGATAGGTTTTCTTTTATGTCAATTCATTATGAAACTAAAAAATCTTAAAAAAACTAGATGATCATATGTTTTTACTCTTTTTTCTAAAAACTTTAGTGACTTTTTTTAAAACTTGTAAGAAAATAATTTAATTTCATTAAATTGTTATTTGGGTAATATTTTCAATTAACACATGATAAAATAATTGATAAACAAGCTTTGAATTTACTCATTCACTAATATTGAATCTGTTGTAACATTGGTTTTCTTTCTAATGTATGAACTTTTATAGTGATGGAAAATAATTTCAAGTTGATATTTTCTTGTTAAATTATAAAGATTTAATCAGTGGTTCTGGTTTATATTTCTTTATCTTTCCTTTTTTTTCTACAAAAATAAAAAATGTTTCATCTATTTTTTTGAAAATTCCTAATCTTGGTATTTTTTTTAGTATTGTCATCTTTCTTTTTGTAACTATTGGGTTTTTAGTGCTGGTGCACAATTGCCTTCTAAGCTGGATACTAAATCACAAGGTCTTAGAAGCTTAGGGGTTTTATAATTAGCAAAACTTCTTTTTACTTCAATCTTATTAATGAGTGCTTTATGTGTTACATTGGATAATCCAGTTATTATTTTACTTCCTTCTCATCATGTCTTATATATTCCTAGGATTGGTCTGTTATAGACAACATAATACATTTTTATTTTTTCTTGATTCTTTTATTTGAGCTCATCTTCATCTATAATTTAAGATCATAAATCTTTTGAGGAGTTATCCTTTTCTTTTTTGATTAATTATGATGTTTTATCCTTTTCTTTTGAGATTTTAATTATGATATTTTATCATTTTCTTAATTCTCTTTCTTTTGAGATTTTAGAACTTTATTTCTTTTCTTTGATCTTTATTTTTATGTTAAGATTGTTCATTTTTCTTGCAATTATAAAAAATATAGTGAGATTAATTCTTTAGTTAAAGCATGAGTTAAATTATTATTTTTTCTAGTAAAATTTTTAAAATCAAATTTGTCTTGATTAAATCATTATTATCATCTAATTAATCTTCCTTGTTTGTAATAAGATGACAATAACTTTTTAATCATTACAAATTTGATTTGAACATCTTTTAGTAAAATATAATAGTTTAGCTAATGTTTTATCTAAAGAATTAGTCTCACTAACAATTTTTACTGTTGTAGGAAAGATGGATAAACTTGACATAGAAAATAAAATAAAAGTTCTAAAAAATCAACTAGAGATTTTTTATCTCAAAAATTCACTCTTATGTGAAAAATAAAAAAAAATCTAGTACTCAAACAAAAAAAGAGATTAAAATCTGAAATAAAAAGGATAAAATATCAGAATTAATCAAAAGAAAAAATGATAACTCCTTAAAAGTTTTATGGTTTAAAATCATAGACAAAGAAGAGCTCAAAGAAAAATAAAAGTATTATATCTTCTACAACGGATCAATTGTAGAAATATATAAGACATTGCTCAAAGCTAGTAGAGTAATAACTGGATTCCCCGATAGTATTCATAGATAGAATTGAAGTAAAAGAAAATTTTTGCTAATTACAAAGTCCCTAAGTTTCTCAAACTCAATGATGTAATAGTCAGTTTAGAAGGCAACTATGCACAAGCACTAAAAAACCAAATAGTTGCAAAGGTAAAGAAGATAATGTTAAGAAAAATACCAAGATCAGTAATCTTTATAAAATAGATTATACATTTCTTATGTCTAAGGAAGAAAATGAAAAATAAAGAAGTATAAACTCAAACCAATGGCTAAATCCTTATAATTTAGCAAGAAAATAGGAAAATATCAACTTAAAATCATGAAATTTTTCATAACAAAAAAAGTCCATATATCAAGAAGAAAACCAATCAAATGCAACAGATTTAACATTACTGAAGGAGCATATCTAAAGCTTGTTTACGAATTATTTTATTATGGTTTGATTGAAATATTTACTCAAGTAACAATTTAATGGAAAACCTATCGATCCTTGTCGATTTATTAAAATAGGAATGTCAACTTTAGCGAGAACAATAGACCAACTTAGGATTCTAACAAAAGAATAGTTTGATGAAAAAGCTCTTAACCTAAAAAGAGCACTAATGTTGAGTCAAATATATCATGAAACAAGAAAAATAGGAACACCTTCTGAAATTAGGGTAAATTACTCCATAAGCAAGATAATGATGATATCATATAGTAACTTGAATATAATTCAAGATATTGTGAAAATTTTCAATTATGAAATATTATTGAACTCCAATGAGTTAGATGTAGCTGAAAGAAACAAATAAGAATTTTACCAACTGGTAAAAAAGTAAACTAAAAACCACAAATGTCTTTATTATATAATGGATGAAAAGTGAACGATATTAACTATCCATGAGAATTAGTGATATTAACTTAAAAGTTGAGAACACCATAGCCCATTTTTTAAAATTTATGTGTATATGTCAAGATAAGCAAAAGGTCTTCATTAACAATATATAGACAATATATGGACAATAGATTTTACTCTTATATCTTTATTAAGATCTTTTAGTTTTACACTTTTTACGTATTCCAGCTTATTAATATTTGAATCTAAAATATTTCTGAGCCTATTGTCCTAACTAATTTCCTTATTTCTAATAACCTCTTATTTTCTTATGTTTTTTTTAGGAATAGATTTTCCTTATAATTAAATTCTAGATTACTTTTAGCTAGTAATTTTGCTATATTTTATAAATGTGGTTTCTACTTTTGGTACATCTCATCACGTTTTCACTTTTTATGTTATCTAATAAACTTTTCTAATGACACGCTTTTTATTTTTGTAACACATATTGTTTTTTTCTTCTAATGTTATTATACTTATCTTATCCATATATTGTGTAAATAATTTATATAAATTTAAGAAGTTATTTTCTATCAAGAAATCAACTCCTATTTTCTATTAATATATAAGATATGAAACTTTTATCTTCCTACTATAGTATCAATATCTTTTATAACTTAGTTAAGGTTAATTATCATGCTATTTTATATTCTAACTATCAAGTCCTTAGGATTGTAGTCCAAAGTTCTTGTAAAATACATATTTACCTGTTACACATATACTAGCTCTAATATCTATATAAGCATGTAAATGATATATATTATATCTTTTGAATTTGTATTTTATTTTTATGTAAGTACTATTAAAATTAGTTATGGTGTATAGGTCATTCATCCTCATATGTTTTCTCTAAATTGTTTTTTTCATCAATGTATTATTCTTCGATGGGTTCTAATTCCATCTTATAAGCTTGTTCTAGTATCTTTACATTTTTTTATGTTCCTTTTTATGGGTTAACCTATTAGGAAATTCATTGGCATAATGATCTTCCTCATTATATATCCAAAATCTATAAGTTTTTTTGCTTAATAAACAATAATTTTCTTTTTTGTGAAGTTTTTTTATTCTAAAATATCTTTTCTTATGAGGTTTTTGGTTATATATTCTATTATATTTAGAAAAAAATTATTTTATGAATTTGAATTTATATTTCTTGAACTTTTTCTATTTTTTCTATTTTTATTTGTAAGGTTTTATACTACATCTATACTTTTCTACCATCTGAAAATTCTCACTATCGCAACATATTTTAAAATTTCTTTTAGCATAATTATATTCACTTCTTTTTTGACATTGTAAAATTATCCAAGATTTTAGGTGTTTTATTTTTGCTACTAAAGTATCTGGTACACATATTTTAGAATTTTTGTAGCATAATTCTATTCGCTTCTTCTTTGGTATTGTAAAATTAACTAAGATTTTAGGTATTTTATTTTTCTCCTAAAGTATCTATCACTGTTACAATATTTCTATTTCTTTAACTTTTTTTTCCAAGAGTTTTATATAAAATTCCTACTAACTTTTGATAAAATATTTTCTTAAATTGTTGTTGTTGTATTTTAGATATCTTATAACAATACATTTCATGCTTACATTTAAAAAAATCTATGTAGCACATATCACAAATTTTCATATTTATTATATGTCATTTAGCCTTATTGATTTCTAATTCACTTATTTCAGTATTGTTATTTCTTTCATCTTTTCTTATGAACTCTTATATATTTCATTCATTATTTTATCAAAATAATGTCTTCTTGTTGCGGAATCTCTTTCAATCCTAAGTTGTATATCATCTAGTAGATTACTAAACAATACTTTAATATTTTCAATCATTTCATGATTTAATAATACTCTAGAGATTGATAGATTTATATTAGTATTTTAATATTTGGATTAGTACACTCATTGCACAAGTTTATTCATCTAATGCCTTTTTCCTATCTCTAATTCATTCTACATCTAAATAGTTAGCTTTATTATTATTTTTGTAAAGTTTGAATTCTGATGGTATAATTCATCTAGTATCCTAATATAATCCTTATTCCATTTTTGTTTGTTGTCTTTTTCCTATCTAGAAGATTAAATTCATATGATCTTTGCTTACCTTTCATTTTTGTGAGGAGTAGAAATTTCTTTTGAATTATGGAGGGCATTACTATGTTTTTTTCCATGTAAATTTTAGAATATTCTAATTCAAAATATATTTCACTAAATACTATCATATCATCTTCTATTTTATTAGAGCTTTTTTTTCTTCAAAATGTTTTCTTAATTCCTTATTGTTAATGTTAGCAGACTTATTAATCTTCGTAATCCTTATTTTCACGATCCATAAATTATTCCACTAATTATTTTCTATATTCACTAGATCTTTTTAGTGATTCTTGTTTCTTTTTAGAATGTCTAGTTGTAAAATTTAATCACAACTATTTTTTCATATTTCTTTAAGGATTTTTTATTGGATTTTATTTATGTTTTGTAAAGATTCTATTTTTTCTCCTAAAAATATTAAGGCTTTTATTATAATTTTTTTGTTATTTGATATGCTTATTATGGTACCATTATTTTCTAATTATATTCCTTGTAACCTATCTTTTGATATTTTAATAGATTTTTTACTTTATAGTTTATCAATTTTTTTGTTATTGACATATTATTTCTTAGATAAGTTTTTTGATTTCTTTAATTTTTTATTTTAATTTTTTTATTTCTTCTTCTTGGTGTCATTCCTGTTTATTTACTTTTGTTTGATCATTTGTAAATTAATTTGTGATAAATTACATTTTTTACTACATTATTTTTTCTTCTTAATGTTAAGATTTTTTCTTTTACATCCAAGTTTCATTCTTTATACATTTCAAAATCAATTTATATTTATAATTTTATCATTTGTCTAATTTTTTGAAAATTTTTATCTATTTATATAAATTTATTTTACTCATGTATTAAAATATTATAACTTTTTGTTAATAAATATCCTACTAGTGCACTAAAATGGATAATTTTTGTTTTTCATTAAATATTTTCTTTCAAATTTATAAGTTAAATATAATACTTGGTTTAAGTTTTTATCATTAATGTTAATGATAAACCTAGAGTATATTGTAAATTTTAATTTCTAATATCTTAGGTTTTTATGAATATTTCCTAATAAATAATTTTTTATTTATTATTATATTATTTAGAAATATTAATTTTATTAATGTATATATCCCTTCTCTAAAGTATGTTTTTATTAATATTTGAATTCTTATATTTAATTTTTTTTTATTATTTTAAAATTTTATGATAATTTATTTGTAATGATTTTTTTATTAATTAATAGTATGTTATATCTTTTTTACAAATCTGTAATATTAATATTTATTTCTTATTACTTATCTTATAATAAATTATATTTTTTTCTTAAAAATATTTTCTTTATTTTTAAAAATGATGAATATTTGAATCTATCTATTTTTTAAGATTTAATCTTTTTTTTTGTTTATTAATATTTATTATGAGAAACATAATGCGATATTTTTGTGTTTTTATTTATATTATACCTTAGTTTTTTTATTATTTTTATTGATAAAAATTAAAATTTATTTTCGTTAATTTTATTTTTTAATAAATTCAAAAATATTTTTAATATTTAAAAATTTAAAAAATATTTATGATATTATTTTAAAGTTTGAGGGTATTATTAATATTAATATACTATTATTGATGGATTTCAAATACTAATTTTGTGATAATTCAATATAATTTGTCCTTTAAATCCGGCCGACATTTTCGGGCCTCACCCATTTTATAAGAGCACGTGTCATCAATTTATTGGTCCATCAAATTTGCAATCAGCAGACTTTATCCTTTTATAAACGTTAAATGTATATATTAATTATAATATATTATAATTTAAAAATAATATTTTTTAAAGATTATTTAACAAGACATTATAAGGAAGGAATTAATTTAGTGGGATTATATTTTAGATAGTTTTTTAATCTTATGTAATATTTTAATGATACTCATATTTAATAAAATGTATTAATTTAATATGATTTTTTTATTTTATTTAAAATCTTATAAATATATATATCACATTTGTGTTTAATAAAAAATATTCGTGAATTTGTGATATTTTTTATTCTTTCCTCTAATTAAGTATTAACAACTTCTTTACATTTTATTTTTGAATTTTTAAAAATATATATTACTATTTTTTTTCTCATTATATATTTTTTAACATTTCTTTTTCATCTATCTAGGACCTAAAAACCTTAACTTATAACTAGATACTATTTACTTATATTTGTCTAAATTTATGTATTATGTAGGTTATGTTTTAATAAATATAATATGTAATTTTTAAATTTTGTACATAGAAAAATAAGAAAATAATAAGCTTTATAGTTAGTAGGAAGAAAAAATTTAAATTAATCATCAAAAAAAAAATAATTTGTATGCACAATTTAATATATAATCCTAGTATGAAACATGTAAAATAATAATTTTAATATCATAAAACCTGTTGAGTGAATATTTTATTTAAAATTTAAATAAGACTTAATCTCAATTTTAATATTCATTATGCCAAAATATATTATTAAAATCAATTCATATGGTAAACCTAATTTATTTATTTATTTATTTATTTACAAATTTTACTCATTTTCTAATATCCTCGTAACCTTGTAGAGCTTTGGGAATAACTCTAAATCCTTTCCACGAATACTGATTGTTTGCTTTTCTTGCAAGGACTTAAATAAAAATTCAAACCAATTATAAGAATTTTTATAAATATAATTTCACAACCAGTCAAATAAACATTATTTTTAACAACAAAAATAAATATCCTACTCAACGTTCTCCAATACATTAACAATATCGTAGATCCATCGCCTTTCAACCCCTATAAAATTCAAAAACCATTAGATCTGTAAAAGAAACAGATTAAGAAAATCCAAAAACAATAGTAACGAAATCAAATAAATCGTTAAATTTGTACGTATGATGATTAGAAGATGAAGACTCTTGCAAAGTAAAAGCTGATGATAACGAGGCCATTGAGGTATGATGTTTAGATGATTTGAATGTTGTCAAAATGAGAAGTTGTGTTGAGAATTGAGAAATAACTATACAAGGTAAAAAAGAAAGAGAGGAGGCAAGTAAATAAGAAAGAGAAATGAGTAGAGAAGAGGGACAAATGGATGGGTCGATAAATTTGAATTTTTTGTCAAATGGAGAAGAAAAAAGAAAAAAATCATGTAGGTTGACATGTAAGACCGACACTACACGTAGGATTTTAAGTTAGTTTTACATGTCAATCGACACTACAGGCTTAAGTCGGTTGACATATAGAACCGACTTAAAATCCTACGTGTAGCATCGGTTCTATGTGTCAATCGACGCTACTATTTTATTTTTTTGTCGACACGTAGATTGAAATTATGATTAATTAAAATTAAATAAATATTAATATTATTATTATATATATAATTATATAAAATATATTTTTAATTATAAAATATATAATATTTTCAATAATTAATTTTAATTTTATTTATTTTTATATTACTTAAAAATATATAAAAAATTAATATTATTTTAAATAATGTATTACAATAAAAATTATATTAACATTTGATTTTTTAAATTAAATATATTTTTATGTTAATTTAGAGTTTTTTAATGTTAATAACTATTTTTATTGAGTTTTTTTAGTTATGAATCATATATTGACTTATTTTTTAATTATTTTTTTATTTATATATTCTCTACACGTAGGATTTTAAGTCGATTTTACGTGTCATTCGACCTAAAAAATTACAGAAAAATAAAATAGTAGCGTCGGTTGATACGTAGGATCGATACTACATGTAGGACGTAGCGTCATTCCTACGTGTCTACTGACGCTATCCACGTGTGTAACGTCGGTTGACACGTAGTATCGATGCTACATCTTACGTGTAACGTTGGTTCAACACGTCAACCGATTTTAAATTCATTATAAGTCGATTTTTCAAAAAAAAAAGACTTTAAATTTCAACTTAAATGTTACCTTTTGTAGTAGTGATTCTTAGAATATCATAAATGCTTTAAAGAAAAAGAACAAGAGAGAAAAAAAAAACTAAAATTTAGGCGAATCAATAAAAAAAACATATTTTGAGGAGGGTGTAAAATGAATCAAAAATATTAAAAATATATTTAAGGAGTCAAAGTGACAAAAAAAAAACTATTAATGTTATAATAAAGAAAAAGTAAAATAATATATTATAAATATTCTTTGTATGAAAAAATTTCAATAAAATAAAAAATTATTTTAAATTTATATTTTTATTAGATATATGTATCATTAAATTACCACATAAAGCTTAAAAAGTAACTAAAAATATTACCACCTATAAGTTAACCCTTTAATTGAAACACTATAATTTATTTTTACGTATTACCGCTTATAAGTAATATCTAAAAATAAATTATACTTAAACCCTATAATTGAATTACGAATTTATGCCTTCCTTTTCTGTTTGTGTATTTCTACATGTTCTAACACATTGTTCAAAAGCTGGCATATTTTCTAGCAATAAATATTATTGTGGTATTGTGATAGTAAATTTCTTATTTTGAAAAATAAAATTCATAAGTATATGTTTGATATATAATTTATTAAAATATTAATACATAGTTATTATTAAATTTTATATTAATTGAATTCAAAATATTAGTTCAAAAATTCAACATATAAGAGTACTAGAATCTACTTGTTTCTGTTTTAATATTCTATAAAAGTGTTTTTAACAAATATAATATATATATATATATATATATTATAATTACATTTCGGTCTTTAAAAAAAATTATACTTCATGAAACAAACACAAATAAATTATAATATGCTTTTTTTAAACAATATTTTAAAACTACTTTTAATTTAAATCACTTTTAACAAAATACAAGCAACACATCCCAATTCTTCTCTCAATTCATGTGCAATCTTAAAAAGTAAAAAAAAAAACTACAAATAACAATATAAAATAATAATAATTAAGAGTGAACGTAAACTATGAAGAGTATAAAAGTGCTTTTTATAGTCAAAATTTCTTTTGTAAAAAAATAAAAAAATATATTAATTATAAGTATGTAATTCATTTTTGAAGTTGAAGTATTAAAACTATAGCTTTATTAATTCAATCGCTCAATACCTTATCTGTTTAATAATTTTGGTACCTTAATATTTTCGAGTCAATCAATTCAGTCTTTTATTTTTTTTAACTTGATCAATTTAGTAAATATTTTTAATTTTGATTAGTTGAATAATTTTTGTAAATTTTGAGTAATTAAATAAATTTTATTCGTGAAAATTAACATAAAATGCCATGTTGAATTAAATATTTTATTAAGTATCATTCTAGTTTTAAAATTTTAAAAAATGTGTGTTGCATGTATATCAATTTCTCTAACCAAAAATTGAAAAGCAACTTGATCAAGTTAAAAAACAACAAACCAATTGGTCAAATTAAAAAAAAAAAATCAAATTAGCTGAGTACAAAAAGGTAAGGTACTTAGTTGATTAAAAGATAAAAGGCTGAATATAGAATAGGCTGGTAGAGGTTGTGTGAGTTTGGTAACGTGGATTCAAGCTTTATTAGAAGAATTTAGGACAGATTGTGACAAGAAGATGGTTGGTGGTGGTCATGAGGCCTGTGTAAAGAATGTCAGTACTTGGCAAGCACCTTAAAGGAATATGTTGAAATTCAATGTCGATGGTAAGTTGCGTCTAGGTGTGTGGGTTCAGGTGTTGGGGCGAGGGATTGGCAGGAGAATCTTTGCTCAGCAAAAACCAAGCTAAGGAATGGGTTTTCTTGTCCTGTAAGGCTCAAACTGCAGAATTATTTGCAATTATGGATGGGTGTTCCATGAGTTGAATGCTAATCATGTAATGTAATTCCATGGTTGGAGATGGTATGGTTAATAATGCAGGTATGGATATGTATTTTAATGGCAACATTTGCAAAGAGATCAAGGAGATTTTGGCAAGGAAGGGATGGAAGATGCAAAATGTTTCGAGGGATGGGAATAGGAATGCATATCTAGGGGCTAAACAATGTGTTAATTATACAAGTGTCACGCACCGAATCGAAATTCATGTACTAGGAAAATTGAATTAATAATTTAGTTATATTCTTTGATATTATTCTTAATTTATCTTTATATGCCATAAAATTTAAATTTTTTAATAATATTAGGAGTTATTATAGGGTTTCGATTTCGGGACCTTATTACCTTCGTACCATACTATGTAGAAGTGCTTGACATAAATTATCTCAAACAATTAAACTTATAAAATATTAGTTTAACAATTTATTTACACTCTTTAATGTTAATGTTAAAACGAGCATTGTTTGGATATGGAGTTTGCCACCGTGATTTTTGCATAGGGTTATTAATAAGTTGACTCATATTCTCTCTCTATAATTTAGAATTTGACTACCATCATCACTTAAAATATTTGCGGAGATATATCAAAATTTTCAAATAAAAAACCCATATTCATGTAATATTTTAAATATTATTTTTATTATAAATAAAATTTATAAAAACAATAAGTTAATAATAAATATTTTATATTGAAAAAATTAAAATTTAAGTCAATAAATAATAAAACTTAAATGATATTTATGTGAAAGTAAAAGGAATAAAATATATGTAACAAGAAGTAAGTAATCTTTTTATATTAAACAACAATAGTATTATCTTGTTACAAACTAATTTGAAATAATAACAATAAATTATAAAATAATTATAAGATTTTAAATAAATGTTTTGAACAATTTTTATAAAAGAAAAATTATTAATGTTTTAATAGAATAAAAAAATAAAAATATATAATATATTACTTATAATTAGTTTGAGTTTAAATGTAATTGAATTTATAAAAAAAAATAAAAAATATTAAATTTTTATATATTTATTAAAATATGATATATAATTTTGAGGAAGAGAAGGGGAATACGATATCCATCTTTGTCCCAACTCATGTTATAAAATAAGAATCATTGTTTCTCATTTTTTATTTTATTGTCTTCGTTATTACTTTTAAGCATATAATCCCCAAAGAGATTAGTCCTGTCACGAAAAAATAAACAATCCTATTTTTGATAATGTAATTTCTTGAATTTATTAAAGGAAATTTAGCTCTCTTTTATTTAAAAAAAAGAAAGATAAAAAGTTGAATTAATTGAGCTAGAAAACATAAATTATCAAATTGATACTTTTGTTTATTTTTATGTTAAGAAAAAATAAATTCGTTGTATCTAATTTAGTTATTGTTTGGTATTATACATGTAGCAGGTACTCGATTTGGCAAATTATAGTACCTTGTTACTACATAGCGACCTGATGAAAATCAAGACCTAATGAGTCGAAAACTCTATATCATAGAGCGATGTCGCCACCCCAACATCGTCCTAACAACCTAGGTGACCAATTTAGGAGTCTCAAGCAATTTGTATACAACGATATATTTATGTAAACGCCTATGTCAGCCTAGTTAGTATATATTGTATTGTATGTATTATGGTTGTATTATATGATAGCTCCTACCAATGTAACCCACACACCTATATAGGTGCTATATATACCTTTTTAATAGGTAGAATACAAGATCTTTTCATTTATCAATATTTTCTACTTCTCACTCAAAAACACTAGAACCCCTAACACATTAAATTCTCTCCAAACAATTGGTGTCGTCTGTGGGAACATAAATCTTTCTAGTCCATAGTTAGCATTTAAGACCTAATATCTTATCCCCAGAAGAATTAATTTATTTCAGGGACCTCTACACTACGCAACATGAATAGTTTGTAATTACCTACCGAACAGGTTGATAGTGTTTTCCGTCCAGCTCAAGAATTTGACCTCAATGACCAGATGCATGTCTCTTCACCCATCAGGCCATTACCAAATCGCTAACTAGGTAATGCTCACCCCCTAGTCAGCGAAATTCACCAAATATCATCTCGTTATGATGTGACCTAACCCACTAGTTAGAACAATATCCTCATGCAACTCCAAACCCCAATTTTACTCTAGGGCCTTCTCGGATGAATCCACCAATTCACGAGCATGCAATGCAACATACATCCTTTCCAACTCCACTGTTTGACTTTAATGATGTCATGGACACAAAATTAAAAGATATAAAGGAAAATATGTGGGCTAAAATGAATGACAGACTTAAAGGATAGGAAAAGCTAAGACTTTAGGGCAATATCGAAACTGTTTGTGATCAGTTGTCAACGTCGCCTTTTTCAGATGTCCTAGAGTTAACCTTACCCTTCCCCCCTCCCAAAAAACAATTAGTGCATCTAAATGCCCTGCTTATAAGGGCACAAAAGATTCGATGACTCATGTTCACCGATTTAAGATGGCTATTGCTACTATAAGCCTTCTAGAGAACAAAAGAGAAGCAAAGTATTACAAGTTATTTGTTGCTACTCTCCAAGAAACAATGCAACAATGGTTTGTACAATTGCCCCCTAAAAGTATAAATAGCTTCGATGCTCTAGTCAAGGGGTTTATTACCAATTATGCATGCAAAAATCCCATAAGAAAAGAATCTCATCACCTGTTTTTGATAACCCAAGAGGAGGAGGAGACAATTAAAGCTTATATGAGGAGGTTTAAGACTGAAAAAATGAAAATTTCTCAATATCCTGACTCTATAGCAATCGAGGCTTTTCGTAAAGGAATCAAGTGCGATATTAGCCTTTTCATTGAGTTAACAAAGACCACCCCTCGATCTTTGGACATGGTTTACAAGAAAACCTAAAAATTTGTAAACGTAGGAAGGGAAATCAAATCCACTAAAGGAGTGATTAATAAAGGTGTGAATAAACCTACATCGAGTAAAATAAAAGAGAATATAAGGTCTATCGGGGAGAGGCATATGAACCCTCCTCATTTTAAACCTATGATCACACCGAAGGGAAGTTCATGAACTTGGGGTCGAGCATTATCCCATTTTTAGAGGTCCAGCTTTATGGGTTTTGTTAATAGAGATAGTGTAACGAATTAAGCATCTTAGAAAACCCAACAAATATTACGTGTTCCATAAAGACATGGGAAATTGGACCAGATATAACTGATAGCTTAAATAGGAGATTGACCATATGCTTCTGGAAGGATATCTATGGGACATTTTTGATAGAAAAGAGGGTCCACAAGATGGAAATGAAAGAGGTAACAACCCTATTCAAAGAGGTAGAACACCCCAAATTCAACTCCTAGGGACGCAAATAGAACTAATCATGCTCCACCATGGGATGTTTAACCAACTATGGTCAGTCATTCTAGTAATTCTAGGAAAAGATATGCACGTGAAGCTAGAGACATGAATCGATTGGTCTATAGTTTGAGACCAGAGGGACCTATTTACCCTATCATTTTTGATGGACAAGAAGTTCTCCTACCTCATGATGACCCTTTGGTCATCACAGTTAAGATTTCACATTGTGAAGTGCTTAAGATTTTAGTGGACAATGGTAGTTCTTTGGATTTATTATACTTGTCCACCTTAATGGATATGGGGATCGACCCTAAAGATATAATGCAACAACAAATGTTGTTAGTGGGTTTCAATGACAGTGTAACCATGTCTGTAAGGAATATATGCTTATCAGTCTCAATGGAAGGAGCAATAATTCTTATGACTTTTTGGTTTTAAACACCTTCACATCTTATAAGGCGATTTTGGGTCGACCTTGGATCCATAAAATGAAAGAAATACCTTCCACATACCATCAAATCATTAAATATCGTACTATCGAAGGGATTAAAGAAATCAAGGGGAATAAGATAGGGTAAAAAGTTGCTAAAATGCCTCCATGAAAAATGCATTACCCCCACCAATGAATTAGCAATTAAAGAAAAAAATCGTTCAGGTGAGAAGAGAACGTCAAGAATGGGGTGACATACTATGACGGTAAACCCAATTGATTATGAAGTGATTCACATAGGAGATCTGGGGGATGATAAATCTGTGAACATCAACACTAAATTAACCTCTTTGTTGAAAGTTATGTTTAGTGATTTTTTGCGGGATAACGTCGACCTTTTTGCATGGAAGCTTGAAGACATTCCTGGCATCAATTCTAAATCATTTCCCATGAATTATGTGTTTCCATACCAAAAAACCAGTTTAACAAAGAAAACATAAGTTCATCCAAGATAATAGCGATATCATAAAAAAGAAAGTCAATTCTTTGAAAAATATGGGTTGGGTTCGTGAGGTCACATACCCAACTTGGTTATCGAATGTGGTGTTAGTAAATAACACCAGGGGGAAAACATCGGATATGTGTTGATTTCATAGACTCGAATAAGGTGACACTAAAGGATTGTTTCACATTGCCTAATACTGACCAATTAGTCTATACCACAGTTGGTTTTGAATCGATGAGTTTTATGGATACTTATTTGGGTTATCATCAAATTCAAATGCACCCCATAGACAAAGAAAAAATAGTGTTCATCATGGAAGAAGACACCTATTGCTATACAATGATGCTCTTTGGCTTGAAAAATGAAGGAGCTACTTACCAAAGGATGGTCAACACAACTTTCGAAGACCAAATTGGTTGAAACATGGAGGTCTATGTTGATGACATGATGGTAAAAACCAAGTGTTCCAAGGACCAAATTTCCGATATTAAGGAAGTTTTTCCTATAATCAGGAGTTACAAGATGTGGCTAAACCTAAAAAAGTGTATCTTTGGGGTAACCTCAGGAAAATTCCTAGGGTATTCAGTATTGTCTAAGGGTATAAAGGCCAATCTTGACAAAATTTTGGCCTTAATAAATATGAGGTCCCCAAGTTGCCTTAAGAAAGTTCAACAATTGAATGGTTGTATAGCTACACTTAGTCACTTTATCTCTAAATGCATCGAAAAATGTCTTTTGTTTTTTCGATTATTGAAGAAAAAAAGGATTATGTTTGGGACAATAATTGTGAACAAGATTTTCAATCCATTAAATACTATTTAGGGAGAGAACCTCTTTTGACCAATCCTATTGTGGGTGAGGTATTATACATGTACATGTCTTTCATGGATAAAGCCATCAATGCCATGCTGATAGTCGATAGAGATGGAAAACAACACCCTATGTATTATGTAAGTTACTCATTGACGGGAGCACAACAACTATATCCCCTATTGGATAAGGTAGCATTCACGGTAAGAATGATGGCATCTAAACTAAGGCACTACTTTGGTGCCCAAAAATAGTGGTCCTCACTTCATACCCCTTAAAGAATATTTTGGGTAAGTTGGATCAATCTGGTCACCTCTATCAAATAGCCATTGAGTTAAGTGAGTTTGAGATACACTATAATCCATTGTCGACAATTAAGGGACAAGTTCTTGTAGATTTCATCACTGAATGGACTCAAGAGTATACGATAACACAAGAGACCATAGAACCAGTGTTTATGGTAGTAACACCTACCCCTACGCCTGATATATGGAAGGTATATGTTGATGGGATGAGCAACTCGAGAGGAACAAGGATTGGAATTGTAATATTTACTCTAATAGGGGGCTTGATAGGGCTCTTGGCCTTACACTAATTGATAACCTTGGGAGCTAAAAAGGTGTTGATTCATAGCGACTCACAACTGGTAGTAAAGCAAGTGAATGAGGAATTCGAGGCTAAAGAAGAAAAGGTGAAACTTTATATGCAAGAGGTGAAAAAATAAGGGCAGCCATTAAAACATTTAAGAATAAACAAATTCCTCAAGGAGGAAATGCACATGCCGATTCCTTAGCCACATTGGCATCAACAGTGAGTTTAGACTTAAAGTGGGTGATCCTGGTATCATGTTTATCGAGTTCTTGTATCGGAAAGGATAGAGTGAAAGATCAAACTTAGTCTGACATTAATTCTACAACTCACACTTCTTAGTTGACCTCATACTTAGAATACCTCATCAATGATAGCATACCGGTGGATAAGGACTTAGTTCGCAAAATTAGAATGAATATTTGTACCATAACAAAGTTACCAAAGGCACTCCAATGTACCACAACAACTAGCCAATGACTTGAAGTCTAAAAACTTGATGTTTACAACAAGAATGGCATTGGATTAGCAATATCGATCTTGTAGATACTTTGGTTTTATATTTGTAAAAATCTAGCAAGTGCACAAATCATTTTATAGAAAATGAAAATTATACTCCTAAGGTCGATCTAAAAAATAAATATCTGTAGTTTTTAATTTATTATTCAAAATTTTAAAAACAAAATCAAATCCTAAACATCTTGTCACAATATTTTGAGTTTTGTTTCCTAATCAAATGACATGGAAAATAAACATAAAAAAGGATTCAATAAACAATAATACATTTTTTTATCATTCATAATAGTGAAGTATTTATAGATATAGTAATGAACTTAATTATACTTGCTTATATTACTTAGGTTATTAAAGATATAAATTGATATTTATTGATTTTCTTATTTTGGTATGAAAGTGTCCTTAGACAAGACACAAATTCTTTTGTTTAATATTAATTAACTAATATCATTAGGCAAGACCTATTAATTAATTAAGTATTAAATTTAAGCTTTATTTCTAAGAAAATAGTAAATCATCTAATCATTGCATTAGGCGAAGTCAGTTAATTAAACTTTATTAAATGTGTCCAAATTAAACTTAAGAATTCAATTATCCGAGTACTAACTTTCAAGTTTTAAAATCATTACTGAAAATATGTTGTCAATATATTTTTGAATAATAGTTTTTATAAAAAAAACTTTTGAAATAGAGTTTTATTCTAACTACCGTGTAATTGTACCAATAAATAAAAGAGCATTACTCTAAATCAGACAAAATAATTAAACCTTAGAATCTAATTTTAAGATTTAAGTTTGTAATGAAAAATAATATATTTCTCTCTAACATCATTGATATAAAATCTTGAATAAAAATAAAATCAATTTATTTTATAGAAATGTTTTACCTATTTAATATTTTGTAAGCTTAACAACGTTATTATTACATCATATTTATAAATAGATAGTCATGTTAAATTTAATCGTCATGTTAAATTTAATCGCAGACAAATTAAATATAACATATGAGAATAAAACATGAAAATAACTAAAAATAATTCATTTAAAATTATACCTCAAAAAAATCCTTACACAACTTTGATGTTAATTCTATTTTTGGAAACCTTTCATACGAATTTACATTTCCATTTATTGAATCAAAAACAAAAACACTATAAAAGTATAGCTAATATTTCTTAAAAAGAGAAGAACTTTAAAACTAAAAAAACTAAGAACTAGAGAGAGAAAGCTAGAGAAAGAAGAGAGATTTTTAGGGATTAGAGGCATTATTTTTACAATGAGGGAAATGGTCCTTTTATAGATGAGAAAAATGCCAAACAAATAGGAAAATATCTCAAAAATTGATTTTGGACACGATTGCACAGGCTAGCACACGTGTGGGGCGAGATTTGTGGCATAAAGGCATTGGTGCGTGTGTGTTGGCTACGTGTGCGCTTGACTAGGCATTTTTGACATTTTTCAATTTTTTTTACTTTTCCTCATTTTTTCTCAATATATTTGTGATGTATGGCCTCCAGTATTTTTATTCGAGTCTTTAAGTTATTTTTGAACGAAAATACCTAAAAAATAATAAAAATATCCTTGATTCTGAAAAGACAAATTGACATAAAAATATGATAAAATCATACAAATATAAATCTATTTAATCAATTTAAGTATATTAAATCATGATAATTTTAGTACTTTTTAAGCACTTATCAAAGTCTATCATTAGTCCATAGCCATTTCAAAAATGGGGATTGGATATTGTCGAGCCCTTACCTCTCCCCACCGGATAAAAAAAATTTAATCATAACAATTGATTATTTTTCTATATGGATAGAGGCGAAACCATTTGCAAGAATTTAGGAGGTGGACGTGCAAAAATATATTTGGTGAAATATCATATGTAGATATGGTCTTCCTCGTGAGTTACTCACTGATAATGGTTGATAGTTCACGGGCCAAAAGTTAGTATCATTCTGCGATAGAATGGGCATCAAACTATCCCATTCCACCCCTTATAGACCACAAGAAAATGGTCAAGCCGATTCATGCAACAAAACACTTCTCAACATATTGTGAAAATGTTTTTAAGAAACAAAAGGTAAACGGGTGGATGAATTGCCTAGTGTTCTTTAGGCCACAAGAACCACCCCTAGGGTATCAACGGGGGAAAGTCCTTTTTTCTCATGTATGGTACGAAAGAAATTATACCCTCAGAGATACATAAACCTACTCTTAGGTCAAGGATCACACAATAAGATAATGACCACCTTAAAAGTGAGGATCTTCTATTGGTCGAAAAAAAAAGGAAGAAGCTTTGATACACATTGAATCACAAAAAAGAGAGATTCAAAAGATGTATAACAAATTTCTCAAACATAAAAGCTACAATATAGGGGAGTGGGTCTCGTGAAATCATTGGGAAACAAAATTGAAATCATTTATGAAAAGTTTGCTGCAATATGGGAAGGCCCATATCGAATATATGATATTACTTCATGAAGGTCTTATTCGATTGAACGTGATGGAATTAAGGAAGAATTGAGTTGGAATGAGGAGTACCTCAAGAAATACTATGTATGAAATCTTGTAATCGATATATTGAAAAATGATGATGTATTTTGTGCTCATTCTTATGTTGTATTATAACATGAACAAATAATCTAATGGCCCCCCAAGTTGGTAGAATGAGTCAACTGACTCCCCTACTTGGGATAAAAGATACGTTTCATGCCTCATGATTGAAGGAAGGAGTCCACTGACCCTCCCCCACTTGAGATGTGATATACGTCCTAAGAAAGGGTTTTGCATTCACCAATGTGAACCTTCCCTTTTTGAAGCATATGCAAAGGGTTGGATTTCACCCTTACATATCGCCTATCTTGTGAAAAATTACCTAATGGCCCCCAAAGTTGGTGGAAGGAGTCAGCTGACTCGCCCGCTTGGGATATGGGATACGCCTCATGCCTCATGATTTGAGAAAGAAGTCCACTAACCCCTCACTGGAGATGCGAGTTAAGTCTTAAGAAAGAGCTTTGAGTTCCATGATATACCTCCTCGTTAGGACCATATTTAGGGGTTGAATTCAAGTTTGCCCTTACTTGTCTCTTGCCCTTACTTGTCTCTTGCCCTATGCAAAATAAACATAGTGACCCCCCATGATTGGAGGAAGGAGTCAACTGGCCCCCCCCCATTTGGGAGGGATGCATCCCATGCCTCATGATTGGAGGAAGGAGTCCACTAATCCCCCCACTTGAAATGCAGGATACATCCCAAGAAAGAGATTTTAGCTCTATGGAAAACCTCCTCTTTAGGACTACATTTAGGGGTTGAATTCAATTTTTCCCTTACTTGTCTTCTGTCCCGTGAAAAATAAACATTGTAACCACCCATGATTGGAGGAAGGAGTTAATTGACCCCCCCACTTGGGATGTGAGATACATCACATGCCTCATGATTGGAGGAAGGATTCCATTAATCCCCCATGTGAGATGTAGGATACGTCCCAAGAACATCACCAAGACCTTGACAACAAATCAACAAGACATCGAAAACACATTTGTTCCAACAATATGACATCAATAGAGATAAATGAAATGTATAAATGTTATTACATTATTTTGCGAAACAAATTGCAATCCTTAAAGTTAACCAACAATTATTAAAAAAAAATGAAGTCTGAGCTACATTATGAAGTCTATCACTTATGTGAGGGATGTTCTTCGGGGTTTTCTAACACATGAGCCTTACGAGTATTTGTGTCAAGTGCCCATGTTTCCAATACTCTGCCAATTTGCACAAATCATCATGCTCCTCCTTATATTTATCTCGTTCATGATAGGCAGCCTTCAATTCATTACACGTATCTATGGCTCTTAATCTATGACTCTACAATGAATCTTCAAGATGCATAACTCCTGATCCAAAAATTTGGTCGCTTCATAACACATTTCACTTCATTTTCTAAATCTTTTACAAGAGCTATAGCCTACATTAAAATAATACAAAAAGCAATACATGTGGATTAATAATTATACCTCTTAAGCTACATATGTAAATAAAAAAATAGCCAACTTATAAAGTCGTTCATATCAAGCACATGTATGGCCATCATAAGCCAGATTCTTCCTTTTTCTTGCTTATGAGCTACATAAATAGGAGGACGGTCTTTGGAAACCCCAAAATGCTGATAAAACTTATCTTAAGCATCAGAATTACAAAACATCCTACCTTTAAACAGGTCATTTATGCTGCTACCTTTACCATGCTCTCTTTTCATGAGGTATATGCTTTGTAATGGACTTGTATCATCCCCTAATAGAGACAAGCCTTTACCAAGTAATAACTCATCATATTGTTGCCCACTCAAAGGAAGAGGTGTACCTACCCTACCACCCTTTTGGAAAGAATACCAACCTGATCTAGCTTCGCAAATGATCCCTTATCTAAGGAGCAAGATGAGATGGGGATTGCCTTTGATCTTTTGATTTTCCCACGTACTAGGATGTTAGAAAAGGATTTGATTTACCTCTTCACTAAGGGTAGGAAAGGTAGCTCGCTTTCTAATAATGGGGAGAACTTTAGTGGCTCGTAAGGTTGTTTGATTCACCTCTTTGCTAATGGTAGGTGAAGGAGGTCGTTCTCCCCTAACGAAAAGTTCTCTAGTGACTGGTAACAATATCTCTAAGGTACAAGAAACACATGACCCTGTTTCAATTAGGTCGTCTAAATTCACTTAGCTATAATCCATTATTTTAAACACTCATAGTCGCAAACAAAATTCTAGTTCTCCTCAGGTCATGTGTAACTTTATAATTGACCTTAATTCTAAGACACAGCCTTAAACACTAAAAAAAATCAACTTTTGTGATTAGATAAATCACACAAATGATATAAAATCCATTCAATAGAAATAAAATCATGCATTTAATGACCATAAAAAATTCATTCCCAAAATATTCCTTACATAAAATGTATAATCAAAATTACATCTCAAAAAATAAATACAAAGAGGCATTTTCTACGGAATGGCTTCTTCTATCATCCCTTCAGGTCGGTTGGTAGGTACAATCTCATCACCACGAAGTGGAGGTTTCAGAATATCAACTAGGGGCGTTTTAGACCTACTACTTTGAAAGGCCCGTATCAAAGTAAAATAAGGCACAATTACCTTCAACTTCTCGGCCAGAGTCTTGAGGCTACTAACCACGAAACTCATATCGTTTCTGAAGGCTTAAGTACACTCTACTTTCAAAGTATCTATCAAGGTTGAAAGCAAGCTCACTTGATTTGACATCCCACACATCTAACCTTTCATTGTGCAAGCCTTTCCCTCAGCCTCTTTGCGACCTGCTTGGCCTTCTTAGTCATCTGCTTGAAGTTTTTAGCCCGTTATCCTTGTTCAAAAGAGTTGCCATCTTATTTCCTCAGTTTCTCAATTTTATCTAGCAAGTCGCCTTTCATCTTTAAAAGTTTGGACTCATACTCAACCATAAGGATGTCCTTCTCCTTCACAACCTTTTCATATTTTTCAATCTGTAGGCAACTAGCCTATACCTCGCATTTGTAACCTTTAAAGGATAGTTATCCCTCTCTTGTTAAGCACATGACCTATATACATTAACAAATGGGTAATGCTTAATAAAGATGATAAGAGCAACAATGAAAAATTGGCGTAGAAACTCACTTTAATCATGCGATCTACCATCATCTTGGCATTTGAACCAGCCTTCATTCTACGGGCCGCCCTAACTTGGGACCTCTCAACATCAATGCCAAAATGGTGAAACAAGTCCCTATTTAGATCATTTTACCTAAATATTCCTTCGTTGAAATAGGTAACCGGGGTGTCCAATACGAAAACGTCCCTCAAGATGACTTCATCAAACTTGAAGTTATCTAGATCCATGGCCTCTATGCTTGGGGTGTAATATTCCCCAACCTTCCTCTTTTTGGTGGCCTCATGGCTACGAAGTGGGAGAGAATTTGGTTGACTAGACACTACAGGAAGGGGTACGACCTCTGTTGTAGGTCCAACCTCCATTGATTCCATAAGAGGAACTTAGTCCCTGGTTGGGGAAGGCGACATGGGTTCCAAATATGGCAATGTGGGTTCCAAAGGTGGATAAGTAGGAACCAAGTCTTGGATACTATAAGTGTCTATTAAATATTCCATGTCAATATATGAGTAATCTATGTCTACATAAGAAAACTAAAAAAGTCAATAAAGATATATGAACCGTGAACTATAGTTATTACCTCGTAAACAAAATGATGACTTGAAAACTCGTTTGTATATTCCTTATATACTTATAATTTTTCAGGCGAACTATAGTCAGTATTTCTCGATACCTTCCATGCAAGGTGTTATATAGCTCAATCCTTCTAATCTTTTTTTCCACTTGGATCTAATTTTCTCATCAGTTTGCTTGCACGAGGTTAGGTGGTGCTAAAATGATGATTCCAAATGTGATGGAAATAAAGGTCTATCCCGCTACCCCAAATATCCTCGGTAATATAAAAATATTTATTCTTCCATCTTGAACTACTATAGAGGAGTTTGAGATGAAACATGTGCCCAAAACACATGATATATATGATCTTTCGTTGTCTAGGCTGTTTTTATTTAAACAATACAAGCTTCTAGGCTTGTCACCTGTAAGGTCCATCTCGTGTTCACCAGCAACAATGAGGAGACATATAAGATTTTTTCATCCATTGGGATTTACTTGGGCGGGATTGATATCAAAAGTATGAAGGGAGCAAGCTATCATCCTAGGGAAGGGACATTAGAGTCCAATTTTAAAAGCTGCTAAATGTATTACCCACCACCCCGTTGGGGGATTATTGGCATCACATAGGTGATGAGGTACTGGCATTAAACCTACATGGGGAGGGATGCCATATTTATGCCTAATTTCAATTAACTCGTTTGCTGCTAGAATGTTAGGCATCTTTTCAATTTGATTATCTTTGGTCCTATGAATGGGTTCACCCGAACTCTCCCGCTTTTTCTTGTGACGAGGAACTTTGGTTGTCATTGATACAGGGATCCTAATAACAGGTACATGATCCCGTAAAGATGATGAAGAGATTGCACAGGATCCCGATGAGGCTAGGAGAGCAATGATGTTCTCCTTAATTGGTGCCCTTGAAATGGGCCTCCTATCGTGCATGACTTCCAAAAATTTGAGAAAATTGTCTAGTTTTTGACAACCTAGTCACTAAATAACCTGAATCATGATACCTTTCTTTGGAAAGTTCCACTCATGAAGGTATATTCTTAGTAAGGGTTTCCTTGGGAAGAGAGTGAACCATATCTTTTCTTTTATAAGACATGGCAAGTAAAATTAAGAGGAAGAAATTACCTAAATTATAAAATTCAAGTTGTTTGAGTCTCGACCTAAGGATAGAAAAATGAGTTGATTCCTAACTGATGTCGTTAATCAAATGAGCTGAAATTCAAACCAAGTGTTTTTTCCTAACGGACTAACAAAGAACGGGATAATATAAAGATAATCAACAAATTGAAATTCTCTGAAATCAAATTTAACTAAGTTAAAATAGATAGGATAAAAATGGATTTCCTTACTATTTATAAAAGGAGATAGGAAAGTTGAAAAGTTTACCCAATGAATAAAAATTAGGGGAATATAACTTGTGATGATCTATTGACCTTGTTATCGGAGAACTCGTATAAGATAGTCTTCCTAAATGACTATATAGATGAGCTTGTTCTGTCAAATTTTATATTTATAACGCAAACTGTGAGGATCATATAACAAAGTAGTATTCCCTTGACTTCTCAAAATCAAGGGAATATTTAATTTTTGGTATTATATATGTAATATGTACGCAACTTAGCAAATTATAGTACTTTGTTAATATATAGTGACCTGATGAAGATGAAAACTTAATGAGTTTGAAGCTTTATACTATAGAACGACCCCACCACCACAACACCGTCCTAACGACCTAGGTGACCAATTCAGGAGCCTCAAGTAATTTGTATACAACGATTTATTTATGTAAACGCCTATAACGACCTACTTAGTATAAATTGTATTGTATGTATTCTAACATGTATTATGGTTGCTTGTACGAGAACTCCTACTCATATAACTTAGACACTTGTTTAGGTAGTATATATATATATAACCGAGACAATACATACATATTTTGTAAACATTGTTCGTAAAAATTTTGATATCACGAAGAGAAAAAAGGCTAACGCTTTTTTGGGCTCCTATGTGTGTCTGTTAATGTCTTTGAGATAACTTTTGGTATTTTAAACATTAATATTTTATTAATTAATTGATAAAAGATAAAAGATAAAAAAATTTATATAAATTATAAAATAAATAACAAGATAAGTGGTACAGTATTTATTATAAAATGTGATTTAAAAATTTATATACAGTATAGATAGATATATTCTAGAAGAAATAATTTTTTATTTAAAATGAATGAGTCATTATTGTTATAATCATTTTTTATTAATAACAACATTATCTAATAATAATAATACAAAAATGTAACTAATGGTAGAGATATAATATATAATATATTTTTCTGTTAATAATAAAAAAAACTTATGAAAATGCTATTACTCTTTAAATATATGAAAATATATAATTATTAAATTAAAGGTACATAATTTAAAAAATTTAATTAAATTTGTTATATATTAAAAAATATTTTTATTAAGTAAATGCTTAAACAATCAAAACTAATTTAATTATTTTAAGCTACAATAGTATATCAAAACTAATTTAATTATTTTAAGCTACAATAGTATAAAAATTTAGAAAAATATATATTTTACAAACGGTTTGGAGTCTATTTTTTCAAAGTTTATAACATAATTTCGAAATAAAAATGGTAGATTCAAGGATATTATAGTTTTTTTAGTGTTAAGATAGAAAAATTTATCAAATATTTTTTAAGATGATCATGCATCTCTTACAAGTTTATTACTATATAATTTGAACATCTAATCACAATTTGTATTTATTTTACTATTTTTCCAAAATAATGTAATCACGTGATAAAAAATTAGAAAATTTTCAATTTTAAAAATATTTTAACACTTCATTAATTTGTGTGAGTATATATATATATATATATATATTAATACAAGGGCAGTATGGACATTTTGCATAGGCGGAAGGAGACAGCCACTTAACGACGCGTCGTTGAAGGTAAGGACTTCGTTGCCGACTTGAATAAAAGTAATTTTTGTGGCTGGTAGATAAGGTTGAACATTTCATTTAATCCAAAAGCTCATTGGTTTTTCTCGATTCTCAATGTCGATTACATAATTTCTTGCTTGGTCTCGCCAGTTTCCCGTTGTGTTATGCTAAAACCAAAACATGGATGAAAATATCTATCTATATATTTATTTTTTCTTAATATAAAATGATTCTATTACTTAAAAAAATGAATATAATTACTGAAATAGTGTGTAAAATGAGTATTAATCCTAACCATCTTTAAAATTCTATATAAACAAAATTATCCTTAGTATATAAATAAATTATATTTTTTTTTTAATTTATAATGTTATACTAACAAGTTTTTAACTACTCGTTTTGAAATGTATTTATAAACTATTATAACCTTTATTTCTGAAATGTATTAAAAATAAAATAATTAAATAATTTAATTAGTTATAAAAGTTTCTTTAAATGTCAAGAAATACTCAAAACTTTACCGACATGCTTGTGTATATATACTAGTGAACTATTCAGAAGGCAAGCATTCCAACCTATCATTTCCAAATCCACGTGTCTAAAAATTAAGTGGTCACCTTGTTCGCCTCAATTACCTTATAACGTAATACAAAGAAGCGTAACCAAATTCGAAAGCGCACAAAGCATCAAAGAAGGAAAACATGAAACCAATCACCATGGAAGCCACGTTCTTTCCAAAGAATGCCATCTTCAACCTTTCAAAACCTTTCCCTCGAAACATTTCATATCCTCTCAGAACATCCCAGAAATTCTCAAAAGTCTGCTTCGCCACCCCTTCCGCCAAATACACCCAAGTAATGAATAAATTAACTAATTAAACACTTCAAAACTTGTTTTTTTTTTTATTATTATTATTATTATTTGTACTCTTTTTTTTTTCTTTTAACTTGCTTACATTTTTGGGTTTTTGAATTTGAAGGACGATAACAGAGACAGAACAAAGGAGACAATTAAAGAAGGTATCGACAAGGTTAAAGAAACAACACAAGAAATGAAAGACAAAACCGTAGATTTCGCTTACGATTCAAAGGAGAAAACCGACGATGCAGCAAATAGAGCCGCAGAGACCACTAAGGAGAATTTCGAGAAAATGAAGGAGAAAACAGAGGAAGTGAGTGAGAGTACAGCGGATAAGACGAAGGAGACGGTGCAGAATATTGGTGATCAGGCTAAAAAGAATATGCAAAGTGCTGGTGAAGCGTTTCAGGAAACTGGGCAGATGATTAAAGATACAGTGACGGGGACTTCAAAAAATGATTAATCGGACTCTCTGGGAATACGTAAACACTCGTAAAAGCATGATTATCTAATTTTAAGTATGATATTTTAAAATTTTAGTTTGTAATTTCTAATGAAGTTATTATGTCTGTAATTTAATATTTTAAATAATTAATTTTAATATAAATATTAAAAAAGAAAATTATGTGTACGCAATTAAATTAGTTGGATGAAAGTATTTTATAATTTTTAATTAAATTATTATATTTATTATTTATTATTTTAATAATTTAATAATTTATTTTATTTAAAAATATTAAAATTAAATATACGAAGAGGTGGTTGAATAATCTAAATTTAAATTTTTTAGAATTTTAGGTTTTATTTTATAATTAATTTATATGGTGTATTATTTATTATTTTTAAAAGAATTGATGTTTTAAAAAAATGTTATCAAAATAATTATACAATCAGATTATAATTTTTAATTTTATGAAGAAAAAAATATATTAAGAAATGATTAAATAATTATATAACTAATTTTTTTTGAAATTTAAAATTTTAATTTCTAATTAAAGTATTATATTTATATATTTATTATTTTAAAAGTAATTAATTTTAATTAAAAAATTAAAAAATAATTATACATATATAATTGAATTAAATCTAATTATATTATACTTGTAATAAATCTCAATATTTAAAATGTAAAATGTTAATTGTTATTTTTATATAAAAGTAAACTTATCTAGTTAATCTATGGACTTCTTTATTAGTCGTTATTCATCGTGTACTTTAAAAAATCACATTACTAACATATCCCTTAAGTCATGATTGTAGAGCTCTATTTATTTTAGTATGTATATTATAAAAATCGACGTAAAACTTATAAAATATATAATTTTAAAATAAATGAAAAAAAAATGTGCATCGATTTTATCAAATAAACGATGCAAATTAGATTTTAAAAAATTAAAAAAAAACATTTTGCATTGGTTGAATAGAAAAACCGACGTAAAAATTATTATTGTTTGCGTCGGTCACCTAATACAACCGATGTATAATGGGTTGAAATAAAAAAAAATTTAGGTCGATTTAGGGGAACAGAAGATGCAAAATGATGAAGATAAAATAATAGATAAAATGACGAAGATTAAGCGTTCAAAGTATTAATGCTATCTTTCATGGTTGACCATGGAAGATGAAGATGTTAATAAAGATTAAGTATTAATGCATTTCTTCTGGTTATTTAGTTATGTATATATATTATGAATTATTTTTGTATTTAGAATATCTGTTTTTAAATTTAATAATAAAATATAACCTAATTTTGTATAATACAAATCTACATGCGATGTTAAATTATTGTATGAATGAAGGTGGAATATATAATATAAATAGTAGTTTTAGAAAAAAGAATTCTAAATTGTCTGTTTTTACAAAAATATTGACTCAATTTTTTGGGTCAGTTCTACATAGACACAAAATTTACATCATTTATTATTTTTTTTTTTTTGTGAAATAACTCAAATTTACATCAGTTTTACACATAATTGATGCAAATTTTGGGTTGTTATTTTGAACCGATGTAAATTTTACTATGTCACTAATTAATTCTTCATATAAATATCATAACTATTTATTGCCTATTGTATTTAAGACAATTTTATCTACTAATTATTTTTGTAAATATTTTAATATATTGGTTTTGAAAAAATGATTCCACAAAAATAAATAACCATTTTCATGTTTTTCTTATTTTTTTATTTTAAAATTTATTTATGTGTAATCTGTGTAATCATTCACCCTTCATTTTTCAAGAATCAATTAGATTGAATTGATTTAAATTTTACTTAGAAAAACTAATCAACTTTTATAGCACTAACCACTTTATTTGTAATTTGTTTTATTTATTGTTGGAAACACACTTCCTCTTCAAACAAGTACTTTGATTACATTATGATATGAAGAGGCATCATAGGTTGTCCCTCAACTGCAACACTATCTGAGAAGTTCTCAGTGCTTTTGGTTGAAATGAGTAATTCTACTTATAAAAATCCCTTAGTGTATGACAAAAGATACTTCAGCTTTCCATTCATCCAAACCAATAAATATACATCAATAACTCAATGCTTTGTCTCTAAAGATGGTGTTTCAAATTTGAGAAGAAAAGTTCTAGGAGGATCATCTAATGGTGGATTTTATAGTAGAGATAAATATGATTTTGTGAAAGAAAAAAAATTAGAAGGAATATGAAGCTAGTGAAAGAAGCTTATGAATGGGTTGAATCAAAAATTGTTTTCAAGCTTGAGTTGATTTCATGGCAAATAGGTATACAGTTCAATCTCTTTGAAGTTGAAATTCTACTATTTAATGGTTATAGTTTGGAGCATTTATAAGGAACTAAACTGGGTGGGACTACTTTCGATCAATATAGAAAAAGACACACCTTTTGATCTTCTTGAGGCAACAAATGTAGATAATACTATAATTCTTTGAATAATACTATAAAGAATATCATCAACCACAGAAAAGGTAAAGCATGAAATGTTCAATTTCATATTTACTAATACTCAAAGATCTCACTATACCATCACATTTCACATTTAAAAAATGAATTTCTTGATATTTATATGCATATTAGCTCAATTGTCATATGCAGATAAGAAAAATAAGAAAATAACTCATGGGATAAAATTCATAAAAAGTGATAGTAATTAAAAACTAACTTATAAAACTAACATTAATAATTCAAATAGAGAGCACAATACATTGAAAATTGTAAGCTATGTTTATGTTTAGAGGGAGTTATTGTCTATCGTAAGCCTTTATAGTAGAATCAGTTAGATGTCTGAGAGGTAATGGTTTATCTTAGGGGTGTCTATAAATCGGGCCAGATCGGACCGAATCAAACAGTTTTATAAATCAAACAGTCTATTCCAGTCTGATTCGGTCAAGTCCGATTATATTAATTTTTAAACCGGTCGAACAGGTTTAAGAATATATTAAAATTTTCATATTATTTCTCATTAAAGGTGTCCAAAAACCGAACCAGATCAGACCAGACATAACTCATGAACTTATCTAATACAAATCATTTCAAATGGTCCAATTCGAGTAATACAAACAGTTCAAGTCTATTTATCTCTAACTCAGGAACTTATCTAATACAAATTTATATGTATCCCTCATTTTCTTTGATTCGACTGTTTGATCTATGTTATGATTTATTCATGGACATTGATAAGATCCTTCCATTTAATAGCACCTTAGGTGATGGAATAACCTTAAAGTTAAGGGAGAAGCTCAAAGAAGGAAAGGCTTACGGTGGATAACTAGGCACCCAGAGATGAGGAAGGGTGTAATAAGCTACGAAATGCTTTAGGGAGTTGAAAATAAGTGTAGATCCAAAAATTATTGAATAGGTCAACCTATTGAATTGTTACTGAATCCATGGGTATGAAAGAGATAACCTGGTGAACTGAAACATCTTAGTAACTAGAGGAAAAGAAAGCAAAATCGATTCTTATAGTAGCAGCAAGGGAAATGGAAACATCCTAAACCGTGAGAATGGGGTTGTGGGAGAGCAATACAGGCGTTGTCCAACAAATTGTTTATCAATGACAAAAGAATATGAACTTTCTACTTATGATCGTCATAAATTAAATTATAATCAAATTTCTTTGGATTGTTTACCAATGTCAATAATTAAAGATTATACAATTCAAACAATTTTGAATTCACTTGAAATAAATAAGTAAATCCTTGAATTCTTGATTAAAGAAAAACTTTAATTACTAAGATCGATTTCGTTTTAATTGAAAGAAATGAATCCAATACTAAATAGGGCCCACATTAATTTATACCATTTACTCTCAGTATTTAATTATGAGTCATAATAATTTTTTTCTTTCGTGTGTCAATAAGGTCATAAAAACCAATACATGACTTTATTTTAGTCTTTTTGGGATTAGGTCATATATTAGAAGCTATAAGAGTAGTCTTAGTAATGGAAGAAGTAAGTTATAAGTCATTGATTGATTCTATTATTAGTTATTTCTTTATTTTTTTGTTTTAGTGTGAGGAACTTATCATGAATCTATTGATTTATGTTGCTTCCGTTATTACTGCTGGATTGATCGTTAGGCTTGCTTCTATTGGACCTAGTGTTGGTCAAGGTACTGATACGGGCTAAGCTGTAGACGAAATCGAGAGACAACAAAGGCAAATAGAAAAATACGAGGCATTTTGTTGCTTAGTCTAACTTTTATGGAAGTTTTAACAATTTATGAACTGGTTGTGGTATTAACACTTTATTTACGAATCATTTTGTTTAATTTTTAAAATATATATTATATGATTTCTTTGGATCTTTCACTTTTACTTTTTTCAAATTAGATTAACATTTCAACTCTACAATTTCTTATTGCTTAGGTTACACCCTACGGGAGGGTTGATTTGAAGATGGGTAATTAACACATTTTAACAAGTATTATTCTTATTGGAAATTTTCAATTATTCTTATGGTAAGAGACTATGATCCAACCATTCCATACAATGATCTATTAGACTGTATCCTTAGATATCGTGATGCAATCATATCACATATCAACTAGGTATGTATATTTTTAAGCTTTCACAATTTTGGTTTGTATATTCATAATGATACTATGAGCACTTTAGGGCATCTCCAAGATATGTTTTCAGATACTGCTATACAATTACAACCTGTCTTTTCTCAATGGATACAAAACACCTATATGCTTTAGCACCAGGTGCAACGACTTTTGGTGTAACAACAAGCACCTGTTTGACTTTAAAAGGTGGTGATTTAGTGGTTATAGGCGACAAGGTTGCTTTATTACCTATTCTATTAGGAATCACAGATTTTTGATAAATCACATTCTTGCCTTTACGATTTCATAATTATCTATAGATGTTTATGTCTCTAGCATGACCACCTGATGAAATGTGGAGGAAGATAGGATAAATGGGCGATACTATCGGAATAATTCTTCTTTGGATAATAGGTACTATAGTTGATATTCTTATGATTGGTTTAATCGATATTTTCTTTATGATTCATATTCTGGATTAGGTTTAGCCTTTAGTAATAGGATGACCTAAGTTGTAAACATAACATGAAAGTGTAAGGACTTAACAAAATCTCCCCTCTATGATGAAAAAGTTGGTAAGGATTAAGATATCCTCTCATTCTTCTATTCACTTCTATAATATATGATCATAGAGGGGCCCTTTTACCATTATGTATAAATAGGTTATTCTATGTATACATATACTATAAAAGGGCGCATGTAATCCTTGTTTTACCATTAGCTTCTAGATCTTCTCTTTATAATGGGATAGATCATTTTGGTAGCTTGCAAGGCTTATAACCTTGAGGTCATAGGTTCAAATCCCATCTTCACAACATTCTTTTGACAAAAAATGTTGAGGTTTGATCGTACTAACTAATAATTAATTGATTACTTATTATTTTTCTTTTGGAGTGATAGGAAAAGAAGGTAAAGATAGAACCACTATACTATCATCATCAACTCTTATTCATCTTATTAAACCTATTAAATAAAATGCATTAACTCATAACCCATTATCTCAAGAGAATAGTGGGAATCGAATCCACATCTTCTTGACAAGGAGAAATTTTACCTTTCAATTATATCTGCATTTTTTCGATTCTAAAATATATAGATTATATTGAGGAAGAGCTAGGCTTGATATTCTCTTTCATTTATATATACTATCTACTATTTGAGTATATTATATACTATTTTAATTTAGTCTATTTTCATATTAAATTCATATATATTACTATATTATTTGTTTATTTAATATCTAATTGAAAATAATAAGAAATTAGAACAATTTATACATATTTATTAAACATATAAACAATTAATTTTAGTATTTTACACTATATATTGTACATAGTTACATTATAGAATTATTCTTCTAAAATTATAACTATTCTAGTTATAGAATAAAATTCTATATAGAATATATATAATTCTAATGCATATTGAATATATATTCAACTTATTAAAAAAGATATAGAAAAACAATAAGAATAAATTGGACCCGTTTCTAGCTTACTTAACGCTTGAATGAGCTTCTAACCCAACCCTTAGAACATACAACAATCCCAAGTGGTGAAAAACCGACATCAAGGTGCCAAACCTTCTCGTTGATGTGAGTTCTTGGGAAAGATTAGTTTCTTATCCCTAGAATAAATTTTATTCATTGAGCAACGACTCGTCCACTTAGCACCATCAAATTACTAAGGTTGATATTCGTCCTTATTCGACATGTGGGTTTTGCAATCAAGCTCTCTTATTCCTTAGTATTTAAGGGTTAATCTCTATCTGGCTTAAGGAAACCTTTGCAGGCATCTGTTACCTTTTAGAAGAAGTACATCACGTAAAAACTATCTAGCAAATAACTTCAAAATCATAATTGAATCATCAATTATACCAATAAGCTTAAAAGCCACAAGTATGCCAATTTTTGCAAAACTTACATTTACTTCATCAAAAGGATAACTCAAACTAAAAAATAGAAACCCTAGACAAATCTCATCCGTTAGATTCAACTATCTAGCAAATGAAGAAGAAAATGCAGAATGTGAAAGAATGGTGAAATTGCTTGAACATGTAGCAACTTCTAAATCGATTTATAAGTTTCTAGTATTTAAAGTAAGAACAATCCATTGTCTTATGAATAGGATCTAAAAATTTCTACAAGAAGAATGTTATAACTTTTTGTCGTTATCATGAAGGTTATACTATAGGATTAGTTATTGATAGTAATTACAGAGTTCAGGGTGTTGAGTGATTAAGAGTGGTATATGGCTATACTTTGTTGGAATAAAAAATTTTAAGGAAAAAAAATTGATTTTTCTTTGAATATCATGCAATAATATTACTAAGGCGTGATGCTTGAACTCTCCTCATTGTCTCAAATATTCACACCAAACTCGTATATTTTCTTTGCCTATTTCTAAATAAATTATCAAAATAAATTTTTCATCTCATTTTCATTTTTTATAATGTGTTGAGTTATACATGTTTATATAAACATTTTATTTACATTCTTTCTTCCTATCAAGCTTCAATCAAGGAGTTTGGTGAGTTTAGTGAAGACTTTGTTTGGGGTAGTGTCATATGTCAAAATTGTAGTTGTTGAATTCAACATTTTCCCTCAAATTGGTGTGTAGTTATCTTACATGCTTAACTTATTTAAAAAAAGTTATGATTACTCGATTTGAAACTACTTTAGTAAGAATGTTGTCCAACTAATCTTTTAACCAAATCTTAAAAAATTTCATATATTTTTTATTTTAACTTCTGCTTAATGAAGAATTTGTCCATCTTGATATGTTTTGTATGATCATGTTGAACAGGATTGTAAACAATACCACATACTGCTTTAATATCACAAAATAATAGAATTTTTTGTCTAAGAGAATCGCCCAAATATTGTAAGAGAAAATGTAGCTACAATGCTTAACAAAGCTTAAGTTTTATGCTTCAATATTTGGCTTATAAACTTATTATTTCTTATTTCTTCATAGTACTAGGTTACCTCTTAGAAAGGTAAAGAATCCTAATGTAGATCATCCATCATCTATTAATCTAACCTAGCCAACATCTTTATATGCATTTATCTTTTAAAATTTTGTATATTTAAAGAATAAAATTTCCTTTTAAGGTGCAGGCTTCAAATACCTCAAAATATGTATTACAAAATTTATATGTTATTTTTCAAGATTATGCATAAATTGATTGATAATACTCAAAAAATAGGCAAGATATGGTCTTATGTGTGCCAAATACATCCACATCTCAACAAGTCTTTGGTACCTTTCTTTATCCACCAAACCTGATCAATCTTGATACATAACTTCAACCATTGTTCTAATATTGTATCATATAGTTGACATGCTAACATACCAGTCTCCTTAAACAAATCAAAATCATCATTCCTTTGAGACATATATATTTCTTCCTTATATCGAGAAACCTCGATTCTAAGAAAGTATTTCAAATGACCTAAATATTCATCTCATACTATCTTTATAAATGTCTCTGAAGATATTTCAATTCCTCTTCTTCATTTCATGTAACCACCATGCCATCTACATATGTAATTAGGGAACTAATCTTACCATTTTTTTAAGAATAGGGGTATGGTTTGAATTTCTTAGATGATTGTCAAAGTTTAGCACTAATTTTGTGAATCTTACAAACCATACTCTTGGAGATTATTTTAACCCATACAATAAACTATTCAATTTGCACATATTCTGGTTATTATTTTCTAGTACCATGCATCCTAGTAGGATGTCCATATATATTTCTTCGTATAGTTTTCCATGTAGGATTTCATTTTTCATATCAAATTGTTGTAATAACCAATCCAAATTTGTAGCTAAAGATAGCAAGATATGAACTTTATTAATTTTTGGCTACAAAGGTAAATGTATCCATATAATTGACCCCATAGGTTTGATTGTATCATTTTACTACTATTTTGGCTTTAAATCATTCAATGGTACCATCTACTTTGCATCTTAGAGTGTAAGTCCACTGAAAACCAACTAGTTTTTCTTAGTAGCAATCAACAATTTCCTATGTTTCATTCTTTTGCATGAATTTCATCTCTTCATTCATAATATCCTTCCATCTTGTATCTGTCAAATCTTCTTACACACTATTAGGAATAGATAAAGTATGTAATTCATTTATAAATGACTGATTTGATTCTAACAAGCGATGGTTAGATACATAGTTACTTGTGAGACATTTTACATTACTAGAAAAGTTAGGTTCATATGTGATTCTAAGAATACCTCGGTTGAGATGTGGTAGAAGTGTTTTTCTATCCAATTCAATAGTACGAGGATCCTCTATAAAATATTGGTTAGGTTATCAAAAACTTATGGGGATTCATACTCAAATAATGGTGAAGATAAACTTGTTGCAAAATCTTGGAATTGATGATCACTTGATTCTACTTCAGTTTCTTCAAATTGAGAGCTATTACCATTTGAATCCAACCTACTTGTGTTTTGATAATGTCCACTTCATGAATTGTAGTTTCTTCACACGAAAATAAATCATATGTGAGAGTTTGAATTATTACACCGTTAAATTTAAGTTGCGAAGAATTATCTTCATGAAAAACATCCATAGTTATAAACATTCGTTTTGTTGTAAGTTGATAGCATCAGTACCTTTTTATTGTACATCATATACCCTAAAGACACAACATATTGCTCAAGGACTCACCTTATTATGTTGTTGTTTATGTAGGCGATAAATGCCACACAACACAAATTATGAAGAGGTAAATTTGGGATACTTGGTGCAACAATTGCTTCTATCAAAACATAAAATGATGTTTGGAAGTCAATATAATTAGAAGGTTCCATATTGATCAAATATTTCACAAAGGTAAGTGCTTCTCCCAATAAGATAATGACATGTGAGCTTTAATCAATAATGCATGAAAAACCTCAAGTAAGTATCAATTATTTCGTTATGTAATATTATTTTACTAGGGTGCATCAAAACAAGTATATTGAAGAATAATCTCTTTTGATTTCAAGTATATATTGTTAAAGTTTAGGACTTTTATATTCGACTTCGTTGTCAATACGTAGAACCTAAGATTCTTACTGAGTGCAAATCATTTTTGAAAAATTTAAACAAAAAATTTACTTCACTTTTAAACTTTATCAAATATACCTAACTTATTCTACCATGATCATCAATAAATATAACAAATCAACGTGATCCTCTAATAGTGGGAACTTTGAAAGGACCCAAGACGTTAGAATGTATAACCATAAAAAGAACTGAACTTTTATTTAAGGTTAAAGAAAAAGAGGAACAATGGCTTTGACAATTCACAAATATCATACTTCAAATTATAAGCATCAAAATTCATAAATAAACTTGGAAATTGTTTTTTATAAATAACCAAAGAAAACATAACCTAGTCTCCTGTACCATGTTATATAATTTTTATGCCTTTATATTTGTCCATAGTTTAGAAATAACTAAATAGATAAACCTACAAAAATATCATTAAACTAATCAAACCATTATTATTTTTTATTTTGTTTATACAATTCAATTATTATATTTATTCTATTATTCATTCTATTAACGTCACATTTCAATGATAGATTTAAAATATCATAGATAATTAAGTATTAAATTTGAAATAACTTAAATAATTGAGTGGTATATTTAGAACAATATTTTTTCTAAATATACCACTAAATTATTTAACTTTTTTCAAATATATTACTTAACTATTTGATATGTGATATAATTAGACCAATATTAACATAATAGTATAAATAAAATAAATACAATAACTGACTTATATAAACGAAAAGAAAAATAACTTCATCATATGAAAAAAACAAATACAAGTTTGTGAGTGTGATCAATGGAAAGAGCAAGCAATCTCTTTTTTTCTCTTCTTCACTTATTTTGTCCACATAAAAATTATTATAACTCATTTTTTATATTAGTTAAATTTATTTTTAATCTCAAAATCCTAAAGATTTATGTTTTAAAACTCAAAATTTCATACTCAAACTATAATGTACAAATTGTGTTCTCATAAAATTTAGCCAAAAATTTTAAGCACCATATTTTTAATTGTTGGCATTGTTTTGAATTTTTTATATTTTAGATGCATTCATGTTCATTGACAATATCCCTACTAATTAATTATAGATGTTTTATTGCCATAATCAAAAAGATTGAATAAAATACCATAAAAACAAGAAAAAGTCCTCTCCACCTACGGTGAATATACTTCTCCTTTATTTATCACATTGTTTAAAAAGAAAAAAAAATTATATATTTTAAATTTATTATAAATTTTAAATAATATAATATTATTGATAAATAAATTAATACATAAATTATATTATGATATATACTTATACTAAAAATAAAGAAAGGTGGCTCACATTTATTGCCATCATCTCTCTGTTTTCTTTCTATCTTTGGTGTTTTATGAAATTTTATAACTTTTTTTTCATAAAAATTTTATTTTACTTTTTCTGGCTAAAATATTTTTTTTCCTTTTTTTAATTTCAACTAGACATAATATATTATAAATATATAAATTAATTAATTATTTAATTAATATTATTTTTAATATCTTTGATTAAAAAAATATATGTTCATTTTCTTACAACATTAAAAAAATATGTAACATTAAAAAAATATATTTATTTATTTTATAAGAAAAATAAACATACTTTTTTTCATTTTTGAATAAAAATTAAAAATAAAACTCTATTTGTCAAAGATATTATACCAAGCAATTAAGTTTATGTTATTTAATTTTCATATTTTTAAATGATTATTCAAAAATTATGTTAGTTAATAGATTTTATTTTATTAAATGATATTGTATGATTTAAATTTGTAATTTTAAACGAAAATAATTTAATCTTATCGTTGTATTACTAAATATTACTTATGTATAATTAATAATTATCATATTTAGAATTTTTATTTTATATGAATTGATTTAATAAAATATGTTTTATAATGATTTTTATTAAAATAATAATAATAATTAGATGCCTTTAATTTAAATTTTATCGAACGCAGTAATATTATTTTTTATGAGTTCATCACGGGAAACAACAAGGTTATATATATATATTCTATGAAAAGGTTAATTAATAGTAGTTATTTTGTATAATTAATATTTATTATATTTTACGTAAAATATTGGGATATTATTGTAAATTATAATGTATTTAATTTTATTTTAATTCTTTCTAATTTCAACTTAAACATTACAATAATAATTTATTCTTTTAATTAAATTATTAAATAAAATATAATAATAATAATAATATTGTTTTATTTTCATTCAAACAAATATGAATGCTTAAGAGAAAAAATGAAAGTATGTGTTCTACTAAAGTAAATAATATATAATATATATATATATATATAATTTTAAATTATGTATTATAATTTTTTAAATAAAATTACTATATGTTTTAGAATAATGAATATTATTTTCTTTAATTATTGTATAATTTATTTTAAAAAATTATATTTTTATTAAATAAATAATAATTTTTTAGTAAATAAAATATTGATAATTATATGTATTATAATTTTTTCTTTATAGAAGATTATTTATTTTAAATAACATAAAAACTTAACTTTTATAGTTACTTATTTTAAACCTTTTTATTAATTAATTAATTAATTAATAAATTATTAATAATTGATTAAAAAAGAAATAAGTTATTAGTAGTTAATCTATTGAAAATTATCTATTCATGATTATATTTTTTTTATACAAAAATTATTTATCAAAAATAATATAAATAATTATTATAAGTTAAATTAAGGTTGTACTTAATATAATACTATCTCAATTTTTTTAAAAAAAATATACTAAATTTTTTCATAAATATTTTTGTAATTTTTTTTAAATTACAAATATACATTGCAAAATGAAGCTATTTATGTAATACTTCTTTTTTATGCATGTTTACTGTTGAAGATTTTTTTTAATTTACATTTTTTCTTTCTTTTTTGGCTTTCTAAGTCAAAATAGTTATTAATTTATTTATGTATCAATTAGTAACTAAAAATTAGATTAAAAAAATAATGTTAATGATCAAATAAAATATAATTGCTTTTAACTGGGTAATAATTTCTGTATCTCCTATATACCTAAAGCAAAACAAATTACTTCTAAAAATGTTGGGATGGCCCTGACTCCTCTAAGACATACAGTAATTCAGTCCTTGTATATATACTCATGTGTGACCATTTCTAATACAAAAATTTAGATAAATAATTTTAATAAATAATATCGAAAATCTAATAGTATATATATTTTAATTATAATTAAATATTTTTTTATTTTAAAAATAATTTATTAATTTTAATATATTTATTTATTAACATTTATACCTTCAAATAATTTCTTTTAAATGTTAAGTATTCTTATATTTATTTGAAATATATATATATAATTAAACTAATAAGTTAATATATCATAGCCATTTTGTAGCTATTCTTTTTTTAAATTTTTAACAAATTAATCAAAATATAAGTGATCTTATATTTGGGTAACCATTTTTTTATTTAAAAAGAAATAGAATTGTATTTTATTTTTAATAATAATAATTAATATAATAAAAATAAAAATTTAAACAAAATTATTCAAAATTATAAATGTTGATATAATATAGGAATTGATATACTAATTTCGTGCTAATTTAATACAATTTGTTCGTTAAATCAAGGCCGACATTTTCAGTCCCAACCTATTACATACAACAACTTTATAAGAACACCGTGTCATTAATATATTGGTACATCAAATTTGCCATCAGCATAATTTACACTTCAATGAATGTTACATTCATATAAAATTTAAAAATATATCCACAATTATATAAATTATAATTTTAAAAAAATAATTTTTAAAGATAAACTATAGCGATACATAATTTTATTTTTATACCCTTTTCTAATTTTATATTTTAAATAATATTTTAATGATATTTATATTTAATAAGGTTGAACATTTGATTTAATCCACAGCTGAAAACTCATTGGTCCTTCTCGATCTTGAGGTCGGTTTCATAATTTCTTTCTTAGTCCCGTCAGATCCGCGTTGTGCGGTAAAAAACCAAACATGGATGAAGATTTTTTTAATATCTAGACTAGTTATAGATATATATATATATATATATATATAACATTATTATAAAGAAACTGTGTTTTCTTAACAAGAAATAAATAAATACAGTAAATTTATATTTTTATATTAAAATAAAAGTTTTACCCACAAATAACATGTTAAAATTTAACTAATAAAGTGTATTTTAATTATGAGTGCTTTTTATATAATCTAATTTTATTATAACTTAATTTTTATTTATTTGTTTTTAAACTATGTTTAATGTAAAAATAATTAATTATATAAGTTAATTATTTTTTAATATTTGAATTAAAAAAATACTTTTTGAAATAATTTATTTACGTGAGAGAAATAACGAATTAATAATTAGCACCTAACTATATTTTAATAATTGTTTATTATTCTAGATTTAAAATAAAAAAAATAAAAGTCTTTGAAAAGACCGTTATAACCTAAAAACTGACATCTAAAAATAATTTACAACATATAATTCAACTATTTATCTAATTTTTTAAATAATATAATTTAATTATTTATCAATTAAATATAATTCAATTTTTTATCACTCTTAGAACTTTTGATTTTGCCAACTAAAATCTTGTGAAACAAATGTTGAAAAACTCTTTATTTTTTTATACTTTTAATTTATAAATATTTTAATATTTTAAATTTAAAATATTAATTATCAATTAGTTGAATTTTTTTTCTTATTTAATTATAAATATTGTATTTTATTCTTTTAAAATAATAAATTCATATATTAATTGTCAATTAATTGAATAATATTTTTGATTTCTCCTCAGCAATTTTTTTTCTTATTTAATTATAATTTTTGTATCTTATTCTTTTAAAATAATAAATTCATATTATTATTAATTTAATGAAATATTTATTATAAAATTGTCTATTAAATTAATTGTTTTAATTATTTCTATTTTCTTAATATAAAATAATTTTATAAATTAATAAGTATATTCAACCAAAAAATTAAAAGAATAAAATTAATAATTAAATGTTCAAAAATTTTAATTATCATTATTAAAATTTCAAGAGATTTTATAAATTAAGAAAAATAAGTATAAATGGTAAAATAATATCTAAACTGAATCTTTAAAATTTTATATAAATAAAACTCCAAATTCATAATATTACTAATAGGTTTTGGATTACCTATTTGGAAGTACATTCATAAATTATATTAGCTTTTATTATTAGGATCTATCGTACTTATTTTCATATATATACTTATCTTTTCTTTTGAAAATATATATAGATCCATCAACACATATCAATAAATTAAAAAAAACACTTAAAGATATCTCTTAAATACACATTTCATTAACATTAATTTTTTTAAAATTATAAAATATATTCAAATTTTAATAATTTGTATCATTACTTTAAATGAAGTATGGTTATTATTTTTGGCTTCAAAATTTTCATTTATCTATTTCTTGCCACTATTATTATTTTTAACAAAAGTTCATCAATCATATCCTTTCTTCAACTCGATCCTTAACATAGTTTTTTTTGTAGACATAACAATAACTCAAAGCTTTGTCTTTGAAGATGGTGTTCCGAGGATCATCTCCTATAAATATTGGGTTTTACAGTAGAGTTACAGATAAGTTTGTGAAAAAAGTTGGATGGAATATGAAGGTAGTGAAAAAGGTTTATGAATGGGTTGAATCAAAAATTGTTTTCAAGCACTCCATGCCAGACAGCTATAAAGTACTGTCTCCTTCAAGCTGGAATTTCACCATTTTATAGTTATAGTTTGGAACATTTAGAGGGAACTAAAATGGGTGGAACTACTTTTGATCAATACCTCTGCTGCTGATCTTGTTGAGGCAGCAAAAATATTACAGTTTTTAAATGCTACTGTAAAGAATGTCATCATCCACCAAGAAGGTAAAGCATGAAACGTTCGAACTAATACTCACAGATCCCGCTATATCTGCAATTCAAATAGCTCAATTGTCATATGTAGGTAAGAAGAAAGAGAAAATAACTCATGCGATAAAGTTCATCAAAAGTGGAGATGCCAGTCTAGCAGCAGGAGCACTAGGAAGCCCCAAATTTTATTGTTAAGTGGAATTGGTCCTAAAAATCATCTCAAGGAATTAAATATCCCAACTGTGATTGATTTAGAGGGTGTTAGACAAGGAATGAAAGACAGCCCTCGTATTTTCCTCAGTAGATTCTAAGCCACAAAAAAGACTACCTGATACAACTCAAGTAGTAGCCACAAAGCAAATAACCTCAAAATCATGAATCATGAATCATCGATCATACCCACAAGCTTAAATGCCACAAATATACCAATTGCTGCAAAAACTTTGAATTTACTTCATCAAAAGGACAACTTAAACTGAAAAACAAAAACCCCAAAAAAAACCCATCAGTTAGATTCAACTATATAGCAAATGAAGAAAATGCAGAATATGAAAGAAAGATGACATTACTTGAACGTGTAGCAGCTTTTGAATCGTTTATAAGTTTCTGGGGATTGGAAGTAAGAACAATTCGTTATCTGATGAAAAGGACCTAAGAAAGTTCTGCAAGAAGAATGTTACAACTTTTTACCATTATCATGGTGGTACGATGAAGTCACTTGTTGACAATAATTAGAGTTTATGGTGTAAAGGGACTGTGAGTTATGGACGGCTCTACTATTTTGGAATCACCTGGCACAAATCCAATGGGTAGCTCTTGATGCTTGGAAGATACCAAGGAATCAAAATTCTTGAAGAAAGAAAAACTTGATTTAGGGCTTGATGCTTGAATTCTTTTCATGGTCTCAAATCTGCCCACCAAACCCATGTATTTTCTTTCTCTATTTCTCCATTTTTCACCTTCTATTTCTGTTTTGTTCGCTTTCTCTGTGACTAATATATTATGTATCATCATGGTGCGTTTAAGTCGTCTTCTATTGGGTTCTGATTACATGTCAGATTTTGAGAAGTAACAGAGCCAATCCACAATCTACTCTAGAACTTATCACTTCTGATTCTCTTTATTCTATTATCGTATTACTCGGTGAAATTGTTTTGTTTTGATCTTGGAATACAAATTCCCAAGAGCCCAATAATCGATTTCAACCATGTTGCTCGCTTCTCCATTAAATTCCATAAAAAAATATTACAAAATTAATTAAGCGAAAAAAATCATTTACTTCATATAAAAAATGGAGATTTGATTCTGGAGTGGATGGTTTTCCTGTATAAATTATGTCTTCAAATGAAGACAGAATAATTGAATTTCTTACAAAAAAAATCTAACTCTGCATTTCAAGATCAACTGTATCAGCTATTGGACTTGAGGGAGAAGAAGAATCATTAGCTGCAGCATCATTTGAAAGAACCTCGTTTTGATTTTGATCTTCATTCCTCCTACCACTATTGACAGAATAGCTAACCCAAATCTCTCTCTCACTCCTCCTATCTCTCCCTTCCTCATCCCTCTTCTTCCCAAACTTCTCCTCATCAACAGGCATCTTATATCTACAAACAGGGCAAGACCCATGAATCCCCAACCATTTCTCTATGCAATTCCCATGAAATTTATGTTTACAGGGCATCTCTTTTGATATACCTCCAACCTCAAATTCCTCCAAACATATAACACATTCGACACCATTTTCAGCAATCTCGAAACATGGCATGGCTTCTATGGATGCTTTTGAAGCAGGTGGTTGTCCATTCTTGGTACCCAATTCGCTTAATAGAGTATCTAAGCTTGAAACGCCTTCAATTACCATCATAATTTGAGTAAATGGATTGATGAGAACGATACTATCACGTGGGCTTGCTCTATTCTCATTTTCTTGATCTGAGTTCTCTGAATCTCTTCTTGAACTGCTGTCGGTTAAGCCCAAAAGAAAGGGCAGAGACAGAGACAAGTCTCTGCTCCTTTCAATGCTTTCTAACAAAGAAGAAATCTCAGACACATCCGGTTCAGAAGCCATCAGTTTGGGAAAAACCAAACTTTTAGCAAGGAAGAGAGATTTAGCGGAGAGAGAGAGAGAGAGAATGGATTATCAAGGAATCAGAATCGAATTCAATTAGATTGTTGGTGAGATTAAACATGGTTTCGAGAGAGGAATATATTGTGGGAGAGGTCTGCGGGGCACAAGAAAAAAAGAAGGTTGTAGAAGGATCTGGAATTTTTCAAAGTGACGTTAGTTTCTCTGTTGTGCTTGTAAAAATTTGAAATTGTTTACCTACTTGACGTACGAGAAAAAGAAGTTTGAAATTTTGAAACGCTAAATGTTTTTACATTTTTTTTTCTTCCCTCTTTATAAATGATAATATTTTTCTCTATAAAAATTTTATTTATAAAAATTTATTATAAAATAATAATTAATATATTAATTATCTATTAACTAAAAACAATTATGATTCTTACATTAATTATATCATTATAAAAATTATTGTAATTAAAACTGATCTGTTATCATTAAAACTTAAAAAGTAGTTTAATTTTATGTTACTGCATCTAAATTTAAAATAAAAAATTTATTTATTAGTTAAATTTTAAGTAACATAACTAAATAATAATTATATTTAATAAAAAATTATCATATTAATTATAATTTTTATATAATTATAATATATAAAAATATTTATTTAAAATTAAAGCATTTAAAAAAAATCATAAAAAAATATATAAAATAACGGATTTTGGTGGGACCAAAAATTATAAATTAAATATATTAGTTATTTGACTTTCTTTACCGTAAATATATTAGTTATTTTATTTAAAATTAATTTACTATAATCACTTTAAACTTTAACAAATGATACGTTTTAATATTTTGATCATACAAAAAAATAACTGAAATATATTACTTATTAAATATTAAGTACCTCTAATGTACTTTTTTAAGTAATATAATTAATGTGTTTAATTTCTTTATATATTAAAAATCTAAATATTTTGTCAACCAACAAAACACATTCTTTTTATATTTTTTATTATTTTTTACACAAATAAATATCAAAATATCTATATAATAAATATAATTTTATATTTTTATTATAATTTTTTAATCAATAAATACCAAAATGGCTATATAATAAATTTATTTTATAAATAGTAATTTTGTATAATGTAATTGTATTTATTACATTAAGAATAATAATTTATACAATTAATGATTAAACATTTAATGAGTGTTCGATCATTTCTCTTGTGATCATATCTTATGTTTATTGAATGATCATATAATAAATATTTCTTATAAAAATAGTTATTCTGTATACTGTAATTGTTTTATTACATTAAGTGTGATAATTCATATAATTAGTGCTCAATAAATGTTCAATTAATTCAATAATAAATAGATTATATATTTTTTGAATTAATAATTTTTATGTCCAAATCATATCATATCTCATATTAATTAAAAAATAAGCAAATAATTAATATAAATTATTTTTAAACAAAAATACTTATTAAATTCAATGAAATTATTTCTACTAATTTATTAAATATAATTATAAGATTATCATCAATATCATAATAAATCACTTATATTGATATTATATTTGAATTATATTACTAATAAAACAATTATTATTATATTTTTATTTATCACTGAAATAACAAATAAATTAACTATTTCTTCTAATAGTATTTCTATAAATTACTTATAAAATATTTTAAGATAAGTTTTTTAATTATAATAAAAATAACTTTAAAATTTATATTTAAAAAACTTATTTTTATTTTATTTTATAAGATAAAAAATTTAAAATAATAATAATTATTATTTAATAATTAATAATTATATATTTATTAAATTTAAATTATCAATTTATATATCTATATGATTCCAAATTAGCATTTAAAAAAAATACAACCAAAACATTTTTCCTAAAAAGTACTGTTTTTTGATATGCTATATATGTTTGATTTAGGATAAAACTAATAACTTTTGAAAGCACCTCTATAAAATAAAAAGTTGAAAATATCGAAAAAAAACATCAATTAATGTTATATATATGATTTAATTAAATAACATAATTTTTTTATAAATAAAATTATATTTTTAACTTATTTTTAAGTAACGTACATATATTACTTTTTATAATATAATAAATATAAATATACGGTACATATATTTTTTATAATATATTATGTAAGTAATTAAATACTAGAAAACTGAAGGATAAATAAATTGAAATGCAATCCGATCTCAATCATAAAAATAAAAAAATATCAAATAAAATATATATTGGTGCTGGACGGTAGAACAAACTCTTATTATAATATAAAAACATATTTTTATAAAATAAAATTAAAAGAAAAAATATCAATTAAAATATATATTGGTGTTGGGCGGGAGAACAAACTCTTATTATAATATTAAAAACATGTTTTTTTTAAAATCAAAAATTTAGAGGGACACATACCCTTCTAAAAATATCAAATAAAATATTAAAAAATATGTTAAAGTTTCGAGTGAGACGTTAAACATGTTAAAAATCCAAAATTTAAAATAAAAAAAAGTGATAAAAGTATTATTTTATGCAAAAATTTAGAGGGATACGTACCCTTCTAAAATTCTGTACAAATTTGCCCCTAATAATAATAATTACTTAAATGCTTCTCTTTCTTTCATATCAGTCAATGAAACATTATAAACATGTATAATGGAATTGAATTATTATAATTAATTAGAGGGAAAATGAGGTTTATACAGTTACATCGCATCTAAAAAGTTGGAAACTGAATCTGTGAACCACATTTACCATGAGGAAAAACAGAGCAGTCAATGATTTTTGATCCAGAAGCATCCACACACAAGTAAACCTGATAAAGCTGGCTATTACCAGATGAGTCCACATTGCACTCTATGAAAGGACTGTAACCAACTGTATTTTGTATAGCTTCTTTGAAGCTATTTAGGCTATATGATTCTCCGTTTGGCTTAATTCCTATCATACATCAATTAATATTTTATTTTCTTTCGGTAAATATAATATTATTGGAAATTAAATTCTTTTTAATGAAGAATAATTAATTAATAATATTACAATTAAGGAATAATAGAAATTACCAGAGGTTGTCAGAGCTTGAAGGATGTTTGTTTGTCGTTTAAGGTTGAGAGCTGCTTGGAAATAGCCATGTTGGTCAAGAACAGACTCGGCGCAAGTCCCATGTTTGTTCCACTCGTGTGACCAGAATTGTATACCATTGCTGCTAGGACAGGCTAGTGTTGGCCAACTCTCTTCCATATTGCTTATTAGGTCTGATATCTGTGCCATTCAAATCGAACCATATTTAATTAATATTAGAAACTGTTTTATTTTAGACGTAAGAAATAATTTTATTGATATAAATAAACAAATATTTATAATATAATTTATACAAAATAAAAACAAAATTATAATAATTAAAAATAAATATAATTATGGAGAGACATGTTCTTAGACAACCTATTGCTCTCCACCACCACCAATCTGTTGCTCTCCACCAATCTATTGGTGACTGTTTCCAACTGGTGTGTTGGTTGCTACTAACTGGATCTTGAGTTCTTTAACATTTCCCCTCAAGTTGAAATATATGTTAATTATTTCCAACTTATTAAGTAAGCTCGAAAACTATGAAAAACTCAAGGATTTGGTAAATATATCTGCTAGTTGCTCTAATATAAATATATAATAAGTTTTGATCATTTCAGCTTGAATCTTTTCTCTCACTAGATGACAATTAATCTCTATGTGTTTGGTTCGTTCATGAAACATTGGATTTGATGCAATGTGAAGGGCTGCTTGATTGTCACTATATAACTTGGTCGGTTGGGAGTGTTTGATACCCAAATCATCCAAAATGTATCGTAACCAAGTTACTTCGCAATAGGCTACTGCCATGGAGCGGTATTCTACTTTTACACTTGATCGTAAGACCATATTTTATTTCTTAGTCTTTCAAGAAATTAGCGAGTTTCCAAGAAACATATAATATCATGTGGTTGATCGAAAGCATTTAGTTGTAATGAACTAGTTGCTGAGAAAAAGAAACCTTGCCCTGGTGTGTTCTTGACATATCATAGCACTCGTTGAGCTGCTTCCAAATGTGGTTGATGTGGTTTATCCATATATTGATTGAGAATGTGCACAACATACACTAAGTCGGGTCGTGTGATGGTCAAGTATATTAATCTCCTAACAAGTCTTCGATAGGATGTGGGATCCTTGATGAATTCCCTTTCAATCTTGCTGAGGGATAAATTATGTTTCGTAGGTGAATTGGCAGATTTGGCACCAAGATAACCCATTTCCTCCAATATTTCAAGTGCGTACTTGCGTTGTAACAGAACAATTCCTTTCTTTCTTGGAACGTGAAACTTCTATGCCCAAAAAATACTTTAATTCACCGAGATTTTTAGCTTAAATTTTCGCATGAGATGATTCTTAGTTTCTTCAATGTCTTGTACATTGTTTCCTGTTATGATTATATCATTTACATAGACAAGAAGAGCATAGAAGGAATTACCACAGATTTAGATGAATAGTGAGTGATCATACTTATATTGGTTAAAACCAGCTAGCTTAAGTGTTGTTGATAGCTTGATGAACCATTTTCGTGAGACTTGTTTGAGTTCATACAAAGATTTGTGTAGCTTACATACTCGTGTTTCCCCCTTTCATCTGAATCCAGGTGGGAGAGACATATAGACATCTTCATGAAGATCATCATAGAGAAAAGCATTGTTAACATCGAGTTGACGAAGATGCCAATTTTGAATAACAGCAACGGCAAGAAGGAGACGAACAGTGAAAAGTTTGGCTACTGGTGCAAAAGTTTCTTGGTAGTCAAAACCTTCAATATGATTGTATCTTTTGGCCACTAACCGAGCCTTCTATCGTTCCACAAAGCCATCAGGATTATACTTGATTTTGTAGACCCATTTACAACCAACTGGTTTCTTGTTTGGAGGGAGCTGTTGAAGCGTCCAAGTTCCATTAGTTTCGAGAGCATCCAATTCTTATTTCATGGCAAGACACCGTTTTAGATCATTGAAAGCTTCAGCAAAGGTAGTTTGTTCCCTGAGAATGGAAATAAAAGTAGCAAAAGCACGATGTGTAGGTGATAAGCAGCCACAAGTAAGTACAAGAGATAGAGAATGAGAAGTACCTTTGTTATTGGACGATGTTGAGTTAGATGAAAGGAAGGACCAAGAAGGCAAGGAAGCTTCTATATGATACTTGTGAAGGTAGTTAGGAACATTGGTGGATCGGTGAAGCCTATGTGTAACTGGTGTTGTAGGAGTCATATGTGGTGCAGAAGTTGATGATGATGTTTCAAGAGATGAATTTTGAAGATGAAGAATGTCTGAGTCAATTGTTGGAAGGACAAATGATGTATGATGAAGTGATGTATTTGGAGTGGTTGATTAATGAATGTTAGGTATGTCATCATAAATAGTATTTTCTGATGGAGTGAATAGAGTTGGAGTGTTAATAGTGGAAGTGAAATAAGGAAATACATATTCATGAAAGATAACATCACGAGACACTAAAGTCTTGCTTGTTTCCAGATTGTAGACACGATAACCTTTTATCCCAGATGGATACCTAATGAATATGCATCTATGTGATCTAGCATCAAATTTGGTGAGTCGATCATGATGTGTAGACATAAAATAAAGGGAACCAAAAACACAAAGATGTTCATACCTAGTAACTTTGTGAAAAAGGATTTCAAATGGTGTTTTACCCTTGAGAACAGGTGTTGGAGTACGATTTATGAGGTATGTGGCTGTAAGAATGGCATCTCCTTAGAATTTTTTTAGGGAGATTGGCTTGGAAGAGCAATGCACGAGTGACATTGAGAAGATGATGGTGTTTGTGTTCAACAATACCATTTTGTTGAGAGGTAGAGACACAACTGGTGTGATGAAGGATTCCTTTGGTAGAAAACAACTAGGTCATAGAGAATTCTGGTCCATTGTCGCTACGAATGATTTTAACTCTGAATGCAAATTGTGTTTCAACAAGGTTGATGAAGGTGGTAAGAAATGTGCGTGTATCAGATTTAGTATGTATGAGATAGACGCATGTGCATCTTGAGTAGTCTTCAATAATAGTGAAGAAATAACGTGCTCCATTAAGCGCTAGAATGTGATAGTCACCCTAAATATCGACATGAATTAGTTCAAAATGTGCTTTTGTATTGATGGAACTTAGAGAAAATGGATTATGAGTTTGCTTAGTTAATGGACAAATAAAACAATCATTAATGGAACAAAAAGGTGTGTTAATGGAAAGAGAAATTACACGCAAACTGTTATTAGATAATTGACCAAGTCGTTGATGCCATAGATGAGAGTTGGTTGAAGTAGTATTTGAAATGGAGAAACATCCAGCCTTTTCGGAAATAGTCAGGTAGTAGAGTCCTGATTTCTCAGTTCCCATCCCAATTGTATTCCCCGAGTATTTTTCCTGAACAAAGCACATATTATTAGTAAAGGTGACATGACAAAATGTAGTTTGAGTTAGTTTGGATACTAAACTAAGTTTAATTTGAAGGAGGGAACACACAAGACATTATGGAGTATGAAATTATTGGAGAAATGTACAGTGCCAATATGTGTGACACGGGCAAGAGAATGATCAGGTAAATGCACATGCTGATTAGTGATTGGAATGCTAGAGCTCATAAGGTTTTAAGAACAGACCATGTGATCAGTTGCTCTTGTATCAAAAATCCAACGAGTTTCTGAATGGAAAACTGTTGCACATAATGTGGTACCTGAATAAGTAGTCACTTGACTTGTCATACTACCTGATTTGGATTAATTGAGAAGTGTAAAAAGCTCATGATATTGGGCGGATGTAAGGCTATGAGATGGTGTCTTTGTGTCAGAGCTGCTTTCCTGAAAGTTAGTATGGTGAGCTTTAGATGGGAAGCCATAACTTGTATTTCTCTTATCTTGAATTGTTCATTTCTTCCGACACATGTTGATGTCATGTCCATTCAAAGCACAGAAATTACATTTGAGACGCTTTCGACAGTTTTCAAAATTGTGTCCATTGAGATCACAAAAATCACATTTGAGGTGACTTCAGTAATTCTCAGAATTATGGCCGATTTTGTTGCATCAATTGCACTTGAGATGTGGGTTCCTTGGTGGATAATTCTCATGAGAATATTGTGGACAACTATCCTGGCAACAAGTGCGGCGGCTTCTGGCATCCTTCCTATGGTTTACATGGAGACAACTCTCTACTTTTCATCTTGAACAATGAGTGAATATACCTTATTTACTGTAGGTAAAGTTTCCATGAGCAAGATTTGTCCACGTGTTGATGTGTAAACCGTGTTAAGCCCCATGAGGAACTTTATGGTTCGCTGCTTTTGTTGATATTCTTGTAGTTTCCTTCTGGCATTTCCTCCACAATGTGGAAGAGGACATAGTGCATCGTGACTATCCCATAGGCTTTTCAACTTGGTATAGTATTCTCCATTGCTCACACATTCTTGTATGGAATCATGGATCTCTTGTTCAATGTGAAATAGGTGCACGTTGTTGGTATGTGAAAAGCGTTCCTTCAATTCTTCCCATAGCTCACATGCAGTATCATTATACATGACACTTTCTGTAATTTTAGGCGATATGGTATTGAGAATCCATCTTTTGACAAGAATGTTGCAGTGAGTCCATTGTTTGATTTATGCTTCAAAGTTTGTTGATGGCCTTTTGATTGTGTCGTCAATAAATCCTTCTTTGTTTTTGGTGATGAGAGCCATGAGCATCGCATGACTCTAAATATGATAATTTTCTTGATTTAAGAATTGAGCTACTAGAACTATGCCTGGTTGGTCTGAGTGGTGTAGATATAATGAATGGCTAGGGTCATCATAACATTTTGGTAAAATAGGGTTGGTATTGGTAGTTGTAAACATTATTGTTAAGTAAATTTTTTTTCGAAAGAACATAATAGGATTTAGTGTATTTTAGACAACAATGACTGTTTATGAAACAAATAATGAACTAAAATATGCTTTATTTTATAGAAAATGAGTCAAGGATTACAAAACCGAAAATTTTAGCCGAAGAACCGTTCGAAAAGTTGGTGAACCAGCATCTGGAGTGACTGAAACGACAGTTGTAATGCTGGAGTACTGAACCGGATGAAAACCGAGCCAGATGGAAGACCGAACCGGCTAAAGACTGAACCAGAATGAATGACACGCTGTTTGCTTCAAAGGTGCGCTGAACTACGTGTCGTTTGAGTCATCTTCCTCAGCGCGAGCGCGTGTTGGCACGTGTAACTCCAGTGAGGCACGTGGAACACCAATGAACTCAAACAAGGTGTGTGTGAGCACGTGGGTTGATGTTTTGGCTTGAAATTAATTACAGATTGTTCGGAATTTTTTGGATATTATAATGGGATGAAATTGAAATTATTTTGGTGAATCAAAATTGGTTTTGGAAAGAAACAAAATTTGAAAGGAAGAAAAAAGAAACTGTGGGAGCTGGTTTTTCAGAGAACTACTTCCTGAGCTCTAATACTATACAAGATATGGTTTTATTGATATAAATAAATGAATGTTTACAATCTAATTTATACAAAAGAAAAGTAAAATTGTAATAATTAAAAATAAACATAATTATGGAGAGACATGTTCTTGGACAGCATATTGCTCCCTACCAATATGTTGGTGGCTGTTTTCAACTGGTGTATTTTAGACAACAATGACTGTTTATGAAACAAATAATGAACTGAAATATGCTTTATTTTATAGAAAATGAGTCAAGGATTACAGAACCAAAAATTTCAGCCAAAGAACAGGTTGGAAAGTTGGTGAATCGGCATCTAGAGTGGCTGAAACGATAGTTGTAACATTGGAGCACTGAACTGGATGAAGACCGAACCAGATGGAAGACCGAACTGAAATGAACGACACGTCGTTTACTTCAGAGGCGTGTTGAACGACATGTCGTTTGAGTTGTCTTTCTCAACGCGAGCGCATGTTGGCGCGTGTAACTCCGACGAGGCGCATGGAATGTTGGTGAACTCAGACAAGTCGCGTGTGAACACGTGGGTTGATGTTTTGGCTTGAAATTAATTGTAGATTGCTCAAATTTTTTTGAATATTATAATAGGATGAATTGAAATTATTTTTGTGAATCAAAATTGGTTTTAGAAAGAAACAGAATTTAAAAGGAAGAAAAAAGAAACTGTGGGAGCTGGTTTTTCAGAGAACTACTTCGTGAGTTCTCATATCATATAATAAATGATTTTATTGATATGAATAAACGAATGTTTACGATCTAATTTATACAAAAGAAAAACAAAATTATAATAATTAAAAATAAACATAATTATGAAGAGATATGTTCTTGGACAATATGTTACTCCTCATCAATCTGTTGGTGACTGTTTCTAACTGGTGTGTTGGTCGCCACCAGTTGAATTTTGAATTCTTTAACATTACTGCTTATATTTGATCGTTTATATTTTTTAAAATTTATAATTATATAAACAATATTTTTTATTTTCACATTATACATTTTTATTATTTAAAAAAATATGTTATATTATTTTATTTCGAAGATTATCCAATTAAATAACATTTAAATTAAAATGTAGTTATTTAAATTAGTTTAATATTAAACATGTTGTTTTTATTGTTATAAATTTTAAAAATATTATTTTTTAAAATTTTTTAAGATTAATTTATTTAAAAAAGTAATTTATGTAGACTATATTCATAAATTGTCTTACCAACGAGATGTATTAGAAATCAAAATAATACACACCACGAAGTCCTAAAAAATGACACTATCAAAGGACTAACTGGGCTTTATTTTGTATGGTAAACTAAACGTACGTTTGGTGTTTATTATGATATTATAAATAATAAGTATAATTATATTCGATATTAAATTACATCGAATAAATTGCATAATATTGATATCAATATTTTTAATAAAATAATTTATATTTTTTATATAATTTTTTTAATATCAAATTAATTTGTTTAAAAGTTTTAAAATTAAAAATTAATTTATTTGATTTTACATTTTAAAATTAATCGCATCTAGAGACCTTTTATTATAAAACTAAATACACAGTTTTAAAATTAAAATTTAGATAATTTAAGATAAATATTTAATATAATTTATGCTCATATTTTTTATCCGGTTAAAATTTCAATATATCATAAACTTTATTAAGTTCGATACAATCTGATTAATTCACATTCAAATATAATACTGTACACAGTGACTAAGTCACTCATAGTTCAAGGGAGTCACATTCCCCCTTCAGCTTTTTGATTAAACAAATTAAGTGTTATATTTATAAATGTATATATTTTTTATTTTAGAAAATACAGAATATCATCATCTCTTAAGATTATTATTTAAATATTTTATTTTTTATATTATATATTAATTTAATATTTTTCATATATTTTTAACTTTTATTATTTTTTCATAAATTATACTAGTTTAATTTTTTTTAACTTAAGTATTTTTTTTTTAAGTTTATAAATTTTATCTATCATATAATTTAACTATTCTTTATAACATTATATATAATTATATAACTATATTTATTATTATTCATACTATTCTTTCACATAAATAATTTTTTTTATATTTATTATAATTTATTAAACTATGTTATTTAATCTTATTAGAAATTAATTTACTTAATTTTAAATTTTTATTTAAATTAAATATACATACACATTTCACACATAACACGTTTGTTGTTCAGTGATTAATATTCAAAAACATTAAATTTTGTTAAATTTTTTAAACATCTATCATGATTTTTTTCACATTATTTTACAAATAACTCAATTAGTGAATATTTTAAAAATGTCATTTATACGGTGCCAAAATCATCCATTTTTATTACTAAATTTACCTGCAATGTCCCTCAATTAGGGTGAAACAAACAAACCCTAAGTGCTAATTTTTTAAAATTAGGGATTAGAAGTTTCTGAGCAGATCATAATTAATATTGAATGAAGGTAACAATTAAAGTATAATATACAAGTTAATTTATAAGAAAAACAAAATGAACAAAAATGGAAGTACCTGGGATTGATCAAAGGGGTTATTGGGATCACAGTTTGAAGGGTAAGAACCATCCTTGTAGTTAGGCCAAAGTCCATGAAGGCCAAAATCAGCTGAAGGTTTCCCTGTTGTTGGATAACAACAACTTTGTTGTGAGTCACAGTATGATCCTGGCCACTGCATAATTTCAAAACAAAATTCAATTTAAAAAATAAAAAAACAGTAAAAATTAATCTGAAAGGAGTTAATTAAACAGAGAAAAACTGTGTGTCCGACCTGTTGAACAAGGTAGAAGAAATCAAAGTCTTGTGATACACAAAAGAAAAAGAGATTTCTTAGTACTAAAAACTTGATCAAAATTGAATAAATGGATTTCATTTTTCTCTTAATTATTTCCTTCTGACGACTGTTTTTGAATGATGGTGATCTGAGATTAGGTTTCAGTGAATGTGAAGTTGGTTGTATAGCTGGGGATTATATTTGTAAGCAAAAATGTAAGGTTTTGATTTCATATAATTATCAGCCCTTTTTCAACTCTTAATTATTTGCGTAACGGTTGCCTCATTATTGATCTTTCCATATTGGTTTAATTCTCTAGAAATTCCATTCTTATGAAAAAAATGAAAAAAATTCTCTAGATAATTCCCATTTACATTAAGTTTTTTTTTGTTATTTTAGTGGTATGTATTTTTTTAACTTAGATTTTTATTTAAAAAAATGTAACAATTTAATATAATTTATCATTTGATTATGAGTTTTTTACGTGTATAATAAATTAGTATAATATTTAAATAATACTTTTAGATAATAATTTAATTAAATGATATGTAATTTTAACTTATCAAATTTTTATATATATTTTTTATCACCGACAATAATTACGTTAATTTCCTTTTCTTTTTTTTAAACCGCGTGAGCATATTCCATTAATTTATTATATGAAATATGATATTTAAATACAAATTTTGAAAGCCCTTAATCACTGCCTCATTAATTTAAACATTATTAACTATGAAATGTAGCCAGAGTTTTTTTTTTAAACTATTATTATTACTTGAGAAATATTATAGGATACGACTCAACACTTACGAAGAATATACGTACTCACACGTACTATTGTCATAGACAGATTTTAACTTGTCTCTTGAAAATACTCACTTATAACTTCATAAGAGAGGATTTGATATTAAATCATTTCAATGTATTAACATTATTTATGTTTTATGCTATCAAAATATTCTATTTATTACTTATGTTCAAATATTGATATAACTTTTAATTATTTTATATCATGTAAAGAAAATCTTATAATAGCATCGTGGGAATTTAAAAAATAAAAAATAATGTAATTAAATGTAATAATTTAAAATATAAATTATAGTTATAATTATACATTTTATTCATTAATATAATAATTATTATTATTATAATAAAAATATTAATTTATTGTTCAAAATATTTTTTTTAATCAAAATTAAGTTGAGTGAACTCTAAAATCTTTCGTTAATAAAATATATTTATAAGAAAATGATAATTAAGGAATTGGCGGGCAATGCGCTCAGGTGCATCAATTTGGTCTTCAAGTGTTATATTTTAATTTTTGATAAATAAATTTTTAATATAAGTAAATTATACCTATAAAATAAATTATGTTTTATTTAAATTTTAAATTTTTGAATTTAATATTTTTAACATATTTTTATTAAAATAAAATATAATAAAATACTTTTTAAAATTAATAAATAATATTATTTTTTACTCAATATATTATATCACCGACAATGCATGAGTGTGACTCCTATCTCATCCCATTTTTCAATCGATACCAAAATTAACATTCCTACCATTAATCTTGCCGACAAGGAGTGTGGTTCACCACTAATCCTGCCAGCTACTAGGCAAATTGACATTCCTAACATTAATCAAGTATGCAAGAAAAATAATATGTAAAATCATATGCCCTAAGCAGATATTATATGTCAAAAAAAATTGTAGGGTTTAATAGGTACGAATGTGTTGCACACTTCTTAAAACCTGTGTAATGATTATAAGTGTTGGTTATTTTCGTGGACAAAATATTTATCTGTAAATTTGTTTTTAGACCTACTATCAATTCTATCAAGAAAAGTCAAACAAATGCTCGAGTTTTAGATAATTGTACTTCAGGTATATCTTTGATAACTACAACACATATGATTATATTTATGCATTTAATAGCACATGCTTATAAATCTAAAATTATATTTAGTACTAAAATATGAAATAAGATATGCTAAAAGATATTACATATGATATACTCTAAAATAAGATATGCTAAAAGATATTAGATAAGATATACTTTAAATTATATTTGAAATCTTTATCATAAAAGATAGCATAAAATCTATTTTATATAAGAGTTATCTTAATTAATGAGTAATATTAATCCTATTTGTAATATAAAAGATATTTATCAATCATATATGAGTTATCTTAATTAATGAGTATTATTAATCATATTTGTAATAAAAAAGATATCTATCAATTACATAAGATTGAGGGTTTTAATTTTTCCTATAAATAAAACTCATTACTCATTGTTTCAATCAACCATACAAGAGCATTCTTCTAATCTTTTTAATTTCTCTCTCTTGTTTTACAAATATAAGATCATAATTCTTTAGGCTTATTTATTTAGTTAATCTATCAAATATTGGTGGTTATATTTGATTGATTAATAAACCTAATTATTTTCATGATATTTTGATATTATATTCTTATGGCTTCTTCTTTATTTTTGTTCTTAAATTATTAGATCAAATAATTATTTTTGTCATATTTTAATTATTTGTTTGATTATTAATCTTTAAAGAAGCTATTTTTATTTAACTTATATTTGATCTTTTTGGTCTAGGATTTGCTAGTTGATTTAATTTAAATGACATATGTTTTGAATCATCTAGTTAGGATTATTCGTTATTAAATCCGTTCTAGAACATACACGGGCACTTGTGTTTTTGTGCTAACTATTTTGCAGTTACTTCGGGAACGTATCTGATTGGCTAGAAGCTTATTGGAACGTTGGTTTGAAAACTGTGAAAATAGAGCAAGGGCTCGTAAGTAAAGTACATTGGGGCAGTATCATAGGGAGGGTAGCATAAGACCGAGTTACTTGAAAATTTGATTTTCATAGTGGAAAGTTAGGTGGTGGTTAGATACCCGGTGGTTTTCCTCTTGGAGTCGTGGTTGTGGCCTAGGTTGTTTTCACCTAAAAATTTCATGTGTTATTATTTTATTTCATACTTATTTTTGTGATTGCATGTACATTGCTTTGTTTAGGTTATTAAATTATAAATTATTAAGAATTAAAAATAACCTATTCACCCCTCTCTAGGTTAATTAGGTCCATAATTTATAAACTTTCAATTGGTATCAGAGCCAACACTAGATACACTTAGTGTTAGTCCTACGGATTTTTATTATGGATCATTCTATTGAGGATTATAGTTCATATGATGAAGAACTTGATTCTTCTTTTCTCTCTAAATATAATGTTAAAAGTTCTATAGAATTATTTTCTAAATGTCTTAGAGCCATAGAAGAGAATAATAGTTTAAATACAAAAATAGAAAAATTAAATGAACAACTTGAAGCGCATGAAATTTTTTCTAATAAATTAAAATAAGCGAATAATATTTTGCAAGAACAAAATAATGCTTTGAATTTGAGTCTTGTAGGTTTGAAAGAAGAAAATAATAAGCTTGTTGAAGATAATAAAAAACAAGTGCAAGAGCTCAAAGAATCATGTGAAATAGTGGAGAGACTTACCATTAGAGCTCAACAATTAGATAAAACATTGAGCATTGTTAAGTCACATGGTGATACAGATAGCTTTGGTAATAAGGATTAGAGTTCCACACCTTCAACATCAAAGACCATATTTGTAAGGCCCTTAAACTCTACTCCTACTGTCACTACTTATGCACAAAGAAGTATTACACCTATGGTAGAAAAAGTTGTTAAGCTTGTGTCTGTTTGTCATCATTGTGGTAGAAAAGGTCATATAAGACCAAAATGTAGATTTTTAAGGAATGCTCTTGAACTTAATCATTTTTTCCATGTTTCAAATAGTAGGACCAATAAGCACCATCCATCTATGCATGCTACATCATATTCAAGGATGAATAGAAATTTTAATAATGTGTTCAAAAATTCTGCTAGGAAGTATGAAATCTTAGGTTTAAAGAGGGAAGTAAAATTCAATACTTTTAATGCTAGGATTCATTATCATCATCCTACTATGCATACTACATCTTCATTTGGGATGAATAAGAAAAGTATAGCTAAGTCCAAGAACACACCTATGGAACCTAAGTTTATTGAGTCTCAACTCAATGATATAGAGAAACCAAAATGCAAGAAAATGTGGGTTATGAAAGGTTGTTTTTTCTCGATCACCTGACCGTTTTTTTATTAGAATGTTTAAATGACCCTAAGTGAGTAATCTTTATTGTTTTTATTTTATTAGTTAAACTTAAAAAAAGAAAACAAAAAAATAGAAGTAGCATTCTTATCTGGCCAACACGCTATTGGACTTATTTAATACTTACATATACATAACCTCATTTTAGTGACTCGACTCATTTTGATATTTATTGTATAAATTATTCTAAAATTTTGGCTTATGCACACACACATATTCTTGTACATGTGATGATCGATATTGACATAAACTTATTCACACACTCACAAACACACATATATGTTATGCTTTAAGTTTATGAAATTTATTGAAAGACTCTAGGACTTCAACTAATCTTGACTATAAAATTGTGTTGAGTTATATTTCTTACTTGTTAAAACTTTACTGTATGGAGGCACCTAGTATTGAGAGGGCTACCTACTGTGATGTGTGTAGCTACCGCAATGAACGGAGAGGGCTACCTCACAACTAGTGTGAAAGTCATCATGCTAAGTTTATGGCTCGTGCAAAAAAAAGAGAAAAGATTATGCAAAAAAAAGTGACTACTTATAAATCTTGTATATTGAATGCACAAAAAGAAAGAGCCAATAGAGGTTATAAAAAAAATATATAATTTACCTCATATGTATGAAGAAAAAAAAATACAAAAAAAAAGAATAATAAAAAAAATAATAAGTCCTCCTTTAGAAGATATACTTTATTTTGTAAGATTGAAGGCTCGATTATAGTTTTACATGATAGGTGATAATTTTTTCTTTTGAGTCTTTTTTGATATATTATAAATGAATTAATTGACATATTTGTGGAGTTTAAACATATATACTACTTTAAGCAAATGTCAATATGTCATTATATGTGCTTGTGTGACTCTTATACTCTACTTATTTATTTATATGATAAATAATCAAAATTGGAGTTAAAAAATGATGAGTTCTCAATTGGTTGTGTGTTCATTTGTGATTAAATGAGTTTAATACCTTATATGGCTATTTATAAAAAAAAATTAATTAGATTTTTTCATTTCCATATTCTTTTCATATATTACCTTTTTAATTTGTTTCTAAGTCAGAGAATTATAGAACTTAGGGGGAGTTTAAAGCATATTGCACTTCTGCATTACTCTACTTTTACATTGTTATATCATTAGGAGGAGTTTAACTTCATTGCTTTGTTTAATATTTTGTCCTTCTCGTATGTCAAAAAGGGGGAGAGAATAATGTGTTTTACTTCCATGGTTTTATTTTGTTATGCATATAGGGGGAGAACATATTTAATTAAACTTAATTAATATGAATGCATACTACGTGACTATTCTTTACACTTCTTTTATTTCTATGTAAACTGAACTAATATACAATGAGGCTTTCATGCCAAGTTGTCCTATGCTTTATCAATGTCATTTCAATTACAAGCTTGTCAAGTTACAGCGAAGATGGATCTACCGGACCATAGGATAGTTCCACTATAGAGTTTGGGACACCATTGTATTTTATCTTATTCCTATAAGTGTAATGTAGTGAGAGAGAGGTTTTGTCACACGAAAAATGCCAAAGGGGGAGTTTGTAAGGACTATGAGTGTTGGCTATTTTTGTGAACAAAATATTTATCTGTAAATTTGTTTTTAGGCCTACTATCAAGTCTATCAAGAAAAGCCAAACAAATACTCGAGTTTCAGATAATTGTACTTCAGGTATATCTTTGATAACTACGACACATAGGATTATATTTATGCATTTAATAGCACATGCTTATAAATCTAAAATTATATTTAGTGCTAAAATATGAAATAAGATATGCTAAAAGATATTAGATAAGATATACTTTAAAATAAGATATGCTAAAAGATATTAGATAAGATATACTTTAAATTATATTTGAAATCCTTATCATAAAAGATAGCATAAAATCTATTTTATATAAGAGTTATCTTAATTAATGAGTAATATTAATCATATTTGTAATATAAAAGATATTTATTAATCATATATGAGTTATCTTAATTAATGAGTATTATTAATCATATTTGTAATAGAAAAGATATCTATCAATTACATAAGATTAAGAGTTTTAATTTTTCTTATAAATAAAACTCATTACTCATTGTTTCAATCAACCATACAAGAGCATTCTTCTAATCTTTTTAATTTCTCTATCTTGTTTTACAAATATAAGATCATAATTTTTTAGACTTCTTTATTTAGTTAATCTATCAAATATTGGTGGTTATATTTGATTGATTAATAAACCTAATTATTTTTATGATATTTTTATATTATATTCTTATGGCTTCTTCTTTATTTTTGTTCTTAAATTATTAGATCAAATAATTATTTTTGTCATATCATAATTCTTTGATTTGATTATTAATCTTTAAAGAAACTATTTTTATTTAACTTATATTTGATTTGGTCTAGGATTTACTAGTTGATTTAATTTAAATGACATATGTTTTGAATCATCTAGTTAGGATTATTCGTTATTAAATCTGTTCTAGAACATACACGGGCACTTGTGTTTTTGTGCTACTATTTTCACGATTACTTGAGGAGCATATCGATTGGCAGGAAGCTTATTGGAATGTTGGTTTGGAAACTGTTCACGCTAATATTAGAAACTGTGAAAACAAAGTAAGGGCTCGTAAGTAAAGTACATTGGGGCAGTATCATAAGGAGGGTAGCATAAGATCGAGTTTGTACTTAAACATTTGATTTTCATAGTGGAAAGTTAGGTGGTCCGATTAGTAGGTGGTTTCCTCTTGGGTAAATAGTTGTGACCTTTAGGTTGTTTCCACCTAAAAATATCGTGTGTTATTATTTTATTTCCTTATTTTTACACGATTGCGTAATAAAATTTGCTTTGTTTAAGTTATTAAATTATAAATTAGTAAGAATTAAAAATAACATATTCACCCCCTCTAGGTTAATTAGGTCTATAATTTATAAACTTTCAACCTAATCATGATATTAGATGGTGGATATGAACATTTGTATATTAATAATATTTATAAGATAATATATTAATTTTTAAAATTTATATCATATTATATTAATTAATTTTTAATGCGATGATATAATAATAAAAAATATTAATTAAAATATATCATTTATCACTGATTAGTCTAAATAAAACGAGCAAAAATACAAAAAATGATAAAAAAAATGATAAACGATAATTTATAATGTAAGTTTAATAATAAAAAATGATACATCATACATTTAAGTTAGACTCATTAATACTACAAACTAAATGAGACAAAATAAAATAAAATGATATTTAAATGAAATCAGACAATATTGTATTATAAGTTTATTAAATATATTAAATAAGACATAAGATGAAATGAGACAATTCACTTTATATCTTTAATTTATATTACAAAAATTATTTATTAAAATTATGGTATTATCATAATTGATATGTCAGTTAATTATAAACTATTTTTTTATTTTATATTATAATTATCTGTTATATTAATTACGATGATAGTGTATCTAAACAAATACTCTTTGTATTAAGATTAAAAAAAGTTGATAATAAACTTTTTAATTATAAAAGTAATATATATCCTTTAAATATAATACAAAATATAAAATAACAATAATATTTTAAATAAAAATTGATTTACAATAAAGTAGAAAGTCATTTAGGTTTTTAAATTATTATTATGTCTTTTAATGTATTTTAAAAAAATGATAATTAATTTGATTTTAAATTATGACTTGAATTAAATAAAATATTTTAACTCAATTTTTTCATATAAAAAATATAAAATGTCAATATTTATTCATATTTTATACTATCTAGATCACACCTAAATTTAATTTGAACGAAAATTTTATTTTATTTTAAAATAATAGCATATTTTTATCTTTTATATTTTATTTAAATTTTAAAAATAATTTACTTATATTATTTATAAAATTTTAAATTACATCTAAATTAATTTACAACAAAAATATCATTAAATTTTAAAGAAAATTTTCATAATATTTAAATATATATATTTAATAAATATATCATTTTTATTTAAAAAAAATAGAAAATAAAGGATTTATAATTTACGTAGACACTAATTTGAAAGTTTAAAAAATTTAAAATTTAAATGTTTTTATTTTAAATATGTAATAAAATTAAGAAAATAGAAGAAATTTAATAAATGTATAAGACACATATTTTTAACAAAATAAGTATACCTAAATCCTAAAACATTAAAATAATATTATTTCTAATAAAATAAATACATGATAAAAAATTACATTAAAAATAACACGAAAGTCCAAAACATTAAAATAATACTATTTTTTTGAATTAGTTGAGATATGAGATGTAAAAGCTTTATTTTTATTATTATAAATTTTAAAAGTTAATTTTGTATTTTTTTAAAATAATTAATATATTTATTAAAATATAAAAATTTTAAGTTCAAATATATGTAAAAAATAAAGACATAGATAGTAATTAATTTTTATCAAATAAATCCAATAAAATTTAGCACGAAAGATCAATTTTAAGAACTTTAATCAATGTTATATATAAATATTTAAATAATATTGTATAAATTTTTGAATAAAATTATCTATATATTTTAAAGTAATGATTATTATTATTCTTAATTATTATATAATTTATATTAATTTTTTATCAATTAATTAATAAATTATTAATATTTAAAATATAAACATAAATATATACTCAAATTTTCAAAATAATAGTAACAATACTATGGTTTTAGTTAGAATAATATTTAATAGTATTTTTAAAATTTTGATAAAACGCATGAAACATGAAGCTCAAATTTTCAATATATTAATTTTAATTATAATAAAATTTAATATTAGATTATTTTTAATGTTTTAATAAATTAATATAACTAGTATCTTAAAATATGATATAACTTAAGTTTTTTTCTAAAAATTAAAAAAATAATTGATCTAACTAATATTATCAACTTAGAATGAAAATGTATTTATTTAAAATATAAACGTAAATATAGGCTCAACTTTTCAAAGTAATAATAATATTATAATTTTAATTAAAATAATATATAGTAATATTTTTACCTGCAACATATTGATAAATATTTTAATGTGAAATAATCTTAATACAAATGTTCATATTCATACACAACCATACTAATCTTCTAGTTAAGCGATTTATATATTTTTAAAATATCTGAAACAAATCCACCGTACCGTGTATTATCATGATTAGGTTTTAATAAGTGAGCCAGACAATCTTACCGACTAAACCAACGATTTTTATTTTCTTTTTATATATATAAAAAAAAAAGTTAGAACGATCGTATTTTAAAAATCGGCTCAGACCGGGCAAAGCCAAACCGTAGGCTACCAAAATTGCAACCAAATTTCATAAAACATTGACGCGCACGATGAACCTTACCAGGCCATCAAAAGCTTGATCGTGAGAACCTTGAGATAAAGAGGGGCGAAACTTCATTAACTGCTCTCTCCGTCTCCCATCTAAATTCACAATTTCTGAGATAAAAATTATAATTCAAAAGACTTAAGATAATGTTCTCACAAATTACTTCTTTTTCTTTTGTGTTTACTCGCTGTGAATTTTATTTTCTCACCCACATGAAATTTATTTCCTTCTTCATCAATTGAATCTTAGCTAATTTAATGCGACGGTCTCATGCCCGTACATGGTTGGATTCAGAACCTACCGGCAAGATGAAAATGGATCCGATAAAGCTTCATATTCGTGCCTCAAACTGGTCCAACTTTTTCTCTCGAAGCCCAAAGCGTAGTACCAGATCCATTTTTCCCATTATCCCTTTGATTGCAATTGCATTTGTTTTGGTATTGTGTTATTTGTTCGTCTCTGGTAGAAATTCTCACCGTTTATGGAAGAGAAAGTATGGGATCGTTATTGACGGAGGGAGTACTGGGACACGTATGCACGTATTTGAGTACAAAGTTGAGGGTAGAATATCAGTATCCGATTTCAGTGATGGTGGAGGGGCTTCGATGAGAGTAAACCCGGGGCTTTCGGCTTTTTCCGATGAACCGGAAGCAGCTGGTGAGTCGTTGGCGAAGCTTCTGGAACTTGGGAAGGGGCGGATTCCCGAAGACCTTTGGGGGGTCACTGGGATTCGGCTAATGGCGACGGCAGGGCTTCGGTTGCTTGAACCAGCTGTGCAGGATCGGATTTTAGATTCCTGCAGGAGGGTGCTTCGGACTTCTGGGTTTAAGTTTCAGGATGAGTGGGCTTCGGTCATTACGGGTATGACACAGTATTATGAGTTGTTATTCTTTTTATGGATTAATTTGCATGTTCAATGTTAGTGCTTTTGGTTTAATTATGAAGATTTGAGCTTTTCTGCAATGCGCTTGAGATGGCACAATGCACAGCTGATTGAGCTTAGGTCGACTGTGTGGATGCTAGTTCTAACAATGCATTCATCGAGAGGTGTTTGGCATAGTGCCAGTGTACTATAGAGTTGTACTACGCAAAAGAGGGGAAAAAACGTGAAGTTAAGAAATTTTAAGATGCTTAGGGACAAGGATTATATGATCTTGTATGTCTTTGTTATCACCATCAATTATGGGCAGTAGAGGTGTGAGGCAGATCACTAAATGAGAAGCAGGGAAAAAAAAAAGTTAGGAGAGACGGAATCCATAGGACAACAGCCAGTCCTTCGCTGCCTTTCCATTTCAAATTTCTTTCCTATGACTTGGTTAGAGGTTTTTGGTGGTAGTGCTTTTGTGGTGTTGCTCCAGTTCCCTATTTGTTATTGGAATATCCATTATTTACATGCCTAAGACTTGTCATAACAAATTTGTATAATTGCGTTTCTTAATTTAATTAGTCGAGTCTTGCTCCCCAAAAAGAATAATAAAATGGTGACTTTGTGTAATTCCATAACTGGAAAAGTGCAAGCCATTTCATTGGTAGAGTTGCATGCATCATTGCATCATGCCTGTCATTATATTGGTCATTGCAGCACCAATAGTTTTCAGCATATAATCCAATAGCCGTACTTGTTTAATTACTTAACTGTTTGATTTCTGTCTTTTGTTCTAGCATCCTAATGAATGGTCATAGCATTATTTCATAGTTATCATTTATTTCTGAGGATCTAATGCAAAAAGTTGTGTTGTTTCAGGTTCTGATGAAGGGGTGTATGCCTGGGTAGTTGCAAACTATGCCCTTGGCACTCTTGGAGGTGATCCCTTGCAGACTACTGGAATTATTGAACTCGGTGGAGCTTCTGCTCAGGTTTTAGTACATTCTCTCCTGAAAGGAGTCATTTTATTCCGCTGGTATCATTCTGTTTGGAACATTTAGATATTCGATTTTCACTGAGTGCTTGATGTACACTTGTTTCAGGTGACCTTGGTCTCAAATGACCCAATGCCTCCCAAATTTTCTCGTGCTATAAAATTTGGGAATACTACGTACAATCTTTACAGTCATAGCTTTCTTCATTTTGGTCTGGTAGTTACTTGATCTCTAACAACTGTGATATAGTCCACTCAAAATCTTTTGAACCATCTCATTTGACTGCTTTGAATCTTTGTGATGTTCAATGCTTCTATTTTAGATGGAAAATAATTTTATTTTGTATTGAAATATGGAATTTAGAATTCGAATTAGCTGTTACGATATTATTATGGCGTTTGAATCCTAGTTTAACTTTGCAGAATGTCGCACAGGAATCATTGAAACGAATTCTCAATGCTGGAGACTCCATCGTGGGTAAATGCTTTGATTTTGTTCACTGAATAATTTTGGCATTTATAGTTTTTGAAAGGTCTTGTATTTCTTTTATCATTTAACTTGGATCTCAGGTTGTGCTAGACGTGGCTGTGATTTATTCTTCTCTCAAGCATGTCAATGATGAGTTTCACGTCTTTTAAAAACAAACATGCCTTTTTTATTCTTGTCAGGACCACAGTCTCAATTGGCAATTTGAATTGTCTAGGACCATACTTGTGAACATAGGATTCCCTAAGAAGATCAAATTGCCAGTATGTTTTTGTGTATGTACTATGCTTTTGCTTGAGTTGCTAGTCTATCCTTTATTATGACTATGGTACTTAACTATATTGTCATGTCATATAACGGCTTTTAGCCTAATATTTTGGGATTGTTTCTGTTCCAAAGTTTGCTAAAATAACATGAGGAACTCATGAAATTGGCTCAACTGAATTAGCAACAAGGATGAAGAAATTCTCCGCCTTAATGCCACCTTATACCATCCTTTATATACTATTGTTATTTTTTTCTGAAATATTATTTTCATTATTTCTGGGTCCTCCCAAATTCTCGTGGGTTGCTATTCTCCTTGGCAACATGGCGTAGGAACAATTTGAACAATCAAGAGCTTGTAGACCCTTGAATGGAAATGGATGACTTCGATTCAATCCAAAGGGAAAAGGAAAATAACAGAGAATAACTCTCAGAAATATCATCCATTCATTTCATTGGCTGCCCACTAATTCTCTATTCATAATAAACAAGGTTGTTACTCAAAACACATGAGTTTTGAGGCCACCAACAAGGTTCAACCATTCTTGAATTTTATCCCCAACTTCTTTCTATTTTCTCATATGCTCAGAAACTTTGACAGGATGAGGATTAGGAGTGTACCTTAACTCTTTATAATCACAACCCTCAAATGGATCCTTCATGTATGTTTTGGGCTGAGTAGGTGACAACAATGTTAGTTTCTCCAAGTTGAGGACCCATGGTATGTCGTGGAATTTGGACTTTTTTGACGACTCCATTTCACCTGAAATAATTAATCTTGTAGTTTATATGTTACTCGAGATGAGCTTGGATTCACCTAAAGTAATTGGTATTGGGTCATGGGTAGTTATAATTGGGTTTGTCAGGCTTTGGATAATTGTAGATGGGTTCTGGTTGTTGGGTTATATGATGCGACTATGGGGTGGAATAACTTTCGATGGATGGCTATGAAATTGTGGGTGTCGTGGTGGAGAATCAATGGTTTCCTTGAAGTGGATATTTTGTCTCGCGTAAGGCAACAAGGAAACAAAAGTTGGGTTATGCACTAAAGGAGGTTGTGAAGTCGTTGGTGGTTGTGAGCTGGACACGGAGGTGCGACGAGGTTTGATAGACGTTCTGTGAAAATTAAAATTATGTCATTGTGAGGTGAACTGAAAGCTGGAAGAGAAAAGGATGGGTGTTGCGATGGGCTCTACGGTGGTCGCAAGGTTAATGAAAGTTGGAATTGATTGACGCTAGTTAAAAGCAGGTTGTCGGAAGGGATTTAATGCTGGTCGCTGGGAGGTTGAGAATGGACTGGGTGAGTCACTGGTTGAGGTTGATTGTGGGTTGTGACTTGGGTTGGGTGAATCGTTGGTTTTGGGTTCTTTGGGTGTCACAGAGGCTGAAAATGGTTGTGGGTGGATTCTGTTGGGTGTCGCTTAGGAGTTTCAAGTTGGGCTGATGCTGCCGTGAGTGGAGGTGGGTCATTTGGGAGTCGTAGGGGCTGAAAGTGGTTATGGGTTGATTATATGGATATCGTACAGGAGTTTCGAGCTGGGTAGAGGTGTTCACAGCCTCGTCAATAACTCAATGCAAAACTAGTTGAATTCTTCTCGGACTTCTTGGGCAAACAACTTGAACCGAAAATCACGTTTCTTTTCCTGGTCTCAAAGTAACTCCAAAAGGGCTATAGCAATGTCATTTTTGTTTGTCTCATGTGGAATATTGTAATCACCCCTAGCCATATAGGAGATAAATGCTGGGAAAACTTATGCTTTGATACCAAATGGTGTAAGAGCAATTAGAACAATCAAGAACTTGTAAACCCCCTTGAATTGAAATGGATGACTTAGATCCAATCCAAAGAGGAAAGAAAGAAAAAATAACAGAGTATGTAACTCTCAGAAATATGATTCATTCATTTCATTGACTGCCCTTACACTCACTAATCCTCCATTAATAATAAACAATGTTGTTACTCAAAACACGAGTTTTGAGGCCAACTAGACACGTCACACTAAACAACAAAAATAAGAAATAACATTATAGGAAATAAAACTATGGTAAGCGACTTAAACTATCCTAAATGACGCTAAAACGAAAATAAACGACATCAAAACAAGAAAGATTCAAAACTGTAAAACTCATAAGGTTAATCTCCTGCATCACAACATATAGCCTTACAGTTCCCAATGTTGAATTTATTTATTTTTCCTTTTGTGATTTCACATTTTTTGTTTTAATGCAGCAGATCCCTGTAGGCCTAAAGGGTATTCGGATAGTGAGGCATCAACACTTTCTCCAGATTCCTCGGATCAAAAGACTGGTTTTTTGTCCAGTCTTCAATCCAAGGGGAACTTCTCTGAGTGCAGATCAGCTGCATTAATGATGTTGCAAAAAGGAAAAGGTTATAAATCCTCCGAGCACACTTCCTCTTGTTTTCTTCGTAATGATTATTTTGTTCATTTATTTTTCCGTATTGATGCAGAGAAATGCTCTTATGAGCATTGCCCTACTGGATCAACTTTCATTCCCAAATTTCATGGAAAAATTTTGGCTACTGAGAATTTCTTCTATACATCCAAGGTTTTTCCCTTATTCCGATTCCTATTAATAGTTCATGTGCTTTTAAATCCATCTATCATTATGAAATTTGCCTATATTTTAAGATTTAAAATTATAATTATTTCCCCTTGGACCCTGTATAGTGTGATTGATTACACTTTTGCTTTATGTTTTTTATGCCTTCCCCCCTAATGTTACGTTTGCCACGTGATCAGTTCTTTCGTTTGGGCCAGAAGGCATTTCTTTCAAATCTGGTGATGGCTGGACAACAATTTTGTGGAGAAGATTGGACAAAATTGAAGATGAGATACCACTCATTTGATGATGAAGATTTGCTGAGCTATTGCTTCTCATCTGCTTATATTGTTGCTCTACTTCATGATAGTTTTGGAATTGATTTGGATGAAGAAAGGTACATTGTTTGCTTTGCATCCTCCATGAACTAATAGGACCCAAGTTGATTCCCAAATACACATTGGTTTAAGCTCCTCCCATGGAGAAAATCATACATACAACATGTTGTATGCCTTCTATTAATATCAATTGTTAATCTTGTCCTCACTTTTTACACTTTTTTTATTTTTATAAAAATAAAGGATCAAAATGACTTTGTTTTACCACGTGTCCGTGACGTTGTTTGTAAGATTTTCTCCCTCTCAATCCCAAGAGATTGGTCTCAATTTTTCTTGATATGTCACCACCAGATTGAGTGATGATTCTTCTTGGCAAGCTCATGTTTATTACATTATACTCCTATAAGACAATGTTAGTCGTGTGATATTTCTTAGGTATAGATTATCTACACCATGAGCTTTTCACTGGATTTGCAATGTTAGTTGCCAGTAGCCTGCTACCTGACATTTTTATAGTTCATGGCAGTAATCCTGGTCTCCTTTCCCCTTCCCCCTTTCAGCAAAGTAAAAAGGAAAAAAGTTGCATTCTTTTTATGCATATCTATACTCACCTCATGCATTTATGTGTACTTTTCTATCATGTTTTCAATATCCATACTAAATCCTATTGATCTGAACCATTATTGAGCAGAATTGAAGTAGCTAAACAAGTGGGAAATATTCCACTTGATTGGGCATTCGGAGCTTTCATTATACAAAGCACAGCTGAGTTGGATGTGGAGAACCCTAGCTGGATTGCCACCATTATTAGTGACGAGTCACCCACCCTTCTCTCTCTAGTTTCCATCTTTATGATATTAATGTTTACAGCATGGTCTGTTCAAGTGAAGAAAGCTACAGCCGAAAACAATTTATGATCTGGAGAAAGGACGATATATAGTCACCCATGTTGGTAGATATTCGTAGTTTCCTCAGGAGATCACATCCATCTGTCGTTGATATGGATGGAGATCGGCTTAAATAAGTCTGTTACACCCACTCACAAAGCCTCTCTACAGTGGCCAAGGCAAAGGAGGGTCGTCATCTTAAGGTCACCAACTGGGAAATGAGATTTTCCACAACGGGTTTCAGCAGACTGTAGAGTAACTTGTACCCTTAGGGTAGCATATTTAAATAGATTCCCATTTTTTATTTAGAGAGAGACTGGGAGCTTGTTCATATAGCACGACATGCTTTCTCATTTCCACATAATGAGGTTAGGATATATAAAAGGTGAATCAGGTTGGTTGTGCAGAGCCATCTTTTTTTTAGTGTATAAATGCTGACAGTGTATGATATTGTATAATTGAGCTGCCTTTACTGTTGTTCTGATGAGGAGGACAATCAATTTCAGATTCCCATTTATTTATGGGCTTATCGGTATTTAGTAATTGCCTTCACTGTTTTACTTAGTCCACTTTTTTTCCCCTTCTCTTTTTTTTTCATTCTTGTTTCTTATGTTTGTGTACATGGAGAGAGGTATACGGGTCCTAGCCTCCTTGGTCTAGGATTTACCAACATCTGCTAATGTTCATGATGAAAGATGCTCGCAGCTGTACGAACCAGATGTTGTGCCTGAGTTGGCCAAGAAGTTAAATTATTTCACGATCAAAACTTTCAATTATACCAGCAAAATTAAATTATATCATGTGAGGATTATATTTATAATTTTTTCCTTCGTAATCTTGCAACTTCGATGCTTTCTTAGTTTCTTGCTTCTTTTTTTCCTCTGTATTATTTCATTTCGACACTCACAAGTTACAACATAATCGTATAGATTTGTTTTGACCAAACATTATTAGAGTTTGGAAAACCTTTGCCACTTTACTAAAGGCCGTATAAGAATTGTATAGATAACATGAAAAAACTTTGGACTCATTTTATTTTTATAAGAATGTATTTATTAGCTAACAAAAGCTGGTTATGATGGAAACATTAAAAAAATTGATGGAAATATTAATAATTATATAGTATTTTCTTGAAAATAAACCTCTGCAATTTTTTTCTTCTCAAATAAGTAGAGTTAAATAAATGATTAAACAATCTGAATAAATGTCAGTTTCTGAATCTATTTCTTTTTTTCCTTTAGTACGAGGCAAGCTTTATTGTTACTTTTTGATACACACCCAAAAATTATTCAGATAAAGATTTGATACAGTTTCAAATTTTGAGAAATGAATTGCCAATTGAAACTATCACAGTTTGCTGTATGCATGTTCAGTTTGTTTTTACTTCAGGAAAAAAGAAGAAGAAAAGTATCTTGTATCTGCATACAACAATCTTACGCTTTACATGTGGCAAATTCAGTAACAAAGCTAATAAGAAAAGGCACAACTCACCTCATATTCCAGAGAATATCAATGGCATCACTGGAGAGAAGTTGGGGAAAACCAGGTGAGACAATTAATTTTCTCCAAACCTCAGCTCTGTGCGTTAGTCTATGGTTAGACCAACCTAAAATTAGTCACTAGTCATATAGCTTCACCTTTTCAAGCAAACAAGCACTCTTGTAGATTTTGTTATTCTTCACTGTCAGTTAAACAATTTCTTCAAGCAAGGTAATGGTACAATTTCATGTCTGCAGCATCCCTCTCCAAATATTCCTGCTCTATGAGAGACTCGATACGTTTCTTAATTTGCATTGGGTTGGCTAGAAATCGTGATTGCAATTGCTTTGTGACCTCAGCTATTACATTATTATGATCTAGAGTCTTCCTTGTTTTCATGACCCTCACTATTGCAGCATCAATTTGGGTCCTCCGGTCTTCCTCAACCATTCGACGGGTTTCCTGCTTTTCAGGTTCTGATTCCTTTTGTGCCGACACAGTCCCTATCTTCAACTTATAGAATTTGCTTGCAAACTTATCATTAACGAAGAATGCATCATTCTCACCAATGTCTTTACGAATAGGTTCTTTTTGAAGAACATTCTTTCCCTTTACACAAGCCAAGGATTGAAGACACCTTTTTAAATCTGAAGCTGGGATTTCCGTAGACTGCTCAATCTCTTTGTAGTTAAGCCGATTGGCATTATTAAACAGCATCAGAACACACATTTGGTGAGTGGAAACATTCAACTCGTGTTTGCGTTTATTTCCAAAGATGGCCTTTATATCTGCTGTGCCCATGTTGGTTTTCCAGGACAATCTCCGACCATTATGGATCCCAAGGTAATATGATCTGAATTTATCACAAAGAGCAGACATTTCTGCTGGAAGGTTGCACGTAACACGAGGCTGAGTTGGCCAAGATCCTGTAGTAAGAACCTGCACATTTAATGTAGGGCCACCAGCCAGCTCAGGGTGACTCGAGTAAAATCGTTGCATGATATCCTGAGAGGTTTTCATGTCCTTAAACATTCCTTCCAATATTGAAGTAAATTGGTATCCACAAACTGTCTTTAGCTTAACTATCAAGTTTCTCTCTGCATCCTCAAAGACAGTTTTACAAGACAAAAGCCTCTTTGCAAGATGTTGTTTGTAATATTTTTCAAACACATCTTTTTCGTTAACGTAGTGGAAAAGCACCATCACCTTGTCAAGAATAATTTCTATATCCTCCTCATTAACTCCCTTTAGACCTTTACGGAGTTTATCATCAACAAACAAAGAAATGAACTCAGGTAAACGTGGGTTCAAATTAATGAAATGCTCAAAAGAGGACTTTAAGCCATTTAGAAATGTCTTGTGATTGTTGAATGAGGTGCTAATGATTCTATCATACTTATCTTTCTCGTCCAAGAGTCTCTGAACAAACAACACTGGATCCTTGGACCTTTCAGGATCAGTAACAAGCTTTGTACCTGTTTCCCTGATATGAGAAGTCATTACTTCACATATGGTAGAATGACCCGTAGGAACACGATGAAACAAGCAGTACATTCTTCCAAGATCTTCATACTTATCATCAAGAAGCATATTCACCAAACCTGAATTCTCCATGTGTACTATTCTCAGCATAGGATTTGCAATCATCTCTCTCTCAACCACGTTAGTTATCTTGGCTTCACTCTTTACATCCAAGTAACGTGCTGCCCTATCCAGTTCCTCTTTTAAACATCCATCCACTTTCTTTAGATAATCCCCGCAATCACAGAACTCAATAAACCTTTGAGATTCGCCCCTGTAGAACTCAGCTGAAACATCCAAGAATGGTTTCTCAAAGTCTTCTTGATAAACAGAAGGGCCTAATTCCATCAGCATCATGATTGTCTTTCTTATCAAGCCACTGTAATTAAATTCTCTAGTACTTCTTTCCTTAAGTATTAGGTCATTAAGTTTAGCAAGAAGCTTTGCCTGAATTGTATTGCAATGCACAATATTGTCCCTCCAAAGGTTCTGCCCAAGTTCATGAATATGGGTTTTACACGAACTTCGAATATAAGTCCTGTCCAGGTACATCAGTATGCCACAGATAATTTGCATAGCTTTGTTGTGATCGTTCCATTTCCTATTCAGTTCCTCAAGAAACATATCTTCCTGAGCAGCTTCTAAGGATTTTGCCATTCCTTTGAGGTGATTAGTCATGGTAGCAACCAGCCCCGTGTACAGTTTATCACCACACTTGTTGAGCACCATATGGTAAGCATGTCTGCATCCATGAAAAGGATAGTGGAATCAGAAATACTGTTATCTTAACTGACATGAAAAACAAAAATGCAATACTACACATTCACAGTGAAGGCACAACAAAGACTGCACTCACATTCAAAACACACAAATATTATGAGCATAACAAGTGTTCAGTAATCATGAAATTGCTTTCACTTTGAAGACACTATGCAAATATATAAAAAGCCTCATGACTCAAATGCACAATTTATTTTTCAATAATAGGAACATCCTTTCCGAAGCTCTCTACTCAAAAAGTTTAATCTTCTCATATTATGAGAACTCTAAAGAACTTTATATGTTTAAAATCAAATTAGGTGTACTCTTAACTCTAAAGAAATTTATATGTTTAAAATCAAATTACGTGGATTCTTAAGTTGAACACTATATGAAATATTACATAGGTATTGGGACTTGGACACTCTAATTTAATAAAAAATTTAAAAACTTTGAAAAAAAAAATTAAAAATTTATATAAAATTGAAGAAAATAGGTAGGTCAGAGTGTATTTAGGTTAAGGCTTAAGAGCCGCAAATAATTCGTAGAACAACACAAGTATACTTTCGACATATCAAAGGCAGAAACAACCTTTAAACATTTAAAAACAATGCTAACGAAGCAAATCAATCCTACAACTATCTATAAAGTAGGAGCTACCGAGCTATGCCTCCAAAGATCAAACTAAAGAAATAGATAGACCTTTATATTAACGAAACACAGGAGTCCAGATACAAAGTGCAAGCACATAAAAATTGAAAAGAAGTAAAAATCATGCGAATCAAAACAAATAGAGAGGCTACAAGAATTGCATGAAATTATTATTTCAAGAAAATAAAGAAATTAAAAAAGAAAATAGAAAGCGAACCTGTAAAGCTCTTCAAAGCTAAGGCTACAAGAATTGTGATTGAAAATCTCCTGAATTGCATGCTCAAGAATCTTCCAGGTGTTTTCGGCGTATCTTGCATCAGCAACCACCATATGTTTGAAGGGTTCTATCAGGAAATTTCTTTTCTTCAGGTTATTCATTTTTTATTTTTCCGGTTAATCAGCGAACCGGAATCCGAAAGATCGGCGAATTATGACGGAAGATAATTATCGGTAAAAATGGAAATAGTCAAGCGAAGGGTATGTAAACAGGGTATGGTTTGCAAACTAAGCAAAGGTTTTGGGGTGTTTGGGTGGTTTTTAATACCTCATGTCCAAGATGAAGATTGTGAATGTGATCACTGATCACTGCATGACTGTATTCTTATACGTCTATTACCTTTCTTTTTTTTCCCTCCAGTTTCCACCAAAAACTGAAAAGAAATGCTCAGTTTTTTTTTTCAGTTATGTTATTCTAAACGTACTTGCACTTTTTTTTTAAATAATAAATAAAAAATCATTAAATTATTGAGAAGAATTCAAATATAATATATATATATATATATTAGAATAAAAATATAATTTTATTTTTAATCAGTAAGTTAATATTTATGTCTACTATCTAACAATCTAAAATACTATCTATTGATTGATAGGATTATATTTATTGAATAAGTTACTATATTATTGTTAATTTTTTTTAATTATGTTATTCTAAATGTATTTACACTTTTAAAATAATAATAAATAAGAAAAATTATTAAATTATTGAAATTAAAAATATAAGAAGAATTCAAATATATATATATATATATATTTTGGAATAAATATCTAATTTTATTCCTAATCAATAAGTTAGTATATTAAAAAAATCTAAAATACTAATAAAATACTATCTCCTGATCGATATATTATATTTATTAAATAAGCTATTGTATTATTGTTTTAAGGATAAAAATGAACTTCATAAAAAGTTTAACATTTATTCTTAATCAATAAGTTAGTATTTATGTTTACTATCCACTAAGACAATCTAAAATAAATACAATTATATTTATTAAATAAGCTATTATATTATTATTATTATTATTATGAGGATAAAAGTTAACACATTTGAATTTTACCAGTAGTCTCACCATAAGAGAGCCACTCTCTAAAATTTCATTTCTAAGGCTTTTCTCTGCTCATGAGTTTGGTAGTTGAAACTGAGTCAAATAAAGGAATTTTTAAATCTCTTGGAAATTGAAATTGAAATTGGAATTTTCATAAGACCAATATATATTTGGAATTTTCATCCACGTTGATTTTTAAATACTCAATTTTTGGTGTCAATCATAAAGGAGACGTGAGAAAATAGTTCAAGGTTTATCCACTTAGATTTTGACATATAAATTATTATATAATATATAATTAATTATAATAAATAGACATTTTATTACATTATCATCTGGATAGTTCTGATGAAATCCATCTTCATTAATGGATTTTTTTGCTTGGAAATGATTCAATAAATATAGTCTTCATTAATTTCATATATTGTTATTATAATTTCATCATCTCTTATTAATAAAATAACATATTCATATCTAATATTAGAATTATAGAAAAAAATATAAATACATAAAACTAAAACATTATTAATTCACACTTAAAATAAGTATCTATATTTTAATAAATTACTTATAAAGATGTCAAAAAAAATTCATTAAATTAAAATAAATTTTTTAATAAATATAAAAATAGAATAAGAATCTATATTCTATTTATACTATATATGATCTGCTTTAGATTGGATAAATAGATTAAATCATGATCTATATAAAAAAATCAATGAATATGATCAAATTGGATCAAGACGTATTAGAACATATTGACTCGTCAATTGGTCTAGATTGATCGATTCAAATCTAAATCTTTGTAAACTATAATTTTAAAATTAAAAGAATCATATATTTTAAACACATTTTTTTAATTTTTATAATTATTTATTTGAAAATAATTACAATATGAATATTCATTTTTAAAATTTTTTTCTCTTACATTTTTATAAATCTAATTTTATCTATCTTATAATTTTCATAAATCGATCTATTATTATTTAAAATTTGTTAAATTAAAATTCAAATCTTACCATCTACAAACTATTTATTTCTTCTTATATTTTCTACATTTAAAAAATATTATTCTTTTCTAATTTTTGAATAATCAACTAAATTTTCATTTTTTTATTTGTAAATAACAAAAAAAAATCTCATCAGTTTTATTGAATGAATATTTAAATTATGTTCAATTTAAAATTTTATATGAGATCAAGTTAATAATGTAATTTTTTTATTATAAAAGTATAAAAAAATAGAATTTATATAATTATAACATTAATGAAAAAGTTAAATAGAAGTTAAAATATATTCATTTTAACTAAGTAAGAAAATCTCTATAAAAAATATTTTTTTATAAATGTATAATGTTTTTTTAATTTTTTAATTTATCAATCTAAAACATACAGTGTACTATATTAAATAATATTTAAGTTTTAAAAAAGGAAAAAAAAGATCATATTATAGATATTTATTAATCAATCAATTAATCTAATCCATCTAATCTACTTATTAAAATAAATCAAATTGAATTGAATCTCTTCAACAACAGATATTATGTTATCTGTTTGAAGAGAATTACAAAGTGACAATGGTTTAAAGAGAGAGAGAGATGAGAGAAACTCATATCCCTTTAATAGGTTATATAGGTTCATATATATATACCATGCACTAGTTGTCAACACTTTATTTAAACAAAAAAATATGACTTGTAATCATATAAAAGCAGACCAATTGTCTTAGGATGAAGTCACATCTATATATCTCTGTAACATTTTCTTATCCCCTTACCAAATCTTGTACCTTGGCTACCACGTAGGATTCATAAACCTCGTGCACTACATGTATTTAGAATGCCTTTTGTAAATCACTTACTTCGAGTAACTTAGCTCGTGTCCATCTTTAATCTCTTTTACAAGCACCTCGTGATACCTCGTGTGAGGGTATCCCGTGGATATAGGGTACCTCAATCTGTAACACCTAAATACTAAGTCTCACGTTCTTTTATCTTGAAGCAAGATGAAATAATCACTCTTATTGAGGCATATCATTTTAATAGATACTTATTTCTTAAGGATGTAATTGTTTCAACTTTTTAAGGATACAGACCTTTAGAGAAAATTCTTTTGGGTCAAACCTTTCAAATTTTCCTAAGAGAGTTAGTTCTCTCATTCACTATATAATGAGTCATAGCCCTTTATTCATTCAACATTTACATTCAGCAAAGTTGAAAATTTTCTTTAGAGAATTCTAGTCAGTATAAAGCTTTTCAGGTCGTACTCAAAACATTTCAACCCATGCTAGAGAAAATTTAGTTCTTACTTCTGGAAATTCAAATCATGAGAGGAGAACACCCGTTTTCCTATCTTCATGTGCTTTTGGTTAAACCTTTTTTTTAATTTCCTTGTTATATTATCTATGGCCGAGTAACTTACTTTGCAACCAATTAGAGTTCCATCTAGATCCATCCCCACCTCAGGGACCGACAACATCCTACCCCCAGTAATCCGTAGGTATAATACACGAAGTATAAAAATATGGGAAAAAGGAACCCGTAGCATAAGATAGGGTACTGGCACTCCCTGTTTCCATCCTTGGTTTAACTGATGTAGTTCGTGTGTATGGAACCAACGATTTCAAATAAAGCACTCTAAGATGTCCACTAAAGTAGGTTAAACATCCCATACAACCTCGAGCTATATCAAAACCATAAGCAATATTGCTCAAGTTCCTGAATCTACTAGCATCTCCACAAAAGCTCAAGCCCATGCATCTACTAGTATCCCGGTTCAAGATCCACTAAATGTTTCACCCTCGAGTCTCGTACCTCTCATACATATCACTATTTCTCAGAAAGTTCAAAGGAAAAAAGAAACCACGTTTTGAGCATACCGAGGAACCCGTGGAAAAAATCCTTGAGAAGAAAATTCAGAAGTTACCAAGTAGGTTGACTACAGAAGACATGTATCGCCTAAGAATGACATATTCAATTCCACCCCATGTAGGTCTATTGCCAGTCCCTTAACACTTCCTCGAGACAATTAACCTACCAAAAGGATGGTATGTTTTACAAAATGAGGCATTACGAGTCAATTTGAGGTTTTCAATACCTTAGATAATGGCTTATTTTTTGAACACATATGACTTGACCTTGGTCCAAATAAATCCAAATAGATGGAAAACACTCCTAAGTTTGGATCTAGTCAACAAGGAACTTAGGTACAAATTGGAAGAGGGTGAGTTACATGCAATGTATTATATCAAAATAAATGGGGTGGACGAAGGTAGAGCGTACATCTCAGCCATCATTCTTCAAGGTCTTATTCTAAATCTGCTCGGCAGTCAACCAAAATGGAAGGATAAGTACCTTTATGTTATAGGTGATATATGGGATGTGGAGCCTGTGGTTCCAAGACATACTACCTGGAACTATAATTTCAACACCACTCATCCATGAGGTCAGGAGATGTTACTTCGTCTCAATCACAATGGGAAGGAAAAATTACATTTTCTTGAGCTACATAATTCTCGAAACATGAATTATAAGGATATCCTTACCAAACCTCGTTATAGGGCTTCCAGGGTAGAGAGGCACTATCATAGTGTCCCTACATATTTTACATAGGATACTTATTTTTTTCCTTGACTAATCTCAAATCTCTAATATTTTTTTACTTTGTGCTGGGATGGACTTTATAGATATTGGGATCGATGACATGGTTTCTAGTATTAGGATGGACGAGCTGATTAAAATTGACTCCCTTGAGCAACATGATCAAGATCCTAATAAGGTGGGTACCTCAGTTGTACAAGAAGATACCCTATTTGAGATGGTTCCTTTAAAAGAAAAAGAAACCGAGGTACCAGAACCTTCTATGGAACCCTCGATCTTGAAGAAAAGGAGACTAGACTCTCCTCATGAGGTGTATACCACCCTATTCCAATGCTGCAACCAAACACATATAATGTAGATTAGAGGTGTCCAAAAATTGAACCAAACCGATTTAAACCAAAAACCAGATCGAATCAGATTGAACAGTTTTATAAATTACATAGTCCGATCCGATTTGTATTAATTGAAACCATTTTTCAAATGTTTCAGTTTAATTATACTAATTTTTAAACTACTTGAACCGAACCAGACCGGGAAATTTATATTAACAGAGGAAGGATATTTACCATAATCCTATTTTACTCTGGGAACCAATTTTAGATTTTGAAACCCTAATACTCAGTTAGTCGTGCTCACGTCATCACCTTCAACACCATTCCATCGTCCTCGCGTCGTCACCTCCAGTACCTATCATATTTCCTCACCTTGCCTCACCTCTAGCCTTGTCATCCATGGATGAAATAGGTATGTGGTGTCTCTCTCACTCAGTCGTTCTATGTTTTCTTTGTTCTATTATTCCGAAACATATAAAGAGAGAGAAATAATATGTTATTAAATATATGTTATTTAAATTCATGTTATATGGGTCTAGTAACTAATATTCATGCTAGGATATAACACTAATAGTGTCTGGTGATGGATTTTCTTTCTACTTTGGGGGTTTACCACGTCTTCTTTATATGTGTTGAAATTGTTGATTTGTTTACTCCATTCTTGTTGTTTACTGTTTCAATGGTCTTCAACTCTTTATGATCATCGTGAAATCCAATTTAAAGCAACAAAATGTCTAATTTGGTTCCATGTTTTGTCAAAATTATGAAATTGACAGGTTTATTTCCTTGGGTTGCTTTCAAATTGATTTTTGAAGAACATTCCAGCGAGGTAACATTAGAACAACCTAAATGCAAAAAATTTAGTTGTAATTATTAATTCTGGCATAAGCTTTTTATTGTTTTGAAAATAGAAATATTTTGATATAGAATTTAGTAAAATAACATTCAGTGTTTTTGTTTAGTTGTGGTTTTATGTTCATGGTACATGATGGTAGTCATCAATTTCAAGGTTACTTTCTTTCCATGGAAGATTTACGTGATCTATTCACCTTCCATAAGAACGTAAGATAATATTCTTCTTCAAAGTAGATGATACTTATCTTACCAAGGAATTGGACAAATTTTCCTAGCCATTTTTTTTAGGAAGGCAATGCTTTTCTAAACATTCTTAAATAATAATTTTATTTATTTGTATATTGTTGCCTTTCATATCTTTGTAAGTGGTACCAATTTATAAAAACCCAGTCTCGTATCAAGTAGATAAAGTCCCTTCTAATCATTGCATTATATTAATTAATAGCATCTAACATTTCTATGTCCATATCATTGAACAACATGAAAATCAAATTAAAGAAAAAGCAAACCGAGTGATTACAGTATTATTACTAAATCACAAAATAAACTTTTTTTTTGTTGCTAAATATCATAGAACCAAAAATCATCAATCATTTCTTGAATTAGACTGTATCATATTTATGTATGATGAGTAGGACATTTGATTGTATCCTATTAAAATGTATCATATTTATGTATTATTAACCAGATCGTTGAAAACCATTAACCAAACCAGACCAAATCGTTCGATTACAACATTTTTATTAGCCAAATGGTCCGATCTGGTCTGGTTTGAGCAATATGAACGGTCCGATTTGGTTAAAAAAATTACTTAAAATTGAACCGAACTATGGACATCCCTAGTATAGATGACGTTAATTTAAAAAATAACCAAATGGAAAGTACCCTGGTGACCATCTTCAAAGATGGGGTATTTAGGAAACTTGAGGTGCTCCTAGATGTATATCACCACTTTGGGGATAAGCCAGAATGGGCTCTCTAAGCAGTAATGAGGGAGCTCAGGCTAACCCACTGGGAGATGGCTGTGAGTTGTATTATAAAGGCACATAATTGTACATTTTATTTTATTTTCAAGTTTATATAATATTAAACTTGTGTTTATTGTAGGTTGTGTGCTTGTTGAGGGAAGGGAAAATTGTAAACAATACATATTGTGCTTGTGTATACAAGGCTAAAGCTTTGGTTGCTCAAATCCAAAGTTCTCTCAAGGAGAAGAATAAGGCACTAGAAGAATAAGAGATGCATCTCAGGATGCAAGAAGATAAAATTATTGATATGGGTAATAATATGGTAGATCATACCCAAAAACTTAAAACTACCTCGACCTTTGCCTTAGAGAAGGATACCTTGGCCTAAGAGACATAAGAAAGATTAGCTAAAAAATGGGCTAAGCATGCTGAGAAATGGGAAAGGTTAACTGAAGAATGGACTATGTGGTCTCTAATAGAACAAGTGGTCTCATTGACTGAGCTAGTGGCCAGGCTTAGAGAAGATGTACTCGTGGCTATCATAAGGGGTATCCATTGTGATGACCAATTTCAGGGCTCAAGTTGTGAAGTCTCGAACCCATGAACACCCCAAGCTACAACACTACTAATTGGACTACCTATTCCTGACCAGGCCATGAGACCCAACCAAGGCCCTGTAGTTTTTGACACTTGTACTCTTTTCTTCAATTGTATTATTATTATTATTATTATTATTATTATTATTATTATTATTATTATTATTATTATCATTTGTAATTAATGTGCAAACTTTTGAAGTGTATATATAACCATTTGGCTTTTGGAATTTATAACTTCCTTCTATATTTTGCTTGAGAGAAACCCAGTCTATTCCATTTGTTATTTCCAATCTTTTAGTCCTTTGCTTAATTATTTCAATCCTTCTTTAAAGTTCTACTCCAAGCACCTTGTTTATATGTAATTAACAAACATCAACATTGATGTCCTCGTAAACAACTTTCTTATAGACGTGAAAAATATGGCACAATATAAACCCATGTTTAAACGGGGTGATTCATATTCCTCTACATAGGATGGGATGCAAAGCTCAAATGAAAAAAAAGGTGGATTCTAAAAAAATGTCGTGTTTATTATGGTGACTTCTCATAGAGAGATAGGTGCTAATTTTGTGAGAAATGATAAAAAAACACCTTATTTTAGTTTATCACAAGGCACTCCTTAAATCTGTTTATGACGAGCTCCGACTTGGAGTTATAAGGTTACCCAGTGAAAGCCTACCTTAGTCTACCCTAATAAATCCAAATGATGTGCACAAGTCCCAACATCGGTAGATGAACATGAGGTACCATATATGGTGTGTCATGATAAGAATCTTCTTATCCTTATCAAGAATGATATTTTTGGGAATAAAGTGGCTCAAGATGATTTGTAGCATCTTTTTAGCATCCTAGTAGATCGATCAGCCATATCTCACATGGGGAGAGAGGAAGAATACATATGGCATATGGTTGAGCATCATTTGTATGAGGTAGATATTCATTACTTGTTTCCCTTTTAAGAGTACTAGACTTTTAAAACATGCTTTTGTAGGTAGTGTCCCTTGTTCATGACTTTGTGAGATCTTTACAACAATTATATGAGGTATGCCATAATGTGGAGGAAGACATCGGAATTAAACATTCCATATACACAGAAGCATCACAAGAGCTCCAAAATCTTTATTCGCGAGACATGTGATAGGTATAAGTTAGAAAATTAATTATTCACTTATCCTTTTCGACCTAAAAGGGAGTTTCACTTTTGTGAACTCACAATCCTTTCTTAAGATGGACCATGTGCCTCTTATTACAACATCCCTAGTAGGGGTCCATTTGACCTCCTTCTCCATACAAGGATTTATCGCATTATTTTATTCATGAGACGAGTGATAAGGATAAGTGAGAAAATCAATTCTTCACTTATCCTTTTCGACCCAAAAAGAGGTTCATTTTTGTAAACTCACCACCATTTCTTAGGATGGATCATGTGCCTATATACCCACATCCCTAGTAGGGGATCCATTTGACCTTCTCCTCCATACAAAAAGGTTATCACGTTATTTTATTCATGAGATAGGTGACTCATTTTTTGATAAAAATATCTTTTTTATTCATTGGTTGATATACATGGTGTCCCATTTAGAAGTGATACTTCTTAAGTAACTCGTTATTCCAGCTTAAGTCTTCTCGCTTTCCATCTTTTTTTATCTTGTAAGATCCTATAAGAATGATGTCGTAGACCAAATAAGGTCCTTCCTATATTGCTGCAAATTTTTTAAAAGTAATTTCTATCTTATTTCCAAGATGTAAGACCAATCTCTCTCAATGAAATTTTTAGATCTAATCAATTTGTTATATAGGAGCATTAAATTGTTTTTTTTTTTGTGCCTCTATTCTTATCAAAGTGTTATCTCTTTTTTTCTGCTAGCAATAAGTATTCTCTTTGAATTTCATTATTAACTTCTTGGGATATATCAGAATGTAAGGTAGGTTCATGTATTTCAGAGAGAATGATAGCTCCAGTTTCATATACCAAAGATAATAGGCTTTCTTCTATCACAGACCTTAGGATTGTTCTAGTGGCCCATAGAACTCCAGGTAATTTGTCCACCCGTTTAACCTTCGTTCCTTCTAATCGTTTTCACAAAATATTGATCCATGTCTTATTTGAGGATTCTGCTTGACCATTGGATTAAGGTCTATATGGGGTGGAATGTGAGATTTTAGTTTTAAGTTCCTGACAAAGGGATGCCACATTTTGGGAGGTGAATTGCCATCCATTATCAATTACTAATTGACACAACAAGCCAAACCTACATATTACATTTCACCATATGAACTTATATATGTCACTTTCTTGTATTCGTGTCAGTGGTGACAAAGTGCTACAAGTCTTAGAGAAAGGGATGAGAGGGAGTCAGATCCCATCAATGGGTCACATACGTCCATATATATAGACATCCCTGTCCCATGTGTTAACACCCCACTGGAATGATTACATCTAACTTGTAATCATATAAAAATAGGTCCACTGTCTTAGGATGAGGTCACATCTATATATCTATGTAACATTTTTTTATCCATGTACTAGATATTATATCTCGGGTACCACATAAGGGTCATACACCTCGATCACCCCGAGCACGAGTGCTTTGTGTAAATTATGTATCTCAAGTAACTCACATTGTATCCACTCTTAATATTTTTGACAAACATCTCGTGATATCTCGTGTGAGGGTACTTTGTAGACATAGGATACCTCGATTTATAACACTCAAATATCATCCCATCCAATCCATTCCCATCCGATCACATTCATTGCCTTCCCTACATAGAACTAACAGTAAGTTAATTTTGTATTTGCATTTGCAATCCTTCCAATAATCAATATTGAGACATGGGAGGAAAAATAGATTGGGAAACAACTTATTGTTTTCTAGCAAGCCTTCTTGTCCGTCTTCAATGATATAACATAGCACCAGATGACGCATTGATGTGACATAATAAAGTAGCAAATGAACTAGTTCCCTACGTATCACTTGTTTTTTTTTATCATTCAATTAATTTAGAGTAATTTAATCTATTTAATATTTTTAGATTAAATTATCAATATCTTTCACTACTAAAACATAGATGCATATAACATAAAACATTCCATACTCATAATAATAGCATATTCATGATATATCCGAGACTAGCTCAACAACGTTTTGAAATGTTGATGTGAATTTATGTTGTGTTTAGTTGGAGGGAATGGAAAGGAATCAGAATTAATTCCTTTCATTTGTGTGTTTGGTGTGGCTAAAATATAAGTAAAAAATGAAATTGATTCTTAAAGAAGAAGGAATTTCATTCCCATCTCAATATTTTTTTTCAATTTTAGCCCCACCCCAAATATAAACCTAAAGCCTAAATCTCAAAACCATAAATCTTAAATCCCAAAACCATAAACCCAAAATCCTAAAACCCAAAACCCTAAATCTCAAAACCCAAAACTCTAAATCCCAAAACCCTAAACCCTAAATCCTAAATCCCAAAACCTTAAACCCCAACTCTCTAAACCCTAAACCCTAAATCCCAAATCCTAAAACCTTAAACCCTATTTAGAAAAATAATAATTTTAACCCCAAACCTTAATCCACAAATATAACCCTAAATCCTAAATTCCTAAATTTTAAATCACAAACCTCAAAACCCTAAACCCTAAACCCTATTTAGAAAAATAATAATCTTAATAATATATTTTCTTTTTAAATAATAATTATTTAAAAAAATAATGATTTCAATAATGTATTTTGTCTGACGAAAAAATAATAATTAAATGATATTATTTAAACTTTACTGAATATAGAGGTATTAAAGTAATTTACAGTTTTTTTCTATTACATTCTATTGGCAAACAAAAAACTATAATACTGATTTCTTCTTTAATTTCAGTGATCAAACCAAACAATATTATTTTCTTTCCATTCTATTCCATTCCGATTTTGATTTCGATTCCACTATGTGAACTAAACAAAAACTTAAAGTATTAGTCAATTACTTTCATAAAAAATACATAAATTATTTAGTTATTAAAATTGTAACATTTTAATCACTATTTATTATAGAAAAGACATTTTAGTCAAAAATATGTGATTAAAATATCTCAAATTTAATGATTGAATAACTCATGTGATTCTTATTAAATTTGAATGACCAAAATATCCGAATATCGCCCTAAAATGTATTGAGTTTCCGTAAGATATTTGATTTTTATGGATAAATATATTTTTGTACACGGTCAAATTTGTTCAGTTCATCCTCTATTATTCAGTCAAATTTGTGTAATAATCAGAACAATACGATTTACAAGGCTCTCTTTGATGTTCTTATTATATCCAAGAGAAGTGTTTAGCCAAAAAAACATCAACAATACAAGTCTGGATGATTTTCGGGGGGAAAAAAAGGAAAAAGAGGAAGTGTTTAATGATATTGGGTTTGATTTAGAAACACGAACGGCTGAATACAAGTGTTTTTCAACACTACTTAAGTATCAAAATCTCACAAATCATCTCTTCTTATTATATTAAACTCACTTCACAATTTGAGCATACACCTAAATATAAAAACATCCCCACTAGTATTATACAGCACTACTCATTTGAGCCAAAGAATCCATATCCTTGTTAGATTGACGCTATAACCATAAAAGAAAACAACATCGTTATTACAAACAGAACCAGTATTCATTTATTCATACAATGGAGTTCCTTATTTAGCCATGGAATGTAATTCAGATGGATCAATTAAGCCTTCTAGCACAACAAGGTGGTCCAACAGTGAAAGCTTCTCTTCTTCAAGGGCCTTCACTTCATCCTCTACCTCTCTCAGCTCTCCCCCCAACGAAAAGCTTTCCTCCTCTAGAAGCAAATACTTCCGCCTCAATGTTCGATACTCATTTCCCGATGTAGAAGAATCTGGTAACGAGTCTGAGTTTGACCGCTCTGGCTGGTGGAACATTGGAGAAACTTCAAGCCTTGACGTTCTTTTGGAGGCTTTCTGCCCTGTTTTTGGTAGAAGAGACCCTTGTACAGCCTGAACCCCAAGAACACCATTCCTTTTCAGCTGAAAAGGAGGAGCCTTTTGCGTTGAAGTCCTTTTCTTCGGAGACTTATGATTTGACATGTCTTTTGATGGCAGCATTACTGGATCTTGCATTCCTCAACAGGTCACTGCAATGCAGAATTGCATACAGTTTAAGAGCAATTATGAAGGCAACAACCTGTTATAGATCAGCTCATAAGATGTATGCACAAACTAAAAGATGCTTTACTATTACAAAATAGCTTCATTAGCAAGCATCGTAACAGTTTTCAAAGACTCATGCAGGTTAAATTTTATAGCATGATGACCAGAACTCAGAAATCAGAATCCCCACAAAATAATTATATTCGAAGAAGCCAAAGGGGGAAAAAAACTTCACATCACACTATTATATATCCAGCATATTTTTGGAACCAGAAAAAACTACAAGAAAATCAAAGAAGACATCAAGATGAACTTCTTGATAAACCATCAAAGGTTTGAAGCCTTTAATCCCCACAAAATAATTATATTCGAAGAAGCCAAAGGGGGAAAAAAACTTCACATCACACTATTATATATCCAGCATATTTTTGGAACCAGAAAAAACTACGAGAAAATCAAAGAAGACATCAAGATGAACTTCTTGATTAACCATCAAAGGTTTGAAGCCTTTAATGCAAGCATAAAAGCAAAACATTAAAGTTGGTCGTCCATGAAAACAAAACCTAAATCAAAATTTAAATACATACAGGTCTGACATTTATAATTCAAACTTGGTTCGAAAGAAGCCATCATATCCTTTCACCCTTAGACTGATGCCAAAATTTAAATGCTATGGCAGTGTAAGATATCAATCACCGAAACCATGCAGAATGCCAACATGTCAAAATGAAGAGAAAATTTTGAAAGCTTTAAAATCCATTGGCACCAACAGCATTAAGAGGTTAACAAAATGCTGCAATTAGGTATAAATAAAGTAAATTCCAAGTGAATGAGCTGAACACAAAATTGATAATCAGTTTCCTATTTGTTTATTCAGAGTGTGAAAGAACATTTCAAAAACAAGTTTATATTATCTTTGACTGCCATAATTTAACAGTTAGAATGCTGTAGATATGACCATATAGCACGCAACATATACATATATTATGAAAAGCAATTATATACATCTTGTTCTAATTGGACGCAAAACACTGGGAAATTATTATGGTCAGAAGAAAAAGAGAATAAACGCAAGAGAAACAAACCATTCAAACATTACTAAAGATAAAAGATGGGAGGCTCAGGAGAGCACGAAGTACTAGGCCACATTCAAAAACAAGGCCTTCTCTAATTTGCAAGAATTATGCAACCCATCTTTACACCACAACGAAAAAAATCATTTAAAAGGATCAGCTAAAAACCCAAATTTGAGAATTACAAAATGGGTATCTTACGTATTACAAAAGAGGAAGATAAACACTGATGGAGAACTGCAAATTTAAGAAAGTAGGAGAGTTGACTGGGAGACTATTGGCTCAGTGAATGGTGGCAATGGAGCTTTATCGAACTGCAATAATAGACTCCTCTTGACCGGCAGAGTTGGTGTGGGAAATACATGTGATGAAATCAGGGTGAACGAATACTGGACTATGAACTTGCTGTTATGATTTCTGTCCTAATAATAAGCATTAAAAAGAAAATAAAATAAAACTATTTTTTGAGGATTTTCACCAGCCAGGAAAATTGTATCAAGGGTAAGGAAAGCAAGAACAACGTAAATAATGTATAAATAAACACTATGAATTATTTGATTTCAATGCATAAATAATGTGAAAATCAAGCATATACAGGAGAGAGATATTAATATTTAATACATCTAATCAACCTCTTGCTTACTAAGTCTAGCATATCTATTTATCTAATCAACCTCTTTCTTTGTCATTGTAACAGAAACATAAGGATCATCAGCTAAAAAAAAACTGAAATCATATAGGCATTGATATACGATTGGTTGGTTGAGTGATAGAAACATAAATTGGACTAGTTTTCAATAACCTTTGTTCTAAGTCCATTAGTCCACCGTTTATCTCTATTCTAAGAAGAATGAGTTTTTCCTTCAGGTAAAAAAAAATATGAAGAAGAAAATCCGAAACCATACAATTAATCAAATCCACAACAAATTAAAACAAAATACAAGCCAATTTGGGTTGAGTTTCTTACCTTTTATTTAATGAAGACGAGCGGCAGGTTGGAGCTTTTAACTAACTGCAATGGTGGAGGACTCTTCCGGCGGCGTTGGAGTGGAAGATGGAGATAATGAATTAGGGTAAGTGGAATACTGCAATTGAGGATTGGGCTGGACTTAAGGCTGGGTCTCAACTCTTATTTTATTTGGTAACGAAATAGGAATTTATCAATGTATATAATTTATCAAATAATTAAATCGATTGATTTAAATTTAAAAATCGGTAAATTTATATTATATTATAAATTTTATAATCTTATATAATTTGAATTAAAAAATATATAATTTAGTTAAATGTGGGTGAAAATACATCAAATTTTTTTATAATTTATTATATTTGATTTGTATCAAATTTTTATTAAATTATAAATAAATATATTATTTTATAATATCTTATATTTAAATATTATATATATTATAATTTTATTATATTATAATTTTAATTTAAAAATAAATATAAATATTTAAAATAATTTTATAATTTTATAAATATCTTATAATTATAACTATAAATAATAAATTTTATTATAAATACATTAATTTAAAATTTAAATCGAATTGAATTTAGATTTATAAAAGACATGTAGTTTTGATTAGAAATGGGTAAAAAAAACTACAGGTTTGATTATCTACATCATCGATTCGGTTTTATTCGATAAATTTTAAAATTAGATACGATTTCAGGTATTAACTTTACATGAAGCAATAAATACGATTCAATTCTAGTTATACTCATAATCGTACTTGTTTATATTCAAAATTAATTATATTTATTAAATTAATGTGTTTAGAATTAATTAAGATTTTAATTAATATGTTTAAAAAAAATATTTTTTCAATATTTTTTAATAACTGTTTTGAATCATTATTTGAGGATAAAAAATCATCCCAAATTATAATAATTTTTAGACAATTTTAGATATAAATTTTATAATTTAATTCTGAAATAATTATATCAAAAATTGTGCACGTACTTATATTTACGCATTACTAATTTTGATATGCTCACCCCTAATTCTAAGCATGAAAGTTTTGTTTTAAGAAACATTTTTTTTTATTTAGAAACTTACCCTTTCGTCATTTTTTAACTACTGTGTGTTTATACAGTATTATTATTATATATATATATAGTGTTATTATATAAAATAAAATGGTCAGTAATAAGTTAAGAAATTAAAAGAAATTTTAAATTTAAAGAAATAAAAATGACACCTGCTAAAATAAAATCTCTAACATAATTCCATGGACCGAATTCTGAGTACGTCAAAAAAAAAAATCCTGTTACATACCCCGGAGAATTTAAAATATAGAAAGCATGTATGATATGCATTTTAATTGAAAAATAATTAATAAAACTTAATAGATTAATAGGCATGCCATAACTTATATGTTAAATAGTAATTAAATAATTACATTTAATACTTTAGATTATATATTTTAACAAATTACAATATTATAAATTCAATGTTGGTATTAGTTATTATTTTTTAATAATAATATTTAACATTAATTTTATGGATAATTAAAATTATAATTATTTATAAAAAATTAATATTTTTTTAAAAATTAACTTAATCCATTTGACACGAGAGGAAAATGAATATTATAAGTTAAAAACAATGATTAATTAAAATGGAATATCTATTTTATATTATATTTTTATAAACATATAATTATATTATTTAATATATTTTTAATATTAAACCTATAATATTTTAAAAATAAAATAGAATTTTTATTTTTTATACATATTTTTTATTTTATTTAAAAACATGTTGTAAGTAGTTAAATAATGAGAAATAAATATTAATATTTTGAATAATTTAAAAAAATAAATAATATGTTAAATTTTTAAATTAAATATATTTTTAAATAAATATTATAAAATAATAATTATGATTAAACGTAAATAAATTACTATCAACCCACGATCAATAATTATTATTTTAAATTACTCAAAATCAGTGTGAAACATATATAATTCCACGCTTGTCATAACAATCCTCCCTACGAGCACAATTAGATGTTAGTTTGAACGTGAAGGCTTAAGATCCTCTTTTTAGATCTTATATTAATATCTATTTTACTATTATGATCATAGTTTAAAATATTAACTCTAATGTAAAGTTCCTACTTATGTAATGTAAAAGTCATACAATATAAACTTGTTAATAATAAAATATTTATTTTTTTTTAAAAATCAATAATCCCTTACATATATCTTAAAAATATTTTGAACAAATTTATTTCTTAATTATGATGTGACATGAATTTTAAATATATAAAGAATAATTAAATTTAAATAATTAATAAAAATTGATCTTATATGCAGCTTGAATATAACTAGAAAAAAGTTATAATTCACATTTTGAAAAATTAGAAACTAAATTACAATTTTTTTAAATAAATCTATGAAATTCTTTTCTCTATTCCAACCGCCGAAAAACTCTAATATGAGTCATGAATATTAATAAAGATTCTTTTTATTATAAGTTGTTGCAAGATAATAACTTTATGGTAGATTATAATTAGATGTTTCAAATGAATTTATTTAGAACATTAATTCATAATCTATCACGAGAATTGTGGTTTTCTGAATGAAAAGATATCACTTTCAACGTTATCATTAAATATCAATATAACTTTCCTAAAATTATTTATTATTTTTGTGTCAATGATTCATACCGATAGTATTTTATAATTATTACTAGAAAAGATCGAAAATGACTTTTTTTTAATAATATTATTATAATAATTTTTGTTATTATCATAATAAAAATATATAAAATATTTTTTATATATATCAATTACATTTTAATATCACTATTATAAAATAAAATTATTATTAATAAATTATTTTGTTATAATATCATTATTTATTTTTTATACATTTAAATTTATATTTTTTTAAATTATTATTGATCTAACCCGATGTATTTATATTTATTGAGTACTCTTATATAAGTGAATATAATTATATAATGTTATTAGATATGAACCTCCTAGATATCTTAAATGTTTACGATTCAAGCAAAAATAAAAATATCCCAAAGCAAACAACAATCGTCGAAGAATATTTCAAAAATTACAAACAAAAACCCTAAAAATGGAATATCAAAGTGAAAATTATAGCAAAAAAAAAAATAAAGAATAGCACACTAAAATTATAATGATTCAACTCAACCAATGTGATCAATTTACTCCACTTCTTCATTCCTCTAATAGAGATAAGTTTCACTTGCTTTAATACGAAGAATACAAATAAATGGAGATATCTTGAAGAGAAAACAGTCACATATACGAAATAACACCCAAATAGACCTTACAAAAACTTCACATTCAACCATGGTGAAAACCTAACCCTATCTCTTCTAGCTCTCTCTCCTCATGCAATTATCTATTTCTCAATCTTACACGTAGATGACATTTGGTTCACATAATGAAATTAAAATTGGAATAGAATGAAAATGAAACAATATTATTATTATATTGTTTGATTTGATCATTAGAATCAAAGAATGAATCAATATTATAGTGTTTGATTTACAACTAGAATGGAATGGAAAACACTATATATTATCTTAATATCCCTATATTCAATAAAGTTTAAATAATATGATTTAATTGTTATTTTTCGTCACACAAAATACATTATTGAAATCATTATTTTTCTAAATAATTCTTACTTAAAAATAAATTATATTATTAAAATTATTATTTTTCTAAATAGGGTTTTAGGATTTAGGATTTAGGAGTTTAGGGTTTAAGAATTTAGGATTTAGGGTATGTGGTATAGGGTATAGGATTTAGAGTTTAAGGTTTGGGGCTTAGGGTTTAGGGTTATATTCGTGGGTTGAGATTTAGGGTTATATTTATGGGTTTAAGGTTAAAATTATTTTTTTTTTAAATATAGTTTTGGGTTTTGGGTATAAAATATATGATTTAAGGTTATATTTGAAGTTGGGGTAAAATTAAAATTAAAATTTAACATTGTAATGAAATCATGATTCTTAAGGGGAATATAAAATCATGATTCCTTCTATTTTAAGAATTAATATTATTTCATTCCTAATTTATAACACAATCAAACATAAAATTATAAACAATCAATTCTTATTTCATTTAATTCCTACTAACCAAATACCACCTTAAGACTTCTAAGCACTCTTTGGTGTTTATACACACCTAAATGAGTGTGTATAATAATGCCCATTGTATTCTAGCTTTTTTTCTCAAACTTGTGTCCTTTTTTGTCATTTATTTTGTTTATTTTTATTTGCTCAATCGATCGAGCCATTAAAATTGGAAGTCAAAAGTTGATTAAAACTCATCGATTGATGCACGATTGATTCATTTTTGATCGACAAGCTCGATCAATCAATCAACAAGCACCAAAAACCATTCTCCGTTCAATGTAATGCTCCTAGTTCAACTTTTAATGCTTGATCACCTACATTGATTCTCAAATATCCAAATGAATTTGCATCACCATGTCACAATTTATACTAGACAATGGTGAAACCATAATCCTATCTTTTCTAGTTATCTCTTCTTAATCAATGATATCTCCATTGTATTTGTATTCTTCATATTGAAGCCATTGGAGCTCATCTTTATTAGAGAGGTAAAAAAGTGAAATATACTCATCATATTAATTGAATTAAATCACTTTATTCTTGATGTGTTATTTCTTTATCTTTTCTTTACTATAATTTGATATTCCATTTTTAGAGTTTGTATTTATGTTTTTTAAAATATTCTAAGTTGAATATTGTTTCTTTTGAAATATTTATATTTTGATTGACTTAATAAATTTTTATAATATTCAAGAATTTTACATCCCATAATATATAAATTTAATTATACTTATTAATAATATAAGTAGTGTTGATTTTATTAATTTTATAACAATATTTTTATTTTTATAAATCTTATAATATTAAATTATGATATAAAATATTTAATTGTTTTAATATTAATATTTTTTATTAGGAAAATATCAATTCCCAAACTTCTAATACTAGACTTTTTGTTTTTCCTAATTTCCGAGTTAAGTGAACCCCACATACGACGGAGCTTTACAGGAGAGGTGGTCATTTAACGCCGCAGCATCAAATTGACGAGAATATGATCGAATTCTATGTTGACTTATGACTTTTGACTTTCGGTGAAACTGAGCCAAACATCTTTAGAAAAATTATGGGGTTATATAGAATTATACACCACATATTACTCAAAAATAATAGCATTTATTAATTATTTTATTATAAATATGATAATATTATTACTATATTTTATTTATTAAATTAATTAATAAGTATGATATCTAATTTTAATTATAAATAGTCTGAAAAAATCTTATTATACATATTTCACAATAAAATTAGAAAAACTTAATTAATAGCATCTATTTTTGTTATTTTCGAAATAAATTTTTTATTTTTAAAAATATATATAATTATTAAATTATGGATAAATTTTAAATTATTATAACATTAAATATTTTTTACTTTGAAAATATAAATTCCTTAAAATTATTAAAATAATATTATTTATTAATCATATGATTAAATTTATGAGATTAATAATTTTATTAATGTTAATAATATTATAATTAAATTATATAAAATTAGATATAAAAAATAAATATACGGTAAAATTCGAATATATTTATCGATAAATAATCCTATTATCCAAAATTTGATAATAGTAGGATGATAAATATAATCCTTTAAAAATATACTATACTTATAAGCTTTAAACGCGTCATGAAAATAATTAAAAAATTTGAATTATCGAATCCGCCCCTAACAAAAACCCAATTTTAAATTTGTAATAACAAAAACAAAAACTTCATTTTTGTTTTTTTTTTTTTGCCTCCTCCATTTTCTGTGTTTCACTCTGTCCGATCTGTTCGTTGAATCACGCGTTTTGTTCGCCGATTTTCCCGTGGGGTTGTTTTTCATTTCCATAAGAAATTTCTCTACATTTTCTTTCGCTGATTTTCCTGGAAACCTTTGATCCGTTGTCTTGTCCAGCGTGATCCAGGGTTCCCACGGATTCATTAAATTTCTGTTACAATTCTAGGGTTTTCTGATCATTCTTCTCTTTTTTTATTATTTGTATAATCAAATTTTTAGTTTTTTTTTGCATGTTCACTGTTGTCAATTGGAAGTTTTTGGTCGTGGTCCTGAATATCTGAGAAAGCCATGGATGAACACCTGGTGCTCTACGTGGACCGCTTGGATAGGCCAGACGCCGTTCATTTGGTTTCGGAATCTCCATCCCCGGATCCTTCTCTACCTCAGCCTCCAGCTGTTGTTGTTGATGAATCCACACCCGTCCCTAGATCTGATGCAACTGGTCCGTCTCTTCCCGTTGGAGATGAAAGAAAGTTGCAGCCTCAGGACAGCTCTGATGACGAGGGGGAACCCTTGATTCAGATGGCTGAGTGCCGCATTTGCCAGGAAGAGGATTGCCTAAAAAATTTGGAAAGTCCTTGTGCTTGTAGTGGCAGCCTCAAGGTATGGTATATATTTGTGTACACATATATCTATTGCTATATGTTATCTTTGGAAAAAATTAAGATATTGAATTCAAAGCGTTAATTTTCTGTATAGAATTGGATTTGGATTCCTTGGATTTTATGAGGGCGTTGATGATATTGTGAAGGTGAATTTGTTGGATAATTTAAAAACCTGAAATTTTTGAAAATAAATAAAGAAATGTAACTTCAAATCTTTAATTTCTTCTCTGGTATTGGATTGTTTGGATTTCTTGGGCTTTTATGATGTGGGGAAGGTCGATTTCTTGGATTAGTTACTGAAAGTTAGGAATGGATTGAAGATGGCATTTTTAAATTTTTGAAATTACTAAAGCTGTGAATTTTTAGTCTTTATATACCATTTTACATTTTTGGTACTGATTTGGTCAGTAATTGGTGTATCCATAATGTGATTTATAAAGTCAAATAGGAGGAATCGGTGTTATGCTGCTGGGTACTTAGTTAATGATCAATTGAGCGAAATTTGGGCTTTCATAAAATGAATAAGTATTTAAAAAAAAGAATAGAATTCTAATTGGTTTTATGTCTAGTTTGTTACTGTGTTCCTCGTGAATCTACACAATCTATCTCACCTGTCACACTGTTCGATCGGGAATTTGTCTTTGAATCTAAACTGTTAAGAGTTTTCTTTTTTGGGATTTCTATTTTGGAATTTATTGTTAGAGCTAAAAAGTTCTCGAGGAGCTAGTATTCATTTATTTAATTATATGCGTTAGAACATTATTGCTGTTGGATTTATTGATTGTAACGTTGTTTTGTCCAGTATGCTCATAGGAAATGCGTACAGCACTGGTGCAATGAAAAAGGAGACGTAATTTGTGAAATTTGTCATAAGGTATATTCTTTATTCTTTCTATTTTGTCATTACTAGGTTGTCTTCTGAGGTGTTCATGGATATATGAGTTTCTGTACTCTTTAACTCTTATCTAATAGTTATTTTGGGTCCGTAACTCTTATCACATAGTTAAGCTATAATATGCAAAGTTCCCGTAAATTTCAATTAATAGCTGAGTGATACTTAAATAATTATAGCTTGGTTTTATTATTAAGTTGCATAGCGTCAGGTACTATCTATATTTTATAAATCCAAAAAGAACTGGCTTTGAAGGGGAGTGAAGAAGCAACTTTCATTATTATGTTTGCACTTTACACAAGCTTGTAAATTTTTTTATTCTTAAATTGCAGTTATATAACACTATCTATGTTGATTTTCTTGTCTTGTCCTTGTTAATCAAAAGAATATATCTGATTTGGTTTTCAAGTTATTTTTCAGATAAGTTTTATACAAAGGGAATAGAAACATATAAAATCTGCAGCTTTTTTTAACTCATAGTATTGGTATTCTTGAATGCAGCCTTACCAATCGGGTTACACTGCACCACCTCTACTACCTCAGTCTGAAGAAACTGCTATTGACATTGGGTATGTTAGGCCATGTGTTATCAGATGTCTGCATATTTTTTCGTGCAATTTATGTTTCTTCGAAAATTTGTTTAGCATGTTCTTTGTCAATTCTATATTTTGATGGGTGCTATACATTTTCGAAATCTTATTATTTTTTGTATCCTTTGGTCATATGCATTTTTTCTTCAGAGGCTGGACTATATCAGGATCTCCTTTGGAAATGGATCCTCGCCTATTGGCAATTGCAGAGGCAGAACGCCATTTTCTGGAATCGGACTACGAGGACTATTCTTCTTCAAATGCCAGCGGAGCTGCATTTTGCCGTTCAGCTGCCTTAATTGTAAGTATATCTATGCTAGACTCCCTCCAATGATTGATGTCTTTCTCCTTGTTCTCATATTCCTCTTTCAATAATATTAGGTATAGGTCCAACTTATACTCACTTTTCTCTGTTTGGCAGTTGATGGCTCTTCTGCTCTTACGACATGCATTGAGTGTCTCAGATGCTGATGCAGACGATGACACATCTGCATTCTTCTCTGTAAGTATTTCTCTATGAAATCTCCTTGCAAGTGCAGCTGTAGCAAAAGTGGTCGTATAGATTTTTTATTTTCTTTGTAAGATCTGATAAACCAGTTGAACCTTTGCAGCTTTTTTTGCTTCGAGCTGCTGGTTTTCTCCTGCCCTGCTACATTATGGCTTGGGCCATCAGCATCCTACAGCGACGGAGGCAAAGACAGGTGGGTGTTAAAACTGTTATTATATTATTCTCTATTCCCAATATTGTTCTTCAGATTGATTTGAATTTGTTATATGATAAGTGACATGAATACATCATGTTGAATGTTTTTTTTTTGGTCAAATGGAGAATCGTGTTGAATGTTTTTTGCCTGACTTATTTTTATCCTCCAAATAATATGCGAAACAGGAGGCTGCAGCATTGGCTGCAACACAAGTTGCTTTTGTTCTGCAATCAGCTCAACATAGGGGTCTACAATTTGCAATAGCATCAGGATCAGGACAATCAGGAGCGGTGGCAAATTCACACCATGAAGCTGCTTAACTTTGCATGGGCAGGAAGTTTCAATTTGCAGTATTTAGGGGTGCATGTTTTGAAAAATAAATCATTTTGAAACTTTTATTATTATTATTATTTGACTTTTCGTGCAAGGTGATATCCCTGAAGATTTTTCAAAAGGCAGCTCTACCCTCTGAGGTTACTTTTAGAACTTTCTTTCTGTCCCATCTTATGTAAATATGAAATTCTTTTAACCTTAAGGAGGATAGAAATTATAAGGAATTATGACTACCATATTGTCATTTGGAATTATCTTATTGTTCGGGTTCTGATAACTCTAAATATTTCTCCTTTGATAGACCCTGGTTTTAATTAAGAATAGACATCTTCATTCCTCAGTAATAGACAGTGAAGATTCATTATGGAGTTTATTTTTACTTACAGATCCATTTGAACGTAAAAGAACTGGTCGTTAAGTAGGACAGTAGATATGGAATGATTTTCCTTACAGAATTGCATGTCAATTACATGAAGTGTATTTTTGCTTCTCTTGCCTAGTGTTGTTTTGTGCAGATACTTGAAATTCCTACCAAAGCATTATTGATATTTGTTGGTGTTTGTGAAGTTTTAAAAGTTTGTAAATTAAATCCTACATTTTAAAAGTATCTTATCCTTGGTGGCTTAGGTGGGAGCCCAAAACTCATGGAATGTCTTAGATTTAAAGTTTTAAACAACTATTTCAAAAATATTTCACAAATTTAAGGCCAATTTTGACAATCTATAAAGCTATTAATGTGAAAAAAATTACCTTTAATGTTATTTTCGAAATTTTGTATTTTTGTTATCTTGATTTTTAGGCTTTGGAATCAAGAAGACATTGTTGTGGGATCCATTAGGTGATTAAGATACTAATAGGGTCTATATATGAACTTTAGGGAAAGCAAAGCATGTCCACCAAGTACATTAACGGATCTATGCATGATACGTATCCGTACCAAAAAGTCATTTGAACTATGAGGTCCCACCTGAGATTATGTTGTGTTTTTTTAAATATTGTAAAAGCTTAAGCCAATCATTACATTTACAAAATTCACATTTGGGAGCTTCTTTTGTCTCTCTAACATGCTTAATTGCTTATAGAGACTGCAAGTTAGAACTTTTCAAGGTTTAAAACTTTGTTGTTGGACATTGTTACAATTTGGAAATTTTAGCCATTATTGTTCGATTGTGGTTTCGTAAATTTTCAAACCGCTAAGTCCAAGCCTGCCATCATATTAAAAAAAAAAAAAAAAGAAGTGAATATTTTACATTATTCTTTTTTTTTTAAATTGTTGTACCAATTACTTCCCTATCTCTTGCTTCTCAATTCCATTTCCCTTTCTCTGGTACTCTTTTTTTATTTTGTTTTCTACTTTATGAAAAATTAAAAAAAGATATAGAGATCAAGGTATTAAGTTAGGAAAAAAAATCACAAAATCCGATAAAACATCTTGACTTTTAAGAATAAGCAAAGAATTTGGTCGATTTTTTAAAATTAAAAAAATTGATTTGATCCGAAAGATCATATTTATTTTAAAGTTATAATCAGATTGGACCAAATTGAAAATATATATACAATCGTTCGGCCCAAAATTAAATTCAGAATGATATATTAAATAATTTGTTGTAATTTGAAATTGATTGAAATATTATTAAATTTATAAATAAATACATATATTAATTTATAATATATTATATTTGAGTAATTATATATGTACTACAATCACACTAAATTACTAATCTTTTAAACAATATTATAAATTTTAAATTTCTTTAACGATCTAATAAGTCTTGAATATAGTGATTTTTTTTGTTATAATTATAAATACTAAATTTGGTTAGAGGTGCACAAATTTAAATTTAAAGTATTATATATATTGTTGTTATATATGATAATAAAGTTTCAAGTTCAAGTTTACATTATCCTATCCAAAGAAATTCAATTGTATCTAGTTCAGTTGGTTCGGATTGATGATTTCATCGAACATGTTTTGTAATGAGATCTTCGAATTCAATGGAAAAAAAAGCCATTTTAAACTGCTGCCCAGCCCTAGCTGTTGTAAAGGCTACAGCAAAGAAGCTGCAAAAAAGTAACCAACGTCCAATTATTCTCAAGGGATAGCACATGACTTTTGAATTTCGTCCGACGAAACATAGGGGATTTAATTAGCAATTGTGAATACTAGCATGTAATACTTGTTGAGTCTCACATCGTCCAGGGAAGTCAATGAATGTCTTGGTTATAAGTGCAAGCATCTTTCACGATAAAGCGTTTGAGGAAAACATTGTTTTCAATTTGGTATCAGAGTAGGTCCTTGGGAGTAAGCGCGTTTTGAAGGAAACATTAGGCTGCCCAGCTTTCAATTATACTTTCAAGAAAAATCACGTTAAGAGTTTTTTTTTTTTTTTGGCTTTTGCTAGAAGTCATTATAGTCAAAAGTGATTTAGAATAAAGCGCTTCCATAAAGAAACACATTGTTTGTTCTGTTAGGAAGCAAAAAAAAAAAAAAAAGAGTTCTAAGGAGTACTGAGTGTAAGTGTAAGAATCTCAATGCCTCGATAACACATGAAGAGAAAAAACCATCAATTCAAACCCATATGGCGGCATCCATGTGCGAAGGATTGAATTATAAAACACATACGTAGAAAGGTCTTTATAATGTAAATTAATGCTACAGTTTATATATGATTTAACCTCACAAAACAAAGCTAAAACTTGTGGGAAAAAAATGTTTACCAAAAAGTAACACCTCGTTTAACTCTTTTTTAATTTAATTGTTGGTTATAAAAGTAGAGAATTAGAATATTTAACACAAAACCTACAAGCTGTTATTATTTATTTATTTATTATTATTATTATTATTATTTTTAATAACTTGGACCATGACCAGTCGCCATTCAACTAAACGTTCTATGTCACCACACTTCCATAAAGTTCAGGAATTTATACTTTAGAATGTTCCTTGTTGCATGTGATGTATCTATAACCATTATTTTATTTTAAAAAAATGAGCAATAAAGAAAAAAAGATGTTCTTATACATAAATAAATGCTAATAAAAACAATTTCATAAATTTAAGAGAGATTTGAATTGTTATTTTTTATGAGAAATGAGTGTGCATTTGGATACAATACTAAAAAATGATTTTAATATCTGCTAGATTTATATTTATAACATAAATTTTTTTTTTCTAAGAGTGATGTGTTTTTAATTCACACCTATTAGAAACGTTTTGCATTCAAACGTGCTTTTATCAAGAGTATTAAGAACTTGCAATTGCAACCTAAAAGAAGGAAAAAAAAAAGCACACACATTTAGCACAAGAAAACAAGTATTGTTATTTTTGCTGTGCATAGGAAAGAGAGTTTGGAATTCTAAAGTGGGAAGGAAGGAGATCTTAGAATGGGCATAAAGCATTCATTTGTTTCTTTAAGAAGCTCCACATTTCCTATTCTTTCTCTTCTAATCTTTTCTTTATAAAATTTACTTCACACTGTAGCTATCTGCTTGTTTTTGTTGGCCCTATGGCTTGTACTTTTTGCCAAATCATTAGAAATTTAAAAACACAAAAACTTGCTTTTCTTAGTAAGAAAGGAAAATTGAAGTTACTATAATAGCCTTAAAACAAACCTTCCTTCCTCAATACAAGCCAGTAGCTGGCCTATTTATAAAAGAAAATAAAATAAAAAACTATCTAACATTTTAGGCATCAAAGGTTATCATTTGTTAGCATTGCCTTCCCAACTTAAGCTAAACCCAAGTTAAAGAATAAGAAAAAGTTTGAATATTACAAATTTTTAATATATAACAAATGGTGGTATAATGTGATAGAATAATACAGTTATACTTGTAACATTCGAAAACTAAAAATATGAGGTTGTAACTATTTGATGACATATACCTAATAATTTAATATTGGTAGAATACATCAACGGTTAATTCTTTTAAAATCTTAAATTATCATGAAAAATGTTAACATTATTTTATATCATTTAAAATTGATAATTTCGTAACGTATAATAATGTTAGAATAACAATTCAATGATTTTTGGTTAATATTTTTGTTTGTATCTATTGAAATTAGTATTATCAAATGAGCTGACGGGATGAGATACGGCATACAGGATCAAGTTTTACATCCATATCCCTATGCTAAATGTTTGGAGAGAAAGGATGGAGATTTTTTTATCAAAATTTTGAAAAAATTGTGAGATTAATTATTCTTTGTTAACGAATAATGTACGTTTAATTATATATTTTATAATGAAATGTAACCTTCTAATCCGTTGCATTTTATCCATAAGTTATCCCTATTAGTAAAAAGATTGGATTTTTTTAAGAATTATGAAAAAAATTGATAAACACTAACTAGAATAGGACAATAATGTGTTAATTTTGTTTTGGCTTCCAAACACAAGTCCTGATAACAAATCAGGTTGTTCCTACTAAAATTTACGGAGCATTTAGCTTATTATTGAATTGAATGAAGATAGAGTAGAAATGAATTTATAAATATAGTTTTCCATTTTTGGTTGCACATGTAAGCATGACTTGATGACGTGGCAAACAAAGGGACAAGAGTCCAAGACACACAAGACTAACCTTTTTTCCTTGGTAAACAAAGTAGAGAACAAATGATGGGAGATGTAGGGAAAGACATTGAGAAAAAGAAAAAAAAAAAGATACTTGGCTTCTCAAGGGTATTGTTCCTATCCCTTTATTCATCCTTGTCAGATTCTTCAAGAACAGCCTTAATTTCCTTAGATTGCAGGGCTTATGATTTGAGTGAATCTAAAATTCCTCTAGGTGTTTTGGGGACCCTCTTTGCTTTATCTTTTAAACCCTCCTCTAAAACCAACAATAATAATACATGAATAGAAGGCTTATTTATATCTACAGGAATGCACCATAAGATTGAGAGGCCTTGTGATCTCATACATACCTTCTTCTTGGTCTCTTCTCACCCCTCTTCTTATTATATCAAAACAATAAGATACCATGGTGATTATTTCTCACAGAGTAGTGCTTATCCTTGTTATATGTATTGGGTTTCTTTCAATTCAACTACATAAGGTTTCTGGGTTAACAAGTATACAAATAGCTCTAAGAGAGAAGAAACAAGATCGTAGCTTATTGCCTCAGATTCATCATCGATTCCTTAAGGTTGTGAAGATGGATGAAGAAATGAATGCAGGGAAGAAACCAACTAGTCTAAACACAAAATTTGATCTAAATGAATCGAGCAAAAGAAGAGTTAGAAGAGGCTCAGATCCTATTCACAACAAGTGTTAGCTAGCTAGTTATTCATAACATCTCAGTCCTTTGAGAAATGTGAACTGTTTCTTCTTGTTGATTGGTTTTCTTCTTGTAATCTGTATAGTCAATTAGAAACAGAAAAAAATAGTTAAATTTCATGAATATATCTAATGAGCTATCATCATAATTGTGTTTCAAGATAAGATCGTGATCAACAAGAAGATACAACATACTTCACTTTTTTTTTTTTGTACTTTCACATTTTATTAGTTTCAAAAGTAAAATATTTTGGTATCTGTTTGGAGTATTGTTAGAGTTATAGGCAAATTCTTCTTTGTTTATTTTTTAAAAAAATGCCCCCAGTTAACAATTTTTTAAACTGTGAACATATTTTTCCATTATATTTGATAGATGTATAAAAATAATGTTGATCATTTTTTAAATAATTTAAGTTTTTGTATTGTTTATTTCTCAATATCTTCTTATATGTTATCAAAATTTTAGTTTATGTGTTATAGGTCTAATAATAATCCTAATTATTGAAGTATAAATGTTTAACATGCATTATGCATAAAGTCATACTTATAGAAGAATAATATATGTATAAAAATAATATTATTCATTCTCCCGCCTAAATTTTTGGAAGAGTCACAACAACTTCTAACAATTTTCTTTTTATCTTATAAGTGGAATTAACAAGTTTAGCACCTAATATATATGCCTATCTTAATCTTATACTTTTCCTTAACATGCATGTGTAAAAAAGCCTCATGTTTGAACAGATTTGTACTTTAATAAACTGCAAAGAACAAAAATTTCGTTTCTTTTTCCTTTTTTTCTATTTTGAAATCACTTTTGCTTTTGTTGATATCAAAATATTTTGGGGTGTCTAATTTGCTTGGGAAGGTTAAACTGGTGTACCCAACCAACTCTGGACAATCTGAAATAAACAGAGCAAGTCTCTTAACTCTTATTCAGTTTCAACTTTTCCAATGAATTGTTTAGTCAAAATATTTTCTTTTACTGTTGTATTGTACAGGTTAGTGAAAAATGGCTCTAAAATTATATTTTTTTCAAGTCGTTGGTCATTATTTAAACCCAAAAGAAAATCATTAGACCAAATAAATATGTTGATATATTCGCCTATTTGAGAGTTGTAAGAATAGTGAGGTTGGATTTCGAATTCTAATGGTGCATGAGTAGTGAGGTCAGGTTTCGAAATAAAATAAAATAAAATAAATCTTATTTTTAATAGACTTTTTTTATTTTTATTTTTATTTTTATTTTTGACCGTTTGTATCCAAGCAACGGTCTGATAATTGATTTGAAATCAAATGGCGTATTAGTTTGCCATATATGATGTTAATATTAGAAAAGATGTATTTGTCTTTTTTTGATAGAGTCACGTTGGTATCATGTAATGCTTTCAATTCATTTGGAATAAGAGTTGAATTCATGACCAACATAAACTCAAATTGAAAATAGAGATCGACCACATGAACATGGAGATTTTGTATTCAACTTTTCACTTTAATTAGTTAAAGTTACGAAATAAGATTTAGTTTACCGTGATCAATTTTTTAAGATACGATTACATAAAATGTTATTCTCATTGACCATCAGAACGATTGCATATATAATAGATAATGATTTGAAAATTTTACTAGATGATTTTAAGATTTTATTAGAATAAACTATTTATGAGTTTTAAGAAATTAAGAAAGAACGAAAGAAATGTCAAGAGGACAATGTCAACTCGAATTTGAAGATTTTATTATAAAAAATTACTGATAAATTTTAAAAAAATAAAAATAAATAAACATCAAGAGGACAATATCAACTTCAAAAATTATATATATATATTGGATGATTATTAGTCTTTATCAGAACCAACTAACGATGAGTTTGAGAAAATTACTAAAGAAATAAAGAAATATATATCAAGGGACGAATTTCTATGCAAGAGACATATTATCAAATGTTTTGTCAAATTCTCTCTATGATGTACATAAAAATGTGACTTCTATAAGAGAATTTAAAAAAATACTACAAGATAAATATCAATATTCGAAATTTTTTCATTGATAATTATATTCATTTTATAATAATCGATGGAAAGTCATTAATTTTTTAAGTAGATAGTCTTCATTTTTACATGAATTATCTTATCTCTAGTGACATCAAAGTTGACGAAGAATTTTAATTTAGAGTAATTATTTCTAAATTACCTCCATATTAAAATTACTATAAAAAAAATGAACCATGATAAGAAGAAATACACTTTAGATATTATAATATGTTATTTGATAATTGAGGAAGAATTTTGAAATAGATAAGGTCAATTTATATTACTCCTTTAAAGTAAATATTATTCAAGCGAGTTTAATGACGAACCTAAAAGGAACAATATTACTCATAACAATGGTTTCAAGAAAAAAAATTCCAAATTTATCTTTGACTTTTGTGGAAAATATGGTCTTTTATAAAAAAACATCTACTTAAAAAAAAGATGATGAAACAATATATAAATATGATAAAAGAAAATCAGGTCGCTGTTACAACTAAGGCAAACAATATGTTGACCTCGATGATGGATAGTGAATTGACATTGGTGCAACAATCCATATCTCAAAGTATCAAATTGCTTTTAAGAAATATGAAAGTGTTTCTAATAGACAATACATTAAGATCAGCAACAATGTAATGCTAGAGGTTGTTGGACTTGTTCTGTTTAACTAAAGTTCACATCTAAAAACAATTACCTTCATAAATGTATGCCTCTTGAGAAGAGCAAAATTTTTGTTCTTAATGAACTTTTGAATAAGGCCGTTCAAAATGATATTTGAGTCAGAGAAGGTTATATTACCCAAGAACAAGGATTTTGTTGACAAAGGTTATTCATGCAATAGAATCATTAAATTGAATATTATCAATAAGAATGCTACCTTTTCTGTTTGTATGTTTGATTTCTCATGTTTATTATGGCATAGTAAATTTGACATGTAAATTTACATTCTATTAGTAACATGTATAATCTAGGATTGGTTCTCACGTGTAATGTGAATTATATATCCAAGTGTGAAGCATGTGCTCAAGAAAAATTATAAAGAAAATCTTTTTACAAAGTTTAACGTACTTCATATGTAATTTTAAAAGTTTTGTTAATAATAGATGAAATAAATATTTTCTAATCTATATTGATGACTTTTTAGATTTCATATATGTTTATCTTTTATTTATTAAAGATAAAGTATTTCAAAATTTAAGATTTTCAAGATTAAAACAAAAAAAGAATAAAACCTTAAATTAATTATTAGACTCTTAAATAATCCTTGAAAGAGAATCTTGATATCTTGTCTTATCCTTAATTTGACATCGTACAAGAAATACAAAACACGTTATTATGAATTATAATCTAACATAAAATCTAACTTGGGTTATTATCTTAAAGGATAGAATTATCTTGTTTATATGAAAATATCAGATATTAAAAGATCTAAGATCTATAAAAGTGTATTTATAGGTTATTTTGAGCATAGTATGATTTGTACATTCTTAAATTTTGATAACAATGAGATTAGAGAAAAGATATACATAATTTTTTTATCATGTTTATGTCAAAGAGAAGCTAAAGGTTCAGAGTTATTACATGGTTATGAGCACACTAAAAAAGCACGTGGATGATATTAATAGTAAAAAAATAAATGAAAATAACACCATGCATAAAAGAAGTTTGCAAGATGATACCATTCCATGACATTCAAAGAGAACTAGAGATACTACTTATAAATTTTCCTCTTTTATATATTGTCTCCAATTTTGTTTTAAAAAAATAATTTTTGTTTTCTTATGGTATTCCTTTCCACGTTTCTCTGATTGTAAATAAGTTTTTTTAAAAACATAATATATTATATAGGATATAATCAATAATCATAATTTTTTACATCTTTATACTTCAATAGTTGAAATTAAATAATAATAATAATAATAACAATTTTATTTCTCATATATATTTTATAAATATTAATTTGATTATGTATTATATTCAAAGATGAAGAAATCAATGATATCGTCAATATTGTTACTATTTTTAATGTTGTTATTATTTTATACATCTTAAAATCGAAACGTGATATCTATATCTTTTGAATAAATTATCTTTTAAATATATTTATCGTTAAATTTTTATAAAAATATCATTTTATTTATTAAAATATCTTAGATATTGTGAATATATTATCGTTAAAATATCGTTATATTTATACAAATCAACAAATATTTTTTTTTTTTTCTTCTTTCTACACGTTTCTTCGTTCTCTCATGTTTCACGTCCTAAAATGCTTTTAATTCATTGTTTTTTTCTTCAATTTTGTAGCTTTAGTTATGTAAGAGTAAGAGAATATATTATCTTTAGCTGGTTCTTGTAGCTTGCTGTATTTCATAACTTTTATGAGTCTTTGTGCACAGGTTCGACTAGTATTCAGAGAATATATTCTTTTCCTTACTCAGCTTTAATTATGTTATAGATTTTTAATTTGTCAGTTCAGTTATTTCATATTTGTTTGTTAGTGCATGCCTACAGTAGTTTAGTGTTTGTATTGTTATAAACATAAGCGTATTAAAGTTCTTCCATGTTTGCATACATGTTTTTTCCAAGTATTGCTCCATTTCTTTTATCTCTTGACCTCTATAAACTAAAAACAGTTATATTCAATGTCAAGTGTTTCTAGCAATTCACTTAAGTAACTTCTAAAGTATATGTTAATTTTTCATATGTTAGCTTCCTCTTCTTCTTTTTTTGTCCCTATAAACATTAACTTTTACAAAAAAAAAAAAAAATTTGCAGTCCAAACAAATTAGCAAGTGAAAGAGAAATACTTGTTATAATATAGAGATTATTTATATTTATTTTAGAAAAATATTATTTAAGAGATTTCTTATTAAAAACTATCAATTTTTATATGTTATTAATTAGAACATTGCCTCTTATTGTGAATAGTTAATATCGACTTGCTATAAATTAATAAATATTTTTAATTTTTCTTTTTATCATGCATGGCCCAAATTTAGCATACATGTCATATTCTTTATTATTTTTTTCTGTTAAGCTAAGATAATCTCATCTATATTGGTCGTGCTATTTGTTTATTTATTATAAATTATTACTAGTTGTAATATAAATTTAAATATAATTATATATAAAAAAATAGTTATATTGGTAAATTTATGGATGATATAAATGTTATAAATATTTAAATATATATATATATATATATTAAATAAAAATTAATTTAAAATATAAATAATTAATTATTTTAACTGTATTTTATGTTTTATAAGATTTTATAAGACAAATTATATAATTTTACTATTTTTTTCAAATTTTTTACGATAATAATAATATTTTTGATTTTTATAAAAATGAGAAAAAAATTATTTATTATAAATAATATAATATAATATTATTAATTAATATAATTATATTTAATAAAAAATTATCATATTATTTATAATTATAATATAACGTGATAAATAAAAAACTTTAAAAATTAAATGGCTCATTAATTATAATTATAATTATAAGATAATGTAATATATATTCGCATATTTATTTTCTGATGAATGATGTTAACTAACATCGTACGCACTACAAAGTAATTGGCTCTTGCGGTCAATAAGTTGCCAAGTAAATTCTAGAAGAAAGAGCGGTTCGAAAAATGTCCAAATTTTTGATCCATTTTTCCGTTGACCGCGCATCTAAACTAGACTAAATCATATTAGAAAAGAAAAAAGTACAAGAAAATTAAAAATTGAATCTTGGAGAGGAGGGTTTATGTGGAGGTTTAAGAAGAGGCATAGCAAACCCTAACGAAAATCCCTAAACCCTTTTCCTCATTGAGCTCCAGCTCCCTAGGAAAGTCCTCAAATCGGGAAATGCTCGCTTCAGATTCTAATATCTCCGAATTGGAGACCCTAGCAAAGCCAACTGATCAACCAATCAAAATGGTTGATACTCGTCAACCAGAAACGAAACCTAAAATTGTAGAAGAGAGTGAGAATGGAAAAGAACAAGAAGATCAGGAAAAAGAAGATGAAGAAGAGGAGGGCGAGTGTGGGTTTTGCTTATTCATGAAAGCCGGTGGATGTAAAGATAGCTTTGTAGCTTGGGAAAAATGTATTGAAGAAGCCGAGAAGAACAAGGAGGACATTGCTGAGAAGTGCTTTGAGGTCACTGGGGCTTTGAAGAAGTGTATGGAGGCTCATTCGGATTACTACGAGCCGATACTCAAAGCTGAGAAGGTGGCTACGGAGGAGGCTACAAAGGAATTGGAGAAAGAAACTGAGGAGCAAAACGTGGGTTCTCCAGATTCAGAGAAGACAAGTGTTGCTGCTGATAACCAAGCTGCAGGTTCTTGATTATTATTATTTTTCTGTTAATTGGATATTAGTGCATAATAATTTAGATTACTTGGAGATAATCGATAACAGAACCGATAACTAGGTTCTTTTTATCTCTTTTTTAATTTTTTGCTTCACGGATATAGAATATCTGATTATAGGTAATTGAGACATGGTGATAATGAAAGATTGAAACTTTTAATGTTTCTTTCATTATTAATTGGATCAATAATTCACAGTTTCACACGGATATTTCTTATCTCTTTGGTCCTGGATTGCGTTTTTTTTCTTTTACCCTCTTTTTGTTATGCTGAAGTTTGACCCTTTTGAATCGTGATTCTGTTTGCTAATTGTTGTCAAATTCACTTTCTGCAAAAATGGAGTGATTACCATGAGCACTATAGGTTCAATATTATATATATGAAGGTCAGCTTGAATATTATAGGCTCTAACTGTATTCTGTGTAGCTTTAAATGCTTTAAGAGATGCAGGAAAAATGGTTTATGCAAGAGAGTTTTTTATTTATTTAATTTTGAACAGAAGAGAATTTTATTTAGATCCGGTAACAGAATACATGCGTTCACTGTCAATTAACATAACCAACTCCAAATGACACTGACTTAAACAAAAAATGTTAATGGTCGTTCCTCATTGTAAATTTTTCTAGGCTATCAGCCACACCATTAGCCTGTCTTCTAATCCACTTGATGTTAAAAGTGTTTAAGAGATTCCCCATGTTAATGTCTTCCACCCGAGACTCCAACTCCCTCACATCTACTACCACTTGGGAGTCCCCTTCTCATTCTTTTTTTTTTAAATGCAGCATTGAAATTCAATTTCACCATACCAAAACCGATGTTTCCCTGTTTTGGAAAACCTGGTAACATTTTGACCAACAGGTCGGTCCCTTTACCCTGCCTGATAGCATTAAAAACTCTGAAACCAGCTTTTTTGTTCTCTGGACAACAGAACAAAGCATGATCAGGCCCTTTATTTGCAAAACACATTTGTTTCTGGAGAGCCAAATGCTCCAGACAAGGAAACACAGTTCAGAGAGCAAGAGAGCTTTGAGGCAACTTAGATTAAGGGTATGTTTGTTTCTGAGACCTTGAAAAGAGGGCTTCAGACAAAGCATAGAATAAAATTATCACAAGCATTTTAAGGGCTGAGGATGGATCATTATGTGTGCTTATTAATGTGCTTCTTCATGAAATTGTTTCCTTTTCCTTTTCTTGTGATTAAGATCATATCTCAAGAACTGAAAATGCAAAAAAAAAATTTGTTTTTTTTTCAAGAGCTTAAAATTCATTTTTTCCCCCTAAGAACATCATATTCATTTTATTTCTTGTTTAGTTATTATGAAACCTGTCTTTCTGTAAAGAATATTATTCTGCTACAATTAAGCCATACCATGAGTGAAATAAATACTTCGTACAAAACACTCTTTTTTTTCATTTTTTGTTTCTCAAACATAACCAACTTGCTTTTACAATTGATGAAAATGTATACATGAGACAGATTACAGTCTGTACTTTATTAATTGTTGCACACAAATTTGTTAAAATAAAAACAAAAGAATCTTTACTGGATTGTTCTAGAAACATTACTAGCGCATGTTTTAATTTATGGCACCGCATGTCCTTCTAATCTGTCCAGCTGAACCAGTAATAGGCTCAATATCACCCATTCTAATCATAGCAGCAGCAAAATCAGATTTGAAAGTTGCAGGGTTCTTGCTATACTCGGTTACAATGCTGTCTGTTGAACCTCCACTGAATAGGACTTGATCTGACTGAAGAAGACCCTTTTTCTGAATTAAATTCTTGAAGTAATTGTTGTCAAATGAATTGGGTGTCACCAAATCAAGTGCTGCCAAATTCCCATCGCCATTGCCTATGTTTGCTGGGCAATGTCGTTTGCGAGTACTAGCAAAGCCAGCATCAATAATACTGCCATTGTTGTATATCCTGTCACGGAACGTGAAGCATTGAGCTTGTCCAAGTGTATGTGAACCCGACAAAGCAACCATGTCTCTTGCACTGAGACCTTTGTTAGAAAATCTCTTTACAAGACTATCAAGGCCTTCTACGAAACTTGGAAGTTCTGTATTGGCTTTATCAAAGCTTGCTGTGGTAGAATCTCTTCTTCCAAGCTTCACTGTCCAAGATGGACCCCCAACCTGCAGAATAGCCACATAGTTTTTGTTAATACTTTTTTTTAAAAGATAATTATAGATGGAGATTTGAAACAGAATATTCAAATGTTGCGTCTTAATCTCAACTAATTTGGAAAATAATAACTAATTGATACTTACATAAGCTGAAGCATCTCTTGCAGCAACTGAAATGATATCAGCACAAGATACAACACCAGGACATAAGCTCTCCACCTTGGATTTTGCAGCTTCTATGACTTCATAGCCTCTTACCGAACCTCTATTTGGAGCTGCATTCTTTTCGCTTGTGATTGAAGGAAACTCATCAAGCATTATTGAAGCATCACAACCCTACAAAACCAATATTAATTGAACTTGTAATTAACACTATATATTTATACAATTTTTATTAATCAACCTAAAAATGCAAGCTAACCAATCCAATAAATGTCCATTTTTTTTTCTCTTTTGTAAAGCTCATTGCTAAGTACCTGAACAAAGCAGTCATGAAAATGAAGGCGAATGAGAGAAGCAGCCATTCTTCGCTCCCTCGAAATTGCTTGTCTAATTGAAGTTTGGATGGTACGTAGAGCGCTTGGACATGTTTTGTCATAAAATGTTGAAGATAGTTGAGCTTTGCATGATGTTGTACACAACAACAACAACAATGCAATAGCAGCAACTAGCGTAGGCCTAGAAAATGTGAGTAAACTGCATTTTGAACTGAATGCCATTCCTTAATTAAAAGCTTCAACTAATCAGTAATAAGCTTTACTTAATTGCAATGAGGAAGATGTTGATGGTGTGGTGAGGAAAGAATAGCTATGGATAATCAATTTATAGAGCATGCATTGTATAAAACTATAGAAATGGGAATTGCGAGTCACTGTTTTCAGCTATAACGCGTTGAATGTAATATTTTAGCATAGAAGAGAAGCCCACTAGCTCTAGGCAACCGGACCAATTCTGATTTGGTTGGCATTTGCATTTTCAATTATGCAACAAAAGTTTGAATTATATTTTTTTTTTGTGATTCACCTAATAATTCTAATGGTAAGAACTCCTACTATCTCGTTTCAAGTTATAAATTCAAATCACGTAAAAATATTATTTAATAATAAAAATTACATATAGTGTACTTTGTGTAACCTTATCTATGTGATATGATTTCATACCTTTCGGTCGTAAACTTAACTTAAATCCGATTCGAATAATGTTTTATTTATTTAATAAAAAAATAAACTTAATTATTTTTTTATTTTTTTACGATATTAATTTTATAGATAATAATATAATATTTAAAAGCAGTTAAACATAAATTATATATATATATATATATATAGTGGAGAGTAGTTGAGTATTATTATATGAACAACGACATATTGGTAATTAGTTTATGTTCAAAACGACAAAAAAAAAGTCATACTTTTTTTAGTAGTTATTTAGTCGTTTTCCAGGGACTCAATTATCTTTATATGATTACAAATGAATATGTGCCAAATATTATAAGGATGGTAGTTGACATACAAATAACAAAAAAAAAACATTAGTTTATATATAAATAATATACTTTAATGGATAATAAAATAATTATAAGAATATTTGTTAACAAGAATTAATTTGATTATAAGATATGAACAGTTTTTTTTAAAGCAAACAAAAAAAATCTTGAAAAAGTAGATGAGATCACCTTTTTGGTCAACCATGCCAATTGTACATTGTCAATTTCGGATGATCTATTAAATAAATTTGACTATTTCGGCACATGCCATGAAAATAAAATGTATGAAATAAAAAGCATCCAAGAACTTTTTTATGAAAAAAAAGAGAAGAAAAAAAAAACAGTAACGATAAGTATGATCCTAAATGTCAAAATTTCAATTTCAATGTTCAAATCTTTCTATACTGTTAGAACTTATCTCAAATATTTTTTTTAAAATAAAAAAAAAAACATATTTAAAATTTATAATAATAATAATATTTTAATAATATTAAATAAATTTTAATTGAATGTTATTTAATATTGAATGAATTTAAATAATCGTACTTTAATTTAAACAATGTTTAATTAGATATCATTTTTTAATAATAAAAATTATAATATAAATACAAAAGATATTATTTTTATTATTTCTCAATTTTTTTTATCACATTCCTATTAATAATGTATTTATTGGTATCTATTTTGATCAAATAAATACCAATAAACTAAATAGGGATATTTGATGTGTCCAAATTGAAAATAAGGATAAAAAGTACACCAAAACAAGAATAAGGTACTCCAAAGGTACCAATACTCTACAATGTCACTTCTTTTTTGTAAATGATGAAAATGTAGTTATTTTTTGAATGATTGAGCTTGCATCTAGGAGTTTTTATGCAATAAACCCTTCCAATCGAACTAATTGTGTAGTGTAATAACATAATTTACTAGTACAATTAACAAATTTAGATATAATGACTTTGTTACTAACAAATTGACTTATACTAACATAAATGAATGCTAATGTTATGGCTGAATTGGCTTCTCTTGTTGAGTTTGTTGCTCATGCATTGACTATTCAAGTGACTACTCTCGAGTTGGCTTCTCTTGTATAATCATTACAATATCTCTTTAGCTTACTATAAAACTTAACCTCATAAGATAAATTTTTACAATAGAAATAAAAATTAGGTAACCTTTTCAAACTTATACTCCACCCATAGATTAGTGTGCCTAAATAGAATCCATACCCCAAAAACCAAAGAATGAGAAAGATCAATGTTGCACACACGATTAAGAATGATATCCATAATAGAAAAAAGAGTTGTAAAATTCATAACACAATAGAGATAAAAACAAGTAATTTGTTTTTATCAAACCCAGGTCACGATAAACAACCAAGTGAAAGCTAGGATCTAAAGGAAGTCAAAATAAAGTTAGAGCACACAAAACTTTAAAGAAGAGTCCAAAGCAAAAGAGTTGAAAGCAAGAGGAAAATAAAGAAAACTAGCCAAATGCTAGAAGATGAGTCCATAGAGTTAGAGATGCTCTTAGATTGATTAAGTAATAAACATAATGGTTAATGGAGAATGCCATTATTTTGTATGCTCTCAATTCCAATCTCAATACTAATGTGCTTGTTACATAATAAGATATTATTTTCCTTCGAACACTTGTCAATTTTGCTAATATTTATTTGAGTAATGTTTTCATCAAATTTTTTGCTCTCCTTTTGAAATTATACTATTACTTTAGTTAAGCCATGCATTTTATTGTCTATAAAACAATGAAGAATTCTAAAAAATCTTGTTTTTTACTACAAGGCATCTCGTTAAGTTGAAGTTATGAAAATACCCTTTACATCCCACCCAAAATTCTAAATCATTTTCCCTTTTCAACGTCTTCATAAGACATCCAGTGAGAATGCCTTAATAAAATCGACCATAATTTCTTCCATTTGTACTTGATGAAGTTTCCACCTGTAACCACCAAGTCATTACATTAAAGGCTATCGGCCACCACTTCGTGACCATTGAAGCATAAATTGAATACCATTTGGTGGATTTAGAGACCATTATGAATACCAAAATAATAACAAGAAGTTAGGTAAGGGATATCAAACATATATGAAAGATAGATGGAAGTGGTGGGGAGGAGAGATATGATAGGGTTGAGATGAAGGAGGAAAAGTGGGATGTATTGAGTTTTTTTGAAGAGATGGTTTTTTGTAAGTGAATGGGATGTCTTGTTTTATTTAAGCATGTGATGAAAAATTTGCCATTTCTATGTAATCAATGGTGTAGTCAGAAAAAATATTTTAAACGAGGCTAGATCATACATATTTTAGTATACTAAATACTAAATATAAAATCCACAAATTAGAGACATTGAATTATAATTCAACAACATGAAACTCATTTGAACATTTTGAAGTTCTGAAGTTCAAGTTTTTTTTACGGATCTATGAGTTTTTTGAAAAAAATTATAATTTATTCATTCAAACAAAGAATACAAAAATAATTAGAACAATAAAATAAAAATATTTCAAATCATTTTATATTAAAAATTCGATTTATTATAAAAGGAGAGTAGTTACTTCTTAATATTCAAACATCATAAAAAATAAATTATAGTTATTTCCTACATAATTAATAGGTAGTATGATACTTTAGTAACTTTACTTTCACAAACTTTATAGATTAGTCACATTTTTTAAAATTAGTACATTTTAGTCATATTATTGTTACATTTTAGACACTTTAATCATTTCTAGTCAATTTTATTTTTTAAGATTTTTTTTCTTACAAAAACTTAAGTTGAATTAAAATGAATTATACTAAAAAGACTTCATGAATATATGTTTGTAAACCAAAATGTCTCAATTTATTTTTTAAAAAAGTAGAAAATAATGTAAATTGTATTTTTATCAAAATTTACCTAAAATAATTATAATGTTCACAAATGTAAAATTAATGTGATTAAAATGTATCAATTTAAAGTAAAATTATTAATATATTTAATTCGTGAAACTAAAGTTGCATCAAAATGTAAATTTTTAAATAAATTACCTTTTAAATTTTATTGAAAATATAAGAAAGAAGATGATTTATATAAGAAAAAAGAAGATTTATTATAAACAGGTTTAAGGCTAATAAATTTTGGACAAAAGTATTGAGCGGGGTTGAAGTCTGGTATAACCTCTAACATTGTTACGCCACTTAATGTAATAATAATTATTTTTAATTGTTTTATATCTCTAAAACAATAGTATTTTAAAAGAAAAATGATTCTTGGATTTGGTTAAAAGAAAAATGGCGTTTCTTTCGATCGTGTAATAATAATTAATCTATGCTTGAAACAGACCCATTTACGAAGATGAAGACGAAGATGAAGACGAAGATGATAAACAAACAGGTTAACATATATGTCTCTGTTTATTTAAATTTATTTTGTTTCCTTGAAAGTTAATTAAATAATTTCCGAAGTACTAGCCTCAAATTAATGCCTTTTTGTTTTGAGAATTATATATGGTAATGGTTTCCTTTTCTGATGTTTAATGGTTATTATTAGTTATTTTAATTATTTTTAAAAGTTCAATTTTTTTGTATTTATCTTTAGTGATTGATGTTTGTTATCTTTAATTATTTTTTTAAAATTCATTTTTTTAACTTTATTTTTTAATGGTTATTTTTGGATTTTTTAATTATTTTTCAAATTTTAAATTTTCAACTTTATTTTTAGTGGTTATTGTTGGTTATTTTTAATACTAATTATTATTATTTAAAAATTCTTCTAACTTTGCATCAATAAATAATAATTATAAGCTATATAAGCGATTTAACTACTGATAATTACTCATTATTATTCAATAGAAAACAAACTCTTTCCCATAGTTACTTTTTAGTATAATTATTGTTGATAATTATCTTGTGATTAGGCCAAATCTAAGAATAGTTAAAATACACTAACTTACATAACTGTTATTAACTAACTACTATTAACAATGATTATTTTCAAAGTTTAGTTAACATTTTATATAGTAATTTTTTAATAAATAATTTGTAAATACTCTCTAACCACTCAAAATCAATACATGTTAATATACAAGAGAGAACCTTATAATTTCTATGTTTAATGAGATTGCTACCTCACATCCTCACATCATCTTGTACTTTGGAGTTTTATTAAATTTGATCTTTTTTATTGTTTTGGATTTTTTTAATAATAGCCGTACTCATCGAAACATAATTATCTCATCTATTGAGGCTAAATATTATTTTTTTAAAATTAATTATTAATTAAATTTTATTTTTTTTTATATGTGATGAGACATGGGAATTATTCATTTTATTTCTTAACTTAACGAAAGGTCTATAGAATTTTCTAAATGTACAAATATGTGTTAAACGTGGCATCGATAATGTGACAGATTGGGTTGCTCGTCTCTTAAAAACTAGGTTGCTATCTCTTGATTAGGTTCCAGCTTGTTTCACAAACCTATATTTCTCTTACTACATTCTCGTTTTATGTAAAAAAAATTGATAATGGCCATGTTTTCTTCTAATTATTAGTACCGTCGAAGCCAATTCTAATCCCCGTGTTCATGCTTTTGATTATGGAAAACAGTGGACACTAATACATTTGTGATCACTACTACAAAATGTGGTATTTAAGTCGATATGTAAAGTCAGTTTTTGAAAAAAAAATGACTTATAATGAATTTAAAGTCGGTTTGGTGTAGAACCGACGCTACGTCTACATGTAACGTCAATTCGACACATCAACTGACACTACGAACTATGTGGATAGCGTCGGTTGATATGTAGAACATATTCCAAGCGCTGCATAACTCTTAAAAATCCAAAACTTCATCCACTTCTTCTCCACTTTTTCTCATTTTTCAATCACTTATGGCCATCAATTTCAGCGTCGGTTAGTGAGTTTTCTTCCTCTCTAACTTATCTTTTCTATTTTTTTGAGCAAAATATTCAAATTTTTTATACCTATTTTTCACTTACAAAATACTATTTTTTCTTTATTTCTTTCATTTTTTCACTTCATTTACACTTGCAAGTATTTGTATTAATCCTACACACTTATTATTCATATTTTTCTGCTATTATGTGTTATTATTTGTGTATAAATTTTTGTATTATATATGTAGGTTTTGTATTATAACATCAAGAAAAAAATATGATGATATTGAATAACATAGGACAACACCATGGTAATTTTTTTACTATTAATTAATATTTAATTTTTTAATTATTTGTATTATTTAAACTATTTGTTAAACAGATTTTGGGTTTTTTTCTACTATTATGTAGTGATCGAATACAAGTTTTAATTTGAGTATAATAAAAAATGAGCAAATTTTGTAAAAAAAAAATTTAAATTAAAAATTTTAAATCGATTCAAAGCGTGAACCGACTTTAAATTAGTTTAAAGTCAATTTTTAACTAACTTTAATAGTCCGTTTTGTAGTAGTGGATACCAAATTCACTCATATGTTTTATAGAGTTATATATTTGAGAGAAAAATTTGACAAAGTTTTGATACGTATTTGATATTGTGTATCTGAAGATAAATATTTAAAATTATTGAGAAATAATATTTATAATATTTTTAGAACTTATAATCATAAAATTAACACATTTATGTTTAGTTTATATATTTTTACCATAAAAAATCTTCAAATTCTAAATTTTACATTGAATGATATCTAGTTGGACATTATTTAAGTTGAACTTCAACTAATTAAACTCATTTAATATTAAATTTTGACCATTTGAATACTATTTATGTTATTATGATATTATTTTATGAAATATTTTATGTAATTTATCAAAAGTATTTATAGGTGAAGTTTGTTATAATTTTCATAATTGGCAAATTTTTATTTATATGTATTAATTGATTTTTTTACTTTAAAATAATAAAACCTTCCAATCAAATTCAATGCATTCTAGCAATATTAAACATATAAATAAAAAATTTATTATAAGTTTTTACAAAACTAAAATGTAAAATGTTTCAAAGCCAAGTGTCTTACAATATACTATTATAATTTATATTTATAATTTTCTAGTTTCCATAGGGTATGCATAAATTAAAAAAAATACCACTACTATAAAAATGGGTATTTAAGTCGATATGTAAAGTTAGTTTTTAGAAAAAACTGACTTATAATGAATTTAAAGTTGGTTTGGTGTAGAACTGACGCTATCTACGTAGGATGTAGCGTCAGTTGACGTGTCGAACCGACGCTATGTGTGGACGTAGCGTCGGTTCCAGGTGTCAACCGACGCTATCCACGTAGCATAGCATCGGTTAACTATCCACGTAGCGTAGCATCGGTTGACACCTGGAACTGATGCTACACATGTGGATAAATTCTTTTCTCTTATTTCTTCCCCAGATAGAAACTATTCCAAGCGTTGCATAACTCTCAAAAACCCAAAACCTCCTCCATTTCTCCTCCATTTCTCCTCCACTCTTTCTCATTTTCCAGCCACCTACGACTACCAATTCCAGCGCTGATTAGTGGGTTTTCTTCCTCTCTAACTAATCTTTTAGATCTCCTATTTTTTTGAGCAAAATGCTCAAAAAATTTATACCCATTTCTCACTTACAAAACACAATTTTTTCTTCTTTTCCTTCATTTTGTCACTTCATTTACTTTTGTAAGTATTTCTATTAATTTTATGCACTTATTATTCATATTTTTTTCTATTATTATGTGTTATTATTTATGTGTATAAATTTTTGTATTATATATGTAGGTTTGTATTATAACTTCAAGAGAATAATATGATGATCTTGAATAAAATAGAATAAAACCATGGTAATTTTTCTACTATTAATTAATATTTTATTTTTCAAATATTTGTATTATTTGAACTATTTGCTAAACTGATTTTGGTTTTTTTCTGCTCGAATACAGGTTTTTATTTGAGTATAATAAAAAATGAGTAAATATTTAAAAAAAATTAAAGTCGGTTCACGCGTTGAACTGACTTTACATTTTAAGTCATTTCATTTAAAATTGATTAAAAACCGACTTTAATGCTCATTTTTGTAGTAGTGTACAATTATTAATTACAATATTAAAAATCAATATAAATTACAATCAATTTATTAATTATAATATTAAAAATCATATTATATTAAAATTAAAAGTATAATTACATTCGAGAGTTTATTATACTAAAAATGAATAAAAGTGTATAATAGAAATAACTTGAGCATAGTATTTATTTTTATCTATTTTGAGACTCAAAACACAGTGCGCCTACTGTGCTGGTACGCCTACTACGTTGGTGTGCTAGTACGCCTGCTGCACTAGTGTGCTACGACGCTGATGTGCCTGCTTCACTGGTGAGCCTGCTGTACTGGTGAGCCTGCTACACTGGTGCGCTTGGTGCCTACCATGAAAAAGAAATAATAGTAGATAAAATAAGAATAAACCATAAAAACTAGTGCTATTGTGCCTAGTGGTTGGTGCGATGGTGTGCTTGTGCTACGCCCGGTGCACTGGTGTGAAAAAAGAGGGAAAAAAAGCAAATCTAACACCAAAAATAAGTTTTAGTTTTACTGACCACAATGCATAATTTCTATAAGAAATTAATCAAGTATGGTCTAATTATGGAATCATTTTACAAAAAAGTAAATGCAAACGTAGCAAATTAGAGGTTAAATATGGTGCTTAGAAAACATATTATATTTAAAACATCTATCTATATTTTTTGCATAGAGAATATTTAATCCTTTAAAATATACAAGAAATAGAAATATTCAGTCATTAAATGAACCTAGGAAACTATGTGCTGCATTGCCCACTCTACTATCTGGTTCTTCCTTCAAAGCTTAGAGACTATCAAAGGCAAGGGCAGAAGAGGCTGTTGCATTCTCAAAATCCAAATGGTAGAATAAGAAGACATCATCAGGATTTATGCCATTACCAGTAACCACAATGAAGTCATTGCTAGCTTTGTTCAAACAATAATATACTATTTATGGATATTTTTCCTTCAGTTTTTAATAGCTTGTTATGAATCCATTAAAGATTAAACATAACCCTAGAGTGCCCAGATTTAACTCGATCCTAACAATTTCAAATTGGGAGCACATAAATGATGTGTGTTTTAAAAGTTATTTTTTTTATAAAGATTTATGTATTCTTCATGATTTTGAATATTATGTATTCTTGTTCCTTGAGATTAACATGTTATATTTTGGAAGTGTTTAAGAAAATGCACTTGGTTTTGAACCATAGAACTCTTAAAATGAGAAACATGTAATCCTAAATATGTTCACAATTGTGGTAATTAAGGAGGAACATTAATTACCATGAAAATTATCATGTCGATTAAAAGTACATTGTAGTTCTATAAATGTTGATAAAAGATTATCATTTAATGACATGAGTATATAAAATGTGTATTTTATATATTAAACAAGACCTAACTAGATGGAATATTATATGGATTGTGTTTTGTGTCATTAATGTTTCCATTGTATCTTTAAAATCTTAGATATGAGAAATGTAGGTTTTTCACATGAGAAATATATAATGTGATTTCTATTTAAATACTATCTTATGATAGGAATAAAATAGTAGTTCATTGTGTACAACCTGTGCGAAAGAAATCTATATATTAATATTATCATTGTCCCTCAATTTTGAGTTATGATATTACTGGGCTCCTTGGTAAAGTGAAATTATATGGCATGTAATATAACTAATGTGGTTATAATTATAATTCACCTGAGAGACCAAGAAAATGAATATAATGCAAAAGTGACACAATCTTATTTTACATATTATTCATAATATCATGTGACAATGTAATGATAGAACCTATACGGTCATGCCAATTGAAGAGACACAACAAGTATTTTACATTTCATAATGATGTATAATACATGAGATGAAATGCTAAAATAAAATGTCATAATATGACATGCTTAAACCATAAATAAATTTGTGAAGTTATGTAAATATTATTTGGTATAATGTTTGAATGCATTATAAGAATAATAGAGACATTGTATAATAGAATAATATGAATAATATTATTTGTTCATAAATTAATTTATTAAACCAAACACAAGTTGAGATTAAAGAGAGCATGAGATGGCTAAACAAGATCGGTGGCATTTGTGTAATCGATGCAAACCTTACACAAAGAGTTGCCTTAACCTTAGCCTATTTAAGAAGGCATAATTGAGGAAAATGTGATCAAAATGTGCTACTTTTAACCCTAGCTGAAATCCTCTATTTTCAGCAGCCACATTTTTCCTTCTCTTAGGCGTAAACTTGGAAAGGCTTGCTTAAGGCCAAAACCTAGATGGTTCAACCCCAGGTCAAAAGTTTCTTCTCTAATATATTCTTGCTAGGTGGTTGGATTTAAGCCTTGAACTATACATCCATCTATCTAAGAGGTGTGGTAGTTTGTTGTTTAGGTTTAAGGTGAACCAAGAGGTGCTCCCGAAAGAAAGGTGGTTTCTAAGAAATCTAGAAGGGAAATCATCTTCCCTCTACTAAAGAGATTTGAAAATCTCTTTAGGTAAAGGTAATATTCTTCATTTCTATCAATAAGGTAGATGAGATTGGTTTATTTTATTTAGTGCACATTAGGTGTTTGTTGAAATGCTTAATAGAAAATTTTGATTGCAATTATCATACAAATGGGGTCCTTTGTGTATTGAGCCAAGTAGTGATTGGAAAATTTTAAATTATCACCATATAGGCATACATATAAAATCCAAACAGCACATAGATTGAACATAATCGATCATCGATCAATCTAGATTCTTGATCGATCAAACATAATTTCGATCAATATACTCCCAACAATTTCAACTAGAAAACACCTATGATTTGATGAATCCATCTTTGCTTGAATCTCTACATGCTAATATATATTGAAAAACACATAGAAAATAGGCACAGTAACTTGGCTCAAGAGCCTCATTGTTTATTATTTTAGTGTACAGAGTAATAGTGATGCGAAGAAAACATAATCATAGTGAGCAGTAAGGAACATAACATTAAACATTAAATGTTATCCCCCTCTATGAAATATATCTTCTATTAATTAAGTACTCTCATCCTTTTTGTCATACGAACAAATAATTTAACTTTGAAACATAGTTATTTAATGTGAGCAATCAGACATACATTCAATTAAATCAAAATAACATATACATTCAAACGAATATCAATGATAAGAAGAAAACAAAATGAAATGTTTAAGAATTAGATGATGTCTAAAAAGTTAGAAGCATTACAAAAATAAATTTGAAAATATTTGATCAATGGTCAGGAGGCTGATCACTTGGAGGTTTGTAATGTGCATGCATATCACTTGTCATAGAAAACATGGCATCTTGTTACTTATCCATGGATATAAATTTTTGGTGTAGACCTTCATAAAAAGTATGTGTGGTTCCCATTTTTGTGGATAAAGCATCCATTCTCGTTTTCACTTTGTCCTCAAATAGTTCTTGACGAGAAAAATCAGAAGCAGTAATGTTTTCCATTTCATCATCACCCAAGATATCTGCAAATGTTCCACTGTTAGTTCCAACACCAACAGTTTTTTTGTTTCTTGTATGTATGGACGGAGGATCTTAAAATTATGGCTCATTTAATGTCACTCATATGGTGAATAGTGTTAGAATCTTTTGTTGGTGGCACACCAACTGTGATGATCACTTATGTTATCAGACATATATAGAGGAATCCAATCCTAGGATTTAAAACCTTAACTTAGATCAAAATTTCATCTTGAATTATTGTTCCAACATTAAATGCAATTCCTTTTCTAATACAATATAGAATAGTCACATGTTGGTAACCTATCTCAGCAGTATGCTTGGAAGGAAGTAAATTAGCACATACCATCTTATTTAATATTTGATAAAAAAAAGGGTGAATTCACTTGGTTTGTATAGTTGTTTTAGATTGAGATCAACATTCGATGAATCATTTAATTCAGTTAGCAGTTCCTCATACAAAATGTAAATTATTCCAAATCAAAATCATCACTTCTAATGTTGACTATCGATAAAAATTTATTGATTCCTTAGGCCGAGATGTTAACAATTTTATTTTCAATAAAAAATTTGTAACTCACAGGTTCAGGGTGACGAATTTTAGTGTTAACATTGGCATAAAGCTCTTTGACCAAGGTTAGACAACAAATTTTTGTTCGTGTAAAACCCTATTCCCAACCAAGAGCCCTAATTGCTCGAGTAATGCCAATCTCATAAAAATCATGCCAAGTTATCCTTTCTCAAGTAAAAGAGGTCTTTTAAAGATAATATTTTTATACTTTTTTGAGAATATTTTGTCCACCATTGGGAAGAAAAATGAGTTAGTGTACCTTTAGGTATTTCTCATCATCTAGCAACCATTGTAGGAGAAGAACAAATATCCAAAATGTCAAAAATATCCCTAAGAAATCAAATACTTAAACCACTAATTTTTGTCCCAAGGGGTTAAAGTTTGTGTTTGAATGCAATGAGTTTGGTCATTTTATAGCTGAATGTGCTAACAAAAAGAAGAAAATGGGAAGGGTTTTTAATGCTACCCTTAATAACTTAGAAAGTGACCACGATAATGCTAGTGACTAAGAAAATGGTGACACCAACTACCTAGTGTCCACTACAATTTTTGATGGACACTCTAGTGAGTCTGATATTGGCTTAGATAGTAAGGGAATTGATTATGAATTTCTTCTTACTAAATTTAATGCTAATACCTTGAAGAAATATTTTTTAGACTTAATTAATTCTAAGAAGGAAAAAGTTATATTACTAGTAGATGTAACCAAATTAAGTGATAAAGTCAAAACCTATTAACTTAATTCCTCTTTCATAGAAAAATAAAAATTTAAATTGTTTTAATATATTACTGATGTTTTGAATTCAAGTATTGTAGATCTTAAACAAAAAAACAAGAAGTTTATGTAGGAATTTAAACAATTAAAAGAAGTTGTGAAGATGTTAATCATTAGAGTTGAAAGACTAAATAAAATTCTTGACTATGGAAGGCCTTATGGAGACAACACAAAACTCTCTAACCCTTCTTTTTCACATGCTACACATACACCATATGTACCTACTTCTAAATTTGTTTTTGTATGCCATAATTATGGTAGAAAATGACATATTATACCTAGGTGTAGATTGTTGTAGGCCTCTAACTGCTTTGATCATGACATGGATACATCACATTCAAGAATCAATAAACATGATTATGTGAACAAGCCATATACTTTTGGAAATAAATACATAAGCACAAAATCAAAGAAAAAGCCTCCAAGGAAGTATGAGACTGACATACCTAGATTATCTTTTATAGGTCAAGCTAAATCTAAGAAAGGTTGGGTCAAGAAGCCTAGTGTACATACATTGTTTTGTAACCTATATTGCACTTAAAGCTAAGTCTACCATCGCTTGGTATTTTGATAGTAAGTGTTCTAGATGGATGACTAGTGATTGTTATCTTTTTAAAATTTATGAAGATTATTACAAGTCTTGTTATACTCTTATTTGTTTGTTGGCTTCCCATGTATAAAATATTATATCTATTATTTTACTTAGTGTTTTTATCTTTTTTCTATGTAAGATTGGTTACCACGGATCAGTAATTCATACGCACATATAGTGAGGTGCACTTTGTATGCAAGCATGTTTATACATAATACGGGGTTGGTTTTCATAGTGTGTATGCTAGTTAGAGTATTGGTCATCAACGAGTAAGCGTGCTCGCTCGTAGACGTTTTTACTTTTAGTTTTTTTACTTATGGTTTTTGGCATGTTTGTTTCATGTGTGCAAGTTACATGTATAAAGTGAAGTCTTCGAGCTTGAGTTGTTTTATATGTAGTGGTATTGAGACCCTCGTATTTCAAAGTGAGAATCAATGAGTTGATTCATGAAGTTGGATAGAGCACACAAGAAGGATGCAATTGGTATAGATGTCTTTTGGATTTTGGTATGTGTCATTGTATTTTTCATCGAAAAAAACAACTTTAGGATATCTTCACGATCATATCATATTTGATGAGTTTATGTACCTAGTTGTGTATTATTTTGACAAAGAAAGTCAAAGGAAAAGAATGTAAGTTCCATTGTACTTGTGTCTATGTATTGGCTTCCCATGTATAAAATATAGTGTTTGTTTTTTACTTAGTGTTTTTATCTTCCTCAATATAAGATTGTTACTGTAGAACAATAATTCACACACGCACATAGTTAGGTACATTTTGTACATAAACATGTTTACACACACCACAAAGTTGGTTTTCATAGTGTCCATGTTAGGTTGAGAGTGTTGACTTTTGGTGACCGAGCGTACAAGCGAGTCAATGTTTTCACTTATGGTTTTTGGTATGTTTCGGGTGCGGGTATATATAGATAGTACTCGATATTTTTGGAAACAAAAAAAATCTAACTTTTTAGCATCTCGCCACCACTCTTACCATTACCCTTGGCGAGGTGGTTTGCAAGATGGCCAGCGGGAAAAACTGAGCCCTATAACTATCCCACTCGGTTATCTCTTACATACCTTTTATTCAAGAGCTAAAATTTTACAAAAATACACACTAATATTTATATCTAATTTTGAAATTATTTTTTAGAGCTTATATTTAAGAATGTGTCATTTTTTTGAGTTTAAGGTATTTATGTTTCAACATACTATTAGCTCAAACTTCGATTAGAAAGAATTTTTATTTACTTGCTTTTCTGTTTGACATATAAGATCTGTTATCAAAGTTTTCTACTTTTGATATTATCTTGTTTGTGCTTCTACTATATGAACTATAAATGAGTTATACTATTCAATTCCTTACGAGTTAGAGTTAATTCCTTTATAAGTTTGTACCCCTTACCTTGGTCATATATAGGTGTGAGGTTATTCAAAACATGTATGGTGATTTGCTAGAAAAGTTTAATGTAAATCATGAAGACGTTGAAAAGCTTAAGAAATAGTTGATGGTTCCTACTTGAGGTAAAACTACTTAATCTTGGTTTAGTCTTATGCATGCTTCTAATTTGAAGAATGAAATTAAACATTTAAAAAGGTAGATAATTATTCTTGAGGTTCATAGAATCATTTGGCTGACTCTCTTGAGGAAAAAAGTGTTAAGATTGAGCAACTACATAAAAGTATCAAGATTATTAATAATTCAACCTCTTGTCTTGAATCCTTCCTTAGAAAAAAAAAAGACTTGGTTGTGACCTTGAAAGAAAAACTCAGTAGACATGAGAAAGAACTAGCATACTCCACCATTGCCATCGACAAAATGACTATAGGTTCAAAAATGTTACATGAAATGATTAACGGTGTCAGGATTCTAGGGACAAGCATGGAATTGGGTACACTGAGGGTGTTTCAACTTATACATGTGGTTCTACTAAGTTTGTCAAAGCTTCTAATCGAGCACCAAAGTTAAAATCTACCATTATTGCCCCAAGAGGTAAATATTTTACGTGGTCTTAGCCAGATTCTCTTAGCAAGGTGAACTCTTCACCCACGACTAACACTTTTCATTACTTTAGTGGTGGTCCACTATCTTTACCTACTACCACTCTCACTTGTTACTACAGTGGTGGTGAGCTTAGGGATTTGAGACCACATGTAAAAAAATTACTTCTCATCCTCGTGTGAAAGTCAATGTGAATGCTTCTTCTTTTTCTCCTCCACAAACTTCTCCTTGGAGTTAGGGACCATATTTTCCCAACTCTACTATTCATAATTGCTATCATTGTGGCATTACTGGCCACATTACTAGGTAGTGTCCTATATTTGTTTTATGTGTGCAAGTTATAGATGTGTAAAGTGAAGTCTTTGAGCTTCAGATCTTTTGTGTGCAGTGGTGCTGAGACCCTCATGTCTCAGAATTGATGAGTTAATTCATGAATTTGGATGGAGCATACAAGATGGGTGCACTTGGTATAGGGGTGTCTTTAGCTTTTGGTGTGTGTTATTGTGTTGTTCATTGGAACAAACAAGTTTAGGACATATTTATGATCATCTCATGTTTGATGAGTGTATGCACATAATTATGCAATGTTTTGATATAAAAATCCAAAGGAGGAGAATGTAAGTTTCATTGTACCTGTATATATGTGTTGGTTTCCTATGTACAAAACACGGAGTCTGTTATTTTACTTAGTATTTTTATCTTCTTTTGTGTAAGGTTGGTTACTGCAGAATAGTAACACACACACACACATATAGTCAGGTACACTTTGTATGTAAGTATTATTACCCACACCATGAGGTTGGTTTTCATAGAGTGCATGCTAGGTAGAGTGTTGATTTTTGACGAGTGAGCTTACGTTTTTACTTATGGTTTTTGGCATTTTTCGAATACTGGTAATTATAGATAGTACTTGGCATTTTTGGAAACGAAAAAATATAACCTTTTAGCACTTCACTGCCACCCTTGGCAAAGTGGTTGGCAAGGTGGAAAAACTGAGCCCTATAAATACCCTACTTATTTTTCTCTTCTTTACCCCTTGTTCAAGAGTTGAAATTATGCCAAAATACACACTAAGATTTATATTTGATTTTGAAACTATTTTAGAAAGATTATATTTAAGAGGGGGTTGTATTTGTGGGTTTAGTTATCAAATTGTAATATGTATGAGTACATGGTTTTAATTGTGTATGATTTGATATTACTAGTGGATTGAGCTTCCTGTGAGATTGTGAGTTGATACACTTACTGTTACTTATCATTGGATTCCAATCATATCAAATTTGGTGGTGTTGGTTGTAGAAGACAATTGGGTTCGAGTATTGAACCAAATAGTTACACAAGCAGCAATTGAATAGCAGTAGTAAGCGGTTTGGACAGAGGTCCTGACTGATAGAGGTAATAATGGTTTTATTGTCTATTAATGTTGTAACCTATTTAATGTTTAGTGAATTATTTGTTACTGAATGGTTGTCTTATGCAATTTGAGGATGTCACCATATAGATATGGTCTCTATATGATTTTACTTTGTTATATTAAGTATTATGCATTATCTGAGTTTGTATTAGTACAATCCAAGTTTAAAGTGTGTATGTCTCAACATACTATTAGCTTAAACTTTGATTAGAAAACATTTGTTATTTACTTTCTTTCTGTTTGACATATAGTATTTGTTATTAAAGTTTTTTGCCTTTGATATTATATTGTTTATGCTTTTGCTATGTGAACTGTATATGTGTTATATTGTTTTATTCCTTGCGAGTTAGGGTTGTACTCTTTAGGAGTCTGTATCTCCTTATCTTGATCGTATACCGAATCGTAGACTCTTTCAATTATAATGAAGGAACAATATTGATAATGGAAACAAATCTATGAGTATGGAAAAAGGAACAATTCATGTTGAAGGCATTCCTAAGTTGGATGATGTCTTATTTATTGATGAACTTAAAACTAATCTAATAAATATCAGTCAAATTTGTGACAAAAATTAGTGTATAATTCATCAATAATCACTACATTATAATTGATCCTCGAGGTGAATGTATGTTTAGAGGAACCAAATCTATAAAGGGTAGTATAAGACCTTATTCTGTAATTAAACTTTGTTTTTCATATTGGATAGTTATGTGATTCCATATACCTATTTGTTTTCCTTTTAGATCATTGTTGTACATAAGTTGATTTTACCTAAAATATTATGTTACATTTATATTTAATTTCGTATTTTATTGTCTATATACGATTGATTATCTGACCGCTTAATAGATCTTAATTAGACACAATTAATAAAATTACATTTTCACCTCTTAAATAGTATGGTTATCTTTTGCTCTTTTTCGAATTTTATAGGATGATTAAAACGCTATAATTGTAGCATCTTCGGTTTGGTTTTATGTATCTGTTTACTAATGTTTTAACCTTGCGTTTGTTTTTTTGTATGTTGATAAGATACTGTCAGCAGTTAAATATGTATGTAATTTTTACATATTTTCTTTTATGTACAATTTTAAAAAATTATGTAAATATTATATATATATATATATGTTAGTCTTATATATCTGATGTACGGCTTTACACATTCTCTGGTAAGGTTATCGTGATGAAACGTTAGAGTTCTGTTATTAGTTGATTTTTGAGTGTTTTTATATACTATAAATATTAAATGAATTTTTGATTCACAGTACGCAACTTTGTTGCTCTGGTTTTAGTTTGGCCTTATTATTATTCCAAAATATGCACTAAGCTTTACATTTCTTTCATAAATATGTAATGGATTATATATTCTTTAAAAATATAGTTATAGTATACACTCTTTTAAAATAAATGTAAGTTTTACATCTTCTCTATAAAATCGTTATCAATAAAATTCGTCCGAGTCCTATCAAAGTTATTACTAACAATTATTTTTAGAATCATGTTTATTTAATTTGTTAGTAAGAAAGTATGGATAGTTTAATCTTTTTAATATATATATATATATATATATTAAAATTATACATTTTATGTTTTATTTTTACAATTTAAGTAAAATTTACATTGGTTATAAAATTAATTCTATTTAGGTAAAAATGGAATAAAATGACAAAATGAAATCTTAACATATCATATAATTATTTAAATATTTTAAATTTATCATTAACATTTGAAGTTGTTAGGTTAAAATTATTAAAATATTTTAAATAATTTTTTTATAAATTAAGTGATATAAAAAAGATGTAAAAATAATTTAATAATATAAATAAATCAAATATAATAATTCTATCATATTTTAATAGTATTACCCAATTTAAATAGCACTTTTATAAATAATAAAAAAGCCTATCCATAAGCAGAAGCTATAAACCATTCTTCACAAGCTCCTTAGTTTGGTCGTTAAGCGATCGCATTTACACTAAGCTCGCTGTTACTGAGAGAGAGAGAGAGAGAGAGAGAGAGAGAGAGAGAATGTTCAGCGTCTCTAGCTTATCTTCTTCTTCATCCACTTTTCTCTTCCCTCCTAGAACAAAGCTCAGGAGCCTCTTTTTCCAAACATACAAACCAACCTTCAACTTCAAGAAACCATTATCAGTTACCTCTCTTCAGTCAGCGGAATGTGACCCATCACTAGCACCTGCAGTCCAAATCTTCTGGAATTGGCTCCGTGACGAAGGTCTCGTCTCCTCTAAGACTCTCGCAAAACCTGCCATGGTTCCTGAAGGTTTGGGGCTTATAGCCCTTAGAGACATTGCTAAAAACGAGGTTGTCTTGGAAATCCCCAAGAGATTATGGATAAACCCCGATTCTGTTGCTGGCTCTGAAATTGGGAAAGTATGTAATGGGTTGAAGCCCTGGATTTCGGTTGCTCTGTTTTTGATCCGAGAGAAGTTTAAGGTCGACTCTCCCTGGCGGCTTTACCTCGATATTCTTCCTGAATACACCAATTCAACTATATTTTGGTGGGTTGGGTTTAGGTTAATTTATTGTTCTAATTTATTTACTTTTTTGCTATTTTTTGTGGGATTTTCTTTTTTGGATGTTTCTATTTGTGGTTTTGGGATGTGGTTTAAGAATGGTGTGATTCATAAGTAGCTGTTTTTATGGTTTCAGTGCAGGTCAGAAGAGGAGCTTTCCGAGCTTCAAGGTTAGTATAAACTCGTTTTTATAAATCTTAAAAGTTAGTTTTATTATTATGCTGACGGTTGAGTATGTGAACTGTAAATGACTTAGTTGGAATATGGTTCTGAGCTTTGTTGTATTCAATGTTAGTTCTGCTTGATGGATTTCATGCAACATGTCTTTAAAAAATTCTATTGAATTTTGGTTAATTTGCAGGAACCCAACTGTTGAGCACAACAATGGGAGTGAAAGAGTATGTGCATAATGAATTTCTCAAAGTGGAAGAAGAAATCATTTTGCCTAACAAGCAGCTTTTCCCATCTTCCATATCATTGGATGATTTCTGCTGGGCATTTGGGATACTTAGATCCAGAGCATTTTCTCGCCTTCGTAATGAGAATCTTGTTTTGATCCCTCTTGCAGACTTCGTAAGCTCTTTTTTACTCATTGCTTGATCAGATTAAATGTCTTCCTTATTTCATGATAAAAACAAACTTATAATAATTTATAGCTATTACTACATTTCTTTTATGTAAAAACTTGTCCTCATTCACAGTTTAACTTTCTCTAAATTCATTTTCTCATTCAGATCAACCACAGTTCCAAAGTAACCACTGAAGACCATGCATGGGAAATTAAAGGACCAGCCGGTCTTTTTTCTTGGGATTATTTGTTTTCTTTGCGCAGCCCAATCTCTCTAAAGGCTGGTGAACAGGTGAAGAATTTCAGAGCTGATGTTTCTTTTTGGTGTTAGTCCATAAATTCATAGTCATTTTTTAGCTCTTATGATGCGTTATATTTGCCTGAAAATAGTTTTACTGAATGATCCAATATCGTTATTTTGGTCTATGATATACAAAAGCATAAGTTGCAGTGTTGCAAAATCCGAACATATAAATATAATTCCTGATAATTGAGACGTGCTAAATGAACTTGTTTGACAAATCACTGTCTGGTTGACACAAATTAATAACTTGTAACTGACTATCAGAAACACCCCTGACTTTTTGTTAATTGTTAAAAACTCAGGCCTAACTCAACTCAATTATTAAGTTAAGGGTTATCCAAGCTTATAAGCAGCTTTGCTGCTATATTCCTAGTCGATGTGGGACAAGGATACTTAGCAGTCCCCCTCCACATGACGGACAAAGGTGGACATTAGTGCCACGATGAGACTGTGGTAGAGCCCAATTAGGTCCAAACATATAGAGACTAGGCCCAGTTCTGATACCATGCTAGAAACTCAGGCCTAATTCAACCCAATAAGATCTCAATAAGTTAAGGGTTGCCCAAGCTTATAAGCAGCTTTGCTGCTTTGTTCCTAGTCGATGTGAGACAAAGATACTTAAGGGTTGCCTTACTCTTAACTTAATGAGATCTTATTGGGTTGAGTTAAGCCTGAGTTTCTAACATGGTATCAAAGCTGAATCTAATCTCTATGTGCTTGGACCTAATTGGGCTCTATCACAGTCTCACCGTGGTCCTAATATTCACCTTTGTTCGCCGTGTGGAGGGGGACTGTTAAGTATCCTTGTCCCACATCGATTAGTGTAGATTTTCAGAGAATATTATTAGTGTTGTACAGGCTGTAGAGTTAGTGTAAATCAAGCTGTATTTTCATTATTGTTACCAGCTGTTCTATTCCTAGAATTAGTGGACACTTTGTATTTCTATAAATAGATTGTATTATAGTGTTGTAAGGAAGAAGAGAAAACAGAGAATACATACTCCATATTATCTCCATCTTATCTCTCGGAGTACATTTAACATGGTATCAGAGCATTTCTGAAATCCAGAAATCCAATTTTATGTTATATCAATTACGTCCAAGGAATTCTGAAATTAAATCAAATCCGGAACTAAATTAAATCCAATCGAAATCCGAAACTGTAAAACTTAAATCAATCAGAAATCCGTAAATCCTAAAAGCAAAACCGTAAATGTAGCGAAATCGAAATAGAATCGGCGAAATCTAGAAAGCGGCGTAAAGCGTAGCGAAATCGAAGCGGCGAAAGCGAAAGTAGAAATCCATTTTCTACAAAGACTTGCATTCCGTAGACAAGTAGAAATCCATTTTCGCCGCTTGCTTTCCATCTTACTATCGCCGTCCGACCATCTCTCATCGTGTGGCCGATCATCATCATCGCCATCATATAAGTCTCCAGTACACATTACTGCTTTTGTTTTGTTTTTTTTGTTTCCGTGAGGAGTAAGGCTTTAATATATAACCGCCACAACCCTACTCCGACCTGGTCCAAACTACCCGAATTCCCCTACTGACCGATTGACCCTACTGACCATTAAACAGTTATTCAAAAAAAAAAAAAAAAAAACATTTCACAAATTTCAATCCACGTATTATCTACAATTGCAACAAATGGCCACGGGAAAACCTATAATTCTTGGTTCCACGGTTGATAGTCTTACGCCATCACCAATTACACAAATTAAATGGGCACAATTATCTTCGGTGGTCTCAATCCGTCATGATGTTTATATGTGGAAAAATGAAAGATGATTACCTTATCATGGCGTCATGACCTCCAAACAAAGACGATCTACAATACGTAACATGGAAATCTGAAAACAATATGGTAATGTCTTGGTTGATCAATTCCACGACAAACGAAATTGGAGAGAATTTTCTTCTCTACAAAACCGCCAAAGGAATATGGGATGCGACCAAAGACACTTATTCCGGTTCGATAATATGTCGAAACTATTTGAGATCGAGAGCATCCTGTGATCTTCGCGAGGAGAGTTGTCGTTACACAATACTTTAACTCTCTCACGCGATGTTGGACAACAATTAGATCTCTTTGAGGTTCACGAATGGACTGTCTGAAAGATCTTGTACAAACAGATTATTGACAAGAAACGGGTTTTCAAATTTTTAATCGACTCCATAAAGATCTTGATGATGTGCTTGGTAAATTCTCGCACAAAAACCTTTGCCCAAGTATTGCGTGAAGCCTTCTCTCAAGTCCGTCAAGAGGAGGTCGAAAGAAAGTAATGATGGGTCCTCAATCTACAATGATGGGTTCTCAATCTACCATTTACCGTGAGAGAGGATCTGCACTTGCCATTCGAAAGCACCGTCGACTCTTATAATACGATACAACCGTCCTCGTCGTGGAAGACCTTGGTGTGATCATTGTCGTAAACCCGGGTCATACTAAGGAAACCCGCCTTGGAAAAATTCATGGTAAGCCCACCGATCGGGAAACCACCGGCCACACAAAGACATCAACAAAGAAAGTCATGGAAAAATTGCCTCTAAATCTCAAGGCAACGAGTCAACTGAATCAGCTCTGTTTAGCAAGGAATGATTGATCTCCGAAATTATTTGGACAATCCTCACCACATCATCCGCCACTATGGCTCAATCGGGTAACACCTCAATGCTCTTAATGTGAAACAGGGTTATGAGACTACTGGATTGATTCCGGTGCTCGGACCACATGACGGGTGATGCTTCTCTTCATAAATCTTAAATTCTACCAGATCGGACACCTATCAGGTCAATTGCCGACGGTTCGGTATCCAAAGTAACAGGAATTGGTTCACCAAAATTTCAAACTCCTTTATTCTAGATTCTGGCCCTTCTTGTTCCTACACTTGATTGTAATCTTGTATCAATTACTAAACTCACCCGTGATAAAAATTGTATGGCTAAATTTGTTCATAACCCATGTGAATTTCGTGAACCGCATTCGGGAAGATGATTGGCGGTCTAAGGAATGCTCGGGACTCTATCTCTCACAGTGAAGAACCTTCAACAAGACAAGCCCACCAAGTTCTATCAGAAGTTTCTAATCAGAATAAAGCTTTGTTAAACCTTAAGTCCAATAAAGATGGTGAAATCATGTTGGAATCACTATCGCTAGGTCATCCTAATTTCAAGTATTCATAAACTTTTTCCTTCATCATTTAGAAATAAAAATTGAAGTTTTTCAGTGTTGAAGTATGTCAATTTTCAAAACATGTTAGAATTTCATATCCTCATCTTCCACATAAAAAATCACATCCTTTCTCATTAATTCACACCGATATTTGGGGACCTTACCGAATCAAAAACATCACGGGGACACGTTGGTTCATTTCATTTTGTGGATGATCATTACTCGAACCACTTGGTTATTCCTAATGAAAGAAAAATCAAGATGTCAAATTTTTAAAAATTTTAATACCATGATTCAAACTCAATTTCAAACAAAAATCCAGGTATTGAACCGACAATGCTAAAGAATATTTCACTTCCACCCTTATGATTATACGTTAAGTCAGCGGATTGTCCATCTAAGCTCGTGTGTTGACACACCTCAACAAAATGGGTGGTGAAAGAAAGAATAGGCATCTTCGAGGTCGCCAGATCCCTCAATGTTCACAACTCACGCCCCTTTCAACATTTTTGGGGGATCTTTGATGCTACCTATCTTATCAATAGGATGCCATCTCGTGTCCTCTTATTTAAAACACCTATCAATACTCTACTTGGAGTCATACCCACACACAAAAATCGTGGTCCCATGCCACTTTAAAATTTTTGGATGTTCTCGCTTATGTCATGTACATCATAAGTGGCAAACTTGATCCTCGAGCCATCAAATGCATATTCCTAGGGTATTCATCATACCGAGAAAGGATACAAATGTTTTTCTCCTATCACAAACGATTCTATAATACAATGGATGTCACATTTTTTGAACAATATCCGTACTATTCCAACTGTCATTCGGGAGAACATAGCCAATGAATACTAAATTCGAATATCATAAGTACTCGATCTCCCACAAATCCTATTCCGCAACCTCTAGAAAGTTGACTCAATATCTCAAATAAATACTCTTATTACTCCCAATGAATCCTCAACTTCTCTACCAACGGATCCAAACTTCCTTGTCCCAAACAATGATCTCCTTGCCTACTCTAAGGAAAACAACTCAAGAAAGAAGCGGTAGAACCGAGCATATCTGAGCCATTCCAGAATCCAACCCGAGTACGCCACTTTCCGAGGCAATTCCACAAGAGTAACACCACCGAACCTCATATTATTGAATTACCTCCTAATGATTTGAATTTGCCAATTGCTATAAGGAAAGGTAAGATCATGCCTGAAACCACCCCATCTACAACTTTATTTCCTATAAAAATCTCTCACTGTGGGTATAAGGCATTTATCAAGACCTCGATCAAATAGAGGTTCCAAATTCTATTCATGAAGCATTTCGATACGAATGGAAGATGCTATTCGTGAAGAACTCGGTGCCCTGAGAAAAACAAGACTTGGGAGATCACAGAACTACCATCTAGAAAAACAAACTTTGGATGTAAATGGATCTTTACAATCAAACACAAAGCGAGACGGTAGTGTAGAAAGACTCAAAGCTCGCCAGTGGCTAAAGGATTCACTCGGACATATGGGCTTGATTATCGTGAGACTTTGCACTGTAGCAAAACTCAACACTATTCGTGTTCTTCTCTCCATAAAGATCTAACTTGGATTGGCCTCTCTACCAATTAGATGTCAAGAATGCATTCCTTAATGGTGATCTCGAAGAAGAAGTCTACTGGACATTCCTACTGGAATTGAATCTCCCGTTCCAACCAATGTAGTCCGTAAACTTAAGAAATCCTTATATGGATTGAAACAAATTTCCACGTGCCTGGTTTGATAAGTTCTCTAAAGTTCTAAAGAGATATGGGTACAATCAATGCCAATCGGATCACACACTATTCGTCAAACACTTCTCCAATGACAATAGTTATCCTAATTGTATACGTAGATGATATTGTTCTAACAGGTAATTCTACACCGAGATGGATAAACTCAAAGAATTCCTTGCCAAGGAATTTGAGATCAAAGATCTAGGCAATCTCAAATATTTTCTAGTGGATGGAAGTAGCACGAACAAAAAGGGCATATCTATATCTCAAAGGAAGTATGTACTTGATCTTCTCAAAGAAACCGGAATGATGGGGTGTAAACCAAATAAACGCCTCGATGGATTCTACAATAAAACTGGAATCAAAGAAAATAGTACACCCGTGGACAAAGGTCGTTATCAAAGATTAGTGGGAAAACTCATTTACCTATCTCACACTAGACCAGATATTGGTTTTTCAGTAAGTGTTGTAAGTCAATTTATGAACAGTCCCACTGAAGAACACATAAAAGCAGTCTATCGTATACTCAGGTATCTCAAGATGACACCAGGAAAAGGATTATATTTGGTAAGAATCTCACTAGAAAAATTGAAGTCTTTGCGAATCTGATTTGGGCAAGTGAACTCTATAGGGGATCGCAGATCTACCACTGGATATTGTACATTCGTATGGGGAAACCTTGTAACTTGGCGAAGTAAAAAACACGCAGTAGGCGCTCGAAGCAGTGCAGAAGCTGAATTTAGAGCCATGGCTCATGGGATTTGTGAAGGAATGTGGTTAAAGAAGGCTACTCAATGAACTGGACTTCACGACTCTCGAACCTATCAGCATGCATTGTGACAATCAAGCTGCAATAAGAATTGCGAAAAATCCAGTTCATCATGATCGAACCAAACATGTAGAAATTGATCGTCATTTCATTAAAGAAAAGATAGATGAAAAAATTGTAGACCCTACTATATACATCTACTAAACATCAAATTGCGATATCCTTACCAAAGCATTACCTCTCGAACAATCTTGAAGAATTGAGTTGCAGTTAGGAATGATTAATATCTATTACCCAACTTGAGGGGGGAGTGTAGATTTTCGGAGGAATATTATTAGTGTACTGCAGAGTTAGTGTAAATCAAGCTGTATTTTCATTATTGTTACCAGCTGTTCTATTCCTAGAATTAGTGGACACTTTGTATTTCTATAAATAGATTGTATTATAGTGTTGTAAGGAAGAAGAGAAAACAGAGAATACATACTCCATATTATCTCCATCTTATCTCTCGGAGTACATTTAACAATTAGGAACAAAGCAGAAAAGCTGCTTATAAGTTTGGGCAACCTTTAACTTAATGAGATCTTATTGGGCTAAGTTAGGCCTAAGTTTCTAACATTAATGAATTGCCAATTTACAGATGTACACTAGTGTAACATTTGGAGGAATTTTCTACAGGTTGTTATCCAGTATGATATGAATAAGAGCAATGCTGAGTTGGCTCTGGACTATGGTTTTATAGATTCAGTGGCAGACCGCAATGCCTATACTCTGACAATAGAAATATCCGAGTCCGACCCATTTTATGAGAACAAGCTGGATATTGCTGAGTTAAATGGCTGGGGAGAGACTGCATATTTTGACATCTTTTTGGACAGCCATGTTCCACCAGGAATGCTTCCTTATCTACGACTGGTAGCACTTGGAGGGACCGATGCTTTCCTCTTAGAATCTCTTTTCAGAAATTCTATATGGGGGCACCTTGAAAATTTACCTGTAAGCCGTGCCAATGAGGAGCTCATATGCCGGATCGTAAGAGATGCCTGCAAATCTGCTCTATCGGGTTATCACACTACCATTGAAGAGGTAAACTTTACATGTTACATGATGACTCTTTATTTATAAATTAGCTCTGCGTAACTTATCAATCCATCTCAATTCCAACATCAATGAAAATATTAAGAATGATGAATTCATTCTAAGTACTACATTGAAATGAAACAACCATAATATCCAATAATCAGGACACTTCAACAACTTCTTAAAGTCTAAGAGAAATGCTTACATCTAAGACAACGAGGTTATTTACAGACCATGTTGCTTAGTCATGACCACCTAAGTTCTTGGTTATTTTTCCCTCTTAGCATCTTTAAATAAAATTTAGGTAGATAGGGTTTTGTAATGACCAGTTGCTTTACAAATGATTATTTCTTACAATGTTGGATCACAGGATGAGAAGTTAAAAGGTGAAAAATTGGGTCCAAGGCTTGAGATTGCTGTTGGAATAAGAGAAGGAGAAAAGAAGGTTTTGCAACATATTGATGGGATTTTCAAGGATAGGGAATTAGAATTAGATCAGTTGGAATACTATCAAGATAGGAGGCTCAAGGACCTTGGTCTATGTGGAGAACAAGGTGAAATTATTTTCTGGGAATCCAATTCATAGTTATTATTTATTGGAAACAAAATTTTCACCTGAATGGGGAGAAAAGGCAACTGTATTAAGAACCCTAGCTACTTATCTTTTTTCCATGTATGAGCTTAGTAGGCTAATGTCTCTTGCTGTTAAGATCTGATTATTACCCCCTATCATTTTCTTGCTTCCTTTAACATATATAAAATGTTTAGCTGGTTGTGCCATAGTTATACACATCAGGACCGCTATAATTATTGTTAGAAATCTTGAATTAAAAATTAATTTTCAATTTCATTTCATTTTCTCTTCTCTTTCTATCTTAATTCTTTTCTGATTCTGAATTAATTTTTCCGTTTTTTTCTTAATTCGTTTCTTAAAGCTCTGCTTCCGTTTTTCCGTTTAAAGCTCTGCTTTCGTTTCAAAAATGCTCTGCTTTTGTTTCGAATTAAGTTTTTCTAAGAAATTTCAAACACTTAAAATTCGTGGAATATTAAATTATGGTGTAAGTTTATTATTTATTATTATTTAATCGTTATATCTTGATAAATAAGTTTCAGTTATTTTTTAACACATACGATAATTTTGTATTATTTTCAATTATTATTATTTATTTATGTATTATTTCCGAATTTTAATCGTTATTTTCAATTATTATTATTTTCACCTGAATTAGAATTAGATCAATTGGAATACTATCAAGATGGGATTTCCACGAATTTTTTCGTTTTTTAACCCCAATGTTACTAATTTTTGTTCCTATGAATCATATTGTGGTAAAAAAAACCAAAGTTTAATGATTTGAACTTTAAGAGATGGAGTAAGATGATGTTTTGTCCCATCATCTTAAATTTGACAAGGTTTTTGATTGAAGAAATTTCCGATCAACTTGAGGGTGAACAAATTTTTTAGTCTGTTAGTGATATTGAAACATGAAAGCATTCTGATTATCTATATCAGAACTATGTTCGAAATAGTCTAATTGATTTATTGTACAATGAGTACAATAAGGAGAAGAAGACTATAGACTTGTGGGAATCATTAGATTGAAAGTATGAAACTGAAAATGTTGGTGCCAAGAAATTTTTGATTGGTCGTTTTCTTGATTATAAGATAGTGGACTCTAAATCTGTATGTAGTCAAGTACATGAAATCCAAGATAATATAGTAGAGATGTATAATAAAGGGATGATACCTAGTGAAACCTTTCAAATTGTAGTTATTATTGAAAAATTTCTCCCTTCATTGATAGGGTTGAAGGCCTACCTTAAGCACAAGCGAATGAAAGTGTCTTTGAAAGACTAGTTAATAAGATTTAAAATGGAAGAAAACAACAAAACTTTTTCTAAAAGAGGATATATCTCATCAACACCCAAGACTAAGGTGATGAAACATGGTCAAAGTTTCAAGCATAATAAGAATAAGAGTAAGGGAAAACTAAGTAAAGGTTCTAAATTAGGACCTAGAGAAGCAATTTTTAAGAAGTCAAGTTTTAGAAAGATTTTCTTTAACTGTCAAAGGACAAGGCATAAAGCCCCAGACTGCAAGTTTCTAAAAAGAAACAAAAACTGTGAGGCAAATATGGTTGATGATATAACTCATGATATTTTTAATATTAACTTGTGTGCAGTCATTTTTGAGGTAAATTTGGTGGGATCAAACCCAAAAGAGTGGTAGATTGATACTGGTGTATGAAGGCACGTATGCTCAAATAAGGAGTTATTCATTACTTTTGAACTAGTGAAAGATAGAGAGAAATTTGTCATAGGAAATTCTATCATATCAGTCATTCAAGGCAAGGCCAAATCAAATTGAAGATGACCTATATAAATGAGCTTACATTAAAAAATGTACTCTTTATGCCAAATATCCATAAGAATCTTGTTTTCTGGCTTATTGTTAAATAAGCATGACTTTCAGATAACGTTTGAATCAGATAAGGTCATTGTGACCAAAAATGAATGTTTGTAGGAAATAGGTATATATTTTATAGACTATTTAAACTCAATGTAATGACTGTAAAAACTAAGAATATTAATAAGATTAATTTTTCTGATAATTTGCTTGAGTCTTCCAACTTGTAGCATGGTAAAATAGGTCATGTTAATTATGATATATTGCGTAGACTAATTAACATAGAACATATACCTGCATTTCAAATAAATTCAAAGTATGAGTGTGAGACTTATGTTGAGGCAAAAATGATTAAGTCGTCATTTCATTCCATTGAAAGGAATAATGAATTCTTTGACTTAATTCATAGTGATTTATGTGATTTAAATTTTTTTCAAATGATAACTTATATAATTTGGCATAATTTATCACTTCTTAACTTTAAATTTTAGTCTAATTTTATTTATTTTTATTGATTTTAGACTTGATTTTTGTTATTTAAATTTTATTACAAATTTAAATAAAATAAATATTTCTTGTAATCAAATATAAACAAAGATTTGCTAAAAAAAAAACACGAAAGCAGAAAGCTGAAACAAAATGGAAGAGAGTGACGAAAGGAAAAAATGTTAAATTGGGCCGAAACAAAATTTTCAGTCCAAAACCCAAATAACTTTAAACTCTATTTAGCCTTTATATATATTTTCCTTTCTTCTCAGCTATCGCAAGGGGTATATATTTTTTCTTGCAGTTATTAGAGGTAGAAAGAATAGAAAAAAGAAAAGGTCAAAAAGCTACGCAGAAAAATAGGTTGGTGGAAACAGATAAATGCAAAAGCTCATTCGGTTAACATTCATTATTTTCGATTATTAAAAAAAATTATGATGAATTCGTTTATGTTAAATTTAATTTTTAGTATTAATTAAATTTTCTTTATTTTAAGAAATATATGTAATTTAATTTCAAATTATGTTTGATTTTTCATGTTAAATTGAATTCTTTAACCTCATGTTTGTTTGATTTATTTTGAGTTTATTGCTTCTAACTAACTGGTCATTAATTAAATGATTTTGATCTTGTGATTTTTCATCGAAAGAAGAAATTATAGGATTATTTGAAAATTTTCAACGTAGGTGAATATAAAGATCGAAAGACTTGTATGAACGTGTGTCGTATTAAATTCATTGAACTTAATGTTTTTTTGTTTTATTGAATTGCATATTATTATGTAAATTGATGAACAATAATATTTTCAATTGATTGTCGAAAGAGGCTTCATATGTTTTTGGAGATTATTAACAAGCAGAGATAATTAAATTCAATTAATTATATGAGTAACGCATAGTGAACGATTAGGTGAAACCGATTTCTTAAAAGTTTTCTTCCTATTAATTTGATCTTCGAATAATATCTTTCTTTTCTTTTGAGCATTTTCTTTAAATTTATTTTATTTTAAATTCTAATTACAACTTTAGTGATTTTTCTAGATAAAATCAAGATTAACATAATTTTGGTATTTGTTAAAAGTAAATTACCAATCCTTAAGGACGATACTCTTCTCACCATTTTACTATAAATCTATGATACTATGCACTTACAGTTTTGCACCTATTAAGTTTTTGGCGTCATTGTTGGTGATTGATTTCTTCTTATTTTTACCTATATTGATACAAAGTAATTTTGGTTTTAATTTAGAATTATATTTTATTTCATTTTTATTTTTATATTTTTATTTTTTTCTAGGTGTATTTTTGTCGTTAGATACACCATGCTAGAACTTGAAACATGATTCATTTTGATCCAGAGACTGAAAGAATTTTTAGATCACAAAGAAAGAATAAAGTACTAGCTAGGGCAATTACTTAGGTGTAAGACGCTAGACCATTAGTGTTCCCTTGGTCACTGCTACAGATAATGGCAATTTAAGGCACATATCATCAATAGAGGAGATTTATTCTACAGTTTTTGACATAGACCCTAAGTGCTTTTGGTCTCGATAGATTTACGCGTAAATTCTTCCAACAGTGCTTGGACATCATTGGTACAAATGTAATAGAGTAAATTTGGGATTATTTTAGGATGGGTTAGATGCATCTGGGATTGAATTAAAATTTACTAATCCTTATCCCTAAATTCCTTCAACAAGATAAATTGCTCTAGGAAATTTTATGTTCAAATTAATTACAAAGATCATTATATGACTATTAGGAGGCATTTGCTTTTACATTCTATCTCAAAACCAATTTGGGTTCATCTCTGGTCGCAGCAATGAGAATTATATAACCGATGCTTCTGAGTGCTTTAATGCAATGCAGTTTTCTAATCAAATGGGTATTGTAGCCCTCAAAATTGATATTTGTAAAGTTTTTACACTATACATTGAGACTTTATCTTAAGAGTGATAGAGTGCTTTGGTTTCGAAGACATCTTTCTGGGTTGGATTGGAGATCTCTTGGCCTCAGTAAGATTCTCGATACTGATTAATGGTTCACCCATAAAATATTTTTATGCTTTAGAGGATCTTCAAGGGGACATTTTATCTCCGTTTTTATCGCATGCAAAATATTTCTCGAGCAAGTATCTTGAGTTCTTAGTAAATAATAAGCACTTTTAGTCAATTTCTTCTCCTAGAAGCATTACATTATCGACCCATTTTTTTATATATTGATGACTTTCTTATTTTCAATCATACCTGCTCATCGAGCATCTAGGTTTTATCTAAAGCTTTCCATTTATATTGTCGTCTATCAAGATAGGTGGTGAACTTGAAAAAATCTTTCATTTACTTTGTTATAGGTGTGCCTCGAATATTTCATCTATCCAAGCTATTGTTAAGATGCATATTGAAGGTTCCTCCTTATCCTATCCAGATGTCATCTTATTTCAAATGGCTCTAAAGAGGTTTGAAAGCTTGGTAGATAACATTTGTGTAAAAATAGATGCGTGGAAGGGTTACATCCTCTCTTTGATAGGCATAAATATTTGATAACATCAGTTATTTAGAGTATGTTTTTTATGACTCTATAAATGTAGAGTTATTAACACATTTTTTTACTTAATATTTATTTATTTTATTCAATAAATAATAATTTTAGGGTCAAAAATATTAAAATATAATTTTTTTAGTTAAAATAGGTGAAAATATAATTTTTCAAATTTTTATTGAATTTTAATAAATTTTTAACACATAGCCAATCAAGAGCTGCCACATAAGTGATAAGTGCTTAAAAAGCACTAAAATTATTATAATTTTATGTACTTTAATTGATTAAAAATATTTATATTTATATGATTTTATCATATTTTTATATAAATTTATCTTTTCGAAATCATGGGTATTTTTATTGTTTTTAGATATTTTTGTTTCAAAAAATAACTTAAAAACTCAAACAAAAATACTAGGTGTAATACATCACAAATATATTGAGAAAATAAATGAGAAAAAGTCAAAAAGATGAAAAATTGGATAAAATGGGTCAAAAATGTCAAAAAAAACCCAAAATTCCACGTATAGCCGCCCATCTGTGCCGAGAAATGCAAGCAATGCGCCAAACTACGCCAAGCATCCGCCTACACAACGCCAAAGTCTGTGTGCATCCGCCCAAACAACACTGAACTCGCAGGCACATCTACACCCATCTACGCGCATCTGCGAGAACAACATCGAGCCTACGCTCGCATCTGTGCCTAGTTATGTCCCATCATGTCGAATTGGCGCTCGTCACTGCCTACGTCAGCGCTTACATCAACGTCCGCCTATTACATGTTTTTCCCCATTTTTTAATCATTTTTTCCCAATTTTTTACCCTTTTCCTCACCTATAAATACCTCATCTCTCCACCCCAAAAACACACCTCAAAAACATCTTCTTATCTATTTCTTTCTCTAGTTTTCTTAATTTTTCTTAGTTTTGAAGTTTTTCTCTTTTTGAGAAGAACTAACTATATTTTTTGTAAATTTCTAGCCTTTTGATTTAATAAACGAAATGCAAATCCGATTGAAGGTTTTCCAGAAACAGAATTAGCATCAAGGTTCTGTAAAGATTCCAACTCTTTACAGTTATTTTTATGTTTTATTCTTATATGTTATATTTAATTTGTCTGTAATTAAATTTAATATGACTGATTGTTTGTAAACATGATATAATAATAACGTTGTAATGCTTACAAAATATTAAATAGGTAAAAATCTCTATAAAATGAATTGATTTTGTTTTTATTCAAGATTTTATATTAAGAATGTTAAAGAAAAATATAATATTTTTCATTAAAAACTTAAATCTAATAATTAAATTTTAAGGTTTAGTTATCTGTTCTAATTTAGAGTAGTGTTCTTTTATTTGTTGATACAATCGTCCGGTAGTTAGAATGAAGCTCTATTACAAAAGTTTTTATAAAAATTATTATTCGAAAATGTATTAACAACATATTTCAGTAGTGATTTTAAAACTTGAAAGTTAATACTCGGATAATTAAATTCTTAGGTTTAATTTGGACACTATGAATAAAGTTTAAATTATCTAACCCTACCAAATGTAGCATTTAAATGGTTCATTTTTAATCTCTTAGTAAAAAAGAAATTAATTTAATTAATCAAATTGATTATTGACCCCACCCAAAGGTGTTAATTGATTTGTTTAATTAACAAAGATTATATGATCCCATTAAATGTGGTATTCATATAAAAAAGAGAGAATAAATAAATATCAATTTATATCTTTAATAACTTAAATAATATGAGCAAGCATAATTAACTTATTTATTATATCCATAAATACTTCATTGTTATGAATGATAAAAAATTGCATAAATGTATATTGAATCCATATTTATTTTATTTTTATGTTATTAGATTAGAAAAACACAAAATCCAAAATATTGTGACAAGATATTTAGGATTTAATTTCGTTTTTAAAAGTTTGAATAATAAGTTAAAAACCACATATATTCTTTCTTTAGATCGACCTTAGGAGTATACTTATCATTTTCTATGAAATGATTCATGTACTTGTGAGAGTTTTATAAATATAAAACCAAAGTATTTGTTGAATCGACGATGTCAGTTATGCTCATCAATAAGCATAAGAGGACAAACCACATGTCATGTGTCAACACAACATTCAATCTGACTTCAGAGCATGGTCAAACAACATTGTCGTATGTCGCCACGCGATTGCTCTCCACGTTCTACCTATGCACCACGTCATTCGTTACCGCATGATGTTGACTTAGCATGCGTTGACTTAGATCAATCTCCCCTATAACGTGACGCACTCTGATTCACCCAGTGAATTTTGTGTGGCACGTGTCACGCTATGATTGGTTGGCATTGTTTATTTTCCTTGTTTTGATCTCAACTCTTGATTTGAAGCTAATCTGACTGTCTAGATTGCACTTGAGTTATATTTAAACCCCTTATCACCCTATAAAACCTAATGAGCTGCCATTAGTATAATTTTGGTTAGTTTTTGTAGCTAGAAAGAGAAAATTATAGAAAAATTTAAAAAGAGATAAAATTTTGGTGGAGAATCAAGAGGATATTAGCACTATAATTCAAGATATTGATTGTATTTCTTCTTCAACTATTTTATTTATCAATTTTTATGTATTCTTTATGAAAAATATGAGTTTTATGGATAAAATTATGTCTAGTTTTAAAAATTAATTTATAATAAAATAATCTCTGTGGGAATGATTTTTTCTTATTATTATATTACTTATTATAATATGTATATTTGCATAGTTATTACATACATTTAGTATGTGGTGATCAGTTTCTTCTACGTTCTTTTCAAATATATATAAATAGCCAAAAACTATTCTAGATGACCTCACAAAAATCAATCGTAATTTCTTTTGGTCGGAAAAAGTGAATAGACTTAAATTGGTCTAGGTTTTTTGGAGGGACTATTGTCATCCTTTAAGGAAGGGGGTCTTGATTTGTAGGATCTTGATTAGTTGGTAGGAATCCCTTGGGTAGAGGATAAGATCCACAAAGTTATTATGTTTTTCTCTTTAGTTTGGCCCGATTTGTGACATCATTACTTGACTCTTTTGGAAGAGTCTAAGCGATAAGTTGGTAGGAATTCTTTGGTACGATTTTGGACATATAATTGGCATAGTACTCCTCTATTTGAGTGGCTGAATAACCCTCACGTGGATCCACCATTACAATGGTTAGTAGGATATTATTTGTAGGTTGATGGGTGGCACCTATCCTAGTTTTTTAAGAACTCCTACTTTGATATTACCTCAAAGGTCTGCTGAATAGTTGTCAAAAAAGGTACTGATACTAGGATTTGGATGTATTCAATCAAAGGAGAAGTCACAACTAACATGGCCTATGGCTCTTTACGCATAGTTGTGAAACATAAAAGTTGGGGAAGGGCAATCTAGGCCCTTTTCATACCATCATCCTGATCCATTCTATTCTAATGAGCTATACAAATTAAGCTCACTAACTATCAAGAAAAGAGGAGGGGTCATTCCTTCCCTTTTCGGTGCTCCCTGTGTGGGTAAGTTGAGGAGGCTATCTCTCACCCTTTTTTGAATTATTATTTTACAAGTGCACTTTGGGATCTATTAAGCTTCTTTTTCAATAAATGGTCTCATTTGGATTCTTCCAGTTTATATTTTTAGACATGTGTAGTGTCTCTGAACCTTGGTTTAGAACTCGATAATCTATGAAAAATATATATAATTCCAATCATCTAGGTGATATAGAAAACTAGGAATGATGCTCCCTTCGAGGATAGACACACTTTTATAAGTTCTGTATTTTTCATAGTTTGACATTTTATTTGTAAAGTTGGCCTTTCACGGCATGGGTCCATGCGAAATGCAGTGGAGGATCTTGTGGTCTTCCAAAGATTACGAGTGCAAGGAATTTCATGGTGAGCACCACAAATCGTAGAGGTAATTTGGAGACCACCTCTTTCGGGTGGATAAAGCTCAACATCGATGATATCACATTTGGATCACCAAGTCTAGCATGTTATGTAGAAGTATTTCAAACATCAAGATCCTTCACCAAATGTTATTTATGTATTCCACTTGAGGTTGTATTTGCTTTTGAGGCATATCTTGCGAAGTTATTCATACAATATTGTATTTCGTTATCTTTGGGTGATGAAGACTTTGGTTGGAATCAAAATCTTCTTATTTGGTAACTCTTTTTTGCATTAAATCGTTATCAGTATCGTAAAGATGGAATTCTACTTGGGTTGACTACTAAGAAAAGATTGCTCACATAGGTTTTCACTACTCTAATATTTTTAGGGAGGGTAATGTTACAGTTGATTTTATAACCTCTAAGACACCTAGTATCTATACAGCGGTATGGTAGTGGGATGCTTTATCATTCGATAATTTTTTTTTGTTTTTTTGAATATTAACAGTAGACTTAATTATAGGTTTTGTTGAAAAATAATGTGTATTATCTTTTTTATCATTTTAATAATATTCGTAATTGATGAACTAGATGAAAAAGATTGTTACGAAAAAACCAATCTAGTTAGGATGTTATTATGCATCTCTCAGATTTATTAACCGTAACTTTTCATTAAAAAAACTAAAAAAAATAAATAAAATGAATAGGGATTAAAAATAAAACTTAAGTTGACTAGGGTTTATATAATTCTATTAAATCATAAATATATGATACATATTTGAATACCAATTAATAAAATAAAGAAATAAAATGAATAGGGATTAAAAATAAAACTTAAGTTGACTAGGGGTTATATAATTTTATTAAATCATAAATATATGATACATATTTGAATACCAATTAATAAAATTCAGATGAATGAATTTAAAAACCGTTAGGTAGATATAAAAATACATAAAATAATTTGGTTTTTAGGGGTGAAAAATGAATGCAAACACCAAATTTCATGTCGCTACTATAGAAACAATCAAGGTATTAAAAAAAACTCTATAAAACAAGCTTTAATTATCACAAATTAATAAAATGTTGTTATATATTTTAAAATAATAACATATTTTATCATTTATATTTTATTTTAAATTTAAAAAAAAACTATGTATTTTACTTAAAAAAAATTGCTTCCTTAATAAATATCTCATTTTTTAATAACTTATTAACTTACATACCTCGATTGAAAAGAATTTTATAATATTAAGAACTTTATTTCCCTAATAGATATATCCCTTTTAACTTATAGAATCTATCTTTAAGTTTCAAAGAGTTATTAACAATGTTTTATCATATCAGCTTGTGATATGTTTTAATTAACTTAAATTTTTATTATTATTATATCATATAAATTTTAAAAAATTTATTTAACTAAATAAATATTTTTTTAAAAAGAATATAATAATTCTCGCATATAGTTGAAACCCCACTCCTACGTTCAAAAACGATTACTTATTAATGTTAAAAAAACGATAGTAAAATAAAAAAATAAAAAAAATATTCAAACATATTAGTCAAACTAATTTCATTATTTAATTAAAAAAATTAATTATCTTAGAGAGATTTCTCAATAAATAAATCTTACATTAATTTTATCCTTTTTCACTGCATACATTATTACATTATTACCTATAAAATTCTCATATGAAGAATTTCACTCTGGTTTAACCTATTTTTCTTCCAATGACAACTCTTGTTTTTGAGTTCTTTTAAATTAGACTTTGATACATCTTAGTCAAATGGTTTTGTTATTACAGGTTTTATGGTAACGAATTATAATAGTCATTTCTATTATGGATGATCTAAATTTTTGTCATCTATTTTGCCATATATAAGTGAGGCCTATGCTTTTTACTTTGCTTTCCAAGAAGAGCTTAAATGGTGAAAGAAACCTGAAGGAGATGCAAAAATCATCATTGATAATTTTCTACCTCTAAACATCTCTCTTTAATCTCAATTAAATGTGAATGAGATGCTTAGAGTTTTGAAACCAAAACTTTACGCCTTACCTATGCTTTCTGTTGGATGGATTTTTAGGGAGAACAATAGTATTACTCATTGTGAAATTAATTGGGCTTTTGATTCTCATTTTGACGGCACCATAAACATGTCTGTACTGCCATCAAATCTACGAGCCTTAAATAATGTAATGGAAGCTCTATCAACCTATCTTTATAAAAAAAAATAATAATAATAATTGCTTAACCATTTTTCTGTGACATTTGTGATCATCAAAATCCAAAGTAGTATTCATCAAAACAGAATAAAAGATCATTTTAATAATTAAAAGAAACATAATCCGAATTGTTTAATCTTATAATTATTGCATTAAGTAACAAAGATTTTATAATTTTTTAAAAAAAATTACAATAATTTTTATACAAATAAAAAATTTAATTATTTAATTTTTAAATTAAGTACATATAATCTCGTAATCGATAAAAAATAAATATTATAAATACTCATTTTTAATAAATTATATGATTAAAAATATTTACTTTTTATAATAACATAAATAATAGTATCTAATTCATAAATAACAAAACTAAAATAATTTTTTTGAAAAAATAAGAGACCTCTAAGATAATTATAAAACTAATTTAATTATTTGTTAAAAATTACACAACGTCAATGAATATTTATCTTATATATATATTTAAAATATTAAAATAATCTTAAATTTAATATTTATTTACGTTCCTATCAAAACTTTAACAACCAAGAGTATTATTAATAAATAAATATTTTTTTTATTTAAAATATTACTTTTAATTACTAATCTTATATTTTTATCTATTTTATTCTTATAATATATCTGCTCCAAATTCCGGTAAAAATAAATACAACGAACCGGCCTCGGCAGCCGGGTAATTCTTGTGCCAAAGAAACCCCTGATGGGCCTAACTAGACCCAAAAAGTTTAATTATAAAAAGGACCCGAACTGTTAATAACGTGTATCGTCGAATAGAAAGCATACACCTGTTGCATCGTAATTTTTGTACCGCCGTTATTGGTTCTCGGTGTCCTCTACGTCGCAAAAGAGAAACTGCAAGGCTTTCTTTGTGGTGGCTTCAGATTTCCTCTCCGAAAACCACGAAAATCGACCATTTTCTATATCTGATTCGTATTTTTACAGTGTTGTAGTGTGAGCTTTTCATTTTCATTATGATCGAGTTAGAACGTTTGTTACTGGTTGTTGTAGCTCTAGGGTTTCTATCATCTACATCTGAATCCCTCCGGTTTGAGTTACAAACGGGTCATACCAAATGTATTTCGGAAGACATCAAGAGCAATTCCATGACCGTGGGAAAGTATAACATCATCAACCCCAACGAAGGTCATCCTCTTCCTGATTCTCACAAGCTCACTGTTCGGGTCTGTTGCTTAATTTTTAATGCCAAAATTTCAATTTTTAATATTTTCCATATCGAATTCTCATGATAATTGTGTTTAGGAATTGAATTGACATGGATTTGAAATATGTTTATAGGTGAATTCGCATTATGGGAATAGTTATCACTATGCGGAGAAGGTGGAATCTGGGCAGTTTGCATTTGTTGCTGCGGAAGCTGGAGAATATATCGCTTGCTTCTGGGCACTGGAACATAATCCTCAGACTACTTTGACTGTTGATTTTGATTGGAGGAGTGGTGTTGCTGCTAAAGATTGGTCCAATGTCGCTAAGAAAGGCTCTGTAGATGTAAGTTCCTTTTGGTTTATTAAAAGTAATGATTACTAATATTTCTGTTTGAATTAGGCTTTATTTATTTTTAATCAATGTGGTTCAATTTATGAGATAATTTGTAGAATTTTCTTGTTTTTATTTATATATCGTATGAAATTGAGCATTGGATTGTGCTCTTGAAGGTTGTAGAGTTTCTAATTTAGATATTCTATATTTCATGTTTGGAGAATTTTTAGTGTGTTAGGATTTTTAGAGAGAATTTAGAGAGATGTAATATTCAAATCCTTTATTAACATTATAAATGAGGTATATCTAGACACATAAGAGACAGGTGTCAACATTAGAGGTGTGTCAAAGCAGACACACATGACAAGACCGCAACATATTGATACATGTCACTCCCTTAAGTCTGTTCCACCTAGGTTGCTAGTCGAAGACCAAGCCACTCTCCTTAGGTCACATCTGCTAAACTGATGGTCTCTAAACTGAACATCCCTTGTTCCAGAACCAGGTCACCCTTTACAAGCCACAAACTAGCACCTCGTTACACGATCACAAGATGAGCAGGATGGTTCAAGTCACTAGGGCCGTGTTGTATAATACCAAGTAGTTCATGATTTATGTATTCGGGAAGAAAAGAAATTAGCTAGGTTTTTCTAGGTTTAATTGGGCCGATGTGTCAAGATCCTGCAAAGATTGTTTACTATTGTTTGCTTCATTTTCTACAGTCTGACTTTAAAGAAATAACTTTGCGCATTGAAAGGTTATCATGTATACTCCTGGGAGGTTATGTAGTTTTGGCCAGCAATCGTTTTTAATTTTTAATTGGAGAATTTGGATTGAAGTAGGAAATGTGAAAGATTGGTATTTTGTGGCTATATATTTACTCGTTTAGAATTACAGATGTAAATTTTTGGATACATAACTGAATCCTATTTTCTTCAACTTTTTGTAAATTTCCTCCAAATTTCAATTTAGAGTGTCAAGGACCCTCACCTGGGTCCAATGGACTTAAGTACTTCAAGAAAAATGAAGAGTCATTGTAAATACCTTGAAGGTTGAGTTTCACTAGATGTTTTTATTGGGAAATTGGAAAATGATTACTGAGTGTGGATAAAAGCTAGCACAAACTTCTTCACCTTTGTTAATTAAGAATTTAAGGCATAAATTTTTTTCCTTCCTAGAATCAGAAGCATCCTTTGAGCTTTCTATTCTAGTTGTACCTAACATTATGAGATTCAGAAAGTGAGTAAATTCTTGACTAAACTGGTTAGTCTATTAGAAAAGTTCTAGTCAACGACCTGCTGAATCAAATACATCTTGTAACTAGTTATGACTTGCTTACTAAATGCTTAAGCTATTAGAGCAAGATATAGAGCCGTTTGAATGTGCTTCTCTTAAAAGTGATTTCAAGAGAAGTAGTTTAAAATGAAGTTTTCTAAGAGAAGCAATGTTCAAAATTACTTCAAAGTATTACTTACTTCTATTAAAAGTTGTTGAGAAACCAGTTCTCCTAAAAACTTAAGCTATTAGGAGAAGGGGTGATTATACTTTTATGTATCTATAACTCCTGCACAGATGTTGGTTTTATGCACCATGTATCCCAAACGCTTGAAATTCAACAATTAAAATACTAAGGTTTGAATACAAGACCTTCAATTCTGATTCTATATTAGAGGTTGTTATTAGAAAACTGACTCTCCCAAAAACTTAAGTTCTTAGGAGTTAGGAGAAAGACGAATTATACTTTTACATTTGTCAACTTCTTCTAAAAGCATTAAATAATGCTTATTTTAATTTTGAAAGAACTTCCTTGGGAGATTGCCAAACACCTTAAGAAGTGCTTTGGACCATTAAAAACCACTTTCAAACTAAAGGAGAAGCATTTTCAAAGGGATCCATAATATCATAATGTTAGCTTGTAATTAGTTCTTTACTTGTTAAGAGTTTTCTTTAAGAGCATTTATCTATGTACGCTTAAATATTTTTGCATGTGATCAAGAATGGTTATAACTTATACCTTAGGGTCAAGGTTGGAGTTGTGAAAGTAAGGTTGTAATTCACTTCAGAGCCTCAATTGAATTTTTAGATTTACTAACGCTTAATAAGAAATTCTTAAAAATAATAAAATTGCTAAAAGATAAGTAAATGAAAATTAGAAGTTGGAAACAATAAATATACTTAATTTAAAGCAATAATACGAAATTAATAAAATTTGAAGAGACTTAATAAATTGAGAAAAATTATTGTCTGTTAATAAAATGCGTAATTAAGAGTTACTTTATAAGTGAAGAGTCTTTAGAATTTATTGTGAAGTGTTGATGGACCCAAATATATTTTGAAGAGATGAGAATATAGGTATAAGGGTGTTGGAAGATAGATCCTAGAAATGGAGGCTAAGATGATTTAAGGATGCATTTTCAAATGGGTAATCCAAAGCCGCTTAGTAACAACATGGACTTAAAAAGCATTCACAAATGTAGTTTATTAATTCTCAATAAACTTGATTGATTTATATGTTAAAACAATTCTTCACACAATCCTGTTTTTGTAGAATTCTAAAGGTTCTTCAGAACTCTTCACTAACACTCATTTCGTAGAATTCTAAAGATTTTTCAGATGTAACTCTTCACTAACACTCATTTCATAGAATTCTAAAGATTTTTCAGATGTAACTCTTCACTAACACTCATTTTATACGCTACTCCTTTAATTACATTCATTTTTATTTTTAGTAAGCTGTAAAATCTCTTAAAATTGTGTAGCTCTATCCTAATAATAATAATTAAGATTTTGAATGTTGAAGTATTAATTATATTTCTTTTAATGTTTTGGTTGGAACTATCTATTAGGTTATAAAATTATTTTATATTTAGAAAATAGAAATAATTAAGGTAGGCAATTTTTTATGATAAAAATCTTATTCAATTAATAATAATCTAAGTTTATTATTTTAAAAAGAACAAAATATAGTAATTATAATTAAATAAGAAAATAAAATAAAAAATCTACCAAAGAGAAATAGTAGACCAAAAAGCTTATTAAATAATAGGATGAGGTGTAACATAAGTCTCTTAGATTAGATAATTTGTGTTGTTTAGTCTCTTACATTAGAAATCATGTCATTTAATTTCTTAACTTGGTAAAAATGACCAATTAAAGACAAATTACATTATTTCAATAATTTTTCATTTAAAATGTTATTATTTTATATCAAGTAATTAAAAAACAATCAAAATACGAGTCTTTAATATTAATAAAAGTAAAATTTAATATGAAACAGTTTACAATAAAAAATAAAGAATAATAAAATTCAAACAAAAAATTATTTAAATATATCTTTTAATTTTTAATAAAAATTAATAATTAATAAAACATTAAAATAAAATGTTTGCTAATTAACAAATGTTAAAAACGAATATTTTGTGAATTTTTTTATATTAGTTGTAACTATATCATTGTTAAATACATATTTTGATCGCGTTTAATCACTTGAAAGAAGAATAATAATATTTTAATAAAAAATTATTAAAATAATATAATTTGTCCTTAATTAACCATTTTTACAAAGTTAAATGACTAAATAATACTGCTTTTTATCTAAAATATTAAACAACACAAATGACCTAATCTAAGAGATTTTTATGACATTTTTTTTTCTAAATAATAACATATATTGTTTAATTAATTGATAGTTAATATATTAAACATTAAACATTGAAGTCTTTACAAATTAAAAGTATAAAAGATGAAAGGTCTTCTAAATCCATTTAATGAGTGTAACCACAAGATTAATGATAGGAGAAAAAAGTTTGAAAAATGTGAAAAGAAAATGGCATTATGTTTAATAGATTTATACTTGAATTACTATATTGTATGTGAAAATAGATAGATAATTGAATTATACCTCGCCTATCAATTTTGAATTATATCTCGCCTACGCTTTTATAATAGTTATAAGATTTAGAAGAGTATTTTGCTTTTATCTTTTAATTTCACATTTATTTATAAACATCTATTTAAATTTTTAAATTTTCACTATGAGAAAATTTATAAACTTTAAAGCTATTCATATGTTATATGCCTAAATGGTAATTATTAATTTCATTAATACTTTCCTATAGAATTAATAATTACTTTAAGAATATTTTGTTTTTTCCTTTTAATTCCTTCGTTAAAAACATAGAATAAAAAATAAATAAATTAAAATTAATTTATAGTGGAATTAGATTATATGTGAAAATACGCCAATAGTTTGAGTATATTTTTCTAATTAATTTTTGACATGTCATTTTTAAGGTTAAGATGATCATTTTCGTATAAAATTGTACATTCCCTAGTTTATATTGGTTATTATTATTATAAGAAATATAACTTTGCCAAGAATTAGCTATTCTTTTTCTTGTGAGAAGGCATATATATATATATCAGGAGCAATGATATTTTCAAATCTAAAGTAGTACTAGACAATGGAACCGTTGATACCTAGAATAGCTATTTCTTCTCCATATTCATTCTTGTGTGCCAAAGACAAACCTTAGTTTATTGGACAATGATGCGAAATTATTTTTGTTGCAAAGAGATGATGCCGCTATATATATATATATATATATTGGTACTTCTCTCTTAGTTTGCCAATTGTTCAAAAGTGTGTTATATTCAATCTAGTATTCTTATATATGGAAAATTCAGTAACCAGTTTTTCAGTTGCCTGACATACTGTGTTTTCCAAGCAACCTCTATAGTACCCTAATAAGTTTAAATATTTTAAGGGAATGATCAAAATATAGTGCATAGTTCAACTATTTAATTAGGTTTGCAAGTCTTTGCTTGTGAGGGTGCTTCACTCATTAATTTGCCTAGCCAATGCCATCAAGGTTGGTATGTGGAAAATAATCTTATGTTTCTGTCATGTTTTTAAATGTCAGTCTATGGAATTGGAGCTCAAGAAATTATATGATACTGTTGCTTCCATTCACGAGGAGATGTATTATCTTCGTGAAAGGTAGGGAATTTAGCAATTTTTCTTTAAAAAAAAAATAATTTTCTGAGAAATTAATAAGATTTATGATAATTTGTTTGTCACCGTTATATTTGTTTCAGAGAAGAAGAAATGCAGGATCTTAACAGATCAACAAATACCAGAATGGCCTGGTTTAGTTTTCTTTCACTTGTTGTTTGCTTATCCGTGGCTTCCTTCCAATTTTTGCACTTGAAGACCTTCTTCGAGAAAAAAAAGCTCATTTAATTAATTCTATTCTATTATGGTTGAGATTGTATTTCACTTACGTGTTCATGTACAATATTTGACAAGCAATATACTCTTAAAAACAATATTTTTTTATCACATAGTTCATTTAGCTGAATTTTTTAAAGCCACGTTCCTTACACCTTAAAAATATTGTTTGGTCTTAGTTTCAGCTCTGTATTACCAGGAACGGGGATGAACAAATCTCAGTTGGGTCCTTTTTAGGGAAAATAACATTTATTTCACCTCTTAATATTTGTTACTACAAAAATAACATTCTAATATATGTATTTTTACTACAAAATTAAAAAAAATAAAAATTTGAAGCTAAATTGTTTTTACATTGAGTGTTATCTAATTGAATGTTATTGAAATTAAATGCTAATCTTACATTGAGTGTTATCTAATTGAATGTTATTGAAGTTAAATGCTAATCTGTTAAATTTTGACAACTTGATTTAAGTATAATGTCATTGTGGGTGTTTTTATATTATTATAAATTTTAGGGTGGCGTTTTATAGAAATTCTCAATTTATTTTTTCCAAGACAGTTAAGTCTTAATTATTTGTGAGATTTTGGCATCTAGTGATAACACAATAGAATGATTATTTGGCAAGCGGAAGTATCGACTCTTTACCATCCAAATATTTGCACGAGCATAGGTTGGGCACTTGTGTTATCACTTGCTTCCTTTGTTTACTAAAAGATTTGAATTTTACTACATCACTGGCTATTGTTTTAAGATATGTTCTCCTTCACTTGGCCTAAGCAGTCTAAACTATGACATGGGAAAAGCTGTGCGATTGAATTTCCCAGCGCACAAGTGACACTATTATTCTCTCTTTTTGGGCTAAGAAGTATGCCCATTTACTAATTTAGGCTACGTTTTTATAAAATAACTAATCTTGCTTATATATTTCATGTAAGTTCTTACAAAATCTAACAAAAGCTTGTGAATTATAATTTTGATAACTAAGAATAATGAAAGGTAGGATGTGTATCCAATTAAAATAACAAATAGCTGTGTTTATATTACCCTTAAAAATGGAGAAAATAATAGAAAATTAAAAAATAATTAAAATAGAAATACAAGATATATCACGATATTTAAAAAAAAATATTTAACAAAAAGAAATAATAAAGAATATTAAGAGAAAAATTAAGTCATAAGAGGGAAATGAATTTAAAGATTCATGATTCTTAAAAGTAAGGAAAATATTATCAAGAAAAAATATAATTTATTATAGGATAAATAATAAAGAAAATAGTATTACTATTATAGACGTAAAAGAATGATATAACATATCATTAATTAATAAAAAAATCATTATAGAAAAACTATCAAAAAAATTTAGAAAGATTAAAGAAAAATTAGGTACATCTATTTAGAAGAACTGTAAATATTAATAAAAATATATTTTAAAAAAGGAATTAATATACCAATAAAATTAACACTATTAGACAATAGAATAATAAATAATAAATATGTTTTATTAGAAATAATCCATGAAAATCTAAAATACTAAAAATTAAAATTTACAACATATTTTGAATTTGGCATTAAAATTAATGATAAAAATTTAAACCAAAAACTAAGTTTAACTTATGAGTTTAAATGAGGAGATTTAATAAAAAAATAAAATGATCTATTTTTATTATATCATATAGTAAAATATTCATTAACAAAAAGTTTAATATATGAATAAAACGAATTCATAGAAATAGATAGAACATTTTAAGAAAGTGAACAAATAATAAAATTAGAAATATTAACATACTTTAAAGTCATGAAGTAATAAGAAAAAGATAATAGTATTGTTATTCTCTCAATAATGTTAAAAAAATAAACTAGAAGATATAGAATTGGAAGATAATGTAAGTCTAATAAATAGATCAATAAACCAACTAATTATAATGAAAGCTTTTATTATTTTAACACGAGGAATAGATATAACACATAAATCAAACATCAATTTTTTACAAAACACAAATAAAACACACAAAAAAAAACTACTTAAAGAAATAAGGGAATATAGTTATACTAAGCAATTTAAAGAATTAATAAGGAATGTTAGACAATGAGGTAAGAGGATACAAGTCTGATCTATTTGTATGATTAAAAGAATCTTTAGAAGATCGAATGCATTAATAGTTATGAACGAGGAAAGAATGAATGAGAAAAAATCCAAAAATAAAAAGTAAGTTATAAACTCAGTTTAATGAAATATATAAAAAAATTAAAAGAATAATTTTTGAACCCTTGAAATAGAGACATAAAAAAATTAGTTAGCTTGTTAACTCTAACAGATAAAGAATTAAGAAAACATATGAAACATATTACATTATTAAATATTTACACAATATTTAGATAAAATAAATCTAACAAATACTAAATGGTGAAATCATATGTCAAAAGTAATAAAAGTTTTGATAGTATCAAACTAACGGTAAGATAGACACAAAACAAAAATCTTATTTAGAAAATATTATATTAAACATAAAAGAAAAATAAAACTATTTTCTAAATGAAATATAGAAAGATAAATACTTAACATGTATAAGAAAACTATTATAAATAATAAGCTCAAAAAACTTCTAAATCCTGAAATCAATGTCTAAAGTAATAGAAAGTATAAAACTCAAAGAATCTAACAAATTCATAAAAATAAAACCAATGATTCATACTCTAAATGAAAAAGATGAATTTAAAAAATAAATTCAAAAAATTTTAGAATTAAAATCTATATTACCTAATAATTCACCTCATTCAAGCTCAATACTCTTAATAAAAAAAGAAGCTAAAAATAAGAGGAAAAAAGAAAATAATAATAAATTTCAAAGCTTTTAATAAAAAAACATTGAATATTGATATTTTATTTCAAAGAAAGGAGAATTATTATCTTTAATAAAATAAAATAAATATATTTCAATTTTTGATTGCAAAAATGTATTTGAAAAATAAGATTTGATAGAAAATCACATAAATTAACTATATTTAGTTGCTCACAAGGATAATTTCAAAGGATAATTGTAATATTTGGATTAAAACAAGCATTATATATTTTTCAAAAACATATAAATTATATCTTCAAAAAACTACATGATATTTATTGTCTATATATTGATGATATTGTAGAATTTACTAATGATTTGAATATACACTTAGATATTAATTTCTTATAATAATGCAAGAAAGAATAACTTGTTCTATTAGAAAAACAACTTATCTCATGAGAAAAGAAGGTTGTAATAACACAACAAAAAATTAAGTAATTAGGAATAAAAATACAAGATAGAAAGCATCATTTCTAACCTCATATACTAAATAACATACAAGGATTTTTTAGTGAAATTAAAGATAAAAATCAACTATAAACATTTTTAGAATATTTGACTTACGTAGAAACATACAAAAAAATAACAGAAATGTGAAAACCATTAGAATAAAAGCATAAACAAAAAACTTACCACTTTATATTATTTAGGTCAAGATGGTAAAATCATAATAAAAACAAACTCTATCCATTAATATTGGAAAGTAATTTTAAAAATAAAAGTATATGATAGAGATAAATATTTTTTGTAAATATACATCATAATATTTTCAAGATTTATAATTAAATTATTATAGTAATGAAAAAGAATATTAAGTTTTGAAAAACGTTATAAAAAATTTGCAATATATCAATTCAAGATTTATTATTAAAACTAAATATTTCTTAATAACTAATATTTAAGTTGATTATAAACAAGTTTGATTGATTAGATATAATTCATTACAATTTTGATGTTGAATATATATCAATAAATAAGATTAATTTAGTTGATGCATTAACTAAAGAATTAACTACTCTAACCATTTTTATTCTTGCATGAATTGATCATTTTGACATAGATATCAAAATTAAAGAAAAATATATCAAAATCTTGAAAGATCAATTTTAAATATTATATTTTAAAAAATTCTTAAAAGATAATATTAAATTGGCTAATCCATTGGATAAACATGAATAACTTAAAATGATTAGACTATAAAAGTAATGATGTTAATACCTCTATCTCATGTGAAAAAGAAAGGAATTAGAATTCAAAGTAGGTGTAAAAATATGGAAACCTTAGTTCCTAATTTGTATTTAGAGAAACAAAATTAGATATTATAGTATAAATTGATTTAATGATAAATTATAATTTTATTTAGATTTTTTTATGGTACAAACTGATATATCTGTTGAAGTTTTTTTACTTTTAAGGGAATTTAAGAGAGAAAATATAAAAGAGGGAGCTCTGGAAAAAAAGGGAAAAGAAAGAAGAAGAAGAGAAGGGGAAAATAAAATAAAAATGAGGTTTTTTTTTCTCTAAAGCATTCATTCCTCTCTCTCAATTCTTGTTGTGTTAAGGTAAAATTTTAAAGCTTAAACCCTTAATTTTTCTTTGATCATTAATAATAAAAATCTTATCTTTGATGTTTATTTAGTGAACTTTTATATAAAGTTGTAGATTTTACTCATTTTTGTATGCTAAAACTCATGCACGTGGATTTATTATGTAGTTTTAAATTTGTAGTATGAATGTAGTTTGTATTTTCAAGAATTTTTTAATTTCTTATTTGTAGGTTGGTTTAAACAAATTATTGATATAATTTTTGAATTAAATATAATAATTTTAATAAAACGATATTTTTAGGCTTTTTAGTTGTTATTTATGTTTGATTTTGGTTTGGATATATAATAAACATATTATTTATTGACTATTTTAAAGTATTTTAGAGTTCTTATGAAAATTAAAAATTAATTTTTTTATTAAATATGAAAGTAATTATTTATTTATTTTATAAGAAAATATAAATATTTTATTTTAAGTTTGACTGTTTCTAGATTTGATTGTAATATAAGTGTTATTTATAAGATTATTATGTAGAAAAAAAATTTCAACTAGTTGGCTAGAAGCTAATAGTCATAGCATATTTAGTAGAATAAATCCATAGATCATTATGTAGAAAAAAGTTTTGTTAATTATAAAATACCAAAATTATTATATCCTTTAGAAATAATCAAGAGTTATTTTCAAATAGTACAACAATCAACCAATTCTAGTATATATTGAAACCACTTGGAAGAACACTTATATCGATATTGTTCAAAAAACAACTAACAACTCTTTTGTTTCATAAGAAAAAATATATCAGTACATAAAACTTACAAGACAATAATGGTTAAGTCTGTACAACTTAGCCAAAAATTCTACTAGAAACATCTCAATGATATAAAGTTCTACACTATAAAGAAAGAATTTCCTACAGGTAACAAATTCAATACTAGAGAAAGAGCAGATCCATTATTGGTGTACAAAGTATTTCACGATGGGTTAATAAAAAAATTATATCTAGGAAATAATTTGAATCGTTAAATTATTTTCTTAAAAACTTTAGAAATTAATTGATTAAGATTTTAGAAGGAAAATTAAGGCCCGTTTATTTACAATTTATTAGTTCAATTATGGATTAGAACCAAGAAATTTCAATAAGCCTACATTATTTCATTAAGCTTGGACTTATTCACACCAAAAGAGAATTTAATCATTCTAAATTTTTGTCAAAAAATAAATTTAATCCGGAGGAATTAAGCATAGAACGTGATTAGATGTTAAGTCAGATCTATTCTGAATTAAAAAAAAATAATAACTCATTTAAAATTAAAGTTAATTATTCTACCAGAAAAGTGATTAACATCTTACAACGTAATCTATCTATCATTGATGATGGGTTGAAAAGATAACAAATATAAAATTGCTTCTAGTTGAAATGAATTAAAAGTAGATATGTAAAGTAAGAAAATATTATGTCATTATGCCAAAATATAGGTTAAGAAACACAAATATATTTATTGTATTAAAGATAAGTAAGACAACACGGAGACTTCAATTTCACAAGAATCAATGTCGACAATTGACCTTGAATTGATGTTGAATTTAACTAAAAAAGTTACATAAAATAGTGAAATATCACCCATGTAAAAGAGAATACTTATGTGTATAAAAAGAAAATTTTATTTCAAAAGAATACACACCTTTCACACTTTCTCATGAATTTATTTACTTCACTCTTATCTTTGTAATCTTTTATCTAATAATAAGTAACTAAAACTTTTTTCAAGATTCTTAGTACTCTAATTGTAAATAAACTATTATGATAAATAAAAATTCATTTTAAACATAAACTTATATTCATTCTAACCATAAAGGAAACATAGAGATATTATAGATTGTCACGAGTCGTTAAATCTAATTAAGGCATTATTTTAAAAGAAAAGAAGGAGACATCACGAAACGAAGATCGAAGAGAATCTATATTTATCAGGTTAGTTGCAATTACATAATGTGAGGAATTAAAAATCATGATTGTTTATAAATTTATTTAACACTCATCTAATATTCCACATAAAATATGAAGAAAAATATATTAAAAAAAAGAAATTAAGAATTAATTTATAAAATAAAACAAAAAGAAAACCTAAAAGATATTATATACCTTAAGACATCTTTAATACATTTTAAAAAAACTATAAAAAAAACATCACTTTTTACACATAAAGTTTAAAAATAATTGAAAACTTACTACGATTAATTAATTATATTTTAAAAATAGAAGAAAAATATAATCTAGTAAAAGAATATAATTGATATTTTATACATCTAGAAACGAGTTCGAATACAATTATATCAAATGTAGAACAAAATAATAAAATATAAGAATTAATTGTTGGTTAAACAATAAAATGTTAAATTAAACTCAATAAATGATCAATTAAAATAAAAAAAATTAACCGTTATTTGGTATCAAAACCATAATATATGTTTACTTCGTTAAAAATTCCAAAATTAAAGAAATTATTTGTAAACCTTGCAAGTCCAAAAATCTGTAAAGCCGGTTAGATTTATAATAAATCTAAAGTTGTTTCATTTGGATAAAAGCACACAAACTTTAGCCCCTTTTTGTTAAAATCCCCATTATCAATATCAGTAAAACATGTTTACAAAATGGATGATCCTAATGGGTGATCTTAACAAGGTAAAAGAATAGCACAGCTTGATAATAATAATAATAATAAATTGAGCACAGCTTGATAATAATAAAAAATTTAGCACAGCCTGACAAAAAAATAATTGAATAGCACAAGAAGAGTTTGTAATTGATACATCTAAAAATTGAAACTAAAAACATTTTATTAGAAGGAAATAAAATGTCTCGTTCTGGATCAAGTTAATGATCTATGGTCTGCAGAAAACGATACAACTAATCAAAATCACCTGAATATGGTCTTTATAAAATAGTAAAATCTTGTCTACTTAGCCTTCTTAGTTCAGAATATTCCCAACCCATCTGCACAATTTATACTACATTTAACTTGCAAACACAACAACAATATGTTAATCTGGCACTGTCGTTACTTATGAAATGAATATATTCCAGTGATGATCTGTTCCAAGATTTTCTTTAATTTTCTCTAATCTTTTGAGAATTTCCAAGAAAGAAGGTCTTTTATTGATTTCAGCATGCCAACACTGCTCCGTTAACCTAACACATTCATTGGGAAAAGTTAGCGATCCAATTGTTCCAGTTCTATGTATCCAAAATAGAAATGTACAATGAATGTCCCACAGAAGTCTTTTCATTTAGCAAACATGGATGCTCCTATTTGGAATAATACTTAAATTAAACAGATAATAATATAAGGGAACTGTTTCGAATAGCTTTTACTTTTAGTTGAAAGTGGTTTCAAATGCCTTAAAATGCTTTCAAAGGGTATTTGACAATATATTTGAGAAATGATTTCAAAATTTCTAGAAACATTATTTGTTCTTATAGACAAAGTAATTAATCCTTACTTTTGAGAGAAATAGGCTCAAAAGTATATTAGGATGCATACTCCTCACTTAAATTAATTAGAAAAGTATCACTCTAAACCACTTTTAACAATCTAATACCAAACATCTTAGTGTTTCTCATTAAACCACTTCATTTCATACTACTTCTCTTAAAAGCACATCTATAAAATAAAATAAAACATTAAAACGAGCCCTAAATATGGTTGACTCAAATCTTTCAGACTTACTCCTTCAGCTCTGGGAGATATGCTTTTGCACGAAAGATGGGCCTATGTCCTTCAGCCACATATTTAGCTGCATCATAAGGCTCATAATTTGTAAATGGAGGGTCTCCTTCAAGCATCTACAACATCAAACAGCAATGTTTGTATAGAATTTGTATATCAAAACTAACAGTTTAGAAATAAAATTAAATCTCATTACAACATCAAACAGCAATGAACATTACCTCATAGAGTATCATTGCAAAAGAAAACACATCAACCTTTCTATCATATTTCCGGTGCTTAAAAACTTCAGGAGCCATATACCGATCTTTTACATACAAAACAAAGTGAAGTTTTACATATGATAATTTCTATTTCCTTGCATAGAACTTGAAAAGGGTCACTTACAACTTCCAGTTTCGCCAGTCATTTTGTACACGTCATGGGCGTGCTGAGTCTTGATGAGTTTGCTTAACCCAAAATCTCCAACTTTTAAATGGTCTGCACTGGAATTAACTAAAAGAACATTCCTGAATTTTAGAAAGAGGTCATAGTGGGTTAAAATCGAAACAGGGCAAAGGAACACTGTATTCTAATGGAGTAAAACATAGAAGAAATGTCCACACATCTATGTAGGAAGAAAAATATACACATTCATGTATGAAGGTAAGTATTTCTACAAAAACAGGAATATCATTATTTTATCAAATTCAAGTAAAGAGTATAATATGACTACTTTATTCTGACACATAATCAACTCACCTCGGTTTTAGGTCTCGGTGGATAATGACATTGGGCTCACTGTGAAGATAAGCTATGCCTCTGCACACCAATGATTATTAAAACTCAGATTAGCATGAATATTAAATTTACTAAGCATGTTCAACTAGGAAAATGTAATGAATGTTTCTAGAATACTTTAACAAAATCTTGCTTGCACGATTTTTATTTAAACGAAGTAGAAAATTCCAGTATATTTGAGAGAACAGCGGGATACAACCAGCTAGATATTTTTAGAGCAGCTTACCAAATCAATAGAGAAAAGCTGATTATCTTATAGTGGAAAGATGGTTATTTTTCCTTTTCCTTTTTCTTTTTTTTTTTTTACTTAGACATCTGATATAAAAGTCATTCGGCTTATACATGTGAGAAAAGAAAATGTATCTACCTGTCCATTAATCAAGTACATGTTGTCTAATTAACAAAACTGACTAAGAAACTATTATATAAACCCAAGGTCTATTCAACCCAATAAGATCTCATTGAATTAAGGATTACCCACACTTATAAATTACACTACAGCCGAATGTCGAGTCGATGTGGGACAATATAATCCTTCAACACCCCCCCTCACATCGGACAGGGGCAACGAAGGCCACAAACCACGATGAACTCAGGGCCTAACTTTGATACCATGTTATATAAACCCAAGGTCTAATTCAATCCAATAATATCTCATTGAGTTAAAAGTTACCCACACTTATAAATTGCACTACAGTCGAATGCCTAGTCGATGTGGGATAATATAATCCTTCAACAAAAACTAACCAAACATTCCTAGTTCGACAATTAGTTTTAATTGGCTAAAATTGTCTATATCTGCAGTTCGCAAATGGCCTAATTGTTTAACGCCTAGAACTAGTATATGGTGTCTACTCAATTCATCACAATCCCAAAACTGTGCATGGGTTAGTATTCTAACATAAAATATAAAAATACAAGGAAACTATCAATATAAAATCCAATAGCTACCCATGTTTACGTTTTAGAATATAATACTAGAATGCATAGAATACTAAATACTTTGCTAAGGAGTTGATGGATTCCTTAAATACCTGGCAATATCCATTGCGAAGTTTATAGCCGTTGAAGGATTTAGTGAACCTTTTTCCTTGAGGTACTGATGAAGATCGCCCTACAATTACAGAATATAAAAATCAAGGTAGTAATTTTACAAACAGTCAAAATAATTACCCAAAACTCTGACAGCGAGATAACCAGGAACATTAATAATGTGTATTTATATACCCCTCGTAAATACTCAGTGATCAGCATAAGTGGCTTCTTATCAGTGACAGCTCCAAGAAATTGTACTATATTGGGGTGGCGAAGCTTCACAAGCAATTTAACCTCATGCCTGAAGTCTTGACTGTATACAGCAGTATGGAGCAGTTAATTCGTTTTCATGTTAATTCTTGACTGTATACAGCAGTATAGAGCAGTTAATTCATTTTCATGTTTGGTATGATTGTTTATCATCCAGGGGAAAGAGAGAGAAGAAGAAAGAGTAGAATCTAACACACGCACAATCTCCCTGAGACTGAAAAGGTATTGCATAGGTCATTCATAGAAGCATTTTTGTTGTCAACCAATTGTAAAATTCATTATTAGAGCAGCTTCTATTTCATTCTCAGAGAGAATACAAGGTTCTGAACAAATATGAAAACAATAGTGGCATTTTTGCAACATGGGAAACTCCTTTTAATATAAACAACATGAAGCTTACATCACCAATCTATCATCTGAAAGAGATGGAAGAATGCGCTTGACAGCCACTGGTGTTCCGCGCCAACAGGCTTTTAAAATCTCACCAAAAGAGCCCTACAGGCAGCATCCACTGTTAGTGGAAAATACAGACTACCATCATCTACTTGTGTTACATCGACCGTTCATTTTTCACAAAGTTTAATCGATACAATATGAGCATGGGTGTGGGTACTCGACACTCCAATTGGTGGAAATTTATAAAAATTGGAAAAAATAGTGATTTCCAACACCCGGATACATATCGAAATTTTACGACACCCAGTGTCTTAAAAGAATCCATATAACATAGGCAACTACTTAAAATCAAATTTGCATAAAAAAGGAAACTCAGAAGCAAGCAAATAAAGTATGCAACATAACAAATAGAACATTCAACCAGAAATAAGAAGTTAAATCAAAGTAAAAAATGAATTCTGCATCATATTAAATCGGAGGTAATTATCATCTCCTAGAAAATCAACATCAAGGTGTATTGCATGTTACATGGTGCTGATAGAATTGACTCAGCTTAATTTTAAAAATTGGACAATATTGACGTCAACAAATATAGTGTCTGGCAGCAACCAGAATAAAGCATATGTGCAATCATAACACTTGATAATGGCCATAACATATAAAGTCTGCCTCAGTTTTCAGTATAATCATATTATGTTGGTTCTTGTCACATTCTAGTACACTTGGTAAAGGGTTGTCAAATTCCCAACCCCGAAATAATTAAAAAAAATTATGCTGGTCCAATAGAGGCTATATGGTTCCTTTGTCAAAGAAAAAAATCCAGCAAAAGAAGCCATTCTATCTCATTATCAAACTAAGGGTTGCTGACCACAAAGGTCCTAGAGTTATTAAAAATTGACACTTAGGTCGTATACTAATTTCTCATTACAATGTACTCCTATTGTTATTAAAAGTGACCACATGACAAATAGTCATTTTTTATGCATTTATTTTTTCTATTTTTATTAATTTATTTTTCAAAATTTGCAATGCAATTATTCAATCAATGTTATCTTTATCTAATGCAAATAAAAAATAAAAAGAAAAAAATGTTATAAGACCTAAGTGCACCCATTTTTCTTTCTCCAATTAATTTGTAATAACTTTAGGACTAAACTATAACCAAAATTAGTATAAACCTGTGTGCCACTTTTGCAATAACTATAAGACCCGGGGCAGTAATATTTTTCCCAATATAAAAGTTAAAAATATTGACTTGAAAATTTAGACTTAAGGAGCAAATCTTGGAACTACTGGAACTTATTAACGTATGGAAAACAGAGCAATATACTTTAGATGACCATGACTTGCCATTGAAATAAAAACAAGAATTATGAGTTAGATAATAATATTCATCCTACATAATCACTATGAATATCAACAAAAATAATTATGTACCTTTCCAATGGTGGCCGAGTTTGAGAAATCCAGCTCAGAAGGATCAATTTCCCAGTCACATTTGTTAGGCAGAGGCGGAGGAACGGGTTTTGGTTCAAAATGGCTTCCATTTTGGCCCTGCAGCACAAAATTCTGAGGTCTAAAACCCGAGGAAACTATGAACTATCAAAGAATCTCTACAAATAATACAGTTTGTTAAGATAAACTCCAAAAACAGAACCCTTAGTTCCACCCATATAAGATTTCTCTGATGACATTGTGATGGGTGAATAATAAATTGTATAGTGAAGTTTTTGACAACTAGGAAAGGGTTTACTAGCAACCAACAATAGAGTTACCAAAAGAGACATCAGAACATAAAGATGCTATATTCATTATTCACAATCCCAAGGTTTTCCAGAATAATAATACGATACGCCCGAATAGTAGAGTTTTTGTGCTTGTCAATTTAGCTTACCACAAACCTAAAAAGTAAGTGTTAGTATTGGTCTAATTTACAGAAAGAGAATTTAGAGAAGTCAGAGCAATTAATGGAATGTGTGGATCTCTTAAGGAATCCATTATATATATAGAATTTTATATGTACAGGTATTGATTAGATAGGATACATGCATATAAGTGTATTAGAAGGGACAAAAAGGTAAAAACAAGTACATTTATAAACTGGGGCCGACCACCCTCAGCTCGGGTTGGTGATCGACCCCATAGATACAAGAGTTGGCTCAGACAAGTCTCTCCTATGAGTGTGTTGTGAGCGCGGTCTGAGGAAGTTCTTTTGGGATGACTTGTCCATTGATTCGGGTCGAGCTCTAGGTCAATCCATATGTCCAAACATCCAATCCCCTTATTCTATCAGCTCGAGTTCTAAGCTAAGGTGGAAGTGTTGTAAATTGAATTCCAGATTGATGAAAATCAATAAATGTTGTAAATTGGTGTTGAAAAATGTCAAAGACTAAAGACCTTCTCAAAGAAAACAAGCTCTTTTAAACTTGTATTATTCTTATTCCCTTCTTCTTTTTATTTCTTGATACAGATTATATATATATACTATTGTTATGACTAATATACAACTGTAATACGCATTAATATATAGCAGGAAGACACTAATATAAAGTTGAAAATAAAACTAGAAGTCATCCTGAAAATCAGGAAACTAACCTCCTGAAATTAAGGGCTAATTCCACCCTGAAAATCAGAAAACTACATCCTGAAAATCAAGGGTTGATTACACCCTGAAAATCAGGGGCTGATTACACCCTGAAAATCAGGAGCTGCTTAAGAATTAATCATACGTTTAGATTGATTTCCTACACTCCCCCTCAAGCTAGGCGATATATGTTTTCCAAACCAAGTGTTACTTGTTGTTTAGATGGAACATAATTAAGGGAGATCAAGATGCCTTCAATTTTCTTACTGATGAAATGTCTATCAATTTTCACAATGTTTAGTTTGATCATAGTGGACTAGAACCCTTGATTTTCTCCTTGAATTAAGGGTTAACATTCAACACTCCCACTTAAGCTGGATCCCGAAAGTTTATGGATCTAAGCTTGGTATATAATGACATCCCAAAAAAGATTATTGATCATGTTGCTAAGTAGCTTAAAGATTGGGATGATGAGGAAGAGGGTGAATTGACATCACCAACCATTGCAAAATGATGACATCCCAAAAAGGATTACAAATCTTGTTGCTAAGTAGCCTCAAGATTGGCATGATGAGGAAGATGGTGAAAAATGATTGAGCTGGAATTGAACTTTTCAATGATAAGAGAGGCTAACCCCAACATTTCCTAGCCGATATGGGACATCTCCTTCACCACAAGACTTCCCCTCCACATTAGGCAGGTAGAAGCCGTTGGAGAGATTTAATCCATCATTGCCAAGGCCTTGAATCTATCTATGTGCCTTGAAAAAGGATCTTCAACTTAAGCTTGAAGCTTCTGATAAGGAGCTAAAGGTGAGAACTATTGAAAAAAAAATTTAACCACCAAATCTGAGTCGAGCTATGCAGTTGAATCTTCTGTAACTCGGAAGGTGGCCATTAAAACTGAGTGGAGTAGTGTAGTTGAATTTCCTGCAACTCGGAAGGAAGCTATATCCAGTTGAATCTAATATAGACCATACAAGTAACATTGAGACAAATGGATGTCATAAAGGCCAATTAGATTCAGGGACGTCTTCTCTAGTCACAGAACTTCAATTTTAAAATGAGAAACTTATTGGAAGAAACAGAATGGTCCCTTCAGTCAAAATCATTCTCATGGATAATTTTCTTGAAATGGAAAAACTTGTTGCTTTACCAAATACAGAAAATGGAAGTCATTGTATTGACGTTTGATCTATTTATGGTCAATCTGATAATGAAGAAAGTTCTTTAAAAGCTGAACTTGATGCTTGATTCAAAAACAACAGAATTGGAACTGAGTCAGTTTCCTGATGAAGATGCATCCATGTTGGCGATGGTGAACCATGGCTGGAAGTGGGCATTAAGCCTGATAAAGGCAGCACATTTGGTAGAGTAGATTGTAGGGAAGCCATGGAAGGAAAAATTGGTGAAGATAAGAGCAGTGGGAATTTTCCCATAATTTTGGTGAACCTCAAAATAGGAGAGTGCATTCCATAACCTGGCTGGTTAGGTGGATAACTTGCTGGAATAGGTTGTTGACCAGTAGTACCATATCCCTGTTGGCCAATGGAAGATGGAATAGATGGTGCTTGGGTTGAATCACCTTGTGAATTATAGGAGGAATCGTGTCCATCTTGTGTAGAGTTGGTCATATTACCATAGCTTGGTGCAGAATAACCTCGTTGCTGATCATAAGATATAGGTTGAACATAACCAGATTGAGGATGTAGAGTACTCTTTTTGATGGTCAGCATTTGCTGAATCAACCCAATATGATAGCCACAAATCATTCCCGTTGCAAGAAGCTTGCTTTAGGACTGCTGACAGCAGTATTACAATTGTAACAAACCAACCACAAAATGCAGCATAACTCTTGTAAACAGTAAGCTCTACATGTCCCTCTTTTCGTATCTCAGCTTCAGTGATCTCTTGTGCTTCTTCTAAAGGGCACAAAATATTTTTCTCTAGGAGCTTGTGTTTGGCTTCAGTGATGCACTCTTGGCCTTGATTTTGTAAAACAGCATCAATTTAGTTCACTGGCGAGAATACTGAATATGATGATACTGGAAAATCAATTAACTTCCTACTCACTTTACATGTCCCTTGTCCATGACAATAATCATGTCTGCAGAAGATATAGCCTGAACATTATGAGTACAGAGCACACGAGCCTGCTGCTTCATGACAGGACCCATTATAGCATTATAAAGAATCCACCTGGCAACTTGTGCATCAACTGCACTGAGTACGTCATCAAGTAAAACAATTTCTGAGCCTTGATAAATAGCCCTTGCTAAAGCAAGTCGAGCTCGCTGTCCGCCTGACAAGTTGATTCCCTTTTCCCAAATAAAAGCCACTATAATCATCTTGAGAATATTCTTGTCCTTGCTGATAACCAGAAGCTGCAGGTTGATTGTAATTGTAATTATAACCTATGCTACTGGAGCAAGGCATGCAATTGCTGATTAGAGCCCGAGAATTGCATGGAGTATTGTCTCTGCAACAGCTGCTGAAGAATATCTTTTTGCTTGATATCCAACTGAGGTTTCTTCTGCACTTGTGCCCGACTATTTGGATCCTGGAGAACAAATCCAGAAACTCTCATACCCATGGCATTGGGAAGTGAAACTTGACCAGCTTGTTCTCATATGCATTAAAGCAAGCATGGAACACTGATGCACAGAGAGTTATATGTGACTTCAGTACAACTAAATCATTTCTGGGGGTGCTAGTTATAAAATGCCACCCGAAAGAAGAAAACATTTGGAACCTTTAAGTAAAGATTTTGACAGTTTTAAACTGAAATATGCCTTGCTTATGACTGAGAAAGATGAGATGAGTGCTAATGCTCAAATGCTCAATGAATAATGGCAAGAAAGGAAGGCCATTGATGAGGAGTAATAACAGCAGTTTCTAAGCCTAAAGCTCTGATACCATGTTGTAAATTGAATTCCAGATTGATGAAAATCAACAGATGTTGTAAATTGGTATTAAAAAATGCCAAGACCTAAAAGATCTTCCCAAAGAAAACAAGTTCTCTTAAAGTTGTATTATTCTTATTCCCTTCTTTTTATTTCTTGATACAGATCATATATATATATATACTATTGTTATAACTAATATACAGCTATAAGACACACTAATATACAGCTAGAAGTCATCCTGAAAATCAGGAAACTAACCTCCTGAAATTAGGGACTGATTCCACCCTGAAAATCAGGAAACTACATCCTGATAATCAGGGGCTGATTACACCCTGAAAATCAAGGATTGCTTAGGAATCAATCATACGCCTAGATTGATTTCCTACAGAGTAATACTCGGGCAATGAATCTGAACCATTCAACTCTCCTAATAAATGCATGTTAGTTGATTGGAGAGAAAAATATGAGTCTCTATATAAGAAGGTGCTTGGGCTGAGCCTTTTCATGCACATTAGACAAAAGTAAAGAGAAAAAAACCTCTCTTTCGTCGCAATCCGTACCGTAAAAGGGTTTTCAATTCGATAGTAAGAATTTAGCTCTGCGCATAACTTGTTTGCTCGAGTTTTAGAGTACAAGTTTTACGAGCCTAACACTTTTCTGCTTTCTTTTCAGAACGATTTTAAAGAATCATTTCCCTTTATTTTCACACTTGACCCTAGGTAATTCCTTCTTCTCATACTTACCCCCTTGTTTATGTTTTGTGGTATTTTGCCGACAATGCACAGGGAAGAGACCTCAAGCTCGGGCTCAGGCTCCTGATAGAGCCCACAATACCCCAACCCATGTGATGACTCAGGGTCTTTCTAGACAAACTCTTCAAGCGAAGAGAGTCAATCTCCGTCTCAGCCCTCTACCTCCATCACTCATCCTCAGGTCATTCTAGCCATTAGGTTGAACATGCCCCAGACTTAGATATCAGTGGCTAGGACATGGAGGAAGAAAGCAAAGAACGTAGGGTTTGGGGAACCTATAGGCCGTACCAAGGGTTGGTTGGCCAAAATCAAGACCAGTGGACTATCACCTCAGGATGAAGAAGGGTTAAGGAAAACATACAACATCCCATCCTCAGTTCAAATAATGATTCCACCGGTGGAGGCCCGTGACAGCAACCAAATCTCTAACTTAGTGGACGGTCTTTCATGAGAAAGCTCTGTGGTTAGGGTTGGGGTTTCCCTTATACCCTTGCATAAGGAAATTTTTGGTTACGACTCGGCTCGCACTAAGTCAATTAATGCCTAATGGGTGGAGGTATCTGCTCTACCTTACAATGATATGCTAAGAGCTTGGGGTGAATTTGGAGATGTCCGAGTTTAATGAGGCTTACGTTTTGAAGCAAAACCATACGACCTGAGGAGGGTATACATATCTGTAAAATAGATCATGGGTATAAATGTAGCCCTCCTTAAGAATGACAAAAATTGGAAGGAATATTTCTTTTATGTCTCAGACCGGTGGGAATCTCCTACTAGTGACACAGGATTGATGGAGCATCTGGAATGACACTAAGGTTGTGATAAGGAATATGGGCTCCTTTATCATGACCTTGAGTTTGGATACGAAACAACGATTGACTGATATCTAGAACTATCTTCCTGAGAAAACCCGATAGAGGCATTTGTTAAATACCCTGCGTTTTATTGTAGGTAGGCTAATGAGGCAAGGTTTGATGGAGCCCCCCATAGAATTATTCGTAAACCTCGAGCTCCCCCTCATTTTAGTCTCTCTAGATACCCCTTTATCTTTCCATTCCTAGCTTCAAACGTCCCCAAGAACTAGCTGACCACCAGTCAAGAATCGCTATACAAGGTGATCTTGTCCCCCCAAGTTTCTTTGATGTCATGGCCCCAAATATAACTGCCTCATACTCTACGACATTATTAGTTGCCTAGAAATCAAGCACGATGGTGTACTCGAAACAATTTTCATCGTGGTCAATTATGACCATCCCTAGCCAAGCACTATTGAAGTTATGCGCTCCGTCGACGAATACTTGTCAGGTCGGCTCCTTCTTTTGATCTACCCTACAAACCTCCTTATGCCCCTCCTCATTGATGACTTCTAATGTCTCCCTGAATTCGGCTACAAACTCAACCACTACTTGCCCCTTGATGGCTGTTCTAGGCATGTATTTACTGTCATGCTCTCCCAATTCTATGGCGATTTGTGCCAATCTTCCTACCACTTTTGGTCTTGTCAAAATGTTTTTAAGCGGTTGGGAGGTAAGTACTACCACTATATGAGAGCCAAAATAATGCTTGAGCTTACGTGAACTGACTTTTAAGGCGAAGGCCAACTTGTCAATGGTTGGGTATCTACTTTAAGAGTCTGTTGGGATTTGACTGACATAGTAGATAGGGTGTTGGACCTTTTACTCTTTCGACTATAAACACGACATTGTAAGTCTGGAGGGCTACAACCAAATATAAATAAAGTGTCTCGCTTAGGAAGGGGTTGACCAGAATAGGAGAGCTACTCAGGTATTGCTTAACTACTTCAAAAGCCTTGTTACAATCCTTGTCCCAAAAAACTGACATGTTTTTTCTCAACATCTTGAAGAATGGAAAACACTTGTCTGTGTATTTGGATTCAATGCCACTATTCTTCTATTCAGTTGTTGAATCTCCTTCCGATTGGTGGGTGGCCTCATGTTCGCCAAGGCCTGTATCTTGTCTGAATTGGCCTCAATCTCTCAGGTAGATACAAGATATCCTAAGAATTTCCCTGCAACAACACCAAAAACACATTTTTTGGGATTAAGTCTCATGCCATACCTTCATATTACCAAAAATATTTCCTCTAGGTTTCTGACGTGATTCAGGAGTTGTGTTGATTTCACTCTCATATCGTCCACATATGCCTCCAGGTTTCTCCCCAGTTAATCTGCAAAAAATTTGTTAACGAGGCACTAGTACATGGCACCTACATTCTTCAATCCAAATGACATTCTAGTATAATAGAAGGTCCCTTTCTTTGTGATAAAGGATGTTTTCTTCTCGTCCTCAAAGTACATTCTAATTTGATGGTAACCAGAACATGCATCCAAGAAACAGACTTTGGGATAAACCTCGTTTAAATAAGGCCACAGATATGCGAGGCGATCCACATACCTTTTTTACCAATACCACATTTGACAATCAAGTAGAGTAGCTGACCTCCCTTATAACTCTTGTTTCCCTGAAGGTGGTGACCTAATTTTTAATCACCTCATTCTTATCCCTCGATAATTCTCTCTTTCTTTGTTGGGTAGGTCTAGCCTCTGGATTGACATCTAATCTGTGAGTTATGACTTATGGGTCAATCCCAAGCATGTCTGCTGAGGTCCATGTGAAGACATCAAAGTTCATTTTGAGCAAGTGCGAAAGTTGCTCCTCCACCTCTGTTGTCAGATCCCCTCTCAGCTTTGAAGGATAGTTCTCACTCTTATCTCCTATTGGCAAGTCTCGCACCTCATTTAGATTGCTAGACCTTGCTAGACTTTTACCTCCGACCACCTTTGAGAAAGACCCTACAGTGATTGCTACTTGGGGGGTGACCTCTTTCATGGTGACATTGTAACAACTTCCTTATATCCTCTGTGTCATCGTCAGTTGGGAATTTGATCACTAGGTGGAAAGTGGACGGGGCCTCCTTCATCTTGTGTATCCATGGCCTACCCCAAGATGGCATTGGAATGAGCTAGGACATCAATGACCATAAAATTAGTCATCATTTTTAACCCTTTTTCCATGACAGGCAATACCACGGTCCCTACTACATAGGTGGTGGTGCTGTTGAATCCCACTAAGGGTTGCTCTATCCTTACAATGTCAATTTCTTTTACTCCCAGTGCTCTTGCGATAGATAGAAAAAGAAGATCAATTAAGCAGTAGACAAAAAAAGATCAACTAAGCTCCCTGTGTCAACCATGATCTGACAAACATCGTAGGATCTAATTCTTAAAGTGATCACTAAGGGGTCTTCCTGATGGGACGAGGTCTCGTCCTTCTCGGTAAAAGTGATCTTCATAGAGGACCTTGCCTTTTCCAGTGTGTACACATGCAGGGCATTCCGTAACTCTCTATTGAATCTCTTTCGTGAGTTTTTTAAGATCCCACTAATTCCAGGCCTTCCATGTTGGTATGGATAGTTATGATGTTGGATTCGTTGTGGGGGTCTCTCCCACTGTTTGATAAAGTGGACGATTTTGGCGCTTCTTGCCTATTCTGACGAACTCCTCTTTCGTTATTCCCTCCTACGAGATCCTTTAAATATCCTCCAATAGCTCCTCAATTTCCTTTGTGAGGTGCTTGCAGTTTATTGTCTCATGGCCCACATCCTTGTGGAAGGCGCATAATTTAGATGTGTCTCTAAGCAGAGACTTCATTTTGGGGGGCCATCTGACACTTGGCTCTTCCTCCATCCTTAATACGTTCACTCTCAAGGGAGGCCCTCTAAAAGAAGAGAGTGACCTCTCCCAAGATCCCTTATTCCCTAGCCATTGTCCACTTGACTTGTTGTTTGGTGTGAAACACTTACTTCTATTGACCCCACTGTTTTGATTTGCCCTGTCAGGACTTATCCTCATTTTTTCCTTCTCTGACAAAACTTCCACATAGGCATGATGGCCTTTGCTCAAACCTAACTCTCTTTCGAGATTGACGAATTTTCTCGCCTCCTCATATGCTTCCTCTAAAATACAAGGGATTGCCTTGGTTAGCTCTACAAACAAGTCAAAATTCTTAGGAGATCCAGCCTAAAGGCCAGATAGCGATAGAGCTAGGACAAATCGGAGATTTATAACTTTTCTTCTTTGAATCGTTTCATATACTCGATGGACTCACCCCTCTCTTGAATAATCGAGAAGAGGTGGTGTGACTCCTTCCTTAGAGGCTTGTTACAGGCATAGTTGGTGGTGAACGTCCTAGCAAATTGTGAGAAGGAGGTTATGGTGCGGAGTGTCAAGTATTTGAACCACTTTTGGGCGCCATCACAGAGAGTAGCAACGAATAATTTGCACATCATGGCATCTCTTTTTCCCTATGTGAGGCCTATAGGGGCCATGGTCGTCTTGAAGTGTTGTACGAGTGTCACAGGGTCTTTAGTTCCTAGATAATCAAGGCACTTGTGAGCATTGAACTTGGTTGGTGGTTCATCATTTTCTATCTCATCAGATTATAAGGGGACACATAGTTGCTCGTAGTCCCTATCCACATCATAGGGAGCCTTGCCTTTTTCATGCCTTCCATTAGCTATTTTCAAAGTCTGGTCTTACTTCTTATTAGCTTCTTCCAACGTCTGAAATCGCACCTCCCATTTGATCCTTTCCTATATCCACTACTCATTGCTAGGTCTCGCCGAGTTGGAAAGAGGATTGCCTTCAACTTCATGTTCCCCCACTTGATTAGGTTCGAGGATGACACGCTTTGGTCTATTTCTGTCAATCAAATTGGTGGCTCGATCATCAGAGGTTCCCCCACTTGATTGGGAGTGTAATGACCTATTCTCCCACTTGGTCTCCTCGAGCTCTCTTCTTAACTCGAGGAGTTGACGAGCCAACTTTTGATGAGGGTTAGCCTCTACCCCGACTTCATTAAGGGTCGATGAGGTGGTGTCTAGTGCTATCTCTACCTCCTCGATCGCTAGTCTTAATCGTCCTTCAGCACAGGTTCCTACTATGGTGATAAGGAACGGATGATTGTGATTTTGAGGGTAACTAGTAAGTAGAACAAGTGTTTGGTTTCTTAAATCTCTCTCAAAAATTCAAGGTGAATCCCAAAAAATATGGGGTTAAAAGCTAAAACTCGACCTCAGAATCTGAGCCCTACGGTGGGCACCAAAATGTTAGAATTTGTCTGATTTGTAGAGAGAGAATTTAGAGAGAAGTCAAAACAATTGATTAAATATGTGGATCTCATAGGAAGTCCATGTATATATAGAGTTTTATATGTACAGGTGTCGATTACACAAAGTAGACACGTGTAAATGTGTTAAGAAGGACAAAAAGGTAAAAACAATTACATTCATAAACTAGGGTCGACCACCCTATAGCTCGGGCTAGTGGTCGACCCCATAGATATAAGAGTTAGCTCGGACAGGTCTCTCCTAAACAATAAGCAATTAATTAAGTTTATATTCTAATTCTACAAGAGTATATCATAAACTTAAATCACAAAAGAACTGATGAACTACTAAAGCTAACATTATCAAGTGATTTGCTTGAGAGAGTCAATGTTCCATGAACTTACATAAGACAAACCACCGTAAGATTTTAACAGCTCTATCATAGCATGCTTCTTGGCTCCTTCTGCATCTGCCAGTGGCTTTCATTACCCAAAAAGCATAGACAATTTAGATAACGACCAATCATTATAGCATTTGACTTCGAACTCGTACGAAATAAAAGTTATTTCACACAAACATAAAGTCAAAGATCAGAATTAATTTATCAACAAAAGGGAAAAAAAGGAGGAAAGAAATAAAAGACTGAAATTACGGTGTTCTTCCATCGATCTTGGTCGTTGACATCAGCGCCAAACTCAATGAGCCACTTAGCAACGTCGATCCAGCCATGAAGAGCTGCCACGTGGAGGGGAGTACGTCTGTCGTAGTCCCTGGCGTGTACAAGAGAACGATCTTCTTCAAGAAGCTTACGCACGGCAGCGGGGTCGTTTTGGTGGGCGTGCCAAAGTATCAGAGACGTCCTGCTAACCCTGGACTTCTCTTTATGCTTCTCCTTATCCCCCGTCGTCGACGTGCCTACCCTTGTTCCGGTGGTTCCACTCGATTCAGTATCGTCGGAGCTCATTCGCAAGTCGCAACGATCAGATCCCAACGTTCTACTTTTCCTTTTGTTCTTTCTATTTTATTATTATTACTATTCTTATCTTCTTTTTCAGTAACGACTAACGAGCTTGGGGACTTTTTCAACCGATTGGTTTTTATTTTTTCTATATCAATTATTTTTAATTTTCTTTATAAAGAAGTATTATTAAATTAATCTACATACAATTATTAATATATTGTTTTATTTAATTTTAAAGAAAAATTATTTTTATAATTATTATTTTTCAACCATTGCAATAATTTAAGTAATATATTCATATAATTATTTTTATTATTATTAAAATAAAAACATATAAATTATTTTAATTATGATTATATTTAATTAATTATTAAATTATTATCTCAATACAATACAAGTGGAGTCTTTTCACGAGATTCATGGTTTAATTATACAACATTTTATTTCGAATATAAGGGTTGTTAATAGTAAAATTTACGAAAAAGAATTGATTGTATGGTAAATATTTCAGGAAGTTATACAAGGACATCCTGTATTGCTTTGTAAGGTATTTAATGTAGATTTTGATGGAGATCAAATGGCTTTTTGTGTACATTTATGTGAAATTAGAGAAAATTTTAACAATATTTTTTAATTTTTTAACAACTTAAATAATATCCTTAATATTTAAATAATCTATTTAATATTTTTAAAATTACTTAGTTACTTCTCTTATTGGATTTAGATTGGTTGATCTAATTTAAATATGATAACTTTGTATGAATATATACGAAACCACTATTAAAAATATACTGGTATACAAAGATAACCCATATGTTAGTTAGGTAAGAATGTTTCATAAACTAACACTAATTACCTTAGAATGGTCTAAAAAAGAATGAATATAATATACGCCTTTTTTTAAAGTTGTTTCATTGTTCTATTAATAATTAATATCTTGTAGAATATTAGAGAAGATGATAACAAAATGAAATTAACTTGTAATCTTGTGAAGTAAATAGAAAACTTAAAATTTGAATTAAAGAACATGGTTATTTCTTATTTTAGATGAGATGAAAATTATTACAATTCCTTGATATTATGAAAATAATTAAAATATTTATTTTTTAAATAATTAAAATTTATTTTAATTTATATTATTATATTTAAATGAGAAAAAAATAACTACATGAAAAAATATTACCGTTAAAAATCAATTAATTCTTTTTATTTTTTACCATTTAAAAAAATGTTGTTTTTAACACAAAATATCTTACTAGTAAATATCTTATTTTATACCTAAAAATTTTAAGAAAAAGAAAATTTTATAAAAATTATTTAAAAAAAATTGTTAAAAATATCAATTCTGTTTCGAGATAGAATATTACTTCAGAGTTATACAGTCCATAATAGGGCTTTCTTTTCTTCAAATATATAACGTTTTTTCATAATAGGACTTTCTTTTTTTCAGATATATAACATTTTTCTTATTTTATTTGCTTTCTAGAATGTAGTACTATATTGTCTAATTTCTTAAGACTTGAATCATTGGGTTGGAATAAACACATGATTTTGTGTTATAGTTTAAAAAAAAGAGTATTTGTATTATAATTTACAAAGAGTCAAAATTTAACTTGTAATTTAAGAATTAATTTTTTTGCAAGTTTTTTAGCTTTTAATATTTTTAAATTTATTTATCAACTTGAATAATATATTTTTATATCTATATAAATTGATAAAATAATTTAAAAATTAAACAATATAAATTAATAAATACATAAAAAATAGATTATAACAATATTAAGTATATAGTATGCATAACAATGAATATTTATATATTTATTCATGGTATAATAAAGAATAACTAAATTACATAAAAGATAAAAACTGTAACTTTTTTAATAAACTATAACTTACATAACTATTTTGTAAAATTTTATAACATTAATTTTTATCTTATTATAATAAAAACAACCTAAAAATTTATATTTAAATATTTATCTTTTATTCACTTGCAATATCAATCTTACAATGACGGTTCTATTTGAGAATATACAAGTAACATGGTATATTTTGGTAAATAAAGAATATAATATTTATTATATCATCATATAACAATGTTTACAAAAAGGCGATCAATATAAAAAATAAGAATATCTTGCATATATCTTAATAATGTTATGACCACCCCTTTTACACCTACTACACAATATGACCTTCTTAATTACCTCCCCACGTGAACGTATGCATCGCTTTCATAGTCTTCCACACTTCCTCTTAGTGTTAGGAGGAAGTTCAAGTAGGTCCGTTATCTCTGGTGGAATGGTCCATTCAGCATTATCAGTTGTCGGAAAAATGGACTCAGTATATGTTGTAATATAACAATTTACAGTGTATTTATTATCAACGAATGCACATCAACATCTTGAAATCGGGCAGCTGCGATGGCATGACAACATAGGATCTTGTGAACATCAAACTCCCTACAACTATAAATTTTATTAAGTAGATCCACATCGTCACTGTTGTCACTGTGTATAACCTAAGAGGGTTCCAAATGTCAACGTTAATACATAATATATGTAATAAGAAGTAAGATTATATAGATATTTAACAAAAACAATGCAAATAGATAAACATGACAATAGGATAACAGCTGGTGAATGAATCATTTACTTGGAAAACATGTGCACCATCAACTGTAATCACATGTCTTATGTAGGATAAGAATCCTTTAATACATGGACCTAGTGTCATGAAAAAATACATAAATCTTCCCAACTAGTCAACTTCAATATGTGTGACGCTTCCAAGATTTATTTCCTTTAGAACATGACAGTAGGAAGGAAGTTTGAGGAAAGATTCCTCTTTAATGCCACCGTAGCAATCTAAGAGTCTTTTCTTTAGACCTGTATGCTGTGGTGTAACCAATATCAATCACAAACTCATTTTGACAATCATCAATAATATCTTTTGGCTTATAAACTCTTCCAGGTCGCACCAGTTTCATCTTAATAGCATTTGCTATCACTTTTGAGGTCACGGTCCTATTTTTTTCTCATGTACTTATTAGGATCACAAGTATGTCTTAATTCAAACTGTTTTACCTTGAATCGATCTGATCCAGTGATCTTATTACATTTAATCATCCAAGTACAATTAGCTTGAATGCATTTTATCACTACACAGTTTTTTTTGCTTGTTAATGTCCTCGTCTCAAATCTATTTCTTATGGCATGAAGCCCGACATGTGTAGTGAAATCTGTCTTATTGTCAAATACTTGATCAACCTTCAAATCAAGCTCTACATGTGGCACCAAAGAACCATCACCATTTGAAAAAATATGTGTAGGTGTACATGGTCGATTAGACAGTACTTTATTACTGCATCGAACTAAAGTTGTTCCTTGAGATTGAGATAAACCATTTTCAGAATCAACTCCTACAATGAGCCTAGAAGTGATTGATGAAATAACATTGTTATAAGGTTGCACTAATGTAGTTGTACAATTCTCATTTACATCAGTCTTGTTCCTAAGAGCATTACCAATAAATTCATTAGGATTTGAAGAATGGTTAACACTTCGTGTATTACTCATATTCTCAAAAATATTGTTGCAACTTACATGATCATTTCCAAAATTAACAAGTTCTTCACAGCAAATAGAATGATGTGTATCTACAGATCTTATCTCATTTTTTGTAACATATACAACAACCTTGCTTTGATTATCTTGAACATGAAGGTTAAAAAACTCATCGAGATCTTCGTTATCGCCTATTAAAATAGTAGATAGTGTCAGATCATTCTTATAGAAGTATTTCACTTAAATTTCATACTTGTACTTATCGATTTTCAACTTTTGAAACAATTTATCTTTACGGTCATTATATATAAATTCCTTTTTGATCCTTATCACCGAACATTCACCTACTCGATATACTTCTTTGTCATCTTTCTTCGGCCACTTACCACCATGAATTATTAGAATACTAAGACCATCCATTCTCTAAAAGGTATAAGAAAAATTATCAAATATTAATACATCAATACTTAAAATTAAATTAGTTTATTAATTAACACTTGGTAGAATATTAAGGCCTAGTACATGGAGAAAACTTTTATAATAATATTTTTATTATTAAATTTATAAACTGTCTAATTTTAATAATTTAATAATAAGATATACAAATGTAAAAATGTCTATAATCTACACTACATAGAATGAACGAAAGAAACAAATGATTATTAACTTTTTTTCTTCTCACAAGTCACAATTGATATATTTCTCAATTTCTTCCTTTGAATCCAAAACGTAGAATCTAATATTTTATTATTATCATATTAATCTTTAAGCCCTTGTTAATGTAGTTAATATCTACTCAATAGTTCAACAGTAAGATACATGAAAATAATATACTAAAATATGTTCATAGATAATATAATTTTTCAATTATATTTTTGATTAATTAGGATAATAGATAATACAAATTTTCAATTAAAAATCTCATTAAATAATCTCAAATCAATTTAGGAGAAGAACAATCATCCAAATGGTTGGAAAATTTTCAAAAATTTCTCAACTTAACAATGGCTTCCCAGAGGTTTATAAATCTGGAAAAAAAATTCAATATTTATATGCTAATAAAACCAATATTAATTTACATAACTTATATAATTAATACTACTAATCTTATTTTGAAAATATTTCGCTTGTAATGAAGAAATAGATAGAAAATCAGAAAACATAAATAGAAGGAGTGTAGAGAAAGAAAAGAAGAAGAAATGAGAAAATAGAAGAGAAAAATAGGTTCTTGAGCGTGGAGAAAGAGAGAAGAAGAAAATGGAAAAAAAGAGAGGTGAGAGCATGAAAAAGGAGAGAGAAAAGCAGAAGAAAATAGAAAAATAAAAAAAAAATGTGTTTTAAGCGTGGAGAAGGAAAAAGAAGAAGAAAATGAAAAAAAGAGACAGAGAGTGAAGATTGAGAGAAAAAAGTAGAGAAAGAGAAGAAGACGAAGAAAATGTAAAAAGAGAGAAGAAAAATGAAAAAAAAAAAAAAAAAAAAGGGAGAGATGAGAGCATGAAAAATGAGAAAGAAAAACCGGTATGACTATTGGATACTGACATGATGAATTAAATTACAAATGTGAATATTTTTAAACTATTATAAAATTATTTTAGAAAGAAAAAAAAACACTAGAAACATAGCACAGTTGTTTTATTTTGGTCAATTCTATTTAGCATCTGTTTTTACTAGTTCAATGGCAACTGAAGGAGATCCAGGTCAAGTTGGAGCTTCAGCTCAAGCGCTGCAATCTCTAACTGCCTCCAAGTCCCAGGCTCATGGCGAAGAGGAGTAAGATTCTGTCATGCAATTTTATAATAATTTAGTGTTATTTTTCATATTGTGTTTAAGTGTTTCGTTTTGGCAGTCCGAGGTTGCAAGAGAGATTCAAGATCATCAGGAGCGTGGGAGAGGAGTGCATTGAAGAGAATGAGATCTGATTTACTGAAGAACAAACCTGAACCAATATGCTACGATGGGTTTTCGCCCTCGGGAAGAATGCACATTGCTCAGGTAATTTTTTTAGCTTTCAAATTCTGCTAATTTTATTGCGTGCCGAATTCTGATTTCACTTGTCTAGCATTTATTAAAACATTTTTGTAGTGTAAAGGTTAGTAATTATTTAACGAGTGGGCATTATTCAGCTAGTAAACTAAAATAGCAACTTAAGTAATTAACTACCCATTTCATGCATTTAAAACTTTTTATAATTTAAAAAACATATTGGAATTTGGAGGAATGGGACAGAATAGCATCCATCAGTATTATGTGACCTTTTCCTCCTACCATGCTTCCCTTTCTACTTTCTGTTGAAGTTTCAGTTTTTCTGGCAACTGTGGTGGTGAGTGTGAGCTTTTTCTCCACCATCATGTGATTCACCATAATATTTGAGGGATTTTTACGCCACGTATGGAAAATTTCTTGTTTTTATACAGTTAATTCTCGGCTCATTTGATTTACCCTGCAAAATAACAAGGAACTCGTTTAACCTTTTACATTATTCAAGCAAATAATTATCTTATTTAATTTTTAAGTGTGGTGGTTGCTTGCCAGGCATGTCGATATCATATGCTTCTTTCGTGACCAAAAATTCGAATTTTTTTTTTATCCATCCTGCTATGCAGGGTGTTTTGAAGACAATCAGTGTCAACAAGCTGACATCTGCTGGATGCAGAATGAAAATATGGATTGCAGATTGGTTTGTGCAGCTGAACAATAAAATGGGTGGTGATCTGAAGAAAATTCAGACTGTTGGGCGCTACCTCATTGAGATCTGGAAAGCTGTTGGGATGGATATTGCAGGTGGCAAAGTTGAGTTTTTATGGTCATCGGAAGAGATTAATGCTAGGCCACATGAATACTGGCCTCTGGTGATGGACATAGCTCGCAGGAACAATGTGACAAGAATAAAAAGGTACTTATATGTCCATTTCTTTCTTTTGTATGATATTGGGTTGGGGTCAAGCTTATAGTGTGTTTTTCTAATTGTAGGTGTTGCCAAATTATGGGAAGAAGTGACGAAGACGAGTTGACTGCAGCTCAAATTATGTACCCTTGCATGCAATGTGCTGATATATTCTTTCTGAAGGTGCTTCGTTTTCCTTCTTCATTTTATCATGCACAGCTGTTTGAATAGGCAGCTTGTACTTGGAACGATTTATTAGGTGCTTTCTTATCATACAGTTGAATATTAGTTAGGATTGCATGAATTTGTAAGCTTGAGAGAAGAAAAAAAGAAAAAAACAAAGAGGGTAATTTTGATGATCTTCGACATTCTTCCCTATAACTCGCAAGTCAAGCATTAATGGTATATTTTTAGAGTATGTGTAAGATTTAAAGAATAGACCTCTATGTCTCCAAGGGACTTTAACCCCCCTCTTTTTGGACTCTACTTTGGAGCATTGTACTGTTATTGTTTCAGTGACATGCATCCTGTTTTCTACTTGTGTTGATTTTTCCCAATGGCGAAAATTTAAGAGTTTGATTCCCCTAAATTATTAGGCTGATATCTGCCAACTGGGAAAGGATCAGCAAAAAGTCAATGTACTTGCACGAGAGTATTGTAGTGATATCAAGAGGAAGAACAAGCCTATTATCTTATCACACCGTATATTCCTAACCCTGCTCTTCTATCTTTTGGATTTCATTGTCTTCATACTTTTCATTTTTAGTGAACGTTTGTTGGTTTTTTCAATGTGCATACTAGACATGTTACCTGGTCTCCTTCAAGGACAGGAGAAGATGTCAAAAACTGATTTACTGTCTGCCATTTTTATGGAAGATGATGAGGTTGGTAGCAGATGGAAATGAATATTTTATTTTAGGAAAGTGCAAAATACCCTAGTTTTGGACTCCATATCATCTTAGATTAATTACATTTTTCATTAACCTTATTGTATTGATTAACACAGGCTGAAGTGAACTTGAAAATTAAGAAAGCTTACTGCCCTCCAAGTGAGGTCAAAGGTAAACCCATGCTTGGAGTACGTTAAGTATCTTATTTTTCCATGGTTTAACAAGTTTGTCGTAGATCGCAGCATGGAGAATGGGGGCCAAAAGTAAGTTCCACACGTTTTAACATAAGCATTTTTCTGATTTCATTTTATAGGTATAATTTGTTTTTTTTTCCTCAAATGCTAATTCTAAACTAGTCAGGTCTCCTACATTTCATCTTCCTCTAGTATTCAATAACTGTTTGTCCTTCTATTTGCACCCCTTTTTTACTCCCTAAATGCAGAACCTTCTAAAGCTTTGAGGAATTAGTTTCTGATTACGAAAGTGGAAAACTGCACCCAGCTGATCTTAAACCGGCTTTATCAAAGGCCTTGAATGAAATTCTAGAGGTAGGTTTTTCTTTCTTATGTCTTGTTCTTCCCCTTTTATTTTTGACATATTGGTTCAGGGCCTTTTACCACTTCTGGTTAATATATGTTTCGTAATGCCATGACTCTAGAACTAATTTTTTCCGTGGAAAATCATTGAGTTGTCATCTGTAACATTTGTGGCTTTGTTCAATTGCTAAGAACTTCCTCTGTATTAGTTAATTCACCAGGAATTCTTCCAGAGTTTAAATCATTACAGATTTTTGTAGTTATCACAATCATTTAATTCTTGTTAGTAAAATAAAATAATGTGGTGCATCTAGCAATTGTTCAAGACTTCATTCACTTATTGCGTTTTAAATTACTAGAAGCATGCATATACATGCATGTCCTTGCACAGTTTTGCTTGGTTAGAGAGAGAGAGATCAAAAATGAGAAAGGTTAAGAGCAAAGAACAGCCCTGAGCTTCACATGGCTGTTGTGTAAAATTTCTCTGCTCACCATTAGAGTACTCTTTGGCAATAGGAATGGATGGGTGTGTATAGGAGTTACATGTGTCATTTCTGATTGCCAAATTTGTTCTCTGTATCCAGCCTGTACGGCGGCATTTCAAGGAGGACAACAATGCTAAAGATGTTTTGAAAAGAGTCAAGGCATTTTGATTTCACATTATATAAGAAAATTTTCCCTTCTATAGCAATTCAATAACAATCTGTAGCTGTTGTTTATCTGGGAATATCTATTTCACTTGTCCAAGTAAAAGCTCAACCATGTGTTCTTATGCTTTTGCAGGCTTACAGGGTTACCAAGTGATGACAGTTGGATCACTCTCCTTTTTACTTATTTTGAATTGTGGATCAAAGAGGATAAGTTTGGGGAGAAAAAAAAGCTAGTGAAATATGAATATGAACTTACGGCTTGTTAGTTCCCTTTTTTTCAATGTTAGTTGAGCAAAAATTTTCAGTATAAAAGTTCAATTTTAATAGTTGTTTGCAGTCTATTTCCAAATGTTTTTGTATTGTTTTTTACCATACGTGCAAAATGAGCCACATTCAAATTTCAATATGGCATTAAATAAATTGTTGTGGTACTAGTTTTCCTTGAGTGCATCGAGTTAATTCTTTCAAATTTTCACTCAGATCTTGAGAACAAGTGATACATATAGGATAAAAAGGATACTATTTTCATTTTAAAATAGCCATGGGGAGGGACAGGAGGCTATTATTCCATTCCCATTTAAATAATTGCTGAACTAGGTGAGAATTTTCAATTGGAGGTTCGAAGATTTTATCACTGCTGAGTTAGGATCATTCCTCCATTTCAAACATAACAAACACAGTAAAGGCAATTGATATTGCAACTTGGAAGTAACCAACAATTGGTGTGACGATAAATCTGAGTTTAAAATACAGAAATGATAACTTCAGATCCACCATTCTGACAGATAGAATAATGATACGTGGATCACAATATACTTGTTTTCTTTAACATGGTCTTAGGAGACTGATACAATTCAACTTCTTTGTCGTTTGAGTGCTCAGAATCAGTGACGATAATCAATGTTCATAGTACTGCAGATTCATAGAGGAAGGAGCCATCGGCTGTAGGTGGTATTCATTCAACACATGCTGAGAATGTTGTCCCATGGGATAGAAACATGACGGAGTACACAGATACGATCCACAACTCTTTAAGCAAGAAGCATAGAAAGCAATGCAGGTGTGATACTATACCTGTCACTAATGATGTCAAGCAGTAATCATTTATGAGAAAGCTTAAAATACAGAATTAAGATGATTGCAAAAACAAGAGCTCCAATTACGGAGCCAACTATCCATTTGTGTTTAGACATTCTTCTTGACATTGCAGCCAAAACTTTTTCTCTTTTCAATGGCATCATCTACTGAGTGAAGCTGCAAAAAAATAAACAATCAACATATTCAGAACAGCTGCATATCTACATTTTATGCCTATGGTTTATCAGATACGAATAATGGCTAATAGATTATTGCATGTGCATGATATTTTAATATATGTTACCTTCTAATTTGCTATGCACTAAAAAAATAAGGAATTCAAGTTGCCGTGAAATGAGTGCATAATAAAAAATAAAAACCAAAAACAAAAGAATTAATCTGACTTCAAAAACAAAGTGAACTTACTTTCTTATGTGAGTGTAAAAGAGTTTCACGCTGTTGATGCAAATCCTGAAGAATTGAGACACCAAGTTCTTCAGTCTCCAAAATGGTTCTTTGGCTCTCCCTAATTCTGTCTGTTGAGTCATTTAATCTCTCAACTGACATTGCCATTCTCTGTCTTTGATCAGCAGATACCTACACCAAGAATTACATGTTCTCACAACACAGGGCCAAGGAGTCATGACAATCATACAGAATATATGATAGATTTCCATCATAGATTAACAGATACACATGCATAATAAGTCAAAATGTTGCATGAAAATCATCAGCTACATATGCAGTGGTCACCGCGATGACATTCTCTAATGATATGATCAAAGAAGTGAGAGTTTTATTAAGCCAATAGACTAGGCTTAGGATGTAATTAGTAGAAACAGATCCTGAAGATGAGAATTTTAGAACATCTGGAAGACAAATGTCTTTAGTTACTTTCCCTATATGATTTCATCAATCAACAAACAGCTAAACTTAACTTGTCTTCAAATTCAAATATGTTGGTGTTTCCAATCATTTTAAAACAATATATGAAAAATGAGATTAGGACCCAAATTCCTAGCGCAAAAGAGCACACAAGCAATCATTAGTGGAGACTCTAAACTCAAATAAACATTAAAGAACAATAGAAATCCTTTTTTAAACTAGTAAAAATTGGTAACATTTTAAAAACATATTGCACAATTCCAATTACACATCTCAGAAATAAGAGCTAGTGCAAAAATAGTGGTAGCATGATCCAAGCCATACCGCATGTGCATCACTATTTCCAGACTCCAACAGCTCATTACGAGCGACCTGATCAGCATTGGGGGATGTAATTCTTTTGAATTCCTTTTTCAACTGATTCAGATCAGATTTGTATTCTCTCAACTTCGCGAGAAGCACAGCTTTTAGGCTTGGCTGCAAACGTCTAGCTTCAAGATCCATTTTCCGAATCTAGCAATACCCAAAGAGAAACCATATTCAGAATAGAGTAAGGCACATTGAATTCGCATCCAAAAGAATTAAGAAGCAATTTAAAGAAAAGAGAAATCAGTTATACTATTACCAGAAGATCAGCATCATCCAATCCAGCTTTAATCTCAAAAACCTTCTGTTGCTTCTGCTCTGCTTTTCATGATCATTAAAAAAACATAAAACGCAAAAGACAATTAAACAAAAATAGGGAAACTAAACCAAGGGCATTTCCTTTCACACCAACGCACAAGAACAATATTGAATTTGAATATGGTATAGTGAGAATTTAACTTTAAGACATGTCAACCACTGAATTAAAAATAATAATAAATTTATAGAGATATGACATTACCTGGGTCCGTGAGAGGAGAGGATGAATTGCATTTTCGTGAAAGATTAGCAGAGAGCTCGCAATACTGACGCTCGTAGCCTTCAAAGACCTCACTCATATTCCTTTTTTGTTCTCTGAAAACCCTATCTTTGATCTTAAATTCGCTCAATTCAGAAGACCATCATGAGGGAAATAAACTAAAAAAAACTCCGTTCTGATTTTCAGAGAAAGTGTGGATTGGTATGGTTGGAGGTGAGACTGTAAGAGAACGATCTCAAAATAAAATAAAATAAAATACAAAAGGAGGAGACGAATGTGTACAGCAATTAAATAAAAGTTAGTGCCATAATAAAATTTAGAGTTCCAATTATAAAATTTTCATTAATATTAATCGTTTATAACAAATTCATATCGTTATTATATGGAGGATTAGTTTTATACATTAAAAAAATATAAGACCTTTATTTAATTAAACATCATTTGTCAGGATGGAACGAGACTACAGCGGTTCAGCTCCTATCAATACAACAAAAGAAAAAAATAGTATTAAAAATTAGGGCTTAATATCCTCCACTGTTGTACCCTTGGTTGTGATCATCTTGATACTATTATTAACCATTTGAATAGCCTAGATACAATCCGATTCCACCACCACCCTTCTAAAATCAACGTTTATATTGAATTACAATTCAAACTAAATAGGCCTTAATTCTTTTGCAAGCGTCGACATCTTGGAAGCTTCATACTCGTTATAACACCCATTATCTCACTAGCTTGATTCCGGATGACACAACACAAAACAATATACTCACTCAGCTTGTGTTGATCGAGCTGCATCCACATTTACCCTGCATATACCCATTGGTGGTGACACCCAATTTGCATGTCTCAGTTTGGACGCCCTTGGCAGTGAGTGGCAAATTACTAGTGTAATTTCACTTGTTGAATTTGTCCCGCCCGGTATTATTTGTTACTTCTTTCAACGTCACATCAAATACAAGTGCACACCTTGAATCATATCAAATAGATTAATTTGAACATGTTCTAGTTGTCTTTTGAATCATATCAAATAGATTAATTTGAAAATGTTCTAGTTGTCTTTTATTGTGACCTATACTTACTAAACTTTATTCATTTATATCTTAAATATTAAACATTGAGTTACTTTAACATGATTAAATATGTTTCAAAAAATATGTTACTTATATATATACTCTATAAATAATAAATAGTTTACATATACACATATTATTTTAAAACTAATTTAATTAATTATATATACTGTATATACTATTTAAGTTGGATGCCTGAAACTATAATCGACAATAATCATTAAAAAAAATATCAACCATTTTTTAAATAACTAAATAATGTATAGAATGGAAAAATACCCTTTTCTTCTGCTTGTATTTGCTTTCATCATCCTAGTAATACATTGATCGTCTAATGGACAATGATTTACAATAGTTATGATAAAAAAAAATGGACACTATTTTAAACCAATAAAGGATAATGTATAGTATTTAGAGAATGAAAAGGAAAAAAAATAATTCTACATATGATACTTTGTTTGTTTGTTTTTTTTTGTAACGTGCTATTTAGACTTCAACCAAAAATAATTATAGCTACTTAACTCATATTTATCAGTCGAGTTGGCACCTCAACTGAGAGAATGTAAATTAAAATGCTATATTAAGAATGTCAATAATTTAAGATATTAAGAACAACTATTTATCCCAATAAAAATTTTATTTATACAAAAATATAAATATATATATATACACACTAAATGTCACTTTATAAAAATAAAAGTCTTTTTTATTATTGCTAATTGTCAATTTTTTAAGCAATTTTTTTTGTATCAAGTTATAAAATAAATAATAACTAAAATAAAATGCATTATAAGTTAAAAAAATAGTTAAATTATTTTAATTAATAATAAATTATGACGTAAATTATTATTTTATAACTTAATATATATAAAAATGCTTCTTTTAGATAACTTTATCCCCATTTCTAACCTTTAGGTCAATTAGACTAATCGATCGCCCGATAGCTATGTTAGTAAAATGGACTACATGCAAAAAGTCATTTGACTTTTTGGATGAGAATTTTTGCAATTTTTTTCATAGGTGCACCTTTTAAAAATTTAGGACAGTAAACGTACACTGCCTAAAAATATATCCCCCGGGCTAAAAGCCTAAAAATATAGTTAATAAGTGAATATGAATATCAAAGTAAACTGTATCCATTAAAAAAGGAAATAATATAACGGTAATTTAAAAAAAAAGATCCATTGTTTGTAAAAATTCTAGGTGCAACATAAGCAATAAGCAAGAAAACCTTAAGAGAGAAAAACACGCAACAATTTATATCCTATTTGCACCCCATTCTATGTCATCCCTCACAAAAGGAGAACAAATAAAAATGGTAGCAGCTGGGATATTGCTCCTGAATCAGGTACTTCATGCCATTATCTTGGCAGATCTGACATAAAGGCTATCAACAACCTTGCCAACATTAGCTATGGTTTCCAAAGATGCGGGATATATTGCATCAGTCTTAGGATCATCAAAAATGATAAGGCATCCAGCACCTTGATCCAATGTCCCAGCAAACTTCTTATCCAGGATCATCTGAGACAATTTCTTCTCCACGTTATCCACTGGCAGTTCTATCAGTTCAGCAATATGAGCAATCTCCACCCTTGAAAATGGCTCGATCAACCTGCAGAGATTCTGCTCCAATAATGTGTCATAGAGGGATGAAAGGTGTCTATGGACAATAGGGTCTTCCTCTAGCTGAGACTTGAAATCATTAAGTGCAGTCTCAAAAAGCTTCAAGGAGCGCTTTGAGTGGGCATCAGAAACAGCTTTCATGGCATCCAGCTCAGGTCCCACATATTGCAATCCAGCTTTGGATGATATCAATCCGGCAACATCATCGGCCTGGTTCACCATAATCTTACACAGTAACATATACTTGAGACTAAACACAGCACGAGGATCTCCAAGAGCATTGAAAGCTTCAAATGCTTCAAAAAAGTAACTATAAGCAGTCTTATAGTCCTTTTCCTCGGCATGAAGGATTCCACTCTGCAAATCTATAGTTCCTTGTTGAGCTGGAGGGACATATATAGCATTTGCTGCTGTTCTTGCAGCTGTAAGTGCTGCCTTGGCTTTAGGAAGATTTCTCAGAGAGAAATGAAGTTTGCTCTCCAACAAATCTATGTCCACGAGAAGGAGCTTGTCATCCAGCCTTCTTACTTCCTTGATCAAAACCGACAGAAGATTTAAAGCTTCCGAGTATTCCTTGTTTTCCATCAAAAGAGATGCAAGCCTGGCTTCCACTCTTTGTCGAAGGAATGTTCGCTTCTCAGCACGAGTCCACTGCACCATTTCTTTGCAAAGGCTGATCTGAAGATCAGACGTACCCGGTATTTTAGCCACAGCATCAATAACACCACGAACAATTTTTGCAGTCTTGGCCTTGGGAATCAAGTTGAAGAACGGCCTAAGTTGAGTTAGAAGATTACGAAGATCCTCTGCCCGGTTCTCCTGAGTGAGAAGATCAGTTAGATTTGTAATGGCCTGTTCCTTTATCCTTAGAGCTTCAGGAGATGATGTTGGGTTCTCAAGGACTCGATAGAGAATAGTGATGGCTTCAGATGGATTTTTGGCTTCTAAAGCCTGAGCAATGGAATCAGTATTTGCTGGCAGATATGAAGACATAGTCGATGCTTTCAAAAGAGTCCTGCAAAAAGAAAAACATGAACAATATTGCAGCAATTACAAGGGTATAGCTTTTAGATATAAGGGTCCCAAATAATAGCACGCTATTGTAAGTTTAAAACATAATGTATTTTATTCCCCTTCCTAAGTAAAAGGTGCATCATGAGTTAATATTAAGCTTCACCTACTCTCCAACTCCAGAAAGTAACTAGCCATACTTGAAAAGTAACAGTGACACCAGCTAAAAGAATCACTAATATAATTGAACAAATCATGATAAAATATGAAGATCCAAATTGACATACTGGTGATGAGAGGATGGGTAAGAACCTTTAGAAATGAAGAAACCACCATAGGACATTTACCTTGGGCTTCTTAAGCCATGATACATAACTAACTATGGGTTATTATAATTTGGAATTTGGAAGGTATAAAAACTGGCCGGTAAAAATAAGCACTAGAATACCATTTACATGATGACATGAAAATGACTAACAGAAACATGCCCCTAAAAGAACATTAGACACTGTATAACTTGAAGGAAAAGCTAGCATTTCTTTGGCTATCTACCATAAACAACAATGAGCCCTCCTCACAAACAAGTTGAAGTTCCATGGAGCCTAGGAGAATATTTGCACGCATAGTTCCAATGCTAACAAAAGCTTCAAATTCCACGCAGCAAAAATAAAGATCATTACCAATTAACAGTATCAAACATAATTACCCTATTTGTTCCAAAAAAAAATTGATAGGAAATTCTATAATCAAACAACAAACCCATCAAAATACGAGAGAATCTTGAATACAACAGGACACAGATACGTGATAGAACGGAGCTATCTTGACTATTTATTTTTATAAAAAAAAGGAAAAGATGTTAGAAGTAGAACGAGATCAACGACTAAAATTAATAAGGGTCATACAACATGTTGTATATAAGATTTTCTCCCAAAATACACATCATCAAAAGATATGCCTAAACATGAACTCAGACAGACTCAGAATTCTCAGGTTACTGAGAGTTCCCAAAACCCAGAATTTTCATATCTCATAACCGGAAAATAAAAGACTAACAAATATTAACAACATTTACTACAACCAAATGAACAAAAATTTATGAGATTATTCCTCAGGAACAACCCAATTCCACAAAAATACAAATATATCTGTTTTCAGCGAGCTCTTCAAAGTTATATAGAAGTGAAATTAATAGATCAGTGGAACCAAAGAAAAATGAAAAGGCGGTCGCTGGGTTGCTGCAGTAGGTCTTGAATAAGGGAGAGTGGGCGTCTCAAGTGATAGCAAGCAAGCTGGGAGTCTAGGGTTCACATTCTGAAATTTGGGGAAAAATCGAAATGGTTGGTGAAATTGGGTCGATCTATAAAACGGTTAGAATCATCTCGCCGTTTCTTGTTCAACAAGATTTACAGAGTCCAACCCAATGTTTTACTAGGCGCTCGTCAAGCAAAACAATTTTCAATAAAATAAGAACAAATAATTGAACAGATTTAGATGAAAAACAAATTAATAATAAAGGGAAAGAACAGATACAAATTTGCTGGAGAATCAACGTACCTGATTTGCAGTTATGAAAGCTAAAGTTTAGTGAATCTAAAGCTTATAAGAAAATCGGAGCGCTAATAATCAATAAAGGAACCAAAGAAATGCAGGGTTTCAGCAAAGAAAAATGGTAAGGGAGTAGGAAGTCTCGGTTATCAAGTAAAGTTTCGGCTTTCCGAGAGAGAGAGAGAGAGAGGAGAAGGTATGGTTGATTCGAGATGTAAATTTGTAAGGGTGAAGCCAGATTAAAAATCTTAATTTGACGGATTAAAATCAGAAATATCGTGTATCTTCAAAAATAGTTTTAAAATTTCAAAAAATTTAAAAATATCCTTAAAATACAACAAAATTTAAATAATAATAGTTTTAAAATATAAGAATAAAAAGTAAACCAAGAAATAGTATATATAGAAATAGAATACATTTCATGATATTTTTCACATAAAATTATAATAAGTAAAAAAATATAAAAAAGTAAAATTAAACTTTAAAGAAAGAGATGTATTTAAAGACTCATTGTTCTTATTAAAAAATTATTTTTTAAGAAAAACATAATTTATTATGGTATAAGAAATAAAAAAATTAATATTAAGATTACAGATACAAAAAGAACGTATAATATATCATTAATTAATAAAGAAATTATATTAAACAAGTTATCGAAAATTCCTCGTAAAGAAAAAATTAGATACATCAATTTAGAAGGTAAAATATTAATAAAATGTTATTTTAGAGAATTAATAGATACACCAATAAAAATAACATTATTAGATAATAGAATAATAAAGTGAAAAGATGTTTTACTAGGAATGATGAATAGTAACTTAGGATACTAAGGTTTAAAAAAGAAAACTCTAACCATTAAAAAATTAAAAAAAAATTAAGTCCAAATAATGAAGACATTAGTTCATGATCTTATATTAGGAAAATAATAATGTTTAAAGATAAAATATAAAAAAATATGTATTTAAAAATAAATGAAAACCTAATAGACATAGAAAAAAGCAAGCAACATTATTTGAAAACTGTGCAACTATTAACAGAGAAAATTGATTTAATCTAAGAATCAAACACAAAATACCTATATAAATATAATAGACACACAAAAAGAATTATTAAAAAAAAATAAAAAATATGGTTCTAATAAACTACAACAAGATATACAACATATATAGAAATAATGAAATTATAGGTCATAGATATAATTCTTTAAAAGAGTCACCTATGAGATCAAATGCCCTCATTCCTTAAAATAAAAAAATAAAAAAAGATATAATTCTAATTTAATGAAATATAAAAAAGAATTAGAAAAAAAAATCATGAACCTATAGAAAAATTAGTTAGTTTATTGGCACTAGCTAATGAATAAATAGAATAACATTATAATGAAAATTTTTGTACAAACAAATAAATAGATAAACTATACTAGATACTCTAAGATGAAGAATAAGAAGCCTTAAGGGTTGGATCATTATTAAATGTCGAAAAAAAAAGAATATAAATAACTAAGAGAAAATGATAAAATCTGCTGTGATATAAAAGATTTTATAATATCAAGAAAATATGGATGTAATATAAAATCTTATAAACAAAAATATAAACATAAAAAATATAAATTTAGAAAATAAAATTTCCAAAAGTATAAAAAGAGATTTAATAAAGAAACTTAATTATAAGAAAATATATTTTAGAAAGCAGTATAAACCTTCTTAAATAAAAAATTATTGCCCTTTAGGAAAAAAAATACAGATGTTGAATCTATAATGAAGAACATTATGCTAACGAATGTCCAAATAGATTTCAACATATAAAGGAATTTTCACAAAAAACAAAAATCTTGGAAGATGTTTTCAAAATGGAATTAGAACCAATCGAGGAATCTGGTATAGATGATACTTATAGTACCTATCTATTGGAAGAAATAATTGACTCAGAATATGAACACTCAAATTATGGATATTTTTCGTCAGAATATGAATGATTTGTATAGTATTACAAATCCAAATAGTATATACAATAAAGTAGACTAAAATTTAAAGGCTATATCACTTCTTATTTACATGTATATATACATACAAGAGATAGTATATGTGTAACCAGTAAATAGTTATTTCTAGAAGAGCACTAGAAACAAGTGACAAAAGATCTAATTGTAATAATTGTTAATAATATTACAATAAATCTTAATAAGGTATTAAAAGATACATATATAATGATATAAGGAGAAAAATTTCGGATTCTTACCATATATCAACAAGAAACATGAGTTGATTTATTAATTGAAAATAGTTTCCTAAACCTATATCAATCTTTTACACAATATTTCGACAAAATAAGTCTCACAAACTTAGAAAAAGATATCATCTATGTCTCAAAAATAAGAAAAGTTTTAGCTGTCTTAAACTCTACTTTTATGCAATAACATAAAAAGCGAAAACGTAGTGAGATAAATGACCAGAAAAACCTAATTTGGAAACATTTCATTAGATATACAAGAGAAACAAAATTCTTTTCTCAATGAAATAAAGGAAGATAAAACCTTAACAAACATTAGAAAACTATTAAAAACAAACAGTTTAGAAAATCCTCTAGATCTAAAAATAAATAAATTAATCTAAAACAATAGTCAACATAAAATTAAGAGATCCTAACAAAGTCATAAGAGTATAACCAATGATTTATACTCCATAAGATAGGATTGAATTTGGAAAACAAATTCAAGAACTTTTGGAATTAAAAGTCATAATACCAAGTAATTTACTTCACCTTAGTCAAGAAATTTTTAGTTAAAAAAAGTTGAGAAAAGAAGAGGAAAAAGAGAATGGTAATAAACTTGAAAACATTAAATAAAGAAACTATTGACGATGTATATTTTATTCCAAAGAAAGAAGAACTATTATCATTAATAAAATTGAAAAATACTTCTCAAGTTTTGAAAAATTGAAAAATATCATATCTGGAAATGGACTGAAAAAGATACTTTATATATGGATAAAGTAAAAGCAAAGGTAAAAAGTTTGTCAACTTTATACCATCAAATGTTAGATGATAAAATGATAATTGAAACAGATGTTTTACAAGAATATTAGGGAGCAGTTCTGAAAGTAAGAGTATATGACAAAGATGAATATCTTTGTATATATACATTATGATCTTTCTAAGGTATAGAATTAAATTATCATGATAACGAAAAAAGAATATTTAGCTGTTAAAAAATCTATTAAGAAATTTGTAATATTGTAGGTGATTACAAACAAGGAAGATTAGTCAAATGGCAACAATGGTTCAACCATTACAAATTTGATGTTGAACATCTTCCAGGACATAAGAATAACTTACCAGATACTTTTACCAGAGAATTAGCACCTCTAATTATTTTTATGCTTTCAGGAATGGAACATCTTGACATCAAAATCAATATAAAGGAAAAAAAGAGATAAAAATCCTACAGGAACAACTAAAGCTGCTATATCTCGAGAAATCTCTTATAGAGACAAGAAAGAAATAAGAAGAACTTGATTGTTCAAAACAATCTCTAGAGTCCAAAATTTCAAAAGATGAATCTTCATTAAAAATTCAATCTAAAGAAGGTAAAACTTATAAAGAAAGAATTCAAAATAAAAAAAAAAGAACCTAACAATTCACAAGAAAGAAAAACTTCTGAAATCAAAAAAGTTTAACTTGGCAAATGAGGTAGAAAAATAAGAACAGAAAAAAGTGTATGTGGTTTATAATGGTGTAAAACCAGGAATCTATAACATCTGGGTAGAAGCTAGTAAATATAATTGAAGTAATTAGTGGAATAACTCATAGAGCTTTCACCAACATAATAGAAACTGAATGTAGTTATGCCAACTACAAAACTAATAACCCTAAAAGAGATAGTAAGAAATTATTCTGTAACATTACAACAACAATCAACAACTCTAAGTAGATTGGAAAATCTAGGAAAGATAGCAAGGCCTCCCCTAGAAATAGTAAACCATTTAGTGTTGTTTGAGGAGGCATCCTACAGAAATGTTCCAATCATTGAAGATGAGAAGGAACCTCATCAAACCACAATGGTTGAGTCTTTATAACTTGACTAGGAAGTCTACCCAGGAACATATTGAATATATGAAGTTCTATACCACAAATAAGGAATTTCCTATAGGAAGTAAATTCAATATCTTGGAAGAAGTTGATCCAATATTTGTTTATAAAGCTTTTCATACAAGATTAATAGAAAATATATATCCAAGGATTAATTGAAGTAAATTGAATTATTTCCCAAAAAATTTAAAAGAGCAAACAGAGAAGTTCCTAAACCAAGAACACTTTTAGAAAAGAAGTTTAACATAGAAAAGAACTCTGTGTACTAAGAGATTAAATGTTAGGCCAAATTTACTATGGACTCAAGAAGATTGATAATTTTACTGAGATCAAAGCAAATTATTTAACTAGTAAAGTCATAATCATTTCTCATAGCAACATGACTCTGTAAGAAGAAGATAGTGAAAAAATCTCCAAACATAAAACCAATTTTAACAACAATAACCTATAAATTGGACAAGAAACAAGGAAGGTATTATACTTCTATGCCAAAAAGCCACAAAAGACCGTAGATGCATTCTCCGCATCAAAGATCAAGAAGATAAAGATGCATCATCATCAACGTAATCAAAATAATCATCGACAGAAAACGACAAAGAAGAATAAAGAAAGGAACTATCAATAGAAGACGATAAAGAAAATAGGCATGTGCCAAGGAAAAAAGAAGTGGCTATCATTTAAAGCAAAAAGCAGACAAATTATTAAAATAAGGGTAAAATAATAATTCTAGTTTTGTAAACAAGGATTCTTTGTGCTATAAAAAGAACTTTTATGCTCATTTTAAAACACACGAACACACAAAAAATCCAGAGCTCTCTACTCTGAGAAATAAAAACGCTAGCATAGAAAATCCCCATTATTAACCAATAATGTTATACTCAATAAGTGTGAGTAGCTAAGAATCCCTTCAAAGTTCTTAGTTGGCCTTAAGTTGTAATAATTATCATCTTATGAATAAAATTGAGTTATGTTACTCTTTCCTAGTAAGTCAAATATTGGACATCATTTATGTACGGATGCAAAAGGTTCATCATTGTTAGGAGGGCGTTGAGATTTGAGCAAAGATGAGACATAATAGGTGTAGCAAATTGAGACGAACAAAAGGAAAGATCGTGGTGGACCTATTAAATTCAAGTATAATAATTTTAACCTTAAGCTAGTTAAGAATCTTGAATGTTTAAATATTTTCTTACATCAAGTGATAATACTGATAGACAGGAAAATGAAAACTATTTTTAAAAATAAACAACTAATTCCAAATAAAATTAAAGATAAAAATATAATTCTATTAAAAAAATTTGATAATGGATATCTCTATCATTTAAACGAATATTTTAAAGATGAGAATTATGAAACTTGTCTTGAAAATTTTAATAGATTTAATACTTTGTTAGACATATATACATATTATATTAAAGTTATCACAAGTATCATAGATCATCATGTTTCAAAGATATTGAAAAATTATTTTAGTTAAAAATATGTAAAAATAGAAGAAGAGAAATTCAACAACTTAATGTTTGGATACTACTTCTTTGAAGATTATAAGTACATTGTATGTACACAAGAAAACCTATTTGTATACTATGAATAGGATAAAATAATATGCATTCAACACATATGACTTATTAGGATAATACCCTATGAATATCAAATCATTAATATATAAATTAGAATTATTAGATTTAACAAAAGAGAAATAATTTTAAATTTTAAAAGACAATTAATAGATTCAGGATTAGAAATAAGTAATTAACATAACGAAGAATATAATATACACTGTAATTGTAATGAATATAAAAGAAAATTAGATTTATACCAACAAATAATAAGCTTTTTAGACAAATTATTGCGTTTTGCAAATAGATAAAGACAATCAATTAGATCAATATTAACCCTCGATTAAAAATTTAAAAATTTATTTCGATCCGCAAAAATTGGTATCAAAGTCAAAGAATAGTATTATAAATAATAATGAATGAAAAATTAACACCATTAAGGATTAAGGACATGATATTAACTATAAAATCTAGAAGCATTCTAGATATTTTTATAAATCTCGAAAGTATAAGTAAAGATATGTCAAACCTTAAGAGCATTTGAAATATTATCCCTAATTTGCCCAATAACGGAAGTAATTTGCTAAAAAATATCTCAATTTTAACATATAGGAACGAACGGAGGTAAAATGATGTAACAAATAAATTGAAATATAGTTAGGATTAATTAGGTGTATAATTTATAAAATATAAAAAAAATTATTTTATTATAATTATCTATACAACGTATATATCATGATAAAAATATACTAATAAAATATATTTTTAAAGTTATAATTGTATCTATAACGTATGAAAAATGATATATTTATATCAAAAATTTAAAATATTTTTATTATTATTCATACGTTATAGATGTAATTATAATAAAATAAATATTTTTGATATTTTTACAAATTGCTTTATACGTTATATATATAAAACGTAACTATAGTTAAGAATGAACAGAAGACAAGAAGACAATTACAGACGATAATGTAAATAATTATATATTATTTTATTATTTTAAAAGTAAAAAATATGTAAAATATTGGATATTTTGGAAAAAAATTCATTAATTATTTAGGTAACTATTAAATAATAAAAGGTATATAAATAACATTGAATTATACAATTGGTTTTTAAATTTTATAAATTAAAATTTTAATTTTATTTTTGAAATATTAATTTTAATATTTTTTAAAATTTATCACTCTTATTTTAAATTTAAAAATTAGACTAAATTATATTATAATAATCAAAATTAACATGTTATAAAACTTATTTTACATTTTTAACCTCTTATTTTTTAAATTTAATATATTTAGTATATTATCTTAAAATTTGAATTAAAATTATTAAAGTTTAAAAAACATAATAGACTTAATATTACTAAAAAATTAAGGGATCAATCTAATAAATTTTAACATATTTAATCAATTATTTTTAAATATGAACTAAAATTATTAAATTTTAAAAAAACATGAAGATATAATATTAAGAAAGAAAATCAAAATAATAAATTTAATAATGCAATCTATAAATAATTAAACACTTTAGGTATGTGAAATTCTATAACAGTGGTTAGAGTTTCATAATATAAATATTATGAAATTTTATAAGAAAAATCTAAAAAATTTATTTAAATTAATATAAAATTGAGAAATCTCTAACATGCTGTTTTTAAAGAAACAAATCTTTAAAAATCCGTTAATTCATAGATTTATAGGATTTAAGATCAACTGTTTTTTTCTAAATCATAATTTTTTTTTAAATATTTGCCTAGCTTAAGAAGGATGGAAACAAACCTAATTTATATCTAAGGTGAATAGTATATCACTTTATGGTATGCATACAAATTAAATTAAATTAATATAATATCTTCTTAAAAAATAAGATTTAATTTAATTCTATTCATTTTTTTTAATTTAAGTTGATACAAGTAGTTTTACTAAGAACAAGAATTTTTGTTTTTTCCAATAAGTTTTATTTATTTGTTTTTTAACTCGTATGTTATAATATTTTAATGTTAGTTTGATTATATTTTAATTAATTAAAATTTAAAATTTTAAAATTAGAATATAAGTACAAGAATAAAGAATATTGATAAATACTATTAGTGATCTGAGCCATAAAGTGTAAAAAGTATTTAAAATTAAGATAAAAAGAAAATAAAAAATAGTAAACTTAATGAATAAAATTTGCTAATTCTTACGTTCAAATTATTCATACTATGTAAATTAATTTATTTAATTTATTGAGTTAGGAAAAAAATTAAAATCAAATCAATATAATATAATTTGATTTTATTAAAATAAGAATAAAATTAAATCAATTAAAATTATTAGATTGATTTGATTCTAATAATATGAATTAGGCTTAGTTTTATTTACAAATATGTTATCACTTTAATATTATAATTATATGATTTATTTATTTTAAGTTTATTTATTGGTCTTATAATTTAAAAGTATGATTAATTAAATAAAAATTTTAAAAATTAATTTTTTTTAAAAATAAAATAGGAATTATATTTTAAACAAAAAAGAAAAAAGAAAAAAATGACAATCTGTTTCTTTTTTTTTCTTTATTTTTTTTTCTATTTCTTTTTTCTTATTACTATTTTATTAAAAAAATAAAATTAAGAGAGAAATAATAAATAAAAAACAAATTAAAGAAAAAGAAAGAGAAATGACAGAATGATGAAAGAAAGAATAAAAAGGGAGGAAAAGAGCAAATTTTTAATTTTTTAGTAATAAAATATTAATTTTATTTTATTTCAAAAAAAATTATAATTTAATTAATTGTATTTTAAAATTATAAAATTAATAAAATTTAATTAAAATATATAAATCGCTTATTTATAAAATATAAACACGTTATTTGTAAAAGTTACACCTCACTCGAATCTTAAGTGATTCAGTTTGCATTTTTAACTTATGATTTTGTCAAAATAATAAAATATAGGGACGACTGCTTTCTCTCTTTCTCCAATAAGATAAATCTGTTTTTTTTTTCCCTCTCTAATATGCTATTTTTGTGATTAATAGGTTTAAAGTATGTTAACAAAAACTAAAGCCGACCCCGTAGTTAAGTTACGGAAATGACTTTTACTATTTAGTCTATTTTCGTTAACATCTCAGTTAGGGACTCAACTCGACCCGACCATGGTGGGTAAGGTTTCAGATATACACCGTAGCTAACTTGTTGTATCATCTTCCCCTGTTTCCTCCTTTTGTCCCTTCTCATCAAAAACCAAAAATTTGCTCTTTTTTATAAATTTAATCCCTTTTATCTTCCATTATCATTGAGCTATATTCACTGATTCACACTCTCAGTTCACTAACCAAAGAAGAGAGAAAGAAATGGGCCACGATAGCTCGACGGCCCTAAAGCGAGGCTCGGCAGCTGTGTCCGCCGTACTTCCCACTTCCAGAAATCGCGCTTTACCTCGTGGTCGTCAGATCAAGAAAACCTTCAACAATCTTAAGATCACTCTCCTCTGTGGGTTCGTTACCATTCTCGTCTTACGTGGTACTATTGGAATTGGGAATCTTACTGGTTCTTCCGATCCCGATGCTCAGAAGATCGCCGAGGAGACCAATCGGATCCTAACCGAGATCCGATCTGACAGTGACCCAGCTGATGCTGACGAGCCTCCTGAATCGGATATTAATCCTAATGTGACGTACACTCTTGGACCCAAGATTTCCAAGTGGGATCAGGAAAGAAAAGCGTGGCTTAAGGAAAACCCTCAGTTTCCGAATTATGTTAAAGGTAAAGCTCGGGTCTTGTTGGTTACTGGGTCGCCTCCGAAGCCTTGTGATAACCCAATTGGGGATCATTATTTATTGAAGTCTATTAAGAATAAGATTGATTATTGTAGGATTCATGGTATTGAGATTGTGTATAATATGGCTCATTTGGATAAGGAGCTTGCTGGGTACTGGTCTAAATTGCCGTTGATTCGGCGTTTGATGTTGTCTCACCCTGAGGTGGAGTGGATTTGGTGGATGGATAGTGATGCTATGTTTACAGACATGGTGTTTGAGATTCCATTTTCAAAGTACGAAAACCATAACTTGGTGATTCATGGGTACCCAGATTTGTTGTTTGATCAGAAGTCGTGGATTGCTTTGAATACTGGGAGTTTTTTGTTCAGAAATTGTCAGTGGTCTTTGGATTTACTTGATGACTGGGCTCCAATGGGTCCGAAGGGTTCTATAAGAGATGAAGCTGGTAGGATTTTGACAGCCAATTTGAAGGGCAGGCCTGCATTTGAGGCTGATGATCAATCTGCCTTAATTTATTTGCTTATTTCAAAGAAAGAACAGTGGATGGACAAGGTATTTATTGAAAACTCCTACTATTTGCATGGTTACTGGGCAGGGTTGGTGGATAGGTATGAGGAAATGTTGGAGAAGTACCACCCAGGATTGGGTGATGAGAGATGGCCATTTGTGACACATTTTGTGGGTTGCAAACCTTGTGGCAGCTATGGAGATTATGCTGTGGAGAGATGCTTGAGTAGCATGGAGAGAGCATTCAATTTTGCAGACAATCAAGTGCTTAAATTATATGGCTTTGGACATAGAGGGTTATTGAGTCCTAAGATCAAGAGGATCAGGAACGAGACAGCTACCCCATTGGATTTTGTAAATCAATTCGACATTCGCCGTTCAGTGGATCATTAACTGAAGCCTTGAGCAGTCAATTCTTCTGTTTTTTTTCTGGGTGTAATTTAAGGTTATTGAAGGTAGTTTGTTAAATTACTGCTGATTCAAATGCCATACCATCTTTTAGTAACTTTATTGTTTTGTTGTACTTTTGTATCACTGTTATGGAAATTCGATTTTACACGAAAATAGGATTAATTTACATTGGCTGAAAACCCATTCTATTTCTTATTCAATGCTAATGAATGTTGAATGTAGTTGTGATTGATTAGAGGGAAGTTTGGTTCCTTCTGCTATTAAATCTCCCAGCATTGCTTTATTACCAAAGAAATTCTGTACAAGTTCTGTGTGTCTCTTTGGTGTGAGTTTGGAGTTTATTTGTTTTCATATAAACTTTATGTCACCAATAGGGTTTCCTTAAACAGACCAGCATTCCACTTATGTGAATCTCCATTTGTGGAATCCCTGAAAGGTTTTGTTTCATTTATCTTACTTTTTTGAGAATGTTTTATTCTAGGAGTTTGTTGTCCATCATTATTGAAGCAAATTAATTGTCTGCTACAATACCATGAGTTGAAAAAATTGTTAATATGAGACCTCCAGTTTATTAGTATGATTTACGTGTTTATGTCTTGAGATTCAGTTTCTTTCGTTTGAGTGTAGACCTGTACGAAAATTTCATATATGCTACTAAACGGTACCTTCATTCTTGTGAATAAATGTACTTCAAAAGATTTGTGAGTATACCCTGGCTATTACTGTAAGAAAATATCTCAAAACCGGGTCGTCATATTGCCAGATATTGAGCTCAGGACATTTGAGTTCTAGCCAATGTGGTGGTGTAACTGCTGCTGCAGCTTGTAGTTCAGCTCTCATTTCTCTGAATGAGTAAATAAATACCTTCCTGCAGTTCTGTAATTGATCATACAAAATAAATATGAACCTACTTTTACTTTGATGTGCTTGGCGCCTTCTGGATGATGCCTGTGAGCTTCTAGGGTTTAAGAAGAAGAACACAATCACTTGTGCGAGGCTGTTATACTCTAACGATACAGGGATACTAAATCCAGAGATGTGCTTCACTCTTTTTCATTTGGAGTCAATATGTGTTTCACTTTGTTTCAATTACTTGTTTTTCTGAAACATAATTTTATTTCCTCTTAGAACTTCAAAAGGCAACAGAGAACAACATTGATGTATCAAAACTAGTGTTAGGAACCTAACCTCATTTTTTCTCTCTTTTTAGAAGTATCAAAGATCGTTTATCATACTGCTAGACCTTTCCAGGCCATAACAGCCTTGCATAAGACAGCAAGAGTAAGACCACCGTCATGGTATCGCTGTTCCAGTAACTGGTACAACCGCAACGCTCTCGGCACTCAACTTCAATTTGCAGACTTGGGAAGCTACCCGAAGCACTCTGGTGGTTAAAGCCCTGACTTGCAAACAAATGATCTTTAAGGATTTCATTTGTTGCTAGCAGCGAACCTCCTCGTTGTAGTCCATATTATTCAAAGACAATGAAGGCGATGATGGCGGGTAACTGCCTTCATGCGGAGAGGTTTTGTGGCTTTTGAAGCCAAAGACTTTGCCATATATGGTAATATATCCTTTGCTTTGACTTAAAGAACAAAAACTAAAGATGAAAAGGAAACTTGCATTTTCTTTAAGCAATTTCATAAGGATAGATTTTGTTCAGTTGGGATGATTCGAATTTGTGGCTTAAAATGAGAGACAAATGAGTCTTATCGTCATATCACTAGATGAATCACTCGTAAATATAAATGTTAAATGCACATATTTGCATAAATTAATATGGATCTAAGTTGAATCTTATCCTATAATGTTTATTTTATTTAATAAAAAAATAAGACTTCGATGTCTTTTTTTTTTAATAAATAGTTCAAGTTGTTATTTCTATTCACCATATGATTCTATATATACAACTTATAACATATTTCCCTTTTATGTTACACTAACATAAATGTTATCTTCCTATTAATTACAACATGTTTCAATCCTATAAATGTATTACTTATTTCTCTCTCTTAAACTTTCAATCTATTTAGAACCATAAGTTTGCTTCTAAAATTCAAAAGGTTTAGAACCATAAGTTTGCTTCTAAAATTCAAAAGGTTGGGACTAGTTAGTGAATACATCTACGAATTACAGTATCTAATTTATTTTGTAATATAAGATCTCTAATAAATTAGTCTATTTCAATGTGTTTAGTCCTTACATGTTGCACATAATTTCTTGCAGTGTGTTGAGTACTAATATTATCACACAATAATTTTAATTTTCCAACGAGTTCTATTTCAATTTTTATATTTTCCAACAAGCTGATCTTTGATTGATATCTCACTAGGTGTTGAAGAAGTCGTATCTTTACAGAGAACAATAAAAAATTACAACAAAACAAACAAACAATTCAAAGAAAAAAATTCACAATCACATAACGAATCCTCCAAAGGAAACCCCTAATACCATAAAAGAACTTGAACAAGAATGTGTACAAAGAAGAGAGAAAAAGGAAATTAATAGTCTAAGTTATTTATGTTCACTATGTGATACTATACGTACGACCTGTAACCTATGTAAGGTTTATGAGTCTTGGTAATATTTGTGAACAAGATATTTAAATGTAATTTAGTTTATAGGTTCATTATTCAAGATCACTTTTCAAGTCGAAGAAAATACCGAGTATCAAATAAACACATCTAAGGTGTATTTATGTTCTTATGCACGTTAGATTTCATATTAAACACATAAGAACAATTTAGTATATAGGTTACTCGATTGATCAAATAATGTCTGGTTTGATCGAGGAGGTAGATTGATCTAATATTATCTAAGTCCTCTCAAACTTAATTTTTATATGGGGTAGATTGATTAAAGTTTTGGATTCGATCGATCGAGAACTTAATCGATTGATATACGATCAAATTCAATCTATATGGTCTTAGGTTTTATCAATCGTTGCTTGGATCAATCAAAAAAGGTTTCGATTAATCAACCTTATTGGTTTTGATCAATTGACCATATTGGTTTGATCAATCAAGTTTGATCTAGATTGATCGAGTGACGATGACTTCAATTTATAACCTAATTGTTTACTCAAGGTAAACTTGTCAATTACAATATTGTCTCTATTATATATTGCTCTATAAATTGTTTAATGCACAAAATTATAATTGGAATTTAACTTAACATTAAGGCTTTGATATTTTCTATTTAAAAACCTAACGCCTCTTGTTTTCTTTAACCATAATTGCATAAACTTGTCTAACTTAAAATTTCTCTAAATTTGTTTTGTAAAAAATATTATGTTAGGCTTTTTTATTAGTTAATCTATCAAACATTTTATAATTGTGTTTGATTGATTAACAAACCTACGTTATTTTATGATATTGTGCTTAATCATATGTTTTAGGATTTGTTAGTAATTTTGGTTTATTTGTTATTCTGTTGAATCATCTAGTTATGATTGTTCATTATTTAAGCTGCTCTAAGACATACCTTTCACTTGTCTTTTTGCACTAATGTTGTCTCTTTTGGAGAACATAAAACGTGTAAGTATACACGGTCACAAGTAATAAAATTTGATAAGTAAAGTATCGTTCCCACGGAGATTTGTTACTACAGTTTGTTGAGTACTAAAATTGTTTCCCTCTGATTTTATCCAAAACAACCGTTGATTTAGAAAAAGAAGAAAAGAGTTAACAAAATAAAAGAAATCTAGGATTGCAATTTTTCACCAAATTAATCCATTCTTATCATATTATTTTCTTTTGATTTATATTTTTTAGTACATTTAATTTGTCAACCGAAAACTTCTATTTTTATTCATACATCTCTTCCGAGCTCCGTATAAACACACCTCGTTAAATTAATTCACTATATCTCTATGAGAATTAAATTCACCAAGATTCATTACGTTCTAAGTTTTCAAATGACTACACATACAATTAGGATATATTCCTATCCTTCATCATACATGTCATTCTATTTATGAGCAATATACACACAAATGCCTCTTCCAATTTTATTTGTGTGCCACGGATCGTTTTGATAAGATTCGTAAATAATCAAAAAGCATTAAGCACAAAATAGAACGAACAAATCGAACGTCTTATAAATCTATCAAAAATAATTAAAATCAAAACTTCATAAATTTAGATCAAATGCAACCCTAGAAAAATTAAATTACTTCATTAATTAAAAATAAAATTACAATAAATACAGAAAAATTAGAAGAAGAAGAAGAAAGGAAAATTAAAACATTTCGTATCGTAAATATTTGGCATACATAGAACACAAAAGAAGCCAAAAATGACTTCTGTGTGTTCCATAGTCCAGAACCGAACAACACAAAAATTATACTCTCCAAAACTTCCCAAAACTTTTCTAAAAAAAAAACTCAACTTACAAAAAACTAAAATAAAAAACTTTTTTACTCTATCATCTTATCTCCTATTTATAACATCAAATTTTTTTTAAAAAAATACATTTAAAATATATTTTTTTAATACATGCGGACAACTAATGATGGAGAAATTAATTTAAAATTACGCGTGTGGGACAAAAATGTATCGAAACGTAAAAACTGATATCGAAAACGTAAACTGGGAACATGCGCATCGCTGCTTCTTTTTTTTAATTCACGTTGCCACGTGTCGCGATCTGATTCGCTGAAACAAAAAGTGGGACACGTGGCAACACCTCATTTGTTGCAGGAAATGGGCGCACGCAAAAATTGTCGCACGGGATTGGGGCACGCGAAACGTGGGGCAATGGTTGGAACACGTGTGAGATTCTACGCTTTTGCGTTCATCGAAATGTGCCACGCGTCCACTGATGATTCGTTCAAGGGGAAAGTGGGACACGTGGAAGACTTTAATTGGCTGGAGGGAACGATTGCACGTGGTTCAGCCGCACGCGAACACAACCTTTGGCAGACACGTAACAGACACGTGGGTCCCACCCTACACGCCGGCATACGCGGCAGGTGGGTCCTACTGGCACGCCGAGTCGCGCGATAGAAGAACTATGCACCCACTCTCCTTGGTCGGGTATGAATAACATGCGTGCATCCTAACCGTTTCTTCTTTGATCGGACGGTCCACGTTGCGCGCTTCGACTAGGGCGCGTGGCTTCTTATCACTTGCGCAGAAATTAACTTTTATTAATTGCATTTTCACCCATAAATATATTTCAAATTACATTTTAAACTTTGCTTAATTACAGTATAGCCTTTTTTCTAATTTAAACTAAATTTTAAACTTTTAATAATTGAAATTAATCCCAATTTTAATTTAAATTATATTCTTAATTTTTATTAATTCCAATTAAACACTCTTTTATTTGAAATTATATTTTTGGACACAAATTTGTAATTAAGTACGTTTTCTAAAATATATGAAAAACAGTAAATACTAATTTATTAAACTAAAATTAACTAAAAATGTTAAGAACATAGCAATTATAATTAATAAAATAGATAAAAATAACTATATAAAATACAGTTATCAACTAACTTTTTAGGTGCTAGTTGAATGAGTTTGATAACTCGTGTGACTTAAATTTATTAAAACGTTGGTCCATATTCGAAGACCTTGCTTGTGAAGATGTGAAAGAAAGCATATACTTGTAAGTATATTACTTGAGGGCATCATTTGTGACAGGTAGCTTGAGTTCTAGCATTATAAAATATATTAGTAGATAATTAGGTGGTCGGTAGACCAATGATTTTCTTTTAGGTCGTTATTATAGTCTAGGTTATTTTCACTTAAAATTATTTTTATTTTATTTTATTCATATATAATTGCATGTCTTACCATTTGTGAAATTTAAATTTGACATAATTTGATTAATTATTTATTCATACTCTCTAATTAATTAGATCTATAACATAAAAACTTTCAATTGGTATCAGAGAAAACACTTGATATACTTAGTGTAGTTTCTAGGTATTTTTTCCCCTAAATGTGTAAGAGCCATAGAAAAGAATATAATACTAGTTTAAATGTAAAAATAGAAAAGTTAAATGAACAACTTAAGACATATGAAAGGTTTTCTAATAAATTAAAATAAGAGAATAATATTTTACAAGAATAAAATAATGCTTTGAATTTGAGTCTTACAAAAAAATAACAAGATTGTTGCAGATAATAAACAATTAGTGCAAGAGCTCAAAGAATCATGTGAAGCTGTGAGGTTAACCATTAGAGGTGAAAAGCTCAACAAAGTTCTTGATTATGGAATATCTTTTGGAGACAAGAGAGGGCTAACTGTGTAGATGAAGATTCTACGTCATCATCTTTAAAAAAATGAGTTTGTAAAACCTTCAAACCCTTATTCTTCATAGGTATACAACTTTAACATAAAAAACTACTGTTGTAAGGCCTTTTAACTCTATAGTTATTAATTATGCACAAAGAACTGTTGCACCTATAATTAATAAAAAAAAATTGTATTAGATTGTCATCATTATGGTAAGAAAAGTCATATTAGGTCAAATTGTAAATTTTTGTTGACTGTTTCCCATGTTGTTAATCCTTTCCATGCTTCTAGTTATATGACTCATAATTATACCTAATAATTATACTACAAACTATGAAGTTGTTGGTTCAAAGAAATAATTAAAATTCAATACATTTAATTCTATAACTAATTATCATCATCCTACTATGCGTGTTGCATCCTTATTTAGAGAGAATGTAAAATCTAAAGGTAAGTCTAAGAACATGTTAATGACAACTAAGGTAGTTGATTTTCAATCCAAAGATTTACATAAATCAAAATTCAAGAAAGTTTTGGTTAGAAAATATTGTCTCTTTTCGGTCACTTGATTGTCCTTTATTATTCATCTTGTTACTTTTGTTTAAATGCTTAATGAACCTTAGGTGAGCATCTTTAGTTTATTTATTTTTATTGATGTTTATTTAGTTTTAATAAAATAAAATTAAAAGTTAAAAACTAAAAAGGGGGAGTAAACTTGCTTTAACATTGAAATGAACTTTATGTACTACTCTCATGTTATTTTAATTATTTTGATTGGCTTTACATTGTACAAATTGATGTTTTGACTTGTGCATTTACATATTTTTCACATATGATGATTGATGTTGATATGAACTTATTTACACACTTATTGGACAAATATGCATGTCATGCTTGAAGTTTATGATTGATATTGTGAGATTTTAGGGCTTATGTTAACCTTAACTATAAAATTGTGTTGAGCTCTATCTTTCACTTTATAAAATGTTAATATAGAAAGACATCTAGTTTTAAGAAGATTACCTATTGTAATGTGTGAAGCTACTGTAGTGAGCGAAAATGACTACCTCACAACTAGTATGAAAATCATCATATTATGTTATTGGCTCATACACATTTCCTTAAAAAAATTACAATAAAGAAAAATGAAAAATATAAAATAATTGTATGCACAAAAAAACGCAAATGACTATATAAAAAAATACCTCTTGTAAAAAAATAAATAATAAGAGAGAATAAAAGAAAGATAATTAAGTTCTTATTTGATAAGTAAATTTTATTTTGTGCAAGTAAAAATTAAACTGTATTTTTCCATGATAAGTGATACTATTTTTTTTTTTGAAATTTTCATAAATGAACATAAATGAGCAAATTGACATACTATTGTAGTTCTAATACATATTTTACTTTTTGTGATTATCAATATGTTACTATCTATATTAGTATATTTGTGTGTCTTATTTACATATATCTATGTTGTCAATAGATAGTCACGCTTTGAATAAAATAAATTCCATCATTTGGGTATTTTGTTATAGTCATGTTTAGCTAAGTCTACTAAATTTATTTAAAAAAAAGTTTCTTTATTTCTTCATATGATAAAAATGGGAGTTAGTTATTGAGTTTTAATTGAAAATATATAAATGGGGAGATTTATTTGATGTGAAGAGTTATTAATTGAAAAAAATTAAAAAATTTCTTTAGGAGAGATTACATTTAGGGGGAGAATATATTTTGTGTTCAAGTTTATTCACATAGGAGGAGTAATACTTAAATGTTCTATCTATTGTTACTCATTATTGATATCTGTTTATTCAATTTTCTATTATTATATACATCAAATTAATAAACAATGAGTCTTTTGGGACAAGTTATGTACCTATTTGTGTTTTCATTTTTCAGTATAAATATGAGATGTTAAGATTCAAGCGAGGGTGGTTTAGATTATAAAATAGTTTCACTATGTAAAATGTATATTTTCTATGAGTATGATGTATTGAGAGAGATGTTTTGTCACATTAATATTTCAAGAGGAAAATTGTAAGGTTTATGAGTGTTAGAGATATTCAAAAACAAAACATTTAAATGTAATTTAATTTCTAGACTCATCATTTAAAATCATTTTTCAAGTCGAAGAAAACTATCGAGATCAAATGAACACATCTTATGTATATTTATGTTTTTATGCACGTTAAATTTCATATTAGACACATATGAACAATTTAGTATGTAGGTTACTCCATTGATTGAGTAATGTTTGGATCAATCAAAGAGGTAGTTTGATCGAGCATCAATCCACTACGATCTAAGTCATCTCAGAATTAATTTTAATATGGCGTAGATTGATCAAAATTTTGGGTTCAATCGATCGAATATTAGATTGATCGAGGTATGATCGTACCTAGTCTCAGGTTTTATTAATCGTTATTTATATCGATCGAAAAGGGTTTTGATTGATCGACCTTATTGGTTCGATCGATCGAGCGGCAAGGGCTTCAGCCTATAACTAATTGTTTACTTGAGCCAAACTTGTCAATTACAATATTGTTCTTATTCTTTACTCTTCCGTGAATTGTTTAATATATATATTTGTAATTGGACTTTAACCTAGCATTATAGCTTCAATATTTTTTTATATAAACAACCTAATATATATTTTTTTAACCATAATTGCATAAACCTTTACAACTTAAGTTTTTTTTTAAATATGTTTTGCATAAACTATTATGTTAGAATTTTTTATTAGTTAATCCATCAAATATTTTATGGTTGTATTTGATTGATTAACAAGTTTACATTATTTGTAATATTGTGCTTAATCATCTGTTTGATGGTTTGTTAGTGATTTTGGTTTATCTGCTATTATGTTAAATCATTTAGATAAGATTGTTCATTGTTTAATCCGTTTTAGGATATACCTTATACTTGTCTTTTTGTTCTAATTTTTCAAGTGTTAGTTGAATGAGTTCGATAACTCGTGTGACTTTAGTTTATTGGAACATTGGTTCGAATCCTAACATGTTAGACTGTAAAAGAAAGTAGAGACTTGTAAGTATGTTACTTATGGGAATTGTCTATGACAAGTAATTTGAGTCCTAACCTTGTAATTGAATATTTTTTTATATTGGATAATTAGGTGGTCCGATGGACTGATAGTTTTCCTCTTAAGTTGTTGTTGTGATCTATGTTATTTCTACCTAAAATATTATGTATCAATCTTTATTTATTTTTACTTATTTTTATTTACACATGATTAAATATCTAATATTTGTGAAATTTATTTAATATAATTTAATTAATTACTTATTCATCACTTTGATTAATTACATTCGTAACATAAAAACTTAAACCTATTTTCATTTTCTAATAAATTCTTATTAAATTACAATACACGTGAGTTCAATAACTTGAATAATTAATAATTCTCGTTATTTTTTTAAATTTAAATTTATCTTTATTTTTTATATTTTAAAGTTCAATAAAATTATTCTTATTTAAATTTAATAGTTATGAAATAAGTTGTTAATGAATTATATTATTCTATTATTTACATATAATATTTAATTTTTTTATTTATCAATTTTATTTTTTTAATTTATCCACTATATCTTATAATTTATATAAAAAATTTCTTATTTTATTTATATAAAATATAATATTTTTAGTATTTTTAATATATAAAATAAGAAAAAAAACTAATATTATAAAATTATTGTTGATAAAATTATTATTTTTATTCTCTCCCGTTCTAATTCAAAATGTTTACTTTTTAAGTAACAAAAATTTATTTTCTTCTAATTTGAAAATTGAGTGAATAACCAATATTAAAAGTAATTATATTATTATTATAATTCCCTTTTATTATTATAATTCTCTTTTCTATGGTAGGAATTTTACTTGTAGTTAATCAAAAGTCACTCAAACGCATCCAAAAATTATTATAAAAAAAAGCATCCAAAAATAAACTCGAGTAGTAGTCCAAGCAGCATTAACTTTTAAAAAGAAAAAAATAAAAAATAAAATAATAAAACTTAAAATTTATAATTATAAAAACATTTAATTTATATATTTTTATTATTAAAAAAATTTTAAATTATGAACATTTAAAAGCATTAAATATTAAATACTATTAATTTAAAATATTATTTTTATTATTATAAATTAAATTATTATTATTTCATGTAATTTGAAAAAAAAGGAACTTGTCCACTGTACGACAGCAACTGCTCTTTTCATTGATAATCAAGTTAAGGTATTCTACCTAGGGGTGAGCAAAATATCCGATCAATCTGATCAATCCGAAAAATCCGATAAAATTAAGTGGTTTCTATCCGAAGTCGGATCGAATTCGGATTGGATTTTATCAATCCGCTCGAATTCGGATTCAGATTCAGATTAGAAATATTCAAATCTGTATAATCCGATTCGATCCGATATATTTAATATATTATTTAAAAATATATTTATATATATATATATATAATTATTTAACCTAACCTAAATAGCTGCCGTATATCTAAATCTTAACCCAAAACCTAATATATTTTTCTGCTGCCTCCATCTCTCTCCCTGCCTACCTGCCTCCATTGTTAAGTGCTTTTCTGCTTCTCTGCTTCGCCACTGCTTCTGCTTCTCTGCTTCGCAACTGCTTCTCTACTGATCGTGCTTCTCTGTTTTTGCTTCTCTACTTCGCAGGTGCTTCTGCTTCTCTGTTTCGCAGGTGCTTTTGCTTCTCTACTTCGCAGCTGCTTCTACTTCGTTCTGCCGCCGCTCGCTTTGCCGCTCGCCATGCACGCCGCTGCCGCCATCGCGCCGCTTTCGCTCGCCGCTGCCGTTCTTCTTCTTTGCCGCTGCTGCTTCTTCTGCTGCTGCTCGCTGTTCGTTGTTCTTCATCATCCTTAACAAGAAGGTTATATTTTTTGATGACATTATAAGAAAACTTTGAACGGTCATAACTTTGTGTTGTGAGGTCTGTTTTGGACGAATTTTTTTATGATTCCATATAACTTTTCGATATCTAGGCACACCAAACTGTTAAAGGCGATTTTTCCAGAGTTTTTCCCTAAAAATGCTGTTTTCCCCAAAAATGCTGTTTTTCATGCTTTAATTGAGCTATAACAATTTTTAAAATACTTTTAAAATATTGAGATCTATCGTGGCTTGGTGGAACAAATTTCACCATTGTAGTACATCATGGTTATTTACATAATTATAAAAATCAATATCATAAAACATTGTTTTATAAATGGTGCATGTTAATTGAACATTTCATTCGTATTATTAAAGTTTTAGTTATATTATATATAAATGTTCAATACATATTTTAAATCACATGAAATTAAACATGTCCAACATCACCCCACGTCTATGTGCACATTTTTACAATTATTTATTGCAAATGTCTAATATTTTTTTCTACAACTATACAGATGGTTTTAGATAAAGATAATGATACACTTTATGTGATTGAAGAAGTAAATAAAGATGAAAGTGCAACACAACCAACTCAAGAAGAAGATTCTGTAAGTACTCCAATTCCTGACCTATGCATTGCTTCTAAAGAAGAATGTAAAAAAGTTTCCTCTAGATCTAGTAGTAAAGCATGAGCTCATTTTACTATAGAAGGGGTAGGGCAACATCGTAAAGCTATATGCAAATATTGTAAGAAACAATATAAGTATGTGTCAAGCAAATCTGGCACGTCAAATTTGCTTGCACACATTTCCATTGGATGTGATAAGTTTTCCGGTAGAGTTCTTAAGAAACAAAAAACTTTAGCTTTCCATAAGGAAGGAAGTCTTGTACCTCATAGTTTTAATGTTGAAAGATGTAGAGAAAAATTGGTAAGGATGATAATAAAAGATGAATTGCCATTTATTATCGTAGAAGGTGAAGGATTTAAGGAGTTTATTGAAGAGTTACAACCTTTGTTTAAAATTCCTTCTCGGTGGACTATTGCAAGAGATTGCTTGAATTTGTACGTTACTGAAAGAGTAAAATTAAAAGAGTTGTTGAATAGAACTAGTAAAAGAATATGTCTTACCACTGATACATGGACATCTTGTCAGAATTTATGTTATATGTGTTTAACTGCTCATTTTGTTGATAATGGTTGGAATTTACAAAAGAGAATCTTGAACTTTTGTCAAGTTCCAAATCATAAAGGTAATACACTTGGTAGAGCGATTGAAGCATGTTTGTTAGATTGAGGCATTGATAGGATATTATGTATTACAGTTGATAATGCAAGTTCTAATGATACTGCACTTACTTATTTGAAAAAATGCGTTAATGGTTGGGGTAATGCAATTTTAGAATCAAAACATTTGCACATGCGATATGGTGCACATATTCTGAATTTAATTGTTGAGCAGGGTTTGAAAGAGTATAACATATCAATAAATAGGATTCGTGCTGTTGTAAGATACGTGAGAGGATCACCAATTAGACTACAAAAATTTAAGAGTGCTGCTGAAATGGAAAAATTCTCTACTCAAAAACTCGTTTGTTTAGATGTTACGACAAGGTGGAATTCAACTTATTTGATGTTGGATTCTGCAACTTATTTTCAAAAAGCATTTGAAAGGTTAAAGATCACTGATTTGGGATACTATCAAGAGTTTTGTCGAGGTGAAATTAAATAAGCTCCGACTATAATGGATTGGGATAATGCTAGACATTTTGTCCAATTTTTGAAAGTTTTTTATGAAGCTACATTAATGTTTTCTGGATCTTTATATGTGACTTCTAATTTCTTCTTGGATCGTATTTGTTTTATTCATGATCAACTTGATATGTGGAGTAAATGCGAGGATTATATTATGATGAAGATGGCTAGTGATATGAAGGTAAAGTTTGACAAATATTGGGGAGGAATATCTAAAATGAATATGATGTTATTTGTGTCTGTTTTACTTGATCCTAGGCATAAAGAGTGTTCTTTACATCTAAGTTTGTTAGAATTGTGTAATGGGGATGAGATTGAGGCTTCAATGAGTTCTAAAAGGGTAAAAAAAACTTTGGAAGATATGTACGAGAAGTATCATAAAGCGTATTTTCCCTCAAACATAGAAGAATCTTCTCAACCTTTAGAAATGGGTACAAAAGGTTTTGGTTTAGAAGCAGATGCATTCCAACTTTATGCTTCTCGTAAGAGAAAGCATTTAAAAGAAGTTCATACTATGGAAAACAAATCTGAAGTGGAAAAATACTTACATGAAGCATTGGTTGATATGGATGATGAGAAATTTGATCTTTTAAGTTGGTGGAATGTTCATTCCTCAAGATTTAAGATTTTGTCTTTGATAGCTCGAGATGTATTGGCCATACCGGTATCTACCGTAGCATCTGAATCTGCATTCTCTACTGGTGGTCGTACAATAGTCCATACAGGAGTTCCTTATCTTCTAAAACTGTACAATCTTTAATTTGCACTCAAAATTGGATTCGTTCATCTCCAATCATTAATATCCAAGAGTCACTTGATGAAATTGAAGCTCTAGAATTAGGTATATTTCATAAAACTTTCAAATATATATTTCAAATATATATAGATTTATTTGTTATCAAATATATATTATTATGTTTATTAGCTCATTATTTATGTATATTTTTAACTTTTTAATTTTTCATTGTGCAGATATTCTTGATGGTATTGGTGACTTAAACCTTGAATGATTATCAAAAAGAGTTGTTGTTATTAATGTTCGTAGAGTGAAGTTAATTTATGTAATTGCTATTTAATTTTTTGGAGTTAAATTATTACTATGTATATTTGGAGTTAAATTATGTAATTAATGTTTAATTTTTTCTTTTTGATTATTTTTGTTGAATTATTTTTAATCACTTTGTCACTTACTTTTTTAATTTGTATGAAAAATATTTTTATTTTAGATTTTTTTATTATATGTAATTTTTCATTTTATATGTTGAAATTAAATGAGATTTGGATTTGTTCGGATTGACATTTATAGCGGTTCCAATCGGATTGATATTTCATAATTTTTTTATTTATGTAATTTTTTTAATAGATTTAAATTAAATTTTTGGATTTAATAATTTTCGAATTGGATCGGATTCGGATTGACTTAAAATTAGCAAATTCAGATTTGTTCGGATTGGCATGTACAACGGATTAGTTTCGGATTGAATAATTTTTGGTTTAAATAATTTTCAGATCGGATCGGATCGGATCGGATTCGAATTGACTTAAAATTGGCGGTTTCGAATTTGTTCGGATTGGCATGTACAGTGGATCGGATTCAGATTGAATAATTCATAATTTGCTTCGGATCGGATCGGATTCAAATTGACCTAAAATTTACGGTTTCGAACTGATGCTCACCCTAATTCTCCCCACCCTCCGACTTATTATTTTGTCTTTATTACCAAAAGACAGACATGTTTGACATTTTAGAAATGGGGCAAAACTCAAAATATGATAATGGATATGAATATGCGATAGAATTGAATATTTTTATTTTTCAATTTTATATACAAAAGTGTTAGAATCCAAAGTAAAGGAGATTTTTTTGAAGCACAGTCGTAACAAAGAGATTCAATTTTGGAATTCAACACAACTATTAGTTAATAATTGAAATATCTATAATATCGTACATATTTTTGTTTTTACGCATCTTATTATTTAAACATAATATTTATATTTTTAAATTAAAATATTATAATATTATTAATAAAAAATCGTTATAAAAAAATATTTTTAATCAAAATATTATAGATATTGTAAATACTGTCTTGATAAATTAACCTCACGTTCCTCTACATGGTCCTTGGAAAAAAGTACGGATAAAATAATCATATTAGAAGTATATAATATTGACCTGTTAAGAAATATATTTATGTCAAAATATTTCTAAATTATTAAAATTGTTAAAATATTTTAAAAAAAATATATTGCGTTAAATATTATGGTTTCTGTTGTATTCAGAATTTTATTTTTTACTAATTGTTTCTACTTTAGACAAATTTTCGTCAATATTAAGAATTTATTTTTTTATTAAAGATTAAAATTTATATATATCAACAAACACAGATGTTTTTATACGACCTACCCAATGAAAGAGCAAGGGGTAACTTTGGTACATAGAAAAGAACAGGGAGGTGACCATTAGGACCAGCTACCAGTGTTTGTCTGAAAACTCAAAGATCGGGTAAAGCTCGGAAAGAAGCTCCTTCATATTTGGAAAAACGCTGTAAGCAAATTCCGACTGTAATTACCAGTATTGTAGTCGTTTAGTCAAATACAGAAGCATTTACTTATTGTCAAAGCTCACAATATGTTTGAATTTCTCACTCAACTTTTTGAAAATTCTTGACCTTCCTTTTCCCATTTCCCCCTCAAATTTTTAGTAAATCCGTAGCTTTCTTGGACTTATCCCCAAAGTCAATCGTATGTAAATTATGAAATTTTTTCTGATTAATCGTTGTTTGAGTTGCTTGTAGCTATTAAGTTAATAGCTCTCATTTATCGGTTGGTAATTTGTTCATAAATTAGAAGGTAAATTTTATTGTGTTTGGCGATCCGCAAGTATTTAGTTTTTGCTTGTTTCAATTGATCAGATTATTGGTGAAGCTTTTCAAGGTTCTGTTGCAGAAAATGATTGTCTCTGCTCTTTTAACGTCCGTGGGGATCAACTCAGCGCTATGTGTTCTGTTCTTTGGATTGTATTCTATATTGAGGAAACAGCCAAGTAATCATGAAGTTTATATCCCACGCTTGCTGGCTGAAGGAAAATTAACGCAGACTAGTTTCAATTTGGAAAGGCTAATACCTTCAACAGGATGGGTCCAAAGTGCATGGATGATGTCTGAAGATGAACTGTTGGCATCTTCAGGGCTTGATGCTGTGGTTTTTATGCGCCTTATTACCTTCAGGTATTATGGCTTTTAGCAAGGAAGTCAAATTTTAATTGTTAAATCAATTATCTTTTCTAATTTGAGTGAGTAATTGTGTCAAAATCAGATTTGTACATTTTGATCATATAATGCTTATTTTCCCCTTTTCTATTACTTCTTTAAATGTAGAAAAGGTAAAGGGATGATAGATCAGTGTGTTTCCTTCAATCTGCAATACCTCCTTAGGAAACAATTATACCAAATTTTATATCCATTTTTTGGTGCTTGATTATATGCCCATGTTTCGCCCACTTATGCACTTAGCATCTATGTGATAGCCCTATTATCAAACAATCCTCACCATGATCATTGTAGATGCTAACAGTAGTCCATGCTGATGTAATGAAGATGATGTCTATTTTGTCAAAAAAATATTAGTTCTTCTAGATCTGAATCATTTGATGTGGTTACGCACCTAAATGTTAGATATAACCTTCTTCACTTTCTTCTTTGTGGATAATGGTACATGTAATTGTCATCATTTCTTTACGGTTGCTATTAGGCTTTCCCTTTGTCAATTGTTCATCCTGAAATCAATGTTTTTACTAGCAAGTTATTTCCTCCCATACAGTTAACTTTCATATGATCTATTTACAGTTATATATTTTTATATGATAACTGCAGTTTGAAGGTATTCTTAGTTGCTGGGATTATTGGAATTTTTGTTCTTCTTCCAGTAAACTGCACAGGTGATCAGCTTCACGATGTTGACTTTACAAATCTATACAATAATTCCTTGGATGTTTTTTCCGTTTCAAATGTTAACAGTGGCTCAAAATGGTAAGTTTGCCTCAAACTTTGATGTTTTTCTTTTTAATGCTACAAGATCAAACTTTGATTTTATGTACTCTAATATAAATACTCTTCAGTTAGTTATATGAGGATAGAAACAGAAAATCAGTGAAGTATGGAGGTTATATGCAGTTAGGATTCTTAGGAATAAGATTCTATTCTAGTTTGAAACTTGGAATTTTTTTCTCTTCATTATTATTAATCATGTTAGGGAGGTTAATAGCTTTAGCATTTTTATAGTTTCTTGCCAAGTTTATATGTTCTTAGCGAAACTAGTGGTATCTAGCATTTCTCTACAGGCTTACAAACATATGTCTATATTTTTACGGTATATATGTATGACCGAATCATATTTCCTGGTATAGATATCTATTTTTTGTATATATTTCATATGATACTTATACATTCTATGTAAGGAATAAGTTTTATCTTTTATGACAAGCTGATTAGTTTGTTCTTTCTTAGAGATGAGCTATTTTTCACGTCCTGCATCCTTTGGGTGGATTGATGTTCAGCTCCATACTCAATCTCTCTGTTTTTTTAAAACCCGAGAAGCCATTAAATTTAGAACGTAATTCGTAATATGGATTTGAGTTCATCATACGACTAAGTTTGGGCAGTAACTCATTTTGTTTTATATTTGGCAGGTTGTGGGTTCACTTTTCTGCTGTATATGTTGTAACAACATTTATCTGCTATCTACTTTATTATGTAAGTAATTTTTTCACTCTTCTTGGATATTATATCCAAAACTTGGAGGAGATGTAGGCATGTCCTACACTATCCATATTATATTTTCTTTAAAACATTCTGTAGCTTTTGATTTGGACAACAATGCTTATAATTGACTATGAATTTAATGACTTGAATTTAGTCAAGCATATGTGGAAGTATCAGAAATAGAAGAGCCTAGGTGTTGCAATGAAGGTTATCCAAGCTTTTGCCCAGTTTCAATTTTGGGTTGGGCCCAGTAATAGAAGAACCTAGGAGTTTTATGAATTTGAGGGGGATTGAGATCGAGTGAAGCTCTGGGATTTATGCCCAATCTTCCTTATATGATTACGCTGTCCTAAATTAATATTCAAAGTTGTGATGAGAACTGAGGCAAGGTTAAACTGAAGTTCATATAGTTTGATTAATGAAATTGCTGCGTTGGAAATTAAATTTGATAGGTTAAGTTACCCTTTTCTAAGTCTATGTCTATGCGTTCAGAGCATATTTTTCACTTTAACATCTATTTCAATAAGAAGAAATCTGGCTTTATGAAAAAAGAAAAAAATGCATATAAATATTAAAGACATATTTTATGATTGTTGGGCTTTTGCACGAACATGATCATAAGCTATCTTACATGCTTTTGTTCATGAGCCAATATGAGTCAAAATGTTGCCTTGCTCAAGCAGAGTATATGCCAAGAATGTCAAATTTTTCGTTTAATTTGTAAACAAGAAAACACGAGAAACTACTCAAGCAATCCAGATTTGAGCTTGGCATGACATGCTTTGTTATATGCAGCCACAAGTTTAACTATGGATTGAATTTTATCTAATTTGCAGGAATACAACTATATTTCTTCAAAAAGAATGGCTTATTTTCATTCATCCAAACCTCAACCACATCAGTTTACAATCTTAGTTCGCAGTATCCCTGTTTCCCTTGGCAGCAGCGTCAGTGAAAGTGTGGACAATTTTTTTAAAGAGTATCACCCTTCAACATATCTTTCACATATTGTAGTTCGTCGAACACACAAACTTCGAAGCCTCGTTGTAAGTATTTTATCTAATGTCTTTGTCTGCCTTCTTTCTGTTATGGACTGTACAAAAACTAAGTAGTAAACATTAACATCAAAACTGATTTTCAGTTGCAGGGTTGATAATATGGAATTGAAAGGTGAAACTTTATTCAACCTAACTTAAAAAGAAGCTATAATTTTATTTTTAAAAAAATTCGCAAAGTTTGAACCTTAGAGTTACATGAATGCATTGTTGACCCAAAGGGAGGGAAAGGGAGAAGAAAGAAAAAGCGAGAAGAAAGAAAGGAAAGAGAGAGGGGGGGAGAAGAGTTACATGAATGCATTGATATACATTAAATTTCTATTTAGAAACTGAAGAGTTAAGTGTTTGATCTAATGTAGTTAAGTGTTTGATCTAATGTGTATCATAATAATATAAATGGGATAGTGACCGTGGCCCCTTTATTTACACACTAAATCTCACACTACGTCCTAGCCATTAGATCTTTGAGTGAGGTGCTATATAGGTCCCTTAGATTAAATTATTTGTGTCATTTAGTCCCTTAGATTATAAATTGTAGACTTTCAGAGAATATTATTAGTGTTGTACATGCTGTAAAACTAGTGTAAATCAAGCTGTAATTTAATTGTTGATATCAGTTGTTATATTCTTAGATTAGTGGACATTTGTCTAATATCTTATTCCTATTTATAGTGTTGTATTATAGTGTTGTAAGATAATCAGAATTAACAGAGAATAAAGAGTAAGAATATACTCTAGTTTATCTCCATCATCTCTCGTAATATAAACTTCATGGTATCAGAGCATTTTTGAAATCCAATTTTGATATCTCACCAATTCTGTATCTAATTTGAGCTCAAATTTGTATCCAAGAGTAGTGCAAGCATTCTTAGAAACTGGAATTTTGCAACATCAGCAGAGTAGCTTCTGCTTGGGTTTTTTAGTTCTCAGCCCAGTCATCGCGAGTTCCATCTCTGCTCAGACCAGGCCATCTTCGCAAGCCATTACCCACAGCTTGCCGACCACCCAAAATCGCGAGACATCAGTCATCCAATCTTGCGAAACTCAGGCACCATCAGACCGTCTGTCCATCGTCGTCACCGACCGTCTGTCCATCGTCGTCACCGACCATCTGTCTATCGTCGTCGCCGACCATCTGTCCTTCGTCGTCGATCATCTGGTTCATCGTCATCGCCATTTGGTTTAGTCAGTAAGTCCCACAAATCTCAGTTCCAAAATTTGCTCCTATATTTGCATTCTGTTTCCAATATGCACTGCATTCTGTTTCTATATTTGTGATTTAACCTAACCCAGCCCATTCAGTCCAACCCGACCCATCTAGCCCAACCCGGTTCAGCCCAACCCAACCCATTAACAAATTTTTGCCCAGTCCAGTAATAAATTTCAGCCCAATAATAAATTTCAGTCCAGCCCAACCCAATAATAAATTTCAATCCAGCCCAACCCAATAATAAATTTCAGTCCAACCCAATCACAAATTTTAGCCCAACTAATCTAATAACAAATTTTAGCCCAACGCCCAAATCAACCTACATATAAACCCCACTTAAAATAACACTAATGGCCACAGGAAAACCTGTAATTATTGGTTCCACAGAAAACAATCTTCTGCCCATCACTAGTCACAAATTAAATGGGCACAATTATCTTCAGTGGCCTCAATCTGTCATGATGTTTATATGTGGAAAAATGAAAGATGACTATCTCACTAAAGATGTCGTAGCCCCGAACAAAGACGATCCGCAGTACAGAGCATGGAAATCTGAAAATAATATGGTGATGTCTTGGTTGATAAATTCTATGACAAACGAGATTGGAGATAACTTTCTTCTCTACAAAACTGTCAAAGGAATATGAGATGCCATCAAAGACACTTATTCCAGTTCTGATAACATGTCTGAACTATTTGAGATTGAAAGCATACTCCATGATCTTCGTCAAAGAGAGTTATCAGTTACCCAATACTTTAACTCTCTCACTCGATATTGGCAGCAATTAAACCTCTTTGAGGTTCATGAATGAACATGTCCAGCAGACAGCATCTTGTACGAACAGATTATTGACAAGAAAAGGGTTTTCAAATTTTTATTGGGGCTCAATAAAGATCTTGATGATGTGCGCGACAGAATTCTAGGAACAAAACCCTTGCCCAACATTCGTGATACCTTCTCCGAAGTTCATTAAGATGAGAGTCGTAAAAAGGTGATGATGGGTCCTCAATCTATCATTTCCGTGACTGGAGAAGGATATGCACTTGCTATTCGAGGACACCAGCACTCTTATATTGTAGACAACCGTCCTCGTAGAGAAAGACCTTGGTGTGATCACTGCCGTAGAACTGGTCATACTAAGGAAACCTGTTGGAAAATTCATAGAAAACCAACTGATTGGAAACCACCCTCCACACAGCACATGAACAAAGAAAGTTATGGAAAAACTGTCTCCAAATCTCATAGAACTACGTCCCCTGAATCTGTTTTGTTTAGCAAGGAACATATTGATCTCCTCCAGAAATTATTTGGACAGTCCTTACCCACATCATCTGCCACTATAGCTCAATCAGGTAACACTCTAAACGCTCTTGGTGTGAAACAGGTTATGAGACCATGGATTGTTGATTCAGGTGCTTTAGACCACATGATGGGTGATGCTTCTCTTCTCATAAATCTTAAAACCTACCAAAATGGCCACACTGTCAGAATTGTCGATGGTTTAGTATCAAAAGTAACCGGAGTTGGTTCAACTAAAATTTCAAACTCCTTTATTCTAGATTCTGTCCTTCTTTTTCCCACACTTGATTGTAATCTTGTATCCATTACTAAACTCACCCGTGATAAAAATTGTATGGTTAAATTTGTTCATAACCTATGTGAATTTCAGGACTTGGATTCAGGGAAGATGATTGATAGTGCTAAAGAATGCTCGGGATTCTATCTCCTACGAAGTGAAGACCCTCTAGCAATACAAGCCCTCCAAGCTGTATCCGAAGTTTCTTCTCAGAATAAAATTTTGTTAAATCTTAATTCCAATAATGATGGTGAAATCATGTTGAATCACTATCGCTTAGGTCATCCTAATTTCCTGTATTTACAAAAACCTTTTCCTTCATCCTTTAGAAATAAAAATTCAAAGGATTTTCAATGTGAAGTATGTCAATTTTCAAAACATGTTAAAACTTCATATCCTCATCTTCCACATAAAAGGTCACATCCTTTCTCGTTGATTCACACTGATATTTGGGGACCTTCTCGAATCAAAAACATCACAAGAACACGTTGGTTCATTTCATTTGTAGATGATCATACTCGACTCACTTGGTTATTTTTAAAGAAAGAAAAATCTGAAACAGGTCAAATTTTTAAAAATTTCAATACCATAATTCAAACCCAATTTCAAACGAAAATCCAAGTATTGAAATTTGACAATGCTAAAGAATACTTTGCTTCCACCCTTACTGATTATCTATTAAGTCAAGGGATTGTCCATCTAAGCTCTTGTGTTGACACAACTCAACAAAATGGGGTGGCTGAAAGGAAGAATAGGCATCTTCTTGAGGTCGCTAGATCCCTCATGTTCACAACTCATATCCTTCAACATTTTTGGGGGGAAGCTATTCTTACAGCTACCTATCTTATCAATAGGATGCCCTCTCATGTTCTCATATTTAAAACCCCTATCAATACTCTACTTGAGTCATACCCACACACCAAAATCGTGTCCCACATTCCCTTTAAATTTTTTGGATGTTCTGCTTATGCCCATGTACATCATAGAGGTAAACTTGATCCCTGAGTCATCAAATGCATATTCATAGGATATTCATCGTACTAGAAAGGATACAAATGCTTCTCTCCTATCACCAAACAATTCTATGATACAATGGATGTCACATTTTTTGAACAATATCCATATTATTCCAAACCTACCATTCAGGGGGAGAACATAGGCAATGAATACCAGCTTTGGAATAGCATAACCACTCAGTCTCCCACAAATCCTATCTTGCAAATTCAAGAGAGTGAATCATTGTCTCAAATAAATACTCTTAATAATCCCAATGAATCCTCAAGTTCTCTACCAATAGATCCAAACTTCTCTGTCCCAAACAATGATCTTCTTGTCTACTCTAGGAGGAAAACAACTCAAGAAAGAGCGGAGAAACGAGTATATCTTGAGCCAGTCCAGGAATCCAACCCGAGTACAGGTCACTCCGACAATTCACAAGATAACATCCCTGAACCTCTTATTATTGAGTTACCTCCTAATGATTTGAATTTGCCAATTGCTATAAGGAAAGGAGTAAGATTTTGCACAAACCACCCCATCTACAACTTTGTTTCCTATAAAAATCTCTCACCAAGTTATAAGACATTTATCAGCAACCGTGATCAGATACAAGTTCTAAATTCCGTTCATGAAGCATTTCAGGTACCTGAATGGAAGATAACTATTTGTGAAGAACTCAGTACCTTAGAGAAAAACAAGACTTGGGAGATCACAGAACTACCATCGGGAAAACAAGTTGTTGGGTGTAAATGGATCTTTACAATCAAACACAAAGCAGACGATAGTATAGAAAGACTCAAAGCTCGCCTTGTGGCTAGGGGATTCAGACATATGAGATTGACTATCAGGAGACTTTTGCACCTGTAGCAAAGCTCAACACTATTCATGTTCTCTCCCTAGCATCTAACTTGGATTGGCCTTTCTACCAATTAGATGTCAAGAATGCATTCCTTAATGGTGATCTTGAAAAAGAAGTCTACATGGACATTCCTACTGGAATTGAATCTCTTGTTCCAACCAATAGAGTCTACAAACTTAAGAAATCTTTATATGGATTGAAACAGTTTCCACATGCTTGGTTTGATAGGTTCTCTAAAGTTCTAAAGAGATATGGGTACAGTCAATGCCCAGATCACACATTATTCGTCAAACACTTCTCCAATGACAGAATAGTTATCCTAATTGTGTACGTAGATGATATTGTTCTAACATGTAATTCTACAATTAAGATGAATAAACTCAAAGAATTCCTTGCCAAGGAATTTGAGATCAAAGATTTAAGCAATCTCAAATATTTTCTAGGAATGGAAGTAGCACGAACAAAAAGAGATATCTATATCTCACAAGAAATATGTACTTAATCTTCTCAAGGAAATTGGAATGATGGGGTGTAAACCAGTAGAAACTCCGGTGGATTCTATAGTAAAACTCAAAGACACTACTTATTTATATACAAAGTTAGGGACATTCTTAGGTGACATACACCTAATACACAACTAATATATTCATCTAGTGATAGACACCTAATATACAACTAACATCTCTAACACTCCTTCTCAAGTTGGAGCATAGATATTAATCATGCCCAACTTGTTACAAAGATAATCAACCTGAATCCCACTTAAAGCTTTCGTGAAGATATCTCCTAGTTGTTCTTCAGTTTTCATATATCCTGTAGAAATCAAACCTTGCTGAATTTTCTCACGAACAAAATGACAATCAATTTCAATGTGTTTAGTTCGCTCATGAAACACAGGATTATAAGCAATACGAAGAGCAGCTTGGTTATCACATCACAATTTCGCTGGTACTGAAGTTTTAAGACCTACTTCATCCAAGAGCTGATATATCCATATTATCTTAGACATAGATTGTGCCATAACCCTATATTCTGACTCTACACTCGATCGTGACACAACATTCTGCTTCTTACTTTTCCATGAGACCAAATTTCTTCCAATGAAAATACAATAGCCTGATGTAGATCTTTTATCCACTTTGGAACCTACCCAATTTGTATCTGAAAAACATTTAATATGAATGTGTCTATGATTTGCATACAAGATACCACGTCCAGGTGCTCCTTTCAAGTAACACAAAATTTGCTCTAACGTTGCCCAATGATGAACTATTGGGGATGACATAAATTGGTTAACAATACTGACCGAATATGTAATATTTGGACGAGTCACGGTAAAGTAATTCAGCTTTCCAACCACCCTTCGATATCTCTCAGAATCTTGAAAGAGTTTCTCCATCTCCTGTAAGGTGGATGCTCGGAGTCATTGGAGCATTACAAGGTTTTGCTCCTAATTTTCTTGTCTCAGTTAATAAGTCCAGGACATATTTTCTCTGAGATAGAAAGATACATTTTTTACTCCTTGTGACTTCAACACCCAAGAAATACTTTAGCATCCTCAAATCCTTCGTGTAAAACTGAGTATGTAGGAAAGACTTAAGAGATGAAATTCCCGTAGTATCACTTCCAGTAATAACAATGTCATCTACATACACAACTAAAAGAATGATACCAGCTTCTGATTGTTTGTAGAGCACAGAATGGTCAGACTTGCTTTTCATCATACCAAACGTTTCTATAGCTTGACTAAATTTTTCAAACCAAGCACAAAGACTCTGTTTCAAACCATACAAAGATTTGCGGAGACGAAAAACTTGCCTAGATTCCCCCTGAGCAACAAAACCAGGAGGTTGCTCCATAAACACCTCTTCTTGAAGATCACCATGAAGAAAAGCATTCTTGATATCTAGTTGATGCAAAGGCCAATGGTGAGTAGCTGCCATAGAAATAAACAACCGAACATATGTCAATTTAGCAACAGGAGAGAAAGTGTCAGAATAGTCCATTCCATAGGTTTGAGCATATCCCTTAGCAACAAGACGGGCCTTTAATCGGACAACTGACCTATCTGGATTAACCTTAACTGTGAACACTCATTTGCATCCGATAGCCCATTTCTCCGAAGGTAAATCAACCAAGTCCCAAGTACCATTGTCATCCAACGCATTCATTTCCTCGATCATTGCATGATGTCAACCAGGATGAGATATGACTTCGTGAACAGTTTTAGGGATAGAAATAGAATCAAGAGAGGCAATAAAAGAGCAAGAGGAAGACGACAAGCAATTATACGAAACAAAAGAAGAAATAGGATAAGTACATTGACGTTTATCTTTGCGTAATGCAATAGGAAGATCATCGTTCATGACTGGATCTGATGACGAAGGAGCAGGTGTAGGACATGAATTAGAAGGTCTATGTCTGGAGTAGACTTGAGTTATAGGAGGCCTAACAGGAACTGGATCAGAGACAGGTTCAGATGATGTGATAGAATAGACTAACAAATCGTCATCCTCCTCCTGACATGCAAGAGGAGGAGAAGATGAAAAATAGGGTGTGTCTTCCATGAAGGTAACATCAATTGATATAAGATATTTGTTAAGACTAGGACAATAACATCTATAACCTTTTTGGAAACGAGAATAACCAAGGAAGATACACTTCAAAGACTTGGGATCTAATTTAGTAACATATGGACGAACATCTCGAACAAAACAAGTGCTACCAAATATCCTAGGGTCAACCAGAAATAGTGACTTATTAGGAAACAAGATTTTGTAAGGAATCTCACCATGAAGAACAGATAAGGGCTTGCGATTAATAAGAAAACATGCTGTTGAAACTGCATCAGCCCAAAAAGGTTTAGAAACATTCATTTGAAATAATAAGGCACGTGCAATTTCGAGAAGATGTCTGTTCTTACGTTTGGCCACTCCATTTTGAGATGGGGTATCAACACACGAAGTTTCATGAAGCATGCCATTTTGAACCATATAAGATTGAAACAAAGCTGATGTATATTCTTTGGCATTATCACTTCGCAAAGTACGAATTGAAACATTAAATTGAGTTTTAATCTTAACACAAAATGCGCAAAAAATAGAAAACAATTCAGAATGACTCTTCATTAAATATAACCAAGGTACACGAGAATAATCATCCACAAAAGTAACAAAATACTTAAATCCAGGTTTAGACAAAATAGGACAAGGACCCCAAACATCAGAATGAACTAATTCAAAAGGAACACTAACACGTTTATTAACTCTTGGATTTGAATTAAGACGATGATGTTTTGCAAATTGACAAGACTCACAATCTAATGAAGACACCTTACTAAACTGAGGATAAAGTTTCTTCAGTAAAGGAAGAGATGGATGACCCAGTCTACAATGTGCCTCGAAGGGAGAGGTTACATTAGAGCAAGCAATAGATTTCGGTATTGGTGTGTCAAGAATATAGAGGCCTCCAGACTCATGTCCTTTACCAATAGTCTTCTTCGTCATAAGATCCTGAAATAAGCAACGATCAGGAAAAAATGAGATGCAACAGTTAAGATTGCGAGTAAGTTGACTTACAAAGATCAGATTAAAGAATAAGCTAGGTAAATGTAAGATAGACGACAAAGGAAGCAAAGGAGTGAGAGTAATTGTGCCAGACCCAAGAACACGAGATGGTGACCTATCGGCTAAGGTAACAATAGAGGTAGAAGTGTGTGACTGAAGAGTAGAAAAGAGACTAAAATTACTTGTCATGTGATCTGTGGCACCAGAATCAATAACCCATTTGGAAGATGAGGAAATAAGACACGCATTTGATTTACCTGAATTAACAATAGCAGTGATAGAAGGTGATGAAGACCTTAGTGATTCTTGATACTATGAGAACTTGATAAATTCATCTGTAGAGATAAGAACCGATTTTTCAGAAGTATCAGAAGTGGATGCAATATGAGCCGAGTGACTTTTCTGATGCTTGTATTGAAGCTTTCTACAGTCATGTTTCGTATGTCCGTTTGTGACAATAGTGACATACATTACCTCTTAGGTCCTATGGTCGAGTTTCAAACCCGTGCGAGCCGCCTCCTTTGTTTCTGTTCATATAAGTTGATCGTCCATGCTCATAATTATTACTTCGGTTGACCAAAACACTATTTAATTGAGCAGGTGGAGGTGGAGTGCCTTCTGTACGAAGTACTCGACTAAACACCTCTTGTAAAGAGGAGATCTCAGAACCAGAAAGAACATGGGACTTAGCAGTCTCAAAAGTAGAGGGAAGACCGGCAAGAAAACTCATGACCATCATTTGTTCCCGTTGGCTTTGTTGAACCTTTACATTAGGACTAAAAGGCATCAAATTATTGAGCTCCTTATAAGTCCTTTTAAATTCCATAAAATAATTTGTGAGTGATTGATCTTGTTTGTCTGTACGGTAAAATGCTTTGCATACCTCATATATGCGAGAAAGATTTCCTTTACCAGAATATAAGAAATTCAAATAATTCATCAATTCCTTAACGAATTCACAATGATTGATCAAGTCAATTACATTGCTTTCAATAGAATTCCGAATCTGCAGAAATAAGTGGGCATCTTCTCTAAGCCATGTTTGCTCTGAATCATCTTTAGGAGGATCATTAGTCAAATGAGTATTTTTGTCGATACTTCTCAAATAAATTTGAATGGTCTTGCTCTAAGTCAAATAATTTGAGCCATTGAGTTTATGGTTCGTGATTTTAGACATCACAGGCACCATATCCGTTACAACATTAGATTTCTTTTCAGCCATAACTCCTACAAACGACAAGGCAACGAACAAACGAACAAACAAAATCTAACAACAATAGCGACCAAACACGCAGTGAACAAGAACACAAAATTGGAAGAGCACAAAATTGGAAGAACCCAAACCTGAACAATCACAAGCGATGAGTGCCAAACCACCACAGATGACGCAGGGGAACGGCGGAGAGCAACACGAGGTCGACCGGAGAAGACTGCTGCACGGACGCGCTGTCATGCACCGGCGCGTGGAAAGATGGCAGAAAGTCGCGGTGGTGCGTGTGGCTCACTCGCGGCTCGTCTGGTGACCGGACTTTGGGGTTTGGGCGATCGACGGCTGGTCTTCCTTCCTGTGCCGGCGGTGAGAAAAAATGTGCACTCCAAAAGGGTGTTCCGAGTTAGAACCCAAAAATGCACTAAATCCTAATTTGTGTTTACCCAAAATCAGCCCCTAATTTGAACGAATTTTTTTTTTTCCCAAATTGTGTAACACAAATGCTCTGATACTATGTAAAACTCAGAATTCACTCTTCTTATTTTCATTTAAAAACACTACTTATTTATATACAAAGTTAGGGACATTTTTAGGTGATATACATCTAATACACAACTAAGACACCTAATACACAACTAATATATTCACCTAGTGATAGACACCTAATACACACCTAATATCTTTAACAGACTCTTATCTAAGGAAAAAAGGGGATCAATTAAGGACAAATGATATTATTTTAATGATTTTTCTATTAAAATATTATTATTTACTTTCAAATGATTAAATTGTGATTAAAATACGAGTCTTTAACAAGAACAAAAGTGGAATATAATATGAATTGTTTTAATAAAAAATAAGCAATAATAATATTCAAATAAAAAGTTATTTAAATATTTTTTTAATTTTTAATAAAAATTAAAAAAATCATCAAAACATTAAAATAAAACAATAGAAATTAACATATATTAAAGCAAATATTTTTAATTTTTTTTTCATATTAATTGTCACTTTATTGTTGTTAAATACTCGTGTTTTAATCGCGTTTAGTCACTTAACAGAAAAATAATAAACTTTTAATAGAAAAATTATTAAAATAAAACTGTCCTTAATTGGTCTCTTTGTAAGGGATTAAACGACACAGTTTTTGATCTAAGGAACTAAATAATACAAATGATCTAATCTAAGGGACTAATATGCCATTTTTCTCTATATCTTTTTTATTATAATGATTCAAAGTTAATGCAAAACTTCACTCATTTTATTCTTCAAACCTGTCTTTAATACAACACTTCTTTTAATGTCTATTTTCTCTCTCATCATTCATCTCGCCTCTTTGCCCTTGTCTATTTTCTCTGCACGGTAAGTGTTAACATAGAGTAACAAGAAAAAATTCTTCACCTTATCAAATTCCCCAAAATAGTACGTAAATATTGTACATAATTGAATTTACTCCAAAATATCATGTTCGTTGTACATAGCGACATATGTATTTGCTAGGTACAACTGACATGCTATTTTGGGTAGTTCATCTAGTAGTTTGAGTGTAAGACTCATACTCCCCCTTTTAAATCACACTAAGTACTATTTGTATAAAAAAATGTTATTTTCGGACCAATTCAATTATTTACAATGTACATGCTATTTAAGGTCCGGACTCTCAATTCTTGAACAACGAAATGAATTCTACATTGCCATTTTCAGGAACAATAAAGAGAAAATACCTATTAGAACATCAGGAGTGCAAAATATTTTGGTGCTTCAATAGAATATATCGGAAGGCAGTAACTCAACGAAGGATTGAAGCACCAAACGTTTATTTCAGTTGGCCAGTACCTTCACAAACGTAAACCTTGAAATTTATTATCTAAGCCATGATGATAATGGCTTCTTAGCCTCTAACCCACATCTCCTTTTTTCCATGTCAAAGTTTTAAAATTGTACTTTTCTTGGAGTAATTTTAAGGAACATAAATGTGTGGTGAAAGAAGATAATAACTACTTTCAACATTTAATCTGGACCATTGAAATATAACATCTGAAGGTTGTTAAAGAGTGTAAGATTTTGTGTAATATATATATATATACACACACATGTTTTTTTTAATAATATTCTTTACATTTTTATGGAACCACGATGATTTTTGCCCCTTTGAAATATTTTTTCCTAACAGTGCTTTTATTATGTTTATCTTTAGAATAAAACAAAGATATTGTACAGAAGACTTCTTCATTTTCGGTCAGATTCCATTCAATCAAAATATCAAAGAAGTGGTTGTTTTGGATTATGTGAACGCAAGGTTGATCTTGTGGATCAATATGAAAAACAACTAGAAGACTTACGGGAGAATGTGAGATTGGAGCAATCAAAGGTTTCATTGGCAGAAGAAGTATGTGTCAAAGGTTTCTTTCTTTTATTGCAACAAACTTTTATCTTTAGGAAATACCATATTTCTGGAATTACGAAAATTTCACTATCTATCTAGCCTGAAATATGCGTATTTCACCATTGGTTTAACACAGTTACTTGGAGGTGTGTAACTAAGTTATGTTGGTATGTTATCGAGTTAAAAATGCTATTCTTGTGAACTACGCTCAAATCAGTCCACATTTTGTGTATATGTTGTAATCCTAAGTCTATAATATTATGAGTTTGCCCTTTATTTTTCCGGTGTACATTTTGAATCATATGATCGTGTTCATTCATTTCAATAGAGTGTGCTGTACTTGTTTGTTGGTTTTTATTTTTGTAAATTTATTGCCTTGGCATGATATATGGAACCATCCACCATTGATTTGTAAATAATTACAAGGTCATGGTTTTCCTTGGGGATAAAACTCCCCCCCCCAAAAAAAAAAAAAAGTTTGGAAGCTCCTGGATGATTTTTACTGCACTGAGGTTGCAATTATAATTTATTTCTTTATTGTTAAGAAAGGCAAGGACTACAGAAGAACCAATTCTTAAGTTTAAATAGGCATTGGATATCCAACTATAACTACTAATTTGTGCTTCCCGTTGATATGCATTTTTTTTTCTTTCTATTTTACAAGGATATTCGAGCTGCATTTGTGTCCTTCAAATCTCGATATGGTGCTGCAATTGCTTTCCACCTGAAACAATCAATCAATCCTACATATTGGATAACAGAGGAAGCTCCTGAGCCTCATGATGTTTACTGGCCTTTCTTTTCAACATCTTTCATGCAACAGTGGATGTCTAAGCTTGTGGTTTTTGTTGCATGCATTCTTCTAACAATTTTATTCCTCATTCCTGTTGTACTGGTTCAAGGTCTTACAAACCTAAACCAGTTGCAAGCTATGTTTCCTTTCCTCGAAAGCATTCTAAGCATGTAAGTGGATATCAGCCACATCGTGTTATTCATGTTGATGCTTGTTTTTGATGGAGCCTTTTGTAATCAGATCCTCTGCATATGAATTTTATTTCTAAATATGTTGTGAGAGGTGCTAAAGTCAATTTATATTTTTATACAAAGTATTCTAATAATATCACTTGATGGCAGTTGGATAGCTGTAATCAAAGTAAAGGAGGGTATTTTATTTGAAGGATAATTTTAACTTTAAATTAGCCACCATAGAACTCTTCATCCATGCAAAAAAAGATGCTGGAAGTTGGTTATAATGAATTGGCAGAGTAACTGCATTATATGAACTTTAACAAATTAATGCAAGTCATTAGCAAATGCATGAGGAAGAAACTAAAGTCGTGGATTACTGCATTTATTTATTGATTTTTTAACTTTTTTGGGAAAATAATTTGGTTTCTCAGTAATGACTACTGCGAAGGCATACTGTTGCAAGTCAACATCATGGCAGCTTGTTAGCTTTTGAATGTTTTTATACTTAAGCTTTTTGCTGTGGAAGACCATAGAACTAACTTACAGGTTTTTTCAGGACAGTGGTCAGTCAAGTCATCACAGGGTACCTCCCCAATCTTATTCTTCAAATATTCTTGAAAATGGTGCCTCCAATCATGGAGTTCTTCTCATCCATTCAAGGTTACAATTCTCACAGTGACATTGAAAAGAGCGCATGTAATAAAGTACTGTGGTTCACAATATGGAACGTCTTTTTTGCTACTTTATTTTCTGGATCAGTTTTCTATCAGCTTAACATCATTCTAGAGCCCAAGAATATTCCTTCAAAGCTCGCTGTTGCAGTTCCATCACAGGTAAAATTATATTATTATTTGTTTTGGACTTTTAAAAAAAAAACGAAGTCTTCTATTTTTATTAAATAAAAGAAACATTACAGAATGGGATTCGAACTAGTTCCATGGTGGCAAGGATAGGGAGTCATACCACCTAGACCATAAGCCAATCCCAATGGTTCCTTGTTAAAAACAATCATCATCCATTTTTAATTACAATAAAAAAAAGATACGAAAGTCCTCTTTTTTATTAAATAAGAGAAATATTATAAAATGGGATTCGAATGTGAGTCTATGGTGATGGGATAGGAAGTCATCACAAACCAATCCCAATGGCAATCATAGCCAGTTTTTAATTACAATAGTGCAAGTGAAGCTTACATAAATATGTCAAGTGTTTAAATTGGTAGGCAGCATTTTAGATGCTTACAAGTTTTGTCTACTCGTTTAAAAGTTGGAAACATAAATGTACTTTCTCAGCCCTCTTTACCTCATAAAGTAATCATGCTTATTTCTTTTTACTTTTATTTTTAGTTTTAGTCCTGAATGGTTTTCAAACGATACGAGTTATTCTTCTGGCTCGTTAATTTTTTCCCATGAAGAGTTGCAACTTGCAACTATTCCTTTCATTTGCAGTAACAGTTTAAAATCTGCAAGAGGCTTATTTTGATTTTGGGAATGAAAGATTAATTAATTATACACATTTTGTGAATTTATATATCACCAGAAGGTCTAGAACCATCTAACCGAAAAAAAATCAAATATAAATTATTCCTTTAGTTGAGGCACTTGAGGCACAAGAAATCATCGGTTCACATGTTATACATGTGTGTGTGTGTGAGTTTTTAATGATAGATAGCATTCAGGTCACTAATTACTTGGTTACACACAACTTTATTTGGCTGCAGGCATCATTTTTCATTGCATATGTTGTCACATCTGGATGGACAGGCACTTCAACTGAACTTTTTCGCATATTTCCTCTGCTCGTCAGTCTAATTAAAAGACCTTTTACGGGAAATGCATATGACGAACTTGAGGTTCCAGCTATTCAGTATTATAATGACATTCCAAGGATTCTGTTTTTTGGACTTCTTGGGATCACATACTTCTTCCTTGCTCCACTCATTCTACCCTTCCTTTTAATCTACCTATGCCTTGGATACATTATCTATCGTAACCAGGTCAGCTGGCTCTCGTTTACTGTTTAATTTTCGTTAAGAGACTCATTACTACCAAGAGTTAGGCTAAAATTCTAGTCAAATAGAGCTTTATCCAAAGCCGAAGAAAGAAGAGATGGAAATAATAATATAGCAGGCCTTAATTATTGATTGTTGCATGAAGATTCACTTTGGAAAAAAATTTGAAATAATATGAACTGTTGCACTTGTACAAAAGTTGATCTATTGCAAAAGTTGCATCAACTCAAACTTTGTCTTTTCAGAATTGCTGGCATGTGAATATTGTGTCATCATTATTCAACACTTCTGTTTGTTGTATATTAATTATATAGACAACGTGAAGATGAATTTCAAGGTAGTCTTCTGTGCCTGAATTTGATAGGTGTTGACCCCCCTTTACTATATTTTAGTCTGCTGCATAATTTACTTATAAAAATATAATGGATGAACCACGTTTACAAAGAGACCATGTAATGCTCTAGATCACGGAAGTTTGGTTTTAGTTTTACTCGTTCCTTTTGACTTGGGTTCCAAACAGTTTCCAGATAACCCCATTCATAGCTAATTCACGTCACATAGTAAGCAAGTCATTCATGCAAAATGTTGCTGCTCATATTTTTTTTTAATTTATTGGACCTATGCCAATATGTCGTGTGTTGTTTCCAGATGCATCAGTTCCAATAAGAATTATGATTACTTGTCAATGTTTATAGCAGTCGATGATGCTTGATAGAGTTTGGCTGCACCTTTGTTTTGGATTATGCTGACTTTTCCAAAATTTTATTTTACAGTTCATAAATGTATATGCACCTCGATATGAAACTGCTGGGAAGTTTTGGCCTATAGTGCATAATTCGATGATATTTTCTCTCCTACTCATGCATTTAATTGCTGTGGGGGTTTTCACGCTGAAGAAGCTCTCTCTAGCATCAACCTTAATCTTTCCTCTTCCACTCTTTACTCTTCTTTTTAATGAGTACTGCCGGAAACGCTTCCTCCCCAATTTTATTGCATACTCTGCTGAGGTACGTTCAGTTCATGATTGCTTGACTCTTTGTGCCAGAGGCATTTCCTGTTCGGAATTTTCTTTTCGGTCGCATTTTTATATCTGTATAACTGCTTATCTGGGTAGTTTTTCCTTCAGAGTTTGATAAAAAAGGATAGGCAAGATGAGAATGATCCTGCAATGGCTGTATTCTTTGATAAATTGGTCAGTGTTTATCAGGACCCGACCCTGATGCCAATTCCATATTCCACTAACTCTGACAACCTTCGCAGTCCCCTTATCTCTTCTGCTTGAGTTGAGTTGAAATTAAGGTTTGTTACTCTTCGTAACTTACAGTAGTGACCATTGTCTGTATAAATGTCTTATATGCTACAAATTATTCTTTTATGTAATTTTTCAATTAAAAGTGTCCGTAAAAGGCATGTGTTGTGCTTGTTTGCTTGAGGCAATTGATTGATCAATATTCATTACATTAAAAATTAGATTATTAAATTGAGATGAGATGTTAATAAAATTCATGATATAATTCATTAATTTTCAAGAACCATTAGATTATTAAATTGAGATGAGATGTTAATAAAATTCATGATATAATTCATTAATTTTCAAGATCCATCTCATCTTGAGTCAAGATGAGATGATAATGAGACAATATTAATTGAAATAACTCATTTGTCTTTAATGGACTTAAATGAGACAAGTGAGAATATAAAAACAATAGAAAGTATGAAACATGATTATTTAGAATGTAAGTTTAATAAAAAAATATATATATCATATGTTTAAAGTTAGGGTTCGAATCTAAATGAGATGAAATAAGATAAGATGATATTTAAATAAAATGAGATGATATTGTACTATGAAACCATTAGGGATACTAAATGAGACGACCACTTTAGATATCTACTAATCATTAGTATTCGGCATGTGATGTGTGGAGGGATGCTGTGTCATGATATCCTTCATTTTCTAAGACAAAGCATTCTTGAAATGTCCAATTTGGTTGGTCCGGTGAGGGGAAAAAAAATTTGGCAGTTAGTGAACCCAAAAAGATAAGCTTAAGAATTTCTGAAGTGCAGCTTCTTAAATGTTATCGAGTAAAATTTAACTTAGGCAAAGTTCAAGGGTAGGTTAGGTGCATTTTGCACTTCTTAAAGAAGTGAATATATCTCCGTCTTCATTTTGTAGTACAAACACAAAATATCATGTACAAATTGTACGTAAAACTAATTAGCACAATATAGCATGTACATTGTGACCTACAAGTTGTACATAAATTAAAGTATCTATAAATATACAGTCTATACAATTTGTACATTACTTCATGTCTTGAAATGTTATTTTAGGACCGTTTTTACTTTAATTCTGAAAACATGCTACTTTGGGACCTCAAATCTTCATGTTGTCCTAGTTTGAGCATAAAACTTCATATTTGTTTTCCTTGTTACTGGACTTTTTGGTATCTTTTAGAAATTCAAAAATCTGATAGGATCGTGCGAATTACTGCAATGATGTTGAAGCATACTAGTGTAATTTTGATGGCTTCATACTCCTATAAAAATATTCTAAATTTGATATGAGAGGTATGATCGATTAGGCTTTCGGTATAGGATCGAACAATAGATGACTTGCTAACCGCCGAAGGAGATCACAATCAAGCTGACCAAAATTTATTTTAAATTTAGATCAAGGGGCATCATCGTCTTAAGCTCATTGGATGCTCGAATCTCGATCCTAAGACTTGTTCAATCTTGAATTCTGGACTTGAGCGGTTTTTGTTCTAGGTATTTAGCATAGAAAAACCCGAGGTGTGCACTTGAGCACCATAGAATGTTCGATATCGAATTACACTGCAAAAATATTCTAACAGATAAAGCATACTGATTGTACATTATTTGAGTAATTTCTTACTAAAAATAGTGAGCTTTTGATGCAAACATGTCAAACTTGAAAGTTGTTTGATGCTTCCTCAATACCTCCCTCAATCATGGCCTGCCATTGAAAGTGTCAGTGGTATCAAGCAACCTAAATGGACCTTCACCAAACCTGAATCATTTAGTGTTGAGTTGAGATCATTATAAATGCATCAAAATATTGATAACTATATGTAATATTTAAATATTTTAATTTTATAAAGAAAGTTAAAAAATGCGTGATTTAATAATCAAAATTAAAAATTTTTGTTGATTTTTTTTAATTAAGTGATTATATTAGTTATTTATTATTTTACAAACAATTAATTTTAATTAAGAATAATAAAGTTTTAAATAATTTTAATTAAAATAAATATACATTATGTAACTATTTTAATTTTATAAAAAATAAATTTATAAAATTGTAATAAATATTTTAAAATGAAGTCTTTTGAAATTCAATTTTTTATTGATTATTATTTATTATTTTAAAAATAATTAATTTAAATTAAAAATATTAAAGTTTTAGAGAAATATGTCAAAATAATTATATGTAATTTATAAATTTATAAATTTTATAAAAATAAAATTTTAAAAAATATGATTAAATAATCTTAATTAAAATTCTTTGAAATTTTAGTTTTTAATTCATAATTAAATCATTATTTTTGTTATTTATTATTTCAAAAAGAATTAATTTTAATTAACATTAAAGTTTTGAAGAAATATTAACAAAATAATTATATGTAATGTACAACCTTTTGTTTTATAAAAAATAAAATTATGAAAGAATTATTAAATAATTTTAATTCACCTATTTTATATTTTTAGTTTTTAATTCCTAATTATATTTATTATTCTAAATAATTAATTTTAATTAAAATATTAAAATAAAAGAAAGTTACGAAATTATAATTAAATAATTTAAGTTGAATTTTAAAATTATAGTTTTTAACAATTATCATTTATTATTCCGAAAAGATTTAAATTTAATTAAAAATGTTGTAATTTTGAAGAAATATGGTCACATTAATTATATACTATCTATAATTTTTTCAATTTTATAAAAAGAAAGTTTAAAACGAGTGATTAATTTTTAATTCATAATTATGTTATTATTATTTTTATTTATTATATCAAAATGAATTAATTTTATTTAATATTAAAATTTTAAAAAAATATGATCAAATAATTTTATGTAATCTATAATTTTTTTAATTTTATAAAAAAATCATGAAAAGATAATTGAATAATTCTAATAAAATTCTTTTAAAATTTTAGTTTTTAATTTTTGATTAACTGTATGTTATTTATTATTTTAAATAATTAATTTTAATTAAAAAATTTAAAAATAAAGTTACAAAACTGTGATTAAATAATTATAATTGAAGTTTTATAAAATTTTAATTTTTAATTTTTAATTATGTTATTATGTTAATTATTTATTATAAAAATATTGTTTTTAATTAATAATATTAAAAAATAGATATATTAACGTTGATTAAAGAATCGAAACTTAAATATTTTAGAATTTTATTTTTTAATTATTTTATTATTATAAAAAATTAATTTTAATTAAATTATACTTAATCATCTTTTTTAATTTTATTAAAAAATTTAAAAAATGGTGATCAAATAATTATATTAAAATTATAATTTTAAGTCTTAACTAAGTTATTATGTTTATAATTTATTATTATAAAAATAATTAATTTTAATTAAAAATATTAAAAATTTAAATAATGTAATAATATATGATATATTTAATACATATATAATTTAATTAAATTATATATAAAAAATACATTAATATTTATAGTTTTAGAACTATTATAATAATTTTTATATAAAAATATAAATTTATTTTTTATAATACTTATAAAATAAGATTTAAGAAAAAAATATAAGTATTATAATTTTACGATAAATATCAAATGATGCGTAAAGTTTGATTTGATACTTTTTTCTGATAATTGTTGTATTCTAATTGTTTTTGATTAAACGTTTCACTTCTTTATTCAATTCTAATTTATACTCGTTTCTTATTTCCAATAATAATATTATTATTATATCTTTATTCAGGTGTATATTTTATTGATTATTATAAATAAAATTTATTATTAAATAAGGGAGATATATGTTAATTAATAAAAAAATTAGTTTATTTTTATTTCAAGATAAAGATAATAATGTGTTAATTTTCTGAACTGCAATGATAGTTTTTCCTTGTGGCGAGTCACAGTTCAACGTTGCATCAAGTGTTCAAGACCCAAATTATCCATACAATAAATATCTCATTTTTGTTAGATAAAAGGGAGGAATCTTGATCACAACCAACAATGAATAAAACGTATAAGGCTAGAAATTAACTGAAGGAAAGTGACGTTTTAACTCATCAATCAATACTATCAATATTAAATTTAGAGTGCAAAAAGTTGAATTAATTACTAGAACTATTAAATATGCGAATATTTTTTTAAAAAAATATATATGAAAAATAAATTATGTTATATATAATTTTTGTTAAAAATAAAATAAAACTAGGTATATTTAGGATAGACTTGTACGTAGGTAATCTTTTCGTTGAATCCTTAGATTCAATTAGTCTTACTAGAGTTAGGATATATAGACTTAATGTGATTCTTTCACTAAGTGTTATTTGATTGTTTCTTATCATATTAATAAATTTAATAGAATATAAATGTGTGATTAAATAAGATATTGTTAAATATTTATTCTTGATATGTAAGCATGATTTGAATTTAAGAGGGATTATATGTGTTATTGTTCGAAATCAAGTGAATTATTAAATGTATGAATAAATTTCACAATAAAAAATATAAATGAATATTAAATTAATTATATAATTAAAATGTGTAAATTGAAAAAACCACTTATTAAGGTAAGCTTATTGGATTAATTTGAATTAATTATTATGACATAGGCCACCAAGATTTATAATACCTTCACCATGAAAAACCACGTTCTCCCACCAAAACACAACATACTCAGTTGCTACCTTCATGATCTTCTTGTTCTCTCCCTTCATTTTCAATGAATTTGAATTAAAAAAAACTAAAAGTCTGTAAATAAATATTTATGTGGGCTATTTAGGTGAGGACATTTGATCGTGATTAGGAACGGCAGTGAGAACAAACGGGAAAAATTAAGCTAATAAATGGAATCATCCTAAGAGCTTCGCTAAAGTAATCTTTGTGCAAGGTGTTTTTCATAGCAAAATCCAAAGCATATGTAATGGTCTACGAGTTTGCATAATGAAAATTTGACCGTTTAGTTTGAAGAATTTCCAAGTCGAGGTCAGCCTATAACTTTTTTATTCTAAAGCATGAACATTGTTCACATAATTTGGTGCTCTTTGGAAAAATATGAACGAGAATTACTCTCAACGAGTCTTACATACATGCGATTACGCGATTGTTTACCCACATCAAGGTTACTCAATCGAGACACTTGTCTTGTCATAAGATTTTTCCTCATCTAGTCAATATGTTGCATAACTACTAACTCAACTATGCAAGTCACACATGTTGATAGCAAGTAGTACAATAATGTACCAAGACTTAGCCTGCTTCCCATTCCTCTTATCGATTCTCTTTATACACACCATCAAATAGGCAACTTGACCTTTAGGGCTAACTACTTTCTCAAAGCCAATTTCCTCTTGTACCCCTAGTGTATGCAAACTCGTTTCTCCTTAACACATTTATACTCAAGCTAACACATATGATAACTCGTCCTCAAGTCAACCAAGGAAGCGTGTCTTACATGTAAGTAAATTCCATTAAACCAAAATCACATGTTTCGAGCAACTCCTTTGATCCAAAACCCATATATAATGCCTTCATCTTAACATATTGTGGCTCACTTCTATGCCATCAACCCTACAGATCCTTAGTGTATGGCAAAACCCTTGACTGATGCACATCCTATGCGACATCTATATCATAAGAGTTGTCACATTTGCAATGTGCCTTACATGAAGCAATGCTACCTTCCTATTATTCCGCTACTTATCGATGCACCATTACACATGCAACGCTGCTAACAAGGCATGCTGCTACACATCGATACGCCATTACATGTGCAATACCACTCATAAGGCATGCCTTATTTTCACGAAGCACCTTTACATGCCCACATTGAGTAAACTCTAGGCATAGTTATTCTCTTCCTCATCATTGATATTATCCCTAAGACTCCTTGTCTTAGAGAGACAGTGGCACGCCTTTATAGCATAAATAATTCCCATCCCAAGAGCATTCTCTACCTCATAGGTAGCTCTCTTAGCACACTCTGCTTATGGGTGTCGGAGTGGTGGAGAGTTTGACACCATGCCTCCTCATAAAGAGCTTTTAGATCATTTTTTCATATTTATGAAGTAAACATCATTTTACGCAAGGAAACATAAGCCCAAAATCATTCAATAATAATTATTTTTTCAATTACCAAAGTGTCCTTCATGCGAACCATGACATCTTCTCCCATTTCATTCCTTCAACGTCCTCGTCGAAGTGCCCTAAAGAGTCTTTAGGCTCAGCGTCTTCTGATTGGCTTCTAGCATGCAACTACCCCACTACGTCTTATAGAATCACCCATAGTGATGACCTTTGCTTTCCCATCTTAAACTTTGGACTTTTCTTAAGACTTATGCATTTATTCATCCAAACAAAAGCTCCACTTAAACAAGTTTCATTACTATTGACAAAAGTAATCTTCACTCCACCTTTTGCAACCCAAATGACTAGCTCTTCCCAAGAATCTAGTCGACTCCATTCCTTGGACTTTCTTTCTATGATGCATCTCACAAGATGTGGCTAACAAGCTAACCGATCTCCTATTATGGCATCTCTAATCAAATCTTGATTCCTACTTATAATCATAACTTTCCATAGTCCCCTTAGATAATGCTTGTAATCGATACTCTTTAGCCTTTTCGACAAGAAAAACCAAAACCATTTTTGTGCACTTGGCCCTCTTTAGCCCTTCATAAGTGTACTATATTGAAAATCTCTGTATTCACTTAATGCCCCTTGTCCTTTTGGCGCTCCTTGCCTTTCCATAATGTTATCATTCAAAACTGTTACTCATGCACTTAGTGCTCCCAAGTTCTTTTGACATACAATCTCTACATAATTGTGACAATAAAAAAAGTTATTGTTGCATTCGATGTGTCTTTTATAAATCATGACTATAAACATGAAAATATAAAATCTTAAAAATTAAGTAGTAAATCAAATGTTCCTACTTATAAAATTTTCAAACTTAAAGTGGCTTAATGCTTTCTCGATATCTCCCCCGTTGTCCTCCATGGAATACACTCAAAAATGGTATCAAAATAAATTGTTCAACTAGTAAAGTCATCATCATTTTCCACAGCAACATGACTTTGTTAAAAGAAGATAGTGAAATTTTTTCTAAATATGAAGCCAATTTTAACAACAACAACCTAGAAATTGGTTAACAAACAAGGAAGATAATATGATTCTATGTCAGAAAAGCCACCAAAGATCATAGATGCATTCACTGCATCAAAGGTCGAGAAGATAAAGATGTGTCATCATCAACGTCATTAAAAGGATCGTCAATCGAAAATGACAAAGAAGAATAAAAAAAGAAATTGTCGATAGAAAACGAAAAAGAAAATAAAGATGTAGACCCCACATCTTAGTCCACTACATGTACCAAGGAAAAAAACAATGACTACCATTTAAAGAAAATGAATTATGAAAGTAAAGAAAAATTAATAATTTTAATCTTGTAAACATGGATTTATTGGGCTATAAAATGAACCCTCATTTTAATTTCAAAAAACACGAAAATCCAGCGCACTCTACTCTGGAAAACACAAACACTAGCATAGAAATCCCCTATATACTAGAAATCCAAAACTAGTAATAATATACCCAATAATTATAAGCAACTAATAATCCCTTTAAGGTTCTTAGTTGGCCTTTAAGTTTATAATAATTATTATCTTATGAATAAAATAGAACTCAATTACTCTTTTTCATTAAGTCAAAAATCGGACGTCATCTGTGTATGGATGTAAAAGGCTCACCATTGTTAGGAGGGCGTCAAGGTTTGAACAAAGGTGAGGCATAACCGGTGTAACAAAATGAGATGAACAAAATGGAAGACTGTGGTAGACTCATTAATTCAGGTATAATAATTATAAATTTAGACCAGTTAAAAATCTTAAATGTTTAAATATTTGTTCACATCAAGTTATAATCTTGATAAACAAGAAAAATAAAAACTATTTTTAAACGACTAGTTTCAAAAGAAAAATAAAAAATATGATAAAGGCTATTTATTAACCCTAAATGAATAATTCAAAGATGAGAATTATGAAACTTGTCTTGAAAATTTTAAAAAGTTTTCACTTTATTAGATATTTATACATATTATAACAAAGTTATTACAAGCATAATAGATCATCATGTTTCAAGGATATTAAAAAACTATTTTAATAAAAAAATATGTAAAGATAGAATAAGAGAAATTCAATAAATTAATGTTTAGATAATACTTTTTTGAAGACTACAAGTACATTATGTGTAAACAAAAAAAATTTATTTTTATACTACGAATAGAAAAAAATAATTTACATTCAATACATATGATTTATCAAGGTAATAACTTAATTAATATATTAAAGTCAAATCGATTAAAATTCCACCATAATAATATTTGACCACCAAAAACCCCTAAAAATTGGTATCAAAGTCATATAAATAAGAATGAATAGAAAAGTTAACACCAATAGATTTTGAGAACACCAATGATACTAACCATAAAATCGAGAAACATTTTACACATTTTTATAAATTTCAAAAACATTTGAGATATACTATATTTACAGCATATTTGAGATATTATGCCATATAAAACTATTGAAAAAGCACGGAGGACTCAGATTAACCTCCACAAAACAAAATCATATAATGGTAATAATTTTTATTTTATTTTTTTGCGTGTAACAATGACGAGATAATAAAGTAACATGAATCTATTGTGATATCTAAAGTATAAGTTTAGATGCCTTTTATTTAGTGATTTGACTATAAATTCGGATAATTATTTCTAAATACAATATTATCATATCACCGTCAAAGTTCACGGTACGTTCCATAATGTTGGTCACTGGCCACTAGATAATCTCTTTATTCACTTTTTCGTTCCATACAAATAAAATAATATACTGAGTATTTTGAATTTGTAATTCAAGATAATTTTTTTTATCTCGAAATCATAAATTAAATCATAAAATTTAATTATATAATATAATTAATTTTATAGATATAATTTTATGTATAATCTTTACACATAATAGTATATATATTTTTTATAATATAAATTATATTTTTTTTGTATATTTGAAAAATACACTATATATATATTTTTCATAATGTAAAAATATTTTTTTAATAAGATTAAAAATAAAATTATACGAATGATTAACTAATATATAAATTAGGAGTGATTTAAGTATCTAAAAAGTTTAGAAGATAATCAGATACAGAGAACAAAGGTAAATATTTGGTCTTGGAAAAGAGGAATGACCAGTAAATTTACACATTTAATGTATGTTTATAGTATGATAGTTTTAAAAATAAAAAATTATTTATTATTAAAAAATTATGGTATATAATATTTTAATTAATATAAATATAAATTTTTATCTAATTTTTTTTATGTATTTACATATCTCTCTTTCTCTCTCTCTATATAACCTCCGTATAAAAACTAAGGAGATGATTATCTGTAATTTAACTGTTACTCATTTATTTGTTAAATTCTCAGTTTTCCTCGTATTGAACTTTTCGATGATTTATTTAATTCTTATTTAAATAAAATGTTTTATTTAATTTTAATTTATAGTCGATCGTTTCTTATCTGAAAGAAAAAAAGATCAAATCATCTAATGAACAAATTGACTTAATTGATTCATATATAATTTTTTTAATGTGTCATAAATTATTTGTGATTATATGGACCGTTCATTTTTAAGCAATAAAGCTTGAGTGTTAACATGTACACCAAAAATATAAAAATTTCATTTCATAGAAAAAAAAAATATATATATATATATATATATATAAAAGAGAATTTGACTAGTTAGTAACTTAGTATTAATTTATAATATTATGATATAATATAAAGTAAAAAAAATGAGATAATAAAATAATTATAAGTTTATGTATTAACAAAATATTAAATTATATTTTGGATTGAAACATTCATTATAAAAAGCATTATTCATTGTACTAAAGAACCGAAAGAAATAGTATTTCCTTGTTTGGCAAATAGCAGTTAAACATCTGCATCAAGATTCAAGAGTCGAAGACCCACGTTATCCATCCAATAATTATCTCAAATTTATTTATTAAAAAACGAGTTTTTTTAATTTTATTTTATTTTGTAAAAAAATATTTAAATTTATTTATTTTTAATTGATGTATTAAAAATTATTTTATTTTTTACAAAGAAGAGTAAAATTTATTTAACTTTTCAAAAGTGACACTATAATTTATTATTTTTACAAATAGAATGATTTTCAACACTTTATTTAAAAATAAAAAAATTAAGTGATTTTTTTTGTAAAAAATATTATTATTACACTAGTTAGTTAAAAATAAATTGCTTAAAATATTAATTTTAAAAATTAAAAAAAATTAAATGCATTATTTAAAAACAAATAAACTCATTTGCTATTTTGAAATGGAAGTAGACCCCTTGAGCTAGCCATTGGCAGAAAAAGAATGATCCCTTGAGCTAGCCATTGGCAGAAAAAGAATGACCCCTTGAGCTAGCCTACATGCATTTTTGTGAGATAAAGATAGGCCCAAAAAAAAAAAACAAATCTTTCACACCGACAATAAAAACACGTGTAAGGCCAGAAATTGAAGGAGAGTAAAGAAACTTTTAATTAATTGGCATTTGCCAACAAGCTTTCTAAATATAATAATTGTATTTGAATTTATTTAAAAAAAAATGTAACTATAATAATATAATAATTTCTTCCTTATTTTTAATATATTTTTCATTAAAAATAAAGACTTAAAAAATAATTTCATTTTATTACATATTCATGCTTACGTTATATAAAAATTCTCTTATTTAATAAGATTTATTCTCACTTATATATTAAATTTTTATTAATTTACATATACACACGCATCATGAATCATGATATTAAATTAGATAATATTTATAAATATTTATAATTTATTTTTGAGTAGATATATTACGGGATATTTTTCTTATAAATAACTTCAACATGCAACCATTTTCTCACACCAGAACACAACATACCCAGTTACTACCTTCTTGATCTCCCTAGTCTTTCCCATCATGGCTGAGGAAAAGCATCACCACCATGGCCTCTTCCACCACCACAACGACAACCAAAAACCCGTCGATGAAACCATCAATTACTCTGAGACTGCCTATTCTACCGGTGGAGGAGGGTACGATAAACCTAATTACACCGGCGGTGGGGCCTATGATACCGATTTTATTGATGGAGGAGGGTACGGAGAAACTAAATATTCGAGTGGTGGTGGGACTTATTCTACCGGTGGAGGCTACAGTGAAACGACTGCTGCGTATGCTTCATCCACAGGACCTGAAATTGATTACAAAAGGGAAGAGAAGCACCACAAACATCTTCAGGAACTTGGCGAACTTGGTACTGCAGCTGCTGGTTCCTATGCCATGGTATTTATTAACAAATAATCGATTTTGGCTGAGAAAGCAGAATTTTGCCTATCATACCGATTGTTTTTTTTTTTGAAGACTATGCCGCCACCTATTTTCTAGAGTTGTTCTTAATAAAACATAATTAAAATTGAAAATATGAAGTAGCAAAAATATTATTAAAATAAAAAATAGTATTTTACCCAACAAGTTTTAGGTTTTTTGTTTTAATTTTTTTTATAAACTATTACGAAACTAAGTTTGATTTTTCTTTAAAATAATTTAGAAAACATAAATTTAATTTAATAGAAAAAAAAGATAAAGGATAGTAAAATTTTTTTAGTTGTTAGATGGGATAATATAAATTTATTATCTCCTACGAAAGATTTAACTCAAAATTTTAAAGATAATATTGAAATTTTATAATATTTTACTCTTTTATCAAAAATAATAAAAAATATATATTTAAAAAATAAATAATTTTTGATTTAAAATAATAACTAAATAAAAATTAAATATTAAAAAGATATATTATTTGTTGTAAGAAGACTTAGTATGGTGTAATTGTAAATAACAAATAATTTTTTAAATATTATTTTTGTTATTTTTAGTAAAAGAATTTTTTTTTTATAAAATATCAATTTTACTCTATATCAATTGTCATAAAGTTTTTAATTGACTTCGATTACTATTTTAAAAAAGAGAAAAATTTATATTATCCTATTAAATAAGTAAAAAAACTCAAATATATTTTTGTCTGTTATCTTTTATTAAAAAAAAATACTTAGAAAATAATTTAAAAAAAAAAACATACAAGTAACTCCATCTTTTTTACCATCAAAATTCAAACTTGTTACTTCAAACTAGGAAATTCCTATCCATCGTATCAATCATTACTAAAAAATAGTTAATTATGAATCAAAGAATGATATTTTAAATTTTTACCTTTAAAATAAATATTATCTTAAATGTTAAAATGTTATTAATTTACAATTTTCTAACCTATATAGGAACCATATGAAGACGGTTGTGTATTATGATATTATTGTTATTCTGTGAAAACCATAACAACAGAAATAAAACTTTTATTATTCAATATATACCATTATAATTGTTTTAATTATGTCACAAAATTTATAATAATGATAGTTGAACCAAGAATTTTTTTGGATGATCAGTATGAGAAACATGAGGTAAAGAAAGACCCAGAACATGCTCACAGGCACAAGTTGGAAGAGGAAATAGCAGCTGTTGGTGCAGTTGGAGCAGGTGGATATGCTTTCCATGAGCATCATGATAAGAAAGAAACCAAGAAAGAAGAGGAGGAGGCTCATGGAAACAAGCACCACCACCATCTCTTTTGAGCCCTTATTTTTATATACTACTCTTTTATTATGACTATATATATATATATTATGCTTTATTTTTGTTTAAATACATAAAATAACTGCTTTCTTAAAAGTAATAATTTTGAGTGTATCAGTAATATCCCTAATAATTAATTATATTGTGTATTAGTGTGTTAATATGTTTTCTGTGTGTTTGAGTGTTTTATATTATATATAGTCATTCCTTGTAAAATTGGTATTTGAATATGTGCTTTGTTTTCTTTCAGCATATATTATGATATTATTAATAATCACGAGACTGTTAAGCTAATTCTGTTTACTTTTGTTTTATAGTTGGTTGGAAATGTATAACTAGATTTACTTTCATTTCTTTTTTTATAAAATGTGTAAATTTTACTTTTTAACTTTCGAACTTTAATGCGTTACAAAAATAAGTTATATTTTTTTATTATATAAAAGTCCCATTATTCTTAAATTCCAAAGGAATCTTACAGAAAATGTCCAAAATACTGAGGTGACCAGTTTTTATATTATAATTAATATAAAATAAATAAATAAATTTTAATATATTATATATCATAATTATATTACAATCACAATTCACATGTAAAATCTTATTGAATATAAATTTATAAACTATAATATTTAATCTGCCAACTCATATGAGGTGCATCACAAATTGTTACTAACAGTTCTAAAAAAAAAAAAATAGTGAAGTACTTAAATGATTCAATGAAAAGTAATTTATTGTATAAGAGCGACTACTATTAACAAGTCAAAGGTTTTTAGCAACCCACAATGATTTTCCAAATTTATGCTCATGTTTATGACCTAAAATTTAACCCTAATAAATCTAATTTACTCTTTTCTAAAAATATTCATTCGAATCTTTTCTAAAAGTAAAAGATAATTTTTTTGACTACTTACGTATTAATTTTTGTAAAAGTAAAATTATTTATTTGAATTTTTTTTTGTAGAAGAATAAGACTAAAGAATTTATGATTGTGATTATTCAAGCCTTACCTATTTATATTATGATTATTTTAAATTTTTTTAAGACTATTTGTAAAAAAATTTACTCTTTAATGAAGAAATTTTAGTGAAATATCTCTTCAAATGTAAACTACTTTCATTATCTTGTGATAAGAAAGTAAAATATTTTTCTATCTAACAAAGGATTATGGAGATTTGGGTTTCAAATCTTTTTATCATATTAATCAAGATCTTCTTACAAAATTAAGTTAGATAATGGCTACACATGTAGATAAACGTTGGATAAAAGTCCTAAAATATAAATACTATTAAAACTAGATTTTCTTAGATGTGATTGTCAAAAATATTTGAAGACGTCAAAGGATCGTTGGATCCTTTGCTCAAATCCTTTGGGCATGTAAAGTTACAAAATTCTATTAATACATTTAATAATATTCTTATAAGTGATTTGTTCGATGGATTAGATAATTAGAATTGAAATTCGTTAAGAGTTTTGTTTGAACATATCTTGATTCATTTTATTAATAAACTTAGAAGTTTTAATCAAAATTTATGTGATAAACTTTTTTAGATTTCTAATAAATTGGGGTAATTTTAAGATATTTTCTTCATACAATCTAATGGTTTTAAGCTTAAATCATGTAAGATCACATCTTGTTTGGAATCAATGAAAGATATAAAGTTTTTTTATGTAGATTGATTAATAACGTGTTACTTGTAAAGGTTAATTTTGTTTAGTCAAATATTAACTTAAATGTCCAGTGTACCTTTTGTGGAACTGAAAATCAAACTATTCGTCATCTCTTCCAAAAATGTATCTTTTTATATGCTTTATGGAATGCTTGGAGAGGGGAAGTGAAACTTCTCCCTTTTAAGGATTTGATATACAAACTATCTGTTTTATTTTCCTAAATCCTCTTATGAGCTTTATACCTAACAAGGATTTTACTTTAATTGTTTACTTTCACTATATATACGCTTTGGAGATGGAGAAATAATGTTATTTTTAGAAATAAAATTCCTAATTTTCATGAGTTGTATTTTTTAAGGGCTTTCTTCTTTGAATTTAAATCAAAGGTAAAGGCACTCGTATATAATAACAGGGATCATTGACTTGAATGTTACAATATGGTGTACTTGAAACATTGGATTCCCTCCTTTTGATACCATTAAATTCAACTGTGATACTTCATATATTAATGATCGTGTCTTAGTTGCGCCTATTGGAAGGGATGTGTATTGCAATACTATTGGCATCTGGTTGAAAATCATGTAAGGTTTCTCAGTTGAAGAATGATAAGCGTGTGTTGTTTGTTTAGCGACTAGTCTTGCCAATGCTTTCGGTTTCAATAATGTAATTGTTGAAAATGATTGTCAAAATATTGTAAATTGTATTAATGAAAAATCTAATGACGTCTCTTGGACTGCCAAACAACACTTCTCATGTTGATCCGAATGAATCATCCTTTCCACGGAGGTCAATCTTTGCCTGTTAGGCAAGAGGATAGCAAGTTACAAATTCTGTCTCGGTAGGACATGTATTTCTATTACTATGAAATTCATAAATGAACATAAATGAAGTAGTTAATGGTGGGGTTACCATTATCCTCTCTGTAGTGACGAATCTTGTATGTGTTCCTAAGAAAAGGAATTTGTCCATTTTTCGGGGTCTCGAGGGGGCGTGGGAGGAAAATTTTCCAATCATATACAATTTCAACGATTTTATTTTTCAATGGATTCTAACATTTTGTAATGGTATAGCTACTAATTTAACGAAATGATTTCTTCATGAAGAATAGGAAGGATTTCTTTCTTTAAATCAAATTCCTATTTTTATTTGTAAAAACATCGTTAAAGAGGCTAAAAGGTTGTAATTATTTTATTAATGAAAAAAATTTCTTTTATAATAGAAAAAAACCCATAATGTAGAATCAAAATTAACAAAGATCATGACGTAATTTAAGATAGAACGTTTTTTATGTCATAAATTATGTTACAACTATAATTAATGTGATCCATCCTGAAGTAGTTTGATTGGCAATAGACTGAATGTAGAGTGTAGTGTTACCTAGCTGGACAATAAGAAGCATGGTTCAAAACTGACCATGCGCCTCAATATCGAACTTATAAGTGACACCCTTTCTACTAACTTAGGATGAATATAACTCTTATAGCCTATGAAATAGTGGTGTGGTCATGTCGTCCCACCTATGAGGATTTTTTTTATGCTAAAAGAATAACTGATGCGATAGACAATTGTTGTCTAAAACGTAAGGATATATTTTTTTAACCTATAAATAACTACCAAATTAATTATGATAATACCATAACTTATGATAAATAAATTTTTTTTTGTTTATGTTAATATTGGCGATATTTATGAACAAAACATATAATTATAATTTTAGTTTCTAGATGTGTCTTAGAACAATATTTTGAAGCCGAAGAAACTATTGAACCTCAATGGTCACATATAAGATATATTTCTATTTTCGTGCATGTTATATTACATATTGGACATAATATGAATAATGTAAAATTAGACTACTCAATTGATCGAGTAATGAATGAATCAATCAAGTAATATAACCTTATTAGATTAATTTTAACACATAAGTGATTTACTCTATCGATTAAGGACTAGATTCATCGAGTTAAATCACTAGATAAATCCATCTTTTTTTAATATTAATTAAACAATCACTGGATTGCTCGAGATGATGTTCGATCGATCGATCGAGCCGTTAGGTCTTTGAATTTAATATCTATTTCTATTGCAAGTTGGATTAGCTTTTTACAATATTGTCTTTATTTCTTAATAGTGTTTTAACTGATTTTATGGACAATATGATAATTCTATCTTTAACCTAATATGCTTCAAAATTTTCTATAAATATAAACCTAAACACATATTTGAAACTAACCACACAAGAATTATTATGTTTATTCTCTTCATCTTTTATTCTCTCTTATTTTGCTAAGAGTTTTCAAGTGGCTTTTTAATTAAGTTAATTTATCAAACATTATTGGTTGGGTTTGATGGATTAACAAGCCTACAATAATAATTGTGTTCATGTGTTTTTAACTAATTGTTCTAGCGTTGTTAGTTGTTTTCGATTTATCTGATATATTGTTAAAATCAACTGGTTTGGGTTGTTCATCATTCAATCTACTCTAGGACACATATGACAATGGTGCATGTTCGATTAACTCGTGGGACTAGAGTTTGTCAGAAAATTGGTGTTTTAAAATATTCTATAAATACAAATCCAAGCACACATCTGAAACTAACCACACAAGAATTATTATGCTTATTCACTTAATCTTTTATTCTCTCTTATTTTGCTAAGAGTTTTCAAGTAGGTTTTTTTCATTAAGTTAATTTATTAATTATTTATGGTTGTATTTGATGGATTAACAAACCTACAATAATAATTGTATTCGTGGGCTTTTAACTTATTGTTCTAGAATTACTAGTTGTTTTTGATTTATCTAATATATTGTTAAGATAAACTAATTAGGGTTGTTCATCATTAAATTTGCTCTAAAACACATACTTGTACTTGTGTTTATATGCTAACTTTTCAAGTAACAACGGTGTATGTTCAATTAACTCATGAGACTCGAATTTGTCGAAATGCTGATGTTTCAAAATATTCTATAAATATAAATCTAAGCACACATTTGAAACTAACCACACAAGAGTTATTATGCTTATTATCTTCATCTTTTAATCTCTCTTATTTTGCTAAGAGTTTTTAAGTAAGCTTTTTCATTAAGTTAATTTATCAAATATTTGTAATTATGTTTGATGAATTAACAAACCTACAATAATAATTGTATTCATGTGTTTTTAACTGATTGTTTAAGAGTTGTTAGTTGTTTTCAACTTATCTAATATATCGTTAAAATCAAATACTTAGGGTTGTTCATTATTAAATTTGATCTATAACACACACTTACGCTTGTGTTATTGAAACCATTTATGATACAACTACCGGGGGGTGTCATGGGCGATTCTTTTTTTTCCTTACACAATAATGCGTTATAAGCTTATATGTAGGTTTAGGATACTTTGAACTTTGACCTTCCTAATTAGAAAGCAAACCAAACCAGTAGCTTATATTTAGGTTAGTTGTATCATAAATGGTTTCTCCTTATTCGAAATGGTTAAATTACAATGAAAACGCAACACACTCAGAAAAGCATAGCTCAGACTAATTTGGATAGGGACTTCGCCTAGGATTGCTGGTTAAGACTCACTTCCTCACTTATAACTCCCATGTTTTAATCACACTATTTGATCTAAAATGATGAGAATTTTTTTATTCTTTGCTAAAAAAATGATGAGAACTAAAACTCCGAAGAAAAATTATCCCTGCCTAGAGACTAGAGCAGAGAATGAAGCCATCTTAATTAAATTCCTATCATCCTATGTGATCATAAGAGAGAAATCCCAATGAATTATTGAGGCAAATTGTGTCTCTTGGAAAATGCTTCTAGAATATTGATAACATGGTGCATCATGTCAATAAAATGCTTGATTAGTGCATATGTTTTCTTGAAAGATGTTACTTTACATGCAAAAGGTCAAAAAAAAAAAAGGGTGGGAGAAAAAGAATCTAGTTTATCTTAGAGATTTTATGGCTAGTTTTACTAGCAACGTAAAAAGCTTGGTTCCCAAGGCTGAATTTATGCAGATGAAGATGTAACCTGTGGTGGTATATAGATGGTGTTCTTTAAATTTGCTTTTCTGTAATAGATGTCTAATTTTACTGGACTTTACCTCTGTTTTACCTAAATAAATCTCTCTTGTGAAAAAAAAATGCAGAGTTATGATCATAAACTTCATAAATCAATAATGAGATTAACTGTGCAGAGCATAATAACATAATTTGGGACATTTATGAAGTAATTCTCTGTATCCTCTTCCAATGAAACTGGACTAGCAGCATATTATACCAAGATTCAAGTTTCAACTATTGACTTCATTTTCTATTTTATTTTTTTCCTAGAAAAGAAGAAAACTTTCTCAAATATATTTTCAAATTTCAATTACTAAAAATGCAGGTACCTTTTTTCTAATTCATTCCTTGTAATTTGGTTGTAGCTGAAAGAAGAATTCCAAGCAAAGGATGCATCTAGGGTCCAAGACCTCAACCAGAGCACAAGGCACCCAAAAGTCTGCTATTATTCTTCCATTGGGAAAAACATGAGGGGCAGTGGCAATATCATCTTAATTTTACTATCATAATTGCTTCTCACAGTAACCTTCCCAAATTGGGGAAGAGTTCTTTAGTTGGCAAATCAAATATGCAAGCTAGATACCTGATGTTATTGAATACCTATCAATCACCATAAACAGTTTCGTTTTCCAAAATTGGTTGAGATTCACCTTCTGCAGTTTCCATAGTTGAAGATCTACAACTATAATAGAACACAGCACTCATCATGGTATCAACAAGAACCAAAAAAGAATACATAATAACCAAAAGAGGCCCTTCCCAAAACTGGGAAGACACGTCTCCATAGCTCAGTGTCTTCACTCTATGTTCGAACAATCCCTCCACAAATGTTGTTCCAAGTGTTGATCCAAGAAATATCAGAAGACCCACCTGAGTCTGGCCCTTGATTAACACACATGACCTGACTAATGCCTCTGGTCCAGAGACATCCTCCAACACAGAGATCACAACAGCAATACTGCAAATGATGATGGCATTGGCATAAAGAACAGAGAAAACAAACCCAATAACCACTGCAGCATATACTGCAAAATCAGATGAAAATCCAAAGATCGAAATTGCATTGCAGATAGCTGCAAGAACAAGAAAGAACAAGGTGAGACAGCCAACTACTACCATACATGCCCAAACATATGTAGAAACCAGCCGCCTCCAGATTTTGCAAATGGTTGCATAGAACTTGGATGGATCAAACTTCGTTCTTGAATAACTACACTCTACTGAATATACAACCGCAGCTTTGGATAACAAGGACACAGAAATATACAAAGGGAAGCACGTAATAGATGAGATGGCCATCTCAGCGAATTTCTGACATGACTGTTTGATAAAAGACCTCAAAGGGAGTCCAGAAGATATGGAAATTAACAAAAGCCTTAGAGTTAGTCTCTTCACAAGTGATTGATCAACTAAGAAGTTTGATAAGACCACAGCAGATACTGGGCAAATCAACAAGGCGGCGATTGCCATAAACGCAGAGCAATTGTACCGTAAAATCCTAACAGTTTCTCTCAAGATCTCCAATGCATTCATTGAATGGAACACAGGATTTAACTCATCAACGTAATCAGATCGTTCCAACTCTAATCCTCCCAAATGGGAATCCAGTGATCCCTGCGTTCTCAAATGATCGAACCTCAATCTTGGAGAATTTGCAAGAGAATTATCCATTTTCCTCGATAATGTTTTTACTAAATTTCCAAAAGTGTAGTAATTGATCTACATATAAGAGCTAAACCCGACTCTTTTAAGCAATCATAAAGTAAGAGATTCAGAAAAAATTCTTAACTGTAAACCAGCCAATGCGGAAGCGATGAATTCAGACCTGAGGATGCGAAAATAAGAACTAGCTCCACCAAAATTAATGCGGTACAATACCTCAGGAGTGTAAATTCATCCGCAATCAAGATCCTAGTAGATATGCACTTAGTGGCGGTGTATTATGTAGGGGAAAGGAAGGTCACTCGCTAGGGCTTTCGTAGGAGGGAGACGAAGAAACTTTCAAGAATAGATATCATGGCGGACAATAGAGGAAGAAAAGAACAATTTTCGTTGGCAGTATGCTTTCCAATTCGGGTTACAAGATCACCCCCCACTTTCTTTTTTCCTTTTTCTTTTTTATCCCTCCGATAAATGGCTTGTACTCCTTTTCCTTTAAATAAAAATATTGTTAACCTCTTTAAATAAAAAAAATACTCAATAACTCTTTTATTTAAAAAATATTTATTAATCATTTTATTTATAAAAAAAATTATTAATAAATTTTTATTGATATTTTAAAAAAAAATTGAATAATTTTATATAATAAATAATGAAATGACAAGTTTAAGTTAAAATGTTTATCATAGTTTTTTTTTACCGTTAATTTCTTTTTAATTAATACATACATGATAAGTAAAAAAGTAGAGTTCCATAATATTCTTAAAAAATAATATTCTTAAAAAATTCAAAGTTAGATTGGATAGTTAAAAATACAAATTATTATCTTTGGAAGAAGAATAATGATTAATTCTATTTTACAAATTATGTTCATTCATTTTATGAACATTTTTAAATTATCAGTTATTTTTTGTGAAGTTATAGATTCTTCGATGAAAAAATTATGGTAGAAAGATCATATAAACTCTTAAATACATTTTTACCCTTATAAATTGAGATTATGTTTACAGGCCTAAATATGACGGAAGTTTAGGTTTTTATAGAACAGAAGATTTTAACAAAACCAATTAACGAAAGCTACTTAGGAGTTGTAGTTCAATTTGATAAACTTTGGGTTAAAGTCGTCATCAAAAATATCTAAAATATAACTCTTTTTTTGAAGTCAATAAAAAATTAAATAATTTATGTATTTGAAAATATATACTTTGAATACAAGATCAAATTCATAAAGATAACTTTTAGAAGGTAAGTATGAAAAACATTAATATTTAAAGTAGTGCACAAAAATGGTTAACTAAGGAGATAGATATACACTTGTACTCTCACTATAGTTATCGTGTTTGAACAAATTTGATGGTTACGTAATGAAGTAGTACACAAAATAAGACAATTGATCACCAATTTCAAATCAACTGAGTTTTTCAAAAAATTGGTGAATTTTCTCAACTTTTTCATGACAAAAAGAAGAAAGAGAGACTATTTTGACTAAAGACTCCTTTATTATCTCCAAAACTTGGAAACATCTATCCCAAAATGTTATTAAAATAAACTTTGATGTTGCATGAACACAAGACAAATCATGTTTGTATTTCGTAGTCATGTATCATTATGGAAGATATATACTCCTAGATTGGTTAAATCACTACTTTATCAAGTGAAGAAGCAAAAGGTGTTACTTTCTCTAGAATTCTCTGGCATGTGATAACTCGAAAAATCATAACAACTTATATTGACGGAGATGTAAAAACTATCATCGATGCTTTCAACACTAAAAATTAGTCTTTAATTAACTTGAACTCTTATCATGTCTCCAACAACTCAATTAGACTTTTTAGTAAATTTTTCATGATATCTATAAGATGGATCCTTCTGAAAGTTAACATACAAACACACAATTTCAACACTTGGGCTAGATATACAAGATTGGTTAGTAATATTTTTATTCATTTCTTGCCATCCTTCATATCTAATTTCCACCTAATCACTTTAGATATACAAGGTTGGTTGATAACATTTTTATTCATTTTTTGTCATCTTTCATATCTATGTTCCACATGATAAGAATAAACTAGTATAGATTTCTCTATAATTCTATGTAGAAAAAAAATTAATAAATAGATATTTTTTATGACATATAAATATATATTTAAAAATATGATATATGTTTTTTATAATATAAAAATACATATTTTTGAAAAATTAAAAATAAAACTGAAACATATCAAATAAGATGATTAATTTAATTAAATTTAACTTCTTGTTTAACTTTTTTTTGTTTTAATTAATTTCTATAACATATTGGAAACAAAAATTAAAAATTAAAAATTAAACTTTTAAAATTTTAAATTAAATGTGAAAATAAAATTATTAATAATGATAAGTTTTTGAGTTAAATAGAAATCTATTATAATTAAATTTGTTAAATAAATCTCTTTGGTACATAAATAACTCAGTATTCAACATGATTTTATTTTTAATCTCTTTAGAAAGAAAAAAATATACATTCATTTTTGTGTAACATTAAAAAAAATATTCATTTACTTTGTAAAATAAATTAACATATGTTTGTTTCCTAATAGTATTATGTCATGCAATTAAATCAAAATACATTCTTCAAATAATATAAATCAATAAAAAATAAATTATTGTAACAAAAAAATAAAAATAAGTACTAATCTACCAAAATTTCACCCAACTACTTATTTATTAAAAATGAACTACTAAACTTTATTTGTTATAAAATATTATCAAACTACTAAAAATTTACAAATGTAATATTCCATCAATTCTTCGTTCTTGAAATTTAATAAAACATTAAATTTTCACATGTGAGGTTAAAAAATTTAGAACATCTAAAAATCACCAAAATGTACGGCTCATCTTCTTCCTCATTCAATTTTGAAGGAAGGAAGGAAAAAAAACACACAATCACACGTTGAGCTTTAATGGTTACTAGTAACACGACAGAAAACTCCCAAAATATGGTATAAACAAAAAATCTCTAGACAGAGGGAGGCATTAACCATCAACTTCAACACTTTGAATTGTATTTGCATTAGTTGAAGATTGCAAATGGTCTCCAGATTCAGTTTCAAGGTCACACCGAAATATCTTCTTTAGGTTGATGGGCCATACGAAGCTAACTATAGTTGCATACCCAACATATATAACCTCAAAAATCTCAAGTACAAAGAGATTGTCATCCTCAAGTTTTTGGAGAATATGAAATTTGTGTTTGACATTGAACCAAACATCAACGGAGGAGTTATAGAAAAGGCTTATAGCAGACTTAGAACGATGTTATATGCATCGGGGTGAGTAGTGCAAAACTGCTCTGTTGCATCTATGTCGGTTAATGGTTATGTAATGGGGTGTACAATCCATGTGGTATACTAATTGACCATTATCATTGCTACTAATAACCGGCAGGTATAGTGAAGAATCACCAAGTAACTTCTAAAAACGTATGGTAACTGTCATTCTTTAAATGTGTGAAATTTTATATGTCACAAATTTTTGATGAATATTAAGTGATATATAAAATTATTCATTAATGATTTATTTGTGGGTGAGCTTTTTGCATCATAATTCGAATTTGTCATTCTCAAATGAAGGGTTTGTACAAGTAAATAAAGAGATTGTATGATATTTACGTAAATGAAATTGTGAGTGAGAATGTGCAAGGGGAATTGAAGTATGCTTTGTCAGCCAAAGAGCTATCAAGAGGGAAGTTTTCTTCCTAGGTGGTGTTTGAGGAAGTGTCTACTGTGGTTGAAGATACTCGTATCGACCAAACTAAGGGAGATTTTTATAATGATTGTTAATAATATAGTGGAAAATCTTTAAATGACATGATATTATTCTTTCTTTTTTCTTATCATTTCATTACAAGTCAAATTTTTCTATGTTATTTTCGATGTGTCATCATATATATTATCAATATATGATAAATATGTTGATAAAAGTGATTAAAAGTGTGAATTTTTGTTGTATAAAATGTAAATTTTTTATCCTTGTGTTTACTAACCATTAGTAACATGTTATATGTACTATTAATACACGACAAACACGTAAATAAAAGTGATTAAAAATGTGTATCTTTGTTGTATAAAATGTAAATTTTTTATCCACGTGTTACTTTCATTAATGTCATACAAAATAACACCAATAGTAATAGTAAGATAGGTGATTTGCTTCCTTTCATAGTCCAATTCTCCTTTCATATTATCGGTGTCAATTAGTTTGGACATTAGAGGCATAAATATGCGACAGTAAGAAGTTGTTAATTACCATTGGTACACCAGGCGATAGTTTGAGGTGGCCTACTAGGTTCATCAAGTGATGTTTGATAAAAGATGCCCTTATTGTGAAAATATAAGCAATTGATGAAAGCAATTATGGTAAATATACTAATGGGTGAAACGTTTTTAGTCGGCAAAGTGATATTTATAGACTTCTGTTAGAAATGTTTATAATGTCTTTTCTTATCCTTTATAATGTCCATCTTTGGAAAAAAGAAAAAAAGAAAAGAAAAATAGGATGATGTTATATGCGAGAATTACTATATAAATGCCTTGAAGAACTCACAAAATTGCAACCTCATAGAACAAGAACATCGTATAAATGGATTAGTAGCTTAAACGATAGTATAATTTTTGAAAATGTGAGTTTTGTTAATTATTGATTAACTCATAGTAAGATTATTTCATTAATTATAATAAAAATATAATTTAGTACAATAATGTTTTAGTTAGATAAAATAAAGATACTAATTTTATAAAAAATTGAAATAAGTCCTAAAAATTATAACATATGCTTTTCAAATCAAATATTTACAAGGAAAATTTAAATTATAAAAAAAAAATCAAAGCCCGACCCTTAGAATCACAATCCCCACTCGAGCTTTCTGAGTTTTCTGTTTATTATTTAATTTAAATTTTCAAAATTTTCTTTACAAAAAATACAGTTTGTATATATAAATCGACCTAAAACTCAATCCATCTAACAGCTCGAGTCTAACAGACAGTCCAAGCCATAAGATCGACCATTCCAAAGGACCCATTTATGTCCACGCCCACAACACAATAGTGGAAAAGACTCGTCCAAGGAAACTTTGGTATCTAGAGAGTCGACCATTCATGACCACCAACCTTAGTTATGGATGGTCGACCTCAGACTATAAATATGTTTACTTTTTACCCTTATGCCCTCTAACACCCTTAGATACTTATGTTTTATGTAATCGAAACTTGTATGTATAATACTCTATAAATAGATAGACTCTTTAAGAGATCCACATATTACATCAATTGTTCTAATTTTTTTCTAGATTCTTTCTTTGTAAATCGGATCAATCTCAACATTTTGGTGCTCATCGTGGAGCTTAGATTATGAGGTCAAGATTTATCTTATAACTTAATATTTTATAGGATTCACACCAAATTCTGAGAGAAATTTAAGAGACCAAACACATGTTCCACTTACCAATTACCCTCAGAATCACGATTACCTACTCCTTACCATTATGGTAGGGACGTATGATAAAGGTCGACTAAGACTAGTAAACGAGGAAGAAGCGACAATACCTTGTTGATCCATTATAAGGCCAGAACGAAGACTAACCCTCATCAAGAGTTGGCTCGTCTTCTCGAGTTAAGAAGAGAACTTGAGGAGACAAGGTGATAAAACTGGTCATTGTACTTCCAATCAAGTGGGGGAACCCCTGATGATCGAGCCACCAACCTAATTGGTAGAAACAAACCAGAGTGCATCCTACCTAAGCCTAAGCAGGGAGATAGGAAACTGAGGAGGACCCCCTTTCCAACTTGATGAGACCTAGCAATAAGCAATGGTTGTAAGAGAGAGAGAAATAATAAGGCACAATTTTAGGCGTTGGAAGAACTAACAAAAAACAAGACCAGACCTTGAAAGTGGCTTATAAAAGGCATGAAAAAGGCAAGGCCTCTTATGATGTGGATATGGACTGTGAGCAACTATGTGTATCTCAATTCTTTGATGAGATAGAGAATGATGAACCACCAGCCAAGTTCAATGCTTCCAAGTGCCCTTATTATCTAGGAACTAAAGACCATATAACGTATGTACAACACTTCAAGACTGCCATGGCCCCTATGAGCCTCACACAAGGAAAAATAGATGCTATGATGTGTAAATTATTCACTGTTACCCTCTATGATGGCACCCAAAGTGGTTCAATAACCTAAAAATTTGCAAAATAACCTCATTCCCACAGTTTTCTAGATTGTTCATCACCAACTACGTTTGTAATAAGCCACTAAAGAAGGATTTGTACCACCTTTTCTCAATCATTCAAGAAATGGGTGATTCTACTGAAGAGTATATTAAATTATTCAGGAAATAAAAGTTAGAAATCGTTGATGTCCTAGCTCTATCGCTATGAAAGCCTTTAGGTATGGTCTTTGAAAGAACTCTGACTTATTCGAAGAGCTAACCAAGATAGTCCCTCAAACTTTAGAGGAAGAATATGGAGAGGTAAGGAAATTTGTCAATCTTGAAAGAGAATTAGGTCTAGTTAAGAGCGGTCGGCCTAATATGGAAGTTGTGCTTAGAAAGGAAAAAAGATGGATAAAACTTGATAGGGCAAATATCAGAGTAGTAGGGTCAACAAAAACAAGCATTTCACAGCAAGCAATAGGGTGAGTGGACAATGGTCAAGGAATAGGGGACCCTAGGGGAGGTCAATCTATCCTTTTAGAGGGCTACCCTTAAGAGTGAACTTGGCTCAGGTTGTATTGAAGATGGAGGTAGAGACAATTGTCAAATGGATCATGATATGAGAGGCTGTAGACACCTCAAAAAGGAAATATAGGAACTATTGGCCAGAGGATATTTGAAATTCCTCGTAAGAGTCAATAATGAAATAAGAGTCCATCAGAATGGACGAGAAGTACTAAAATCATCCATTCTATCAAATAGCAAGAGAGACCCCCACAACGAGTCCAACATCAGAATTATCCATACAATACATGGAGAGCACAAAATCAATGGGGTCTCTAACAACTCATGCAAGAGGTTCGCTAGAGAGTTGTGTAATGCCCCACATATGTACACCCTGGATAAGGTAAGGTCCTTCATAAAGATCATTTTCACTAAGAAATATGAGACATATTCCTATCATGAAGACCTCTTGGTGATCACTTTAAGAATTGCATCCTACGTTGTTTGTAGGATCATGGTTGACACGGAGAGCTCAGTGGATCTTTTTTTTATGTCTACCACAAAAGCTCTAGGATTAAAATAGATTAACATTGTAAGGATAAATCTACCCCTATTGGGATTCAACAATAGCACCACCTATGTAGTTTGGACCATAGTACTGCCTGTCACGGCTAAAGGATCAATAATGATGACTAATTTTGTGGTCATTGATGTCCCAGCTCACTACAATGTCATTTTGGATAGGCTATAGATACACAAGATGAAGGAAATCATGTCCACCTTCCACCAAGTTATCAAATTCACAACTAAGGAGGGCACATAGAAGATAAAGGGAGACTAAGAAAAATCTAGAAACTATTACAATACCACCATGAAATAGGTCACACCGAAGTAGCAATCATAGTAGGGTCTTTCCTGAAAGAGGTCGGGAGGCAAATTCCTAGAAAGGTCTGTAAATCCAAACGAGATACAAGACTTCCCAATACAAGATAAGGGAAAGGACTATCCTTTGAAGCTAAGTGCAGACCTGACACCAAAGATGAAGTAGTAACTTTTGCACATATTTAAAACAAACTTTAACATCTTAGAATAGACCTCAAAAAACATGCATAGGATTGACCCAGAGGTCATAACTCACATATTAAATGACAATCCAAAAGCTAGACTTATCCAACAAAGAAAGAGAAAATTCTTGAGGGATAAGAATAAGGTGATTAAAAATCATGTCATCACTCTCAGGGAGATAGGAGTTATAAAGGAGGTCAACTACCCTACTTGGTTGTCCAATATGGTACTGGTAAAAGAGGTTTATGGATATCCCTACATGTGTGTGGCCTTTACGGACTTAAACGAGACATGTCCCAAATATTATTTCCCTCTCCTGAGTATTGATCAATCGGGTGATGTTGTCATCGATTTTAGATTGATAAGTTTCTTAGATGCATATTCTGGTTACCAACATATCAGAATGCATCCTCAGTATGAGGAGAAAACATCTTTTATCACCGAGGAAGGGACCTTATATTATACCAGAATGCCGTTTGAATTGAAGAATGCAGACACCATATATCAACTCTTTGTCAACAAAATGTTTATATATCAATTGAGGAGAAACCTGGAGGCATATGTGGATGATATGATAGTAAAAATAGCATAACCCCTGAACCATAATAGAGACATAGAGGAGGTATTTTCGTTAATCCGAAGGTATGGTATAAGACTTAACCCCAAAAAGGGTGTCTTTGGTGTTACTACAGGAAAATTCTTAGGATATCTTGTATCTATCCTAGGGATTGAGGCCAACTCAGACAAGATACATGCCTAAGTAAAAATTTGGCCACCTACTAACCTGAAGGGGATCCAACAGTTGAACGAAAGAATAGTGGCACTGAACAAGTTCATCTCTAAATGCACGGACAAGTGTTTTCCATTCTTCAAGATGTTGAAATAAAACACTTAAATATTTTAGGATGAGGACTATGACAAGGGCTTCGAAGAAATAAAACAATACTTGAGCAACCCTCTTGTCCTAGTTATCCCTCTCCTAGGCAAGACACTCTATTTATATTTGCATAGTCCCCTAGACCTATAATGCCATGCTCCTAGTTGAAAGAGACAAGTTCCAGTACCTCATTTACTACGTGAGTCAAATCTTGACAGATGCTCAAAGCAGATACCCAACCATTGATATATTTTCCCTCGCTCTTAAATTCAATGCATGAAATCTCAGGCATTACTTTGGCTCACACATAGTGGTATTACTTACCTCCCAACCACTTAGAAGCTTTGTGATGAGGCCAGAAGTAGTAGGGAGATTGGCATAAATCACCATAGAATTTAGAGAGTATGGCATTAAATACATGGCTAGAATATCCATCAAAGGGCAAGTGGTGGCCAAGTTTGTGGTCAAATTCAGTGAGACAGCATAAGTCATCAGTAATGAGGGACAAGAAGAAGTGTATGGGATGGATCAAAAGGAGAGGCCAACTTGGAAAGTATTCATTGATAAAGCACAAAACTTTAATGGTGTTGGGCTAAGGGTGGTCATAATTGATCATGATGAAAAAAATTTAAAGTATGTTATTAGACTTGATTTCCAGGAAACTAATAATGTCGTAGAATTTGAGGCAGTTACATTTGGGGCCATGATGTCAAAGAAACTCTGGGCAGATATGATTACCTTATATAGCGATTCTTGACTAATGGTCATCCAGTTCTTGGGGATGTTTGAAGTTAGAGATGGAAAGATGAAAGGGTATCTGGAAAGGCTAAAATAAGAGTGCTCAAAATGCTCTAAGCTCGAGATCAAACAAATAACTAGAAATGAGAATGGTCACATTGATGCTCCAACCATATTGGCATCCATATAGGAGGCTAACCACACCCGAGTAGTATCAGTAATGATCTTAGAAAAAGCAATTTTAGAGGAGGCCAAAAGAATAATCGGGTGTGTGGATGCCCCTACCAACCCATGGTTTACCCCGAGCTATAACTTCCTTTAAAGGGAAGACCTACCCAAGGATCACAAACTTGTAAAAGAAATCAAGGCCAAGGTAGGTCGATACATGATTGAAACATATGTGTGTGACAAAACCTTTCTCTCGCTACATGACACTCATAGGAAAATAGGCACGTAACTTAAAATATTAAAATTACTCCCCTTATGTGATATATCAAATTGAACACTTAATAATTAATCGTTCTATTCCTATATGCAATGATAAATAATAAATAGAACACTTAATCAAATTGTTCTCCTCCTAGATGTAATGACTCTTCTATTATTAATCATTCTCTCCCTTTTGTCATATAAAACAATGAATTAATTTTGAAACTTAAATTCAACAAGAGCATGAATGTGATGTATCTAATGAATGAATCCCCTCTAACCTCTAACATTCCCCAAAATAAGGTAAAACAAAAATTTATAAAAATAGAAATATATAATTTTTTTATTTTTAATTGAGAGTAGTAGACTTATTTAAACATGACTAAAACATAACACTTAGTTGAGAAATTAATCTCATTCAAATTTTGGCTATCAATTGAAAGCATAGGTATATGGATAAGACACACAGACATACTAACACATATAATGACATATCAACAATCAATGAAAATAATATACATTTGTGAACTTCAAAAGTATGTCATTTAATTTATTTATGATTAGTCATGAAAGATTTAAATAAAGGAGTATCACGTATCATTAAAAACTATAATTGAACCATCAATTCACAAAATAAAAACCATCTATCAAGAGAGAAGATAAAAATTTTATTCCATTTTTTATATATAAAGATTGGTTATTTATTTATTTATTTATTCTTTTTGTATAACCACTTTTGAATCTTTCTTTTTGTGCATGTAAAGTATTTTCTATTTTATTTTATTTTCTTTTCCTTTTTTAAGGAATTATGCACGAGCTAGAAATCTAGTATGATAACTTTTACACAAGTTATGAGGTAACCATTTCTGTTCACAATGATAGTTGCACACATCACAATAGGTAGCTCTCTTCATATTTATTTATAAAATAAAAAATGGAGCTTAAACACAATTTTACAGTCAAGTTTAGTTCAAACCTTGAAATCTTACAAAAATAATTATAAACTTCAAGCATGACATATATATGTTTTTATTGAATACGTGAGTAAATACTTGTCAACATCGATCACTAGATGTTAGAAAATATGTAAATGCAAAAATTGAAATACTTAATTACTCAACAAAAAATCAATTTGAATAAGAAAAGTTTTGAAGTGGAAGTGTCTTGTAAAGTCCATTTCATTGTTAAAACAAATCTAAAGCCCTATTTTTTAAATTATATTTTATTTTATTAAAACTAAAGAAACATCAATAAAAAAATAAAAAATAAAAAAACTATTAAAGATGTTCACCTATGTTTTATTAAGCACTCAAATAAAAGTATTTAAGTGAACAAAAATGATAGTTAGGTGATAGATTATTAACAATCTTTCCTAGCCTAAACTTTTTTGAATTTTGGTTTTTTATATCTTTTTGCTTAAAATCAACTACCTTAGTTGTTATTGGCATGTTCTTAGACATATATTTAGATTCCACATTCATTCAAAATGAAGATGCAACATGTATAGTAAGATGATAATAATAAGTCCTAGAATTAAACGGGTTGAAATTCATTTGTCTCTTTGAACTAATAAATTCATATTTTCTAGTAGAATTATTAAACATACTATGTATAGATGGGTGATAATAATGAGTCATATACCTAGAAGCATGGAAAGAATTATTAAATTTATGAACATTCATCAAAATTCTACAATTAGGCCTAATATGACCTTTCATACCACAATGATGACATATAAACATAAACTTAATAGTTTTATCAATTATTGGTGATGACTTTTTGTGCATAAGTAATAGTAAAAGTAGAGTTAAAATGTCTTACAAATGTGATCTTTGATGCTGAAAGTATATGTGTAGCATTTGAAGAATGAGGGCCAATGGGATGTACAAACTGAGTTACTTTTAAAGGTGATAATGTAGCATGCTCATCTATATAGCCTAACTCTTTCTTGTCTCTAAAAGGTTTTTCATAGTCAAGAGTTTTGTTTAGCTTTTCATGTCTAATTGTTAGACTATTCATGGCTTCCTTTAATTATACAAGTTCCTACACAATATTCTTGTTTTCCTATTAAAATCTGTAAGACTTGAATTCAAACTATCAACGAGTTCAAATAATTCAATTTTCTTTTTCTTTGATTGAGGCATATAATTTATAGGATTTAAGTTTATTATTTAATTTAATTTCTTCTACAAGCAACATATCTTTTTTTCCTTTTTAGAGCATACTAAATCTATAAATAGTTCATTAAGACAATTAGTATTAAATTTATATAACAAAAATGTAGAAGCATTTTTCTTATGATTTAAACCAAGTTAGACTTATTGGAATATCCATTATTAGTTACATTAAATATCAAATAGTTGCTACACCTGTTTTCTGATTCATATGGATTAACATTCACTTTTTGAATCACTAAGTGTAGCATTAAAGACTCTTCTAATTCTTTTAATTTTATTAGCACACTGATAACTGTATTTTATATAGTTATTTTCAACTATTTTATTAATTATAATTGCTAGATTCTCTCTATTTTTAGTTAATTTTAGTTTAATAAATTAGGATTTACTATTTTTTCTAAATTTTAAGAAAATCAAATGAAATGTATCGAAAACGCTCTTAATGGTAAATTTTTGTCCAAAAATATAATTTCAAATAAAATAGTGATTAATTGCAATTTATAAAAGTTGAAAATATAATTTAAATTAAAATCGGGCTTAGTTGTAATTATTAAAAGTTTAAAATTTAATTTAAATTACCAAAAGGGCTAAATTGTAATTAACCAAAGTTTAAAATGTAATTTGAAATATATTTGAGGGTGAAAATATAATTAATAAAAGTATTTTTTTCTTCGCAGGAGAGAAGTACCACGCGTCAACATCCACGCGTACAACGTGGTCCGTCCGATCAAAGCATAAACGGTCAGGATTGGAGCGTGTAGATCAAACCCGACCAAAGAGAATGGATGCAGGATTTATGGCATCGCGCGACTCGGCGTGCCAATGGGGCCCACCTGTCGCGCAGACCGGCGTGCAGGGTGGGACCCACATGTCGACTGCGCAGATTCCCTCGAGACGTATCGATCGCCGTTGGATGAGTTGAACGGTCCAGATTGAAGCACGTTGAACGAAGCTGTCGCGCACCGAGCCGCTCGTCTACAAATCTTGTGTGACGCGATACATCAAAGCCTCGTGCACCCTCGTGTATCAACGGAAAATAAGCAGCCACGTGTCTCATAAATATTCCAGCGAATCACCTGGTGACACGTGGCATGTATTTGGTGAAATAAAAATGCAGAAACCGCGCCCAATTCCAGCCGTTAATTGATTCCAATGCGAGGATTCGTGTGCGACGCGTTCTTCATGCGCCCGGCCTTATGATCCAATGAAAAGCTGCCACGTGTCGCCACATTTCGCTCAGTAAATCACATGGTGACACGTGGCATGCGTAAAAAGAAAAAAAAATCAAAAAAAATGCGCAGAATGTTTTCACGCGTGCTCCCCATACATTTTTGTCCCCACTTTTAATATAAAAAAAAATATAAAAAAATAAAAAATAAAAAAATAAAAATTGAAAAGTGGGATATATTGTTGTACGCGTGAATTTATGATTTTTGAGTTTAGTTTTTCAGTTTTTTGTTTTTCTTCCTCTCGCAGTTCTTGCGAAATTTCCTCTCGCAGTTCTTGCAAAATTTCCTCTCGCAGTTCTTGCTAAATTTCTTCTTTTAGTTCTTGCGAAATTTCTATATTGTATCATTTTTCAGTTTTCTTTCTTCTTTGCGTGTTACACAAAAACACGCAGAGTGTTTATTTAACATTGTATGTTGTATTTTCTTAGGAAAATTACAGAGAAAGAAGACAACAAAGAAGAAGAAAAGGGAAGAAATTTATTGTTCATTGAGGAATCGTGAAAGAGTTTTTTTTCTTACCTATTTTCTTTTAATTTTTGTTTCTCTGCAATGTTTTATTTTTGTTGTGTTGTAATTTTAAATTCTGCTATGAACTAATATATTTGTTCTAGGATTGCAGTGTAGCGTAAATTATGAAACTTGAATTAATTATTTTTGAATGATTTATGAAACTGTTTTAAGTTGTTTATTTTATCTGTGTTTAATGCTTTTAATTATCGGAAGATTAATTAACTGATATGTGACACTTAAATAAACTTGAAAAAGGCATTTTTGTGTGCTGCTCGTGATAAAATAACGTATATACATAAGGGATAGAAATATACTTTTATTGTATGTGTGACTGTTTGAGAACTCAGAACTTAATAAATCTGTTTAATTTAATTCTCATAGGAATATAGTGAATTATTTTAACTAGGTGTGTCTGTATGGAGCTTGAAAGAGATATATGGATAAATTAGGAGTTCTTGGTTAACAACTTAAAACACGAGAACATAAATCAAGAGAATAAATTATTCAAGTGGATTAATTTGGGTGAACTGCAATCCTAGAATTTTCGTACAATCTGTTAAAAAAAATTAATTAAGACAAACTGCAACAAATTATTGACTGTTTGGATAACATCAGGTTTAAATAATTTTAATAATCAACAAACGCTAGTAATAAATCTCCGTGGGAACGATCTTTACTTACAAATATTATTACTTGTGACCGTGTATACTTGCACGTTTTTGTGTGTTGAAAAACACGCAACAAGTTTTTGGCGCCGTTGCCGGGGATTTATTTTATTAATTTTGTTGATATTAATACCAATTAATCTGATTTTAATTCAAAAAAAAAAAATTATTTGTTTGATTGCTTTGTGTTACTTGCTTGGATTTGTGTGTTTATTTATGGTTTAAATTTAATTTATATATTGTATTAGATTTAATTTTGGATAGAGTGGGACTTTGTATGCGACGCATAAGAAATCTTGACTTAGTTCCATTAGATCTAGAAATCCATAGAACTACTTTGAACTTAAAGAAAAATAATAAACAAGAAACCTTAGAACATCTAGCTATGAATAATGAAATTCCAGAAGTAGAAGAACCAAGATCCTTAAGAGATTATGCAGTGCCCATGGTTGGCGCCATCCAGTCAAGCATTAGGAGACCTTCAATTCAAGCTAATAATTTTGAAATTAAGCCTGCAATAATTCATATGATTCAGACCTCGGTTCAATTTGGTGGTTTACCCCACGATGATCCAAACTCCCATATATCAAATTTTCTTGAGATTTGTGACACATTTAGGCATAATGGAGTCACTGATAATGCTATTCGGTTGAGACTTTTTCCCTTTTCACTTAGGGATAAGGCAAAGAGTTGGTTGAATTCATTACCATGTGGTTCTATCACTACGTGGGAGGATTTGGCTCAAAAAATTTTAGCCAAATATTTTCCACCCAAGAACTCGCACGGATGAGGAATGAAATTACCACTTTTATGCAGTTTGACTCAGAGTCATTATATGAAGCTTGGGAGAGGTACAAGGAGCTACTTCGAAGATGTCCTCACCACGGATTACCAAAGTGGCTTCAAGTTCAAACATTTTATAATAGTTTGATGGGTCAAACTAGAAATATGATTGATGCTGCAGCAGGTGGTGCTTTAATGGGGAAATCAATTGATGAAGCATAGAACTTATTAGAGAAAATGGCCTCAAATAGTTATGAATGGCCATCAGAGAGGATGTTGCCTAAGAAAGTAGCTGGAATTCATGAGATTGATGTTATGACTGCTTTAACTGCACAAGTATCTGCTTTGGTGAAAAAGATGGATACTATGGGTGTCCATTCTATTCAGAGTCCTTTTGTTGCATGTGAAATTTGCAATGGAAATCATGCCAGTGAGAGATGTCCTCATAACTCTGAATCTGTTAATTTTGTTTCCAATTATAATAGGAACCAAAACAATCAAAATAATCCCTATTCCAACACTTACAATCCAGGGTGGAAGAATCACCCTAATTTTTCTTGGAGTAATAATCAAGGCCAATCATCTTCTATGAAGCCCACTCATCCACCAGGTTTTCACAATCAAGCCCCACAACAAGAGAGAAAGCCTTCATTGGAAGATATGTTTGCTCAATACATGGCTAAGAATGAGGCTATTCTCCAGAATCAAGCAACATCTATTAGAAATCTTGAAGTTCAATTGGGTCAATTAGCTATCATTGCCAACAACCGCCCTCAAGGAGTTTTACCCAGTGATACCGAAGTCAATCCAAAAAGGGAAGGAAAAGAGCATTGTAAAGCAGTTACATTGAGAAGTGGAAAAGAGTTAGAAGAAATACACAAGCCCATTTCTCCGCCAACTCTTATTGTTGAAGCTATTGACCCAGAGAAACAAGATAGTGGAGAAGAAATAGCTGAAGAAAATGAAGCATCAACAAAACCCATAATGAAACCAGCTTTAGAAAGTCTCAAGTCGTATAATCCACCAATTCCATTTCCTCAACGCTTCCATAAGCAAAAGCTTTATAAGCAATTCTCCAAGTTTCTTGAAGTATTTAAGAAACTTCATATAAACATTCCTTTCGCTGATGCCTTGGAGCAAATGCCTAGCTATGTGAAATTCATGAAAGACATTTTGTCTAAGAAGAGAAGGTTAGGTGATTTTGAGACAGTTGCTCTCACAGAGGAGTGTAGTGCCATCCTTCAGAAGAAGCTACCACCTAAGCTTAAAGATCTAGGAAGTTTCACCATTCCTTGTACTATTGGTGAGAAATTTTTTGGTAGAGCTCTGTGTGATCTGGGTGCAAGCATTAATTTGATGCCACTATCCATCTATCAAAGACTTGGATTAGGAGAAGCACAACCGACCACTGTAACTCTTCAACTTGCAGATAGGTCTCTGAAACACCCGAGAGGCATTATAGAGGATGTGCTTGTCAAGGTTGACAAGTTTATCTTTCCTGCAGATTTCATAATTCTTGACATGGAGGAAGATAAAGAAATTCCTATTATTCTGGGGAGACCATTTTTAGCTACTGGTAGGACTTTGATTGATGTTCAAAAAGGTGAGCTCACCATGAGAGTTCAAGACCAAGAGGTAACTTTCAATGTCTTTAAAGCTATGAAATTTCCAAGAGAATCTGATGATTGCTTTAGAGTTGACATGGTGAATGCGTTAGTTGAAAACAATTTCAGGGAAAACTGGAGTACTGATGCTTTGGAACTTGCACTTGTGAATGACAATGTTATTGATAACTTTGATTCTCTTGAATATCTCAAGTTACTTAAAGCATCTCCACAACTCTTTAGTCCGCAAACTGAAGAAGAGGCATCACAAGTTGCAACACCATCTAAGTTTACCTATGTGAAGCCATCTATGGAACAGAAACCATTATTAGAGCTTAAGCCACTACCTAACCATCTAAGGTATGCTTATTTGGGTGAAATGTCTACAATGCCTGTGATTATTTCAGCATCTCTAGATGATGATCAAGAAAAGAAGCTGTTAAGAGTGTTGAGAAATTACAAGTTAGCATTAGGGTGGTCGATAGCTGACATTAAAGGAATTAGCCCTGCAATATGCATGCACAAGATCTTGTTTGAGGAAGATTTCAAGCCTACTATTGAGCATCAACGTCGTTTGAATCCAATCATGAAGGAGGTAGTAAAAGATGAAATCATTAAGTGGTTAGATGCAGGTATTATCTATCCTATTTCAGATAGCTCTTGGGTCAGCCCAATTCATTGTGTTCCAAAGAAAGGAGGAATTACAGTGGAGACTAATAGCAATAATGAGCTAATTCCTACAAGGAAAGTGACGGGTTGGTAGGTATGCATGGATTATCGGAAGCTCAACAAGGCCACTCGAAAAGATCATTTTCCCCTTCCATTTATTGACCAAATGTTAGACAGACTGGCAGGACATTCTTTTTATTGTTTCTTGGATGGATATTCTGGATACAACCAAATTGCTATCGCACCTCAGGATCAAGAGAAGACCACTTTCACTTGTCCATATGGAACTTTTGCTTTTCGAAGAATGCCGTTTGGATTGTGTAATGCTCCAGCAACTTTTCAAAGGTGTATGATGGCTATCTTCTCAAACATGGTGGAAGATTTTATTGAGATATTTATGGATGACTTCTCAGTGTTTGGAGATTCATTCGATATGTGCTTACATAACCTTTCTTTGGTCCTACAAAAATGCGAAGAAACAAATTTGGTTTTAAATTGGGAAAAGTGCCACTTCATGGTAGAAGAAGGTGTGGTTCTTGTCCATCTAATTTCATCCAAAGGAATTGAAGTGGATAGGGCAAAGATTGAAACCATTGAGAAACTACCGCCTCCAACATCGGTGAAAGGAATTAGAAGCTTTCTTGGTCATGCAGGATTCTATAGGCGTTTCATAAAAGATTTTTCCAAGATTTCTAAGCCTCTTTGCAATCTTTTGGAGAAAGATACAAAATTCACATTTGACGAAGAGTGTTTTAAAGTTTTCCGGGTTTTGAAAGAAAGGTTAATCACGGCTCCCATCATTATTGCACCAGATTGGAATCTACCTTTTGAGCTCATGTGTGATGTCAGTGATTTTGCAGTAGGAGCGGTTTTAGGACAACGAAAAAAGAGAGTTTTCCATGCCATATACTATGCCAGTAAAACTTTGACCGAAGCTCAACTGAATTATGCTACCACTGAAAAAGAATTACTTGCTGTTGTATATGCTTTTGAAAAGTTTCGATCCTACCTAATCGGAACTAAGGTGCTTTATCTTGATCATTCTGCTATAAAATATCTTATGGCTAAAAAAGATGCAAAACCGAGATTGATTAGATGGATCCTCCTATTGCAAGAATTTGATTTGGAGATCAAAGATAAGAAAGGAACCGAAAATCAAGTGGCTGATCATCTATCGAGATTGGAGAATAATGATGGAGCCGTGGACAAGACTATCATTGGTGAGACTTTTCCTGATGAGCAACTATTTTCCTTTAATCATAGAAGTGTGCCATGGTACGTAGACTATGTTAATTACATCGTAAGCAATGTGCTCCCACCTGAAATATCTTTCCAACAGAAGAAAAAATTCCTACACGATGTTAAGTACTATTTATGAGATGAGCCTTACTTGTTTAAGCAATGTGCAGATCAAATTATCAGAAGGTGTGTCCCAAAGGAAGAAATTGAAAATATACTTAAACATTGTCATTCTTCAGCCTATGGAGGTCATTTTGGAAGAGAAAGAACCTCGGCTAAAGTTCTTCAATCTGGTTTTTACTGGCCAAATCTATTTAAAGATGCACATTTCTTTGTCTCACAATGTGACAGGTGCCAAAGAGTTAGTAACATTTCTAAGAAACATGAGATGCCTCTAAACAACATTCTTGAGGTAGAAATATTTGACGTTTGGGGAATTGACTTCATAGGGCCTTTTATCTCTTCTTACAACAACCTTTACATTCTGGTTGCTGTGGATTATGTTTCTAAATGGGTAGAAGCGATTCCCTTGCCTACCAATGATTCCAAAGTGGTGTTGAATTTTCTAAAGAAAAACATTTTTACTCGTTTTGGCACCCCAAGGGCAATCATAAGCGATGGTGGAACTCATTTTTGCAACAAATCTTTTGAAACCCTCCTTGCCAAATACGGTGTCACTCACAAGATTGCAAATCGCTTATCATCCTCAAACAAGTGGACAAGTCGAGATATCAAATAGAGAGGTGAAGAGGATTTTGGAGAAGACGGTAAATCCTTCAAGGAAGGATTGGTCTAAGAGGTTGGATGATGCACTCTGGGCATACCGAATAGCATACAAGACACCCATTGGGATGTCCCCATATCGGTTAGTTTTTGGGAAAGCTTGTCATCTCCCGGTTGAATTAGAGCACCATGCGGATTGGGCTATCAAGAATTTAAATTTTGATTTAGGCATCGGGCGAAAAACGTCTCCTACAACTCAATGAGATGGATGAGATTCGTTTACACGCATATGAAAATGCTGAGATTTATAAGGAAAAGACGAAGAGGTGGCATGACAACAAAATCTTGCATCGACACTTTGAACCAGGACAGAAAGTATTGCTCTTCAATTCTCGTTTGAAGTTCTTCTCAGGAAAATTGAAATCTAAGTGGTCAGGGCCTTTCATTATTACCAAAGTACACCCATATGGACATAGCGTCGGTTCACTACGTCAACCGACGCTACGCTACGTGGATAGCGTCGGTTCCAGGTGCAACGGACGCTACGCTACGTAGCATAGTGTCGGTTGACGTGATGAACCGACGCTATCCACGTAACATAGCGTCGGTCGACACGTGAAACCGACGCTACACACGTGGATAAATTCTTTTCTCTTCTTTCTTCCCAGACAAACTATTTTCAGCGTTGCAGAACTCTATAAAACTGAAAACCTCCTCCACTCTTTCTCATTTTTCGGCCACCTACGACTACCATTTCTAGCACCGGTTAGTGAGTTTTCTTCCTCTTTAACTAATCTTTTAGATCCCCTATTATTCATATTTTTTTCTGTTATTATGTGTATAAATTTTTGTATTATATATGTAGGTTTGTATTATAACATAAGGAGAAGAATATGATGATCTTGAATAAAATAGAACAAAACCATGGTAATTTTTCTGGTATTAATTAATATTTTATTTTTCAAATATATGTATTATTTGAACTATTTGCTAAACTGATTTTGTTTTTTTTTCTGCTCGAATATAGGTTTTTATTTGAGTAAAATAAAAAATAAATAAATTAAAAAAAAAATTAAAGTCGGTTCACCGCGTGAACCGACTTTAAACGTAAAGTCAGTTCACGCCTTGAACCGACTTTAAACGTAAAGTCGGTTCACGTCTTGAACCGACTTTAAACTTTAAACTTTAAGTTGTTTCATTTAAAGTCGGTTCAGCGAACCGACTTTAAATTGGTTTAAAGTTGGTTTTTAACCGACTTTAATGCCTCTTTTTGTAGTAGTGATCAAACCAACCAATAAGGTCGATCGATTGAAACACTTTTTGATAGGGTTTCAATCAATCCAGGCAACGATTAATAAAAAACCAAAACCAAGTAAATCGAATACGATTGATTCTCGATCGATCAAACCAACTTCAATCGATCTATCCCAATTTTAAAATCAAACTAAAAGGACTTAGATCGTACACGATTGATCCTCGATTGATACATTTTATCAATTTATTCATTACTCGATCAATCAATGAACATATATACCATATTTTTGTATATGTGAAATCAATTCAAACGTGTTTAAAAAATAAGTGTATACCTAAAGCATATAAACTTAAAGCTCTAAAGTTTCTTCAACTTGAATAACAAACATAAAAAAGAACCTAAAAACTAGTATATACTTAAACATTTCCTTAGTAAATATCAACAATACTAAAATACCTTACATAATATGTAAAATAACAATACCAAGCCTTCAACTTATACTTCATATAGAATATTTTACATTTATCAAGTTACTATGAAGATTTGATTATATTTTTTTGTCAAACTCATATATGAATTAAATTACACAAATTTATTTTTGCAATATTATTTTTAGGTCAATAGTTGTTTTTTTTTAATTAGGTTTAATTGTTTTTTTTTTTTTGTATTTCTTTGATCAATTAAATACTTGCATACATGCACACACACTTTATACATGTTCAAAAAATAATTTATACTATAAGAAAATTATAATGTTATTTTTTTCTAAGAAATTTATAATGTTATTTTAAATTTATAGTTGTATCAATTGTATCATTTTTATTAAATAATTATCTAAAAATAAATTATATAAATTAACTTACAAGTTCACATCTTATCTTTATTGGCTCACAACATATATGTGCCTAATATATTATATTTTGTTTGTAAATATTAAAGAATTTAACAATTTTAAATTTTATTCTTTCTATATATTATATATTTATGCATGCATATGCATGTTACATCTTGTTACCCAATAAGTCTTAGTCTTTCTTAGACACAAACCAACCATTTTAGTCTTCAAATTTAAGAAAGGGTTGGATAGTTATGATAATAACTATAATTGTCGGCATCAATTTTAGTTAGATTCAAAAATTAACCATAAAAAAGAAATAGAATTTATTTCTCTTATTATTTTTTTAAAAAAATTAAAATATTAACGTAATTCTTATTTTATTAATCTATTTAAAATATTAATATTGATATTATTTTTATTCTATAATTATTTAGCATATATTTTTAAGTAAAATAAAAAAATATTTATATAAGGATAAAAAATTTAATTTAATTATTTTAAAATTATGTATTTAATATTTAAAAAAATATTATTTTTGAAGGAGTGAGATTGAGTCTGTTGAGAATTAAGAAGAAAAGTGTGTCTTTAATTTTAAGTTTTCAACTTAACATGTTATGTTTTTTTTTTTTAATATTTTGGACTAATAGACTAGCTCGAACCCAACTTGATATTTTCAAATTATTTGAATTGTCCTTAAATTAATTCAATATGCCTTTGATTTAGGTTCTATAATTTAATTCGATTAGATTAATCAAGATACGACAAAAATCGTTACTCTTAACTTATACTACAAGTAAATCCTAAAACAAAATACTGGTAAAAAAATATAAATTTTCGATGGAAAAAGAGAGAAAGTGTTTGACCCATTTCATCACACGTCTAATAGATTATAATTATTTAAAAAAATTGTTAAAATTTTAATAATAAATATAATTTTAATTAACTACAATCCATGATGAAAATGTTGATGAAGTCGTCGACATTGTTGCATCAATGTCTGTTTCTTATATATCTTGACATTGAAACTTGATTTTTATATCTTTTAATAAAATCGTCACAAAATTTGTCAAGAATGTCGTTAAAATATTGCTTAAATGTCACTACTGCTTAAATGTCATTTAAATATCTTTTTTGGCTAAAATGTCCTGGATAATGTGAATATTGTCGTTAAAATATCGTTAACATTTAAATAAAATATTAATTCTTGATTTATTTTGCTCTTTTTTCTTCTTTTTTTAAACAATAATTTCAATTCAATTTTTTTCTCACTTTTATAAAAAGGAATATATTATCTCTATTTTTTTAGCATGTTTACCATACATATAAAATGAATAGGTAAAAAAGAAAAAGAAAATTATATTATATATTACTCTATTTATTGAATAATTGAGTGAAATAATAACATCATTCTAATTCTAAGTATAAAGTCATTATTTTTTTCTGTTTTATATTAATGTTATAGCACGTAGATTATATTGAAGGATAATACTCATTATATTTTCGTAACTATGAGTACTTTTAAAAATAAATAATCAACAAAATTTATTTTTATAATATTAAGATTTATCTATTTTTAACAATTAGTATAATTAGTCAATTTTTTAATTATTTTGAACATTTTAACTAATTAATCTATAATATTTAATAAAAGAAAATATATATTTTATCAATTTATTAATTAATATAAATATTTAAAATATATGTATTAAATAAAAATTAATTCAAAATATAAAGAATTAATTATTTTAATATTTTATAAAAAATTATTAAAAAAATATATCTTCAATCAAACTTTTATAATTTTTATATATATTTTTTTAATTTTAGCCGATACTTTTTGATATTTTCTCAAAAAATTATATCGCAGCACTTTTCATCGAAATCCACCTTAAACGATAAAGTGCTGATTCACAAAAAAAGTTCAAAACAATTGGTCTAGTGTACAAACTCAACTATATTCAAAAGGTCGCTTCTAAAATCTACTAAGTACGATTCAAAATCTTTGACAATCAGACAAGAATTCCCATTCCCAAAGCAATGACATCAATATTCCAATAATTCAATCCTTACCCATAAGACAATCAATATAATCTCTGTCACTTTTGCTTCAATCAGTTGATCATCAGTTCATCACAACCTTTAGCCATGGCGACACTAGAACCCACACCATCTTTTGACCTCTGGGCAATCCTTTCTCAATCAAAGCGTATAATCAACGCCCACTCTCGTCACTTCCTCGCTCTCTCCGTCTTCTTTCTCCTTCCTCTGTCGTTCTCTCTCGTAGTCTTTCCAACTCTCCACCACCTCCTAATCGATTCTGTGCCCAACAATTTTCAATTTTTCTTCTCAATAACTCCTTTTTCTCCTTATCAACACCAACCCATCCTACCCACCAACATCCTCTTGATCGTCTCTTCATATTTCTTCTTTATCTTCGTTCTCTTTCTCTTCGCCGTTGGATCAATCACCTATAGTGTCTTCCACGGATTTTATGGCAGACCCGTCAAGCTCGTATCTGCAATCAAATCCATATTCAGTTCATTCTTACCTCTAATGATTACCTCTCTTGTTGCCCAGATAATCGTTTCTCTGATTCTTGCTACTTTTGGGCTCTTCTTGTATTTGGGGATTAGAGGAATTGAGTTTGTGGGGTTCCAGGTAGACTTTTCTTCATCTTATTTTATTGGTTTCTGCATAATTTTATTGGTTATTATGGGTGCTATCCTGGTGTATCTCCAAGTGAATTGGGCTCTGGTGTGTGTGGTTGTTGTGGTTGAATCGAATTGGGGTTTCAATTCGTTGAGACGGAGTGCAAATTTGATCAAGAGAATGAAATGGCTTGCATTGTCTTTATCGTTGTTTTTTGGGTTTTTTATGTCGGTTTTAGCTTGGAGTAGTTCGTTTTCAGCTATGGACTTGGACGGTGATAACTGGAGAAATTGGGGTTATGTTCTTCAAATTGTGTTAACCTCGACATTTCTATTGTTGGTTTTGCTTTATAGTACTGCTGCCAATACTGTATTGTACATGTATTGTAAAGCCATTCATGGAGAGCTGGCAATAGAGATTGCTGAGGAGTTTGCCAGAGAGTATGTTAGCTTGCCCTTTGATGACGAGAAAGTTCCTCATGTTGTTTCTGTTGCATATTAATGATGGTTTTAAGGTTATTTGCCTTCGTATTGCCTCGAACCGAAACTTCTTTTCAAGTTTGGTGAGAGTCTTGGATCTGTTAATTTTCTTTAGTTGGTGAGAATGTAAAAAAAAAAATGTAAAATATGTAATGCAAAGAACATGAAAGTTGCACTTTTGTATTTAAAACAACAGAGTCTGAATCTTTTGTTCAGATAATGCTATGGAAATTCCTTAAAAGTTATTAGCTTGCTATATGCATTTGTACTCTCAAAATAACATGTATCTATCTAATTGATATTTTATTTTTTTAAATAAGTATATTATTCACTTATAAACTCGAATCTTAAACTTTTTATATGTCCAAATGAATTTCCCGTCGTTAAGTCACATCTTATTAACACTCTCCAATTAATCCTTGAATAGCACCAACGAAGCTGTTCACAAAGAAAACTCAGATTTGGGATGAACTCTTGCATATTATCCAAAGGAACTTGAAACTTAAGCAGTTTTGGAATCCAACGTAAACTTCACATTTCTCGTTGGTTATGTAGATTTTCTTTTTAAAGTCAAGAAATGGAGTTGTTGGCTTTATAGATTGGAAGTCACAACTTTGGATTGAGATGGTCAAGGGCGGTATTAACCAAATCTCCCATATAAGCGGGTGTTATTAAACTGTATAATAAGCTTTCCTGCATAATAAATGCAATTTCGCAAGAACCAATAGTTATTCAAATCCATTAAAGAAAATCCGTTAATTTTAACAAAAATACATTATAATTTTCTATCTATTAGATAAGATAACACAATTCCACTAACCTTAGAAATAGAGTCGATTTTGTAAAAATAAAGTTAATAAATTTATATTATCTTAATCTATTATTTTTATAAAATAAACTTTTATTGTAAAAAATAACAGTTATGTTATCTGTCTTTAAATATAAGACTTATGACCCATAGGAGGGAGGGGCATTTGAAACAATAACTCCCTTCAAATATACTGTTCAAGTTCACATACTAACCATACTATAGAAGGTGGCCAATAGTTCAGTTTCATATTCTCCAATTTAGGAGACATGCATAGGAATAGATTAATCTTATCCCTCCCTTTTAAGAGTGGGATGGCTCATGCATATACTGGTAAACCATCCCAATTTAGGAGACATGCATAGGAATAGATTAATCTTATCCCTCCCTTTTAAGAGTGGGATGGCTCATGCATATACTGGTAGACCATGCAATTACAACCCTTTGTAATATTTGAAGTTAGATCAAATTCTTAAAACCAACTAGAAGGCTGCAATGAGGCTCAAGTAATTTACAAAGTATGTGCATCTCAGATACAAAAAAACAAATCTAAAATTCTATACAGCCTTTTCCATCTCTTTCCCATGAAGCCCTGGATATCTCAAACGATAACCAATTACCTTGGCTCACAAATGAAAGAATCTTCCAATATTTCCCTCTCAATAAAGCATCAAATCGATCAACACTTTCAATAAAGCAATTGCAGATCATAGCCTTCTAAGGTTAGCATCCATAGAAGATGATGCTTTCAGTTTCACAATCCTTTCATCCCGATCAGATCCGAACAGAACATTACTCCAGTTTGTTGACCTTTGTGTGATTCTGGTAGGAACATGGTCACTATCTTCTCCACCAGATGCTTCATAACCATCGCTAGTTGACCTTGACAAGGGAAATCCACTCTGAGCAGCAAGACCAGAAAGACCTGGGAGACGCCTTGCCTCTTCGGCTCCAGAAGAGGACAATCGGAATGGGTGGATGTCAGGTGAGTCTAAACTGCTCTCAGGAGAAGAAGCAACAACCCCTGTTGTACTTGACATTGCCCGGCTTGTATGGAAAGCACTCCGTGCTTCAAGCTGGAGGGGAGCCAAACTACTTGATATGTCAGTGAACCCTTTCTCATTAGCTTTATAAGAAACCTTTGCCAAGGACTCCATGGGTAGGTCAGCTGGAAGGCGCACCCGTTTACTAGCACGCTTTTTGTTATTCTCAGGCCTTGGAAACATTCGGCGGCCACTACTGCCAAAGCTACCTTCATTTACTTGCCCAAAAGAACCTTCACGTCTTGTCACAGGCTGCAGAATTTTTGACCTTTTTCTTGCTTCTGCAGCAGCCTTTGAAACTTCTTCTGCATTCAACCTTGCAAGAGTCCATGGACTGATCTTTACTGCTCCAGGATTCTTCTTTTTAATTGAATCATCCCCTGCCACCTTTTTCCCAAATGAACTCACTGATCCCGTGTCTGGGGGTACAACATCAAACTGGAAGGAAAACAGAACGGTTAAACATTAAAAATCTTTTACAAATTTCATTGTATCAACATTAAGCTAATTTTCCCCAATTTTCAATAGTCACTTCGATTTTGTCTTGTGCCCAACCTCGGGAATGCATGCTTGCAATGCTTCCATTCCTTACTCAAAATGTTGGGTTTCTAATGTGTGTCACTCTTGACAGTTGGCAATAAAACCAATACAGGGAGCGAAATTCCAAACAGAACAACCTGAGTAAATTCAATCAAACTTAATGTGCATAATGCACATTTCCAAGAAAAACACAATTGACTGATGTCTGAAAACCTTGTGTTAGAAAACATATAAGCAACATGACAGATTATGAAGCAAAGTAGCAATCCAAATTCACCTGATCTTCGAGAAACAGACGTGGGGGTGTGCACCAAGCACCATGGTGGAAATTAGTGAAGGAACTCGCACTGCTTAATCCAGTAAGTGAACTAGCAAGAGACATTTGGGGACTCTGCTGCATTCCAATTCCTTGTTGCTCTTGCTCTTGCTCCTGCTCTCTTAAAGCTACAATGTAATCGTATGTGCTGATTCCCTACATGACATTCCATGGTGCAATATTATCGCATCAATAAACCACATTAACAAAACATACAAGGAAAACTAATGACCATTAAAGCAATTGTCAAGACAAGGTATTCAAGCCCTTTTTAATTATGGAATTTGTTCTGTCACCAGAGTTTCTATTTTAAATAATAACGGAATGACATGAAAAGGATGATGATGACAAACACATCCTCCAATAAGCGACAGAAGAAAGATAACCCTAAGAGACTTGTTTGATTTTGTTAGAGTTATTTAACAATGATGCAGGAGGCAGTTACTACTCACTTTTTTTATAAGAAGGATGTGAAAGAAGAATAGCTGTGCAAGCGGTAAAGTTGCAATCATTGCCAGAAGGGTGCATACTGCCTGTTACATATTATTCACGTTTTATTAGAATGAATATTGTCAGGTAAAACATCTGAAGAATCAACTTGGCGTCTATTTTGAATGAGCAGGACACAAATTTAAAGAAAATTGATCACAAATCATAGCTATGTTTAAAGGAGATAAATCCATTCCACATGAACAAACTCACCACCACAATAACGAACGGCACCAAGGAAAAACTGCTGCCTAACTTTGCAGATATGTCTACATAGAACCGCTTTCTCTCAAGAAAACAGCAGATGAGAACAAGAATCCCTGTTGTCCATTGTATAATAAGCTGCAATCTCAAGCCCATGGTGCACAAACAATGTATACCAGTCAATAACTAATTAAAATGAACAATGACTTGAAAATAGAACGCTTACTACGAGGTGATCTTCAGATTCTGGCTGGTTTCTCTTAGGATTCAAGGCAGTCAATATGGGTCTTGAGTTTGAGTTTATGGCATTCAGGGAACAGTTGGGGAATTCAAAATGATGAAAGCATAACAAGAAATGGCCTTTAAGGGACTGGTTAAAAATTAATGGAGACAGAGTAACATTCTTAAGATTAAGAGCAAGATTGGCTTGATGGCTGGGTGTTTAAGATATTTGACTGATATCAAAGCAGGACAAGAATAGGGTGTCATTCTTACCAATAAGAGAGAAGTAACCATGAGGGCAAAAAACTGTCGGTAGTTCCGCTTTCCTACACAGTTGTTAAGCCACTACAACACCAAAAAAAATAATGAAAAATTTAGATGAATTACCAAAGAAGTAAAGAACTTTCAACTAATGATGATCCTTTTACCCTGCAATGATGATCAAAGTGATCAACACACTTGTCGCAAACCCTACAGTGTTTGCTGTACTTGAAGACCTACAAGGAACAAGATTTGAATCTTATAAAAAAGACAATCAATAACCATAGAAGTGAGTATGAATCAACACAAAGCTGGCATATGCCTGTAAATCTTGCAAAACAATGATCCTTCAGAAAGGAAACTAGTTGAAGAATAAATAAGAAATCTTACAAATGTTGTTTGTGGAAATAAATAGTTTTACTATTATAATGGATGGTTGCATATTTCAAGTCATCCCAAAATTAAGGGATGGGATTTGTACATATAAACGTAATGTGTTAATTCATACATAGGAGACGGAAGGAAGAGACAGAAAAAGAAGAGGAAAAAGAAGATTTTGCAATTTCAATATTGTTAATTTAATATATATAATCATATACATTATTTTCTCAATTCTAGAGATTTCTACATCAGCTTAATTTATTCTTCAACTAATTTTCTTTGTCAAGTAAAAGGGCCAAGAAGCAAAATGTATATATATATATATATATATAAACATGCCCTGACTTATGCAGGACAAAGGTACTAATATGTGATCCTCATGTCATACCACATTAGTCACTTTGCCTTCTAGTTATAGATAACAGGGACCGAACATGGTAAAAATTAATAGTTTAAGTAACATGTATAAGTTTTATCATTCTCGTTTCTCTCTCACAACAATGTAACATATCTATACAACTACATGCAACATTGTTGAACATATATACAACATTTTTGCACATGTATACTCGTAAGGGCTCACTTCAGAAATGTAGCCAAATTAGTAAAAGTTGGTTTGTTAATATAGACAAACCTCTACTTCACACAAACTGCAATAGAACATGCCTTCCTCACTCATCTGTTGTGTAGATGATTCTTCACTTGGACCACAGCATTTGAAGACAAGAGCAAAAGGATAACAAGCTAACCGGAAACAAGATGGACGCTCTGATGAAATTTTCCTCTCAGCATCCACAGTCGAACTTATGGAAGGTGCATCTTTGTCCAGTAAATCCTTGGACAGAGGCTTCCCTCCACTTATTACAGCACTTGCATCATGTAATGATGCAGTTGAATCCCCAGCCAATTTAGAATCTTTTGGTTCTGTCTGTTTTCCAATCTCTGGAATTTTAAGATACTTTTTTGACTTTAAAACTCCAGGATCTGCAGGATCAGCTGCTGCACACCAAATATACAGACCGAAGGCAGATAAGATCTGGAGAAAAAAATGGAGAGAAATATTACTCAAATTTTCATAATACAAGGTCATAATAACTTGTAAAGTTAAAACATTTTGGACAGAAATCACTTCAAATGTTAAGTATACATTTAATACGGATCCAAATAATATAAAATAATTGAAGCATACATCTTGTTGATATATTGATCTATCTTGTTCTTTTTTAGAGTTAGCAAACAAAGAAATGTAATGTAAAGGACACGAAGAAATAATTTTAGTCCAGGAATCAGAACACTAAGGCCATATTTGGTTAGTGGGTAATAAAATGTAACTAAATCTTTTGGCCCATGAATATTGCACATTAAGAAGATTAGGTAGATAGATGTAGATGTGTTAAATGAGATGAGTTAGCTATCTCGCTTAAGGTTCAACTCACTTAAGCTGAGTTATAGTTCAACTCAATTCTAAATTATATTTAAGCTAAGTTCAATTCATCACACTTTTAAATGAGTTGGTCTTAACAGCTCATGAGATTACTCATTTACATTTATGAAAAATATTTATAATTTTGCTAATTTTGTTTAAAAACAAAGATGTTATTATAAATTATATTTTGATTATATTTTTGTAAAACAAGAAAAAAAATAGTATCTTTTAAATGCATCTTTTTCATAATGGCATTATTATAATTATCTTTTGACAAAGATATTTTTTAGATAAGCTCAAAAGTTACTCATGAGTTAGATGAGCTAGCTCATTTGAGTTCTGAACTAGATGAGCTGGATTTTTTCAACTCATTGGATCAACTTTAAATGAGTTAAACTAAGTTGCTTATTTGACACCACTAGATAGAAGAAGCAGCTCACAAAATTTTGGTTGAACAACCTTGGTAAAGTTTGTTTGCAAGAAAATTACATAACCATCACTCTATAACATGCCAACACATTGATACCCTAAATCTAATAGGATTAGGAATACTTAGATTCTAAAATATGAATAAAGCTTTCTAATGAACTTGGGACATTCTGCTTTTCCCACAAACACAAGACAGTATGTAAGCACTTGAAATGTCTTAACGGCAAAAACTTAACATGGTTATCTGGTTAACTAATACACTTAAGAAAACGCTTTAGAACAGTTATACTGATATCTCCTATTATTTTTTGCATTGACTTCATACATTTTTTAATTTCCTTAGAATTCTTTGGAAGATATTCTTTTCACAGGGAAAAGCCAAGCATTTTGGAAATGACTATAAAGAAAGACTAGAAGCCTTCCTAGTAACACTTTAACGGCGTCAATAGAATAAACTTTTTCTTTGATCATATCAAAGTTTAATGTAGTACTGATATCATGAATCCTGGGAAAGACTAAAAGATTAGTATTTGCCTTTTTTCCGCTTAATGACGAGTCAGAACAAACTTGAACCTGTAGTTATCTCAGTTTAGATACCCCTCTTATCAATATGTAATGGCAAGCCCTGAAGGGGCTGTTTCTAAGTATTTCCCATCCATGTTGTACTAGTTGATCAAACAAAAAAGAAACTTTAAAGCACTCACAGGAAAAATTACTAAAAGGACCACGGGGTACAATGAAGGGCAGAAGTCTGAAGAAATGATCATATGGGTGGTGAGTGAGGCCCATTTATATTACTAATCCAACACTCCTGCACATTCCCTCCATTAATTTGTAGGGGTCTCCACAACATATTTTTTTCAATCACATGGTACTTGGTGTATTTGAACCTATGACTTAAAACGGGAAAAAGTGAGTCTTATAGTCTAGCCTGACCACTAGACGAACCACGACCCACAACCCACAACAGATTTGGCTCAATAACACTTAAGTTCTGATAGCATGAAGAACTTTGAAGAGTCAGAACCAAAAGGTTAATGTCCGAGGTATTTATAAAATGAATCAACAACAAATGTGTACAAATAAGGTGAGACACTCTTTAATGTTTTCAACACATAGAGATAATAGAAAACGCATGGATTAGGTATAAACCAAGCACAGAAAACACAGATCCCAGTTCCAAACCCATCAAAACCACATGTCTAGTTACAAATTAAAGGAAGGTACATCAGAAATTACTTACAAGAGGAGTATAGATCCCCGTCACAATATACTGGATCATCTTCTTCCCAACAAAAGGAGCAAAGAACACATAGAAAGCAAAACCCAGAGCCAGAAACACAGCTGTTGCCACCACCTAAGGAGATCTCCCCCAAAAAAAATTAAGAAATCAAATTAAATCAATTAAACAAAGTTGCTCAACAACAAATATGGGAAAAAAAACTTTAAAACATACCTGGAGAGGATGGTAAGGAAGTTGCCACCCATGTTTCCTCATTTTTCTGGCTAAATACGAAGAATTAGCGGGAAAAAAATTTGACTATATTAAAAGTTAAATGTTAAATGGGGGATAAAAAGACGACTTTGGTATCTACTTTGACATTACTTATAAGCTTTTTGCTCACTTCCTTCCACTTCCCTTCATTTTCCAGGAAAAAAAATGCAAATGGGTGATTTACAGATGGACCAAGCAACCAAAGGGTTCATTAGCATTTTCGAAAGAAAATCTCAGAACAAAGAGAAATGAAAAAGGAAATAAGGAACAAAAATGTGTAGATGTGAGAAGGAAGCGACAAAGAAGAAGCTTTGTCTGATTCACTCAATCATAGCCCAAGCCAAGAAATATGAGAAAACAAGAGAAACTGGTTTTGGGTAAGCCTTTTTACTTGAGCAAAAGCCAAAGGTTTATGACTGAGAAGAGAGATAGAGAGAGAGAGGACTGGTTTTCTTTTAGCTGCATACCTAGCAACCTACCTTTTACCTTTTTTACCTTTTCCCGTGACCAAATAAATCATATCTCACAGGCCAGTGTTACAAAGCTTGTCGCATTGTATTCGTCTTTCTCAAAGCTTTGCTTTATATATGACAAAACAAATATTAGCATATAAAGTAGTCAGAGCACAACTACAATAAGTGATTTAGCATTTATGGTTTGGATAACGGATTTAATTTATTTCGTAGAAAGAAATGTAACAAAATTAAGATGATCATTGAAAACAATTTTTTTTATCAAACCATATATAATTATTCAATTTAAATATATGAATTAAAATAAAACATTAGTGAATTTTACTCACAAATTAATTGATAAATCACACGTACAAATCAACAGACACGAACTTATAATGTCGACAACAAACATTAATGTTGTTGCATTGTGGCTAAAATTCAAAACCCAATATTTATTCCATAGCATTTGCTTAAAATGCTACTAATATCTATATGTTCAATTGAAATTGGAAGTCTTAAAGAGTTCGGATAATCTAAATGTTGTCCATACACTAATGACTTGTGTCGTTCGTTAACCCTTATATCGTGACTTTATTCTTCGTTGAATTCTTATTCGATACAAACGAAAATGATTATGGGTATAATTATCTTTAAATTGAATTATAAAATTTGTATTTAAAATTGTTCAAAAATCGTTACGATTTAGAAACGATTTTTTATGCGCAAGTAATGATTTGAAATAATTATTAAAAAATATCTAAAAGAATCTTTTTTCAATTTTTTAAAAAAATTCTAGTAAATATATAAAAAATAAGTAAATATTAACTATTAATTAATATATAATTTAATTTAATAAATATAATTAATTTTAAGTATAAAAAGATATAATTGTATCTATTATTTCATATTCGATCAAAGTTTTTTTGTATGTTGTACTAAAATTCTAGTAACCCGTGTCGGGTCGACCTAGTAGATCAATGGATATTGTCGTGTATATTGACCCGTTTGACACCCGAAAAAGTTAAAAATTGAGGCATCTTGAACTATTCTTACAACATTACTCAGTTACAAACCTGCTCATAACAACTTACAGAGTTGGGTTCACATTTATTTTTAAATATCTCGATTTACAACTGCCGCTGGTTGACTGGTTGGAAGATACTACATGCCACAAAACTACAAATCCAATTGGGGCGGGTACCTTTTTGGATTGTAACTTGGGAGCTGCAATTATACAAAGTCAAAAAGGCTATTCTATAATATATATTTGCTGCACAGTTTACCACATGAGAATGTCAGTTAGCATTTGTAATGAGATTCAACTATTTTATTAAATAGTGCGTTGTTATTTTGATACAGAAAAATATTAATGGAAGGGTAATTTAAAATTTTAGTTAATAAATAAATATCTTCTTATTTTTAAAAATAAAAACATTTTAATAAAATCATCAAAAAATATTATATATTAGGGTTACGGGACAAAGAGCCCGCACAGGAGGAGAAAGGTGTTGTGGGCGGAAGCAATAAATAGCGGTGTATGAATATATCAAAGCGATAAAATAAACACACAGAATTTACGTGGTTCGGCAATCTTGTAGGTCCACAAGAAAATATTATTTGAATTGAAAGAGGAAATATACGTAATACGTGATCTGATTTCCTCACTAATAATATCTCTGTGTTTCCCCAAATTTATAAAACTCTCAAACTCACAAGTATTTTCTCGAGTTTGCTTATGCTCTCTTTGTTTTTTCTGATTTTTGCCTTGTTCTTCAATGCATGAACTCTTCCCTATTTATAGATGAAGCAAGACTCCCTTTCCCTAAATTGTGCCATAATTTAAGCCTTAAATTAGGCCACTAATTTCCTTAAATCATGCCACAAATTAGGCCACTAATTTCCCTAAATTATGCCACTAATTTGTTACTTTTAGAGCCAATATTCAACAAAAGGTTAGTTGTACGTTTTTTTGTGTGGGATGGGAGCCTCTCGGAGATTAATTTCTCTCAAGAGATGAATCTTGAACCGAAATAAATGAGCAGAATTACCTGATTCTGTGATCTCTTGCTATCACCTTTGGAACACAATTTTTTCTATCATTTTGATTTTTTTTCACTAAGATAGTGTTTAATTCACAGAATAAAATCGGAATTAAATGTAATGAAAATGAAACAATGTTGTTTGATTTTATCATTATAATAAAAAAAAAATCAATATTATAGTGTTTGATTTTACACTAGAATGGAATGAAAAAAAACTATAAATTATTTTAATACCCATATATTTATTAAAGTTTAAATAATATCATTTAATTATTATTTTTTCATCAAACAAAATATATTATTAAAATCATTATTTTTCTAAATAATTATTACTTAAAAAGAAAATATATTATTAAAATAATTATTTTTCTAAATAAGGTTTAGGATTTAGGAATTTAGGGATTTAGGGTTTAGGATTAAAATTATTATTTTTCTAAATAGGATTTAGGGTTTTAAGAATTGGGATTTGGGATTTAGGATTTGGGATTTAGGATTTGGGGTGTAGGGTTTAAGGTTTAGGATTTAAGGATTTGAGATTTAGGGTTTGAGGTTTTGAGTTTAGGATTTAGGATTTGGGGTTTAGGGATTAGGGATTTGGGGTTTAGGGTCTAGGGTTTATGGATTTAGGTTTTAGGGTTTTGGGTTTTGGGGGTTAGGATTTAGGGTTTAGGGTTTGGGGATTTTGGGTAAGGTTTAGGGTTTTAGGATTTAGGTTTTAGGGTTTTGGGTTTTGGATTTAGGATTTAGGAATTTAGGGTTTTGGGATTTAGGGTTTAAGGTTTTGGGATTTGGGGTTTTGGGTTTAGGGTTTTGGGATTTGAGGTTTTGTGTTTTGGGTTTTGAGTTTGTGATTTAGAGTTTTGGGATTTGGGATTTGGGATTTGGGATTTAAGGTTTTGGGATTTGGAATTAAGGTTTTGAGATTTGAAATTAAGGTTATGTTTGGGATAAAGATAAAATAAAAAAAATTGAAATGAGAATGTAATCATGATTCTTAAAGGGGGAGAAAAATTTGTAATTTTTTTTACTTTAATAATCGATTTAATTGTTTACTCATTTTTTAACTCAACTAAACAGACAAATATAAAAAAATAATTCTGATTTCTTTTCATTCTTTTCGATCAAACACAACATAAGTTACAAAGATCTAAAAAAACTCAACTTAAAGAAATAAAGAAAGAAACTTGTATACCCCCCTCTTTATTTTCCCACCCGTCCACCAACGAGGGAATGTGCATTTTTGGGGACTATTACACCAAATAAATTGTTTTTTTAAGTGAAGGAAACTAATTAGGTGATTAAAGAGGGATATATAGGATAGTGATATTTTATTATTAATAAATTGTTTTTGCTATAATAATAATTTATATTATATTAATATTTTAAAAAAATAACAGAGGGTAAACTAAATTGAATGTTTTTCTTCTTATTTTTTACTGTTGTTACTGTGGGGTTGAGCCGTTGATTATTAACAAATAATGCAGGGACTGAGAGAGTGACATTACATAACAATGAGAAAAGGAATCATGGACCGCTTGTGCTGTAAACTTGGACTACGTGAAGGAATAAATTAGAATTTGATGGGGAAAAAAAATAAAGATAATTCAGGTTTCTTTTAAAAATAGGAAGAAAAATATTAACTAGATAATTTTTTTTTATTATTGTGTAAGCCGAGAAACTGATAGAAAATTAATAAGATATAATTTTTATTTAAGAGTACAAATATAGTTTGAATGTATAATTATATATTTATTATTTCTCAAATAAAAGTAACCCTATGGAGAAACTGAATTTGTCATTTTCATGTCAGACTTTGAACGAGATGTAAATAAAATATAAAGAAATATAGTCCAACCATTAGCAACTTCGTTTTTGTGATAAGAGAATTGTTACCGTCATTTGTAATTATTTTTATATGCAATTATTTGTGTCTTAAAATTATTTTTAAAATTTTAAAAAGTAATTATATCATCATAATTTCATATTTTTTTATTAATAATACTAAAATATATTAATTAAATAATAAAATAAATAATTCATACAATTTTATAATAATAAAATAATAAATAATTATAAAAATATAATTATCTTAATTTTTTATATAATTTTAAAATGATACACAAATATGAGTGAAAAATATATGTAAATATGTTCCATAAAAGAAATTATCATCCATATTCAGCTCCCTTCTCCACGCTACAATCGGTTATTTAATTAAATTTGTTAAATATAAACAATAGATTAAAGTTAATACCTATAAACAAGAGGTAATGAAATAAGTTAGTATATATGAACAATAAAAAAAATTAAGCCTCTAAATATCTCATAATTGAGAAGATGTTTGGTGACAATCCATTAGGATAGGATAAAAAAATTGATAAATTAAATTAAATTAAAATATTGAATTATTTCAAAAAAAAATTAATTTAATTTACTATTTAATTTAATTCAATTTAATTTATAAAAATTTAGATTATTTAAATCAAATTTATGATATATACTATTACTTTTATAATTTATATTTTAGTTAAATTCATTATTAAACTTGAGGTTTCAATATAAAAAATTAATCAATTAAAATAAATAACATATTATAATTATACTTTCAATTTATTATTTATATATTATCAATTTGAGATTTGTCAACACATCTAGTAATTCCTTTAGAACAAAAACATGTTACCTCTTAAACTCAAATCATGTCCAATATCTTAGACTCCAATCATGTTCGATACTAATAAAATGCCTCTAAATATCTCATAATTGAGAAGATGTTTTTGTTGGCTGTTGATTTGATGATGAATTTTATCATGAATTAATAAAATGGCTTTAAAAATTGATCTACACATAATAATTTAATTGGCTTTATTGTATTATATAAAGGAGAGAAGACTCGCATTGAAAACAAAAAAACAAAAAAATTCTTTCTTAGTCTCTCTCAATTCAAAATATAAAGTTAGTTTCAATTTATTAAAATTTAGACAGATTTTTCATTCGTTGAAGTAGTGTTTATTGATACATAATTGATGCTAGTTGACTGTAATAATCGCAAGATATTAAATATTTATAAATTCTCAAACACTTAAAAGATGAATTTATCTTGATACCGTAACACATAGAGGTACGATTTCTTCTAAATTCTATTTTATTTATATTTGTGTATATTTATAATTTATAATTTTATATTACTTATTTAATATATTATAAATCTATTTATCTTGATAATATATCTAACATCTCTTAGATTATAATAAGACTAACTTACTAATTAAGTATTTTTACATTTATCTTATGATTATCTATAAATATTTTGTTATTATAAGTTGTGATTGAGTTAATATAAATTGAATTGTATTATATTATTTCCTTATATCAATATTGAGTAATTCAAGGTTATGAATTTATATAAATGTAAGAGTAATTTACTAATTAAGTATTTATACAAGTAAACTATGCAATTCACATTCTAAATTAAAGTCTATAATAACAATGAAGGAAGTAACTCTAGAGATAAAAGTTGGATGAGAAAAACACAAAGTGTATTATATTGGGCTTGAGTGGAGAGTCGAAAGCATAACGACTCTACAATCTCGAGATAAAAAATATTCTGATTAGTAGTTATGCGAAGTTTACAGAGAATGAGTAATGAAATTGGAAGAAGAGTGAAGAAGAAACGAAGCATGGTGTGTTGGAGTGGGGAAAAGAAAAAGATCAACTAATTCAAGTAAATGAGAATGAGAGTCAAAATGATGATAAAGATGTTGGAGAAAATGTAGCAATAAGTCCATATCAAGGCACAACGAGCAGTGAAAAGGTTGAGAGTCCAATTCAAGGAAGGAATAGGCATGAACTAGTGTGGATGTAGGATTACTTGTCAGGGAAAGGACAGTCCAAAAGAGAGCATGAAGAGAAAAGGGTTTGTGATGTTCACAACCTCTGAAGCTCTTGAGACATTTAAAGAAGTTGTGAAATATTCCAAGTGGAAGGAAGCTATGAAGAAGAAGATAAAAGCTATTGAAGACAATGAGACATGGTAGCTAACAACTCTTCAACATAAGCAAAAATAATAGGTGTGAAATGGGTGTTCAAGATGAAGCTTAATGAGAATGGAGAGGTTAACAAGTTTAATGCTAGACATGTGGCAAAAGGCTACTCATAAAATAAAGAGTTTATTTTAATAAAGTGTTTGCACCTGTTGTTAGGTGGGACACTATTTGTATCATATTGGCATTAGTAGCTCAAAAGGGATGGAGTGTGTTTCAGTTGGATGTGAAGAGCGTGTTTTTACATGGAGAATTAATTGAAGATGTTTATGTGGATCAACTAAGAGTTTCGAGAAAAAAAAAAGGAAAAGAAGATAAAGTGTACAAACTTAAAAGAGCTATATATGGACTCAAATAAGCCCATCGGGCTTGGTACAACAGGATTGATAAGTACTTTGGTAAGGAAGGCTTTGAGAAATGTTACTGTGAGCATACATTGTTCGTGAAGAAAGGAAGTAGAGGCATCATTCTCATTGTAAGTCTTTACGTAGATGATCTTATTTTTACTTGGAACAATGAAGCTATGTTTATGAAGTTTAAAAGGTCAATGATGAATGAGTTTTTCATTATTGATCTTGGTAAGATGAAGTACTTTCTTGGAGTAGAAGTTGTGCAAGAAAAATAAGAGATCTTTATTAATCAAAGAAAGTATGCAAATGAGGTGTTGGCTCATTTTGGAATGTATGTTTGCAATTTTGTGAAGAATCCAATTGTTCCTAGCTGTAGATTATCGAAAAATAGTAGTTGGTGGGAAGTTTGAGGTATCTGACGACCACAAGACCGAACTTGATGTTCTTTGTGAATTTGGTTAGTAGATACATGGAGCATCCCACTGAATCACATCTCCTAGATGCCAAAAGGATTCTCAGGTATGTGAAGGGCACTGTAGAATTTGGAGTTGCATATAGGAATGGAAGAGATGAAGACTTGGTAGGGTATGTAACAGCAACTATGCAGGTGACTTGGATGACAGAAAAAACACTTTAGGGTTTGTCTACATGCTGGGAAATGGAACTGTCTCTTGGGCATCCAAAAAGAAAGCTATTGTAACACTTTCAACAACCGAAGTTGAGTTCATTACAGTAGCCTATTATTCTTGTCAAGGAGTGTGGCTGAGAAGGGTTCTTGAAAAAGTTGAACATGTTCAATGTAAATGCACTACTATTTATTTTGATAACAACTCTACTATTAAGTTGTCAAAAATATGGTATTGCATAAAAGAAGCAAACATATGTTACAAGTAGAAATTTCATAGAAGTAGGGGGAAGGAGAAAAGCTTAGAAAGAGAGATAAATTGTATAATAATTCTTGTTATCTTTCTTCATCTCTCTTGGCCATATATAGCTTTACAAGGAAATTAAAGGAAAACAAAAAGAGTGTGTGCAAACAATGCTGAATGTGTGCAAGAAATTATGAGTATCTCTTCCTAACAACCTAATGGTTCCTCTTCCCATTGTGTAACCACTTTCACGTCAAGTCACTTGAATTTCAGCACATATCAACATATACATGTGAGATAATGTTTTTTGCGTGAGTTATCAAATAAAGGAACTAGAGAGTTGATGTATTGTCCTATTCAAGAGCAAGTTTATGATATCATGACAAAACTATTGAAATTTGAGACATTCTTGAAGCTCAAAGACAAGATGAGAATGTGTTTGAAGATAGAGTAAACTATTTATATCAATATGCAATGTAAGGGAGTAAATGTGAAGTGTCAAAACTGACTTAGATATCAAGTGAGTTTGGTCTTTGTTTTCTATCAAAAATTATCTCTCCTTGTTTAAAGAAAGTGCACATAGTGTCGTCAATGTTTTGAATTTTTGAGTTTGACTTTAGGTTCAAAAATCTGAGTTTGTTAAAACGTAGAGTCTTAGTATTTATATTTCCTTCTAAAAATATTAATTAAATGGCTATTGTTTTTCAATTCAATAACAGAATAAAATTCAGTACCAAATTTGTGTTTTGATTAGAGGGTGTTAGTTGGTACCATAACACCTTGAAGTCCGAAAGTATAAACCCAACAAAGAAAGTAAAATCCCCAACGCTTTCTTTCAATTTTCTTGTATTTAGTTAACAGGTTAGAGATGCAGAGAAGGAAACATAAATTTTGGTTATATACAAGTCTTGTTTAATTAGATAGAATTTTGGTTGCAAGTCAATATATCCAATAAATGATTCCCATAAATTTTACTCTTATCAATAAGAAATAGTAAAACAGAAAGGTAATAACAACATTATTATTATCATCGCTTTAAGGGAATTCAGAATTTCAGACAATCAGAGATCTTGTTCTTCATGAATATCTAAAAAATTATTTTTTCATGACAATTCATACAACAATTCACACCTTTATTAAAAAGCAATCTTTCAAATATACATATTGATAATACAGATGATATTTGTTATTAAAAGTTACAACCACCTTTTAGATCTCAAGTGTGAAAAAATAACTTTCAAATATATAAATATTTGTATTTTAAATTTTATATTTAATATATATAAATATACACATACACGTTACAATGTAATGATATTTTTGAGACTCTAAGTCAGCCATCACATATTTAAAAGGAGAAAAAAAAGAGAGAATAAAATATAATAATATTACAAAATTCTTCCTTACCACTGTGAGTAGGTAGCGGGGATGGCCAGAAGGAATTAAAAGCAGGGGGGTCATTTGTTGAGAGCAATTATGAGGAATTAAAGGCGATAGCTTTAAGTGGGTGACTTTCCATTATGTTACTTCAGACATATTTCAAACATGTGATTGCTTTTAATTATAACTTTGCCTCAATTTCCACCCTCTTTTCTTCTTTTAATTATAGTTATTTACTTTAATTTTATTTGATACCATAAATAAATAATTTTTCTTTTAAATAAATTATTTATAATAGAGTTTTTGTTACATATTTTACCATACATGCTTATCAATACTTTTAAACTCTATATTATTAATTCATTCATTTATAAATATCTTATATTTTATAAAAATAATAGATATTTTAATTTTAAAATATTAATTTAATAGGTAAAAATATTCGTATTATTTAAAAATTCTTATATTATCTTTTATCAATTTAAGATATTTATTCTAATAATTATATACGATACGTTTACGTTAATTGAATTATTCATTGAATATATTACTCCTTTGTAAGAGAATGAATAAATTGAAATGAATTTTTCAAAATGTTATTAGTTATTTTTTATATTTTGCATCAATCACATTTTTTTTTATCTTTATCAAGTATTAATTAAATAATTGTATATATTTTTTTAAAAAACTACATTATTCTTATATTTTATTAATCTAAAATATTACATGGTTACTTACTTTAATCTGAATTTATTATGTCCTCGTTTTTCACAAGTTTAAGTGTTGAAAGGATGCATTGTTAATGTAAATTTAGTATGTAATTAGAAAAATTAAGAATAACAAGACAAAGATACTCATGCATTATTATTTGGAGTTTTAGAGAGCATGAAAAGCTTGATCATTTAATTCAGTTATATATATTTTTTAATCAAACAGTACTCAAATACTGCTTTGAATCTATAATTACTATAGTATAAATGTTATCTACCAACGTAGAGAATTGATTACTAGTATAACGTAATAATGCATAAAACTAATTAAATGACATAAACAGCAAGGATTAGTATTAAATATTATGATTTTAAGGACCCAAATACATTTTTTCAAAAATAGCTTTTACAAGTATGAGTAAAGCAACCATAATTTCAAAAGTCGCTTTTTTTTTAATAGAATAATATATTTATATCATTTTGATAATTCTATAAATTATCATGCTATATTAGTCATCAACTCTAAGTATCATAATTTCAAAAACTTGATTAATGCTCATTAGGATTATGTTTTTTTTTCATGGGTTGTAGCTAATATTCTCTTATTGACTTTTGATAAATTCATGATATTCTTATGGATTTTAGGGTTAAACATCAATTTTGAAATAACAAAAAAATATAGCATATTAGGAAGTAGATTATTATAATTATGTTAAATATTTCAATGTTTTTGAATATGAGCAACTATAAAATATATGTTATTTTATATTCGGAGTAAGGAATAATATACTTCAAATATATTTAATTATTTACACATGTTTCATATCTTGAGAAAAAAAAATTATTTTTTTATCAATGATAATATCTTTATTTAAAAAAAATGAGAGAAAAAAAACCTCACCAATTTAGAATCTTTGACAATTCATTACTCAATCCTAATTTAATTCAATGATTCATATTCTCTATAATGTGATTTCAAATTTCTATTCCTTTGATTTAGTATATAATATATATAGTAGATTTTAATGTAGATTTTATGAAATGAAAAAAGAAAAAAGAATTAAAGTATATTATTTTTATCAAATTTATTTTTATGTATATTTGCTTTTATAAAAAATACATATATTTTTTGGGCCTTTAAAGTTGGGCTACGGCCTGGAAGTTACTTTTAAAAAGTTGGGATTGTAATCATAGAAAAGCAAACAAAAGAATTGGCTATGTTGAACTTGTATTGTATTTAGGCTCAAGAATCGGCTGCCACGTAATTTGGCTATTATGTGGTGTTGCACCACTTGGTTGGTAGACTAGTAGACTTATAGCATAATTCTATTTGTATTAATTGAGATTTCGTCCCTACTAACTTGTTAATTTATATTTGTAATACATGAACTCCGTTAACATATTATTTGTATTAATTAAATATTTAATTTATTTTTAAATAAAATTATAGAAAATAAAAAATGATAGGAATATAAAAAAATTTCCTGTTGTCGATCACAATAATATTATGTACCAGAATCGATGGATATATTAGAAAATCAATTACTACAAATAATAATTATAATTATTTATATTATAGATCCGATTAATGTGACAAAAAGATAGGATTAGGTGACTCACCATTTTCCATTCTATTAACTTGGCAGGGTTTTCCATACCAACTCAGTTGCTTTTCGGGCAGTCAAATAAGTCAAAGAATTTAAGGATACGTAGAATCTTATTCACAGTGGTGAATAAATAATTAGATAAATTTATTTAAATTAAAAAATTAGATGTATTTAATTGTATTTTGTTTGAATTAAATTGATAAATTTTATAATCGAATTATATTTAAATTTAAAATTATATAAATTATTTGGATTTGAATTAACATATTTTATAATCTATCATATTGATTCGAATATAATTACTATTAAATTATAAATAAATGTATATTTTATTTTATATATGTTATCTTTAAATATTAAACATATCATAATTAATTTAAATTATTATTTTAACTTAAAAATAAATATAAATATTTATAAAATTTAATAATTGTATAAACATACTTCTTATTTTTTTGATTTTTTTAATTGTGATTTTAAATAATAATATTTGTTACAAAAATATCAATTTAAAATTTAAATTTGTATATGTTTTGTTTCAATTTATGATAATGATTCATAAATAAATTTTAATATCAATCTAATTTTATTTTATTCTAAAAAAATTTATTTATTCGAATTCAAATTGATTTTGATTGATTATATCATCATATCAAATTCAAATAAAAAAATTTAAATTCGTTCTGATCAGATCAGATTCACCTTGATTAAAAATAAATAATTTTAAACTTTTACTTATCTCTACTTATTCATATAAGATGTACTTTTTATTTATATTTTTGCTTAAATTATTATCATGTATTTATTAATCGATGGATCGAGGGTAATATATATATAAAATAATGATAAAAATAATTTAATTAATAAAATATTACACCTAATAAGGTGAGGAAATCAAATTCGAAAGCCCCCTACAAAAGATATAGAATAAATAAAATAAAATAATTATGTATTAAAAAATAGCTAATTACTTGAATTTACTAATACATTTTTCAAACTTCAATTTAATAAACATGTGAAAAAGAAGTTGCGCTTTGCAACTTTATAAGTATTCTTTATAGGGATTAGAATGAAGTTTTTAGATAGATAATGATTAAAATTTAGTTTTTGTTAGAACATCTATTGTTTTGAGTAATCTATAAAAAGATATCAAATAAAAATAATAGTTCTCATATATTAATTTTTAAAAAAATATGTGGAGTCACGTGCCGTAAGGGCCCGCATGTGAGTTTGTCTTAGATGATAATAGTGTGAGTTTATTTATAAACTGCCCTCTTTAATATACTCGTATGTTGAATGAAATGAAAAAACAATGAGAATTGGCTCTCTTTAATTTTTTGCTATTCTATTTCTAAAAACTTTAAGACTTTCTCAACAACAATCCCTTAGCTTCTTTTTTTTTTTTTTTTTATCTTTTTTCACCTCTTTATCAAATATTTTCCTCTTAACAGAACACAGCTCCTCTTTGAGAGTTTCTCTCTCATAAGCTACCTCCTTTTTTTTACATATAAATCTTATAGTATATATACCGTTTATGTATTGTGTTTAGTGTATAATGTAGTGGTTATGTGTGAGGTTTTCTATGTAATGAAGTCTACGTAACGATCATAAATTATTTCGATAAACTATAAGATACATTACTACAAAAAATGGTATTAATGTTAATTCGTTGAACCGACTTTAAATGAAATAACTTTACGTTTAAAGTCGTTTTACGCAATAAACCGACTTTACATTTAAAGTTGGTTCACGCAGTGAACCGACTTTAAATTTTTAATTTTTACAAAATTTACTCATTTTCTATTATACTCAAATTAAAACATGTATTCGATCCCTAAATAATAACAGAAAAAAATAAAATCTATTTAACAAATAATTTAAATAATACAAATAATTAAATAATAAAATATTAATTAATAGCAAAAAATTACCATGATGTTATAATACAAACCTACATATTATTCTCCTGATGTTATAATACAAAAATTTATACACATAAATAATAACACATAACAACAGAAAAATATGAATAATAAGTACGTAGGATTAATAAAAATACTTACAAGAGTAAATGAAGTGACAAAATGAAAGAAATGAAGAAAAGAATGATGTTTTGTAAGTGAGAAATGAGTATAAAAAATTTAATTATTTTGCTCAAAAAAATAAGAGATCTAAAAGATTAGTTAGAGAAGAAGAAAACCCACTACCCGACGTTGGAATTGGTGGTCGTAGGTGATCGAAAAATGAGAAAGAGTAGAGGAGAAGTGAATGAGGTTTTGGGTTTTTGAGAGTTATGCGACGCTTGGAATAATTTCTGTCTAGGAAAGAAAGAAGAGAAAAAAATTTATCCATGTGTGTAGCGTCGGTTCTAAGTATCAAACGACGCTATCTACAGTAGACGTAACGTCGGTTCTACACCAAACCGACTTTAAATTCATTATAAGTCAATTTTTTTTCAAAAATTGACTTTACATATCGACTTAAATACTTTTTTTTATAATAGTGATAAAAGAGTTTTTTTAATAAATAAAATTAATTTTTTGGAAAACATAAAAGGGTTTTTCCTTCTTCATAACTTAAGTACATACAAAATTAAAAAACTTATAACAAATTGATTTTTTTTTAAATAATGTTAAAAATTTGAACTTATTCTTGTTAGAACATGCATGGACTAAGTTTTTTTAAGATTAATAAATCTAAGTTATTATAATATAGGAAATAAAATAAAATATATATTAAGAAAATATATTTACATGTAATAAATGATTATTCCATAAAATATAAATAACTAATTTTTTTAAAGAACTATAAATTTATTTATTAATTTTATATGTATATAAAATCCATTTTATATATGTACACTTTTTATTATAATTGTATAGTAATAAAAATCACAATTGAGATCATTATAAAAAATAATTAAATGATTATAATTAAGTATAATTATTAAAAAAATAAAAATAATAATGATATAATTAATATGATAAATACAAAATTAATTAATATAAAAAAGTATCTTTCTAATATAACGAGTTTGTATAAACATGTCATTTAAAAATATCAATTTCTCTTTTAATAATTTTTTATATTACAATTTATGTTAAAATCACAAATATGTTAAATAATTATTGATTAAAATTATAAAATTTATTTTTTAGCTTATAAAACATCACTAATAAATAGAAATTTTTTTCTTCGTTAGATTAGATTAGGCTTAGCAATTAAATTGTAACATCCCTATGATTACGCCGATCTTTATATGTTTTGGCCACGTCCATTTCCGCTCCGAAGAAGAATGTTTAGATCTTTCAATTTTATGTCGTGAGGGATGTGACCTATGTTAGGTCCATAAAATACCCCAGTTTTTAGTGTTCTATGATTCACCTCTGAATAATGAGTAAGTAGTTCAATCCTTTTGATTCTTTTCTTCATAGTAAACTGAGGGGGATGCGGAGCAATAAGTCAAATTATTATATAAAGAAGAGTTAGTTGGTATAAAATTATAAAATAATTAACGATACATTATAATTCATGTGTTTTTCAATAGTGTAAGAATCTTGTTAAATGTGTATTAATATTGTTTCCCTTTATAATTTAATGAAAAAGAAATAAACGAAAATATAAACTTTATTTTCGTTATTATATTTTAAAACTTCAAAATTAGGAAAAAAGAGAGAACTCATTTGATCGGACAGCCGACCCTGATTTAAGAACAATTTAGTTTCATTCTGTCTTCATTACGAAATAATCTTGTTGCTTTGGGCTAAAATCCCAGATTCATGATGATTCTTTCTTTTAATATTTGGTAAATCTTATCTTCTAACTCTTTACAGGTTACTTTTAACATTGAGTACTTTGGTTGTATGCTTTCAGAGAAATTGTATTTAAGTTTTTACAACTTGCGCTGATATTATAATATAAAGGTAAACTAGCTAGCTTGTATGCATTGTGTCGACATTATTTGGGAAAAATATTACAAATGCTTTTTTTTAATACTTAATGACACTCGTATTAAATATATTATCAAATATTCGATAATGATATCAACTTATTTATATTTTTTAAAAATATTAGAAAATAAATTTTTTATTTATTTATTATGTTTGTTAGGGTTGAAAATAAACATCTTTAATAATTAGTATGTAAAGAAATATATAGCAAATTAAAAACAATATTTTATTATTTATTTCTTTCTTAAATCATTTAATATATCTGTTACTTTTTTAATATATAATGTATGTATGTATATATCTTTTGATATATTTAATTAATTTTTTTTTCTTATTATTGATATTTATTGATTAATTTTTTTTAATCAATAAACTAGATTGAGGAGAAATATTTTCAATTTTTTGACAATAAATTGTGAAAAATTGGATATATATATTTTTTAATTTACTTAATATAATTAAAAATATTATTTATAATTTAACAAATAAAATAGGTGTATAACTGAAGAACTCACGAACTCAAAAAAATTGAAACGATTGATTTGTTAAGAATGTGTTAAAGATGATCAGATTAAAAACCTAAGGAAACAAAGTCCTTAAAACTCAAACAAAAATCACAAAAGAATGATCACTCTCTTTGATAAGTTAGATTTAAGTATTTAATCAAGAACACAAGTAGACAAAATAAGAAGCTTTTTGAAATTTTCTTTTTATTTGTAAATATTTTTTCTTGCCTCTAAATTATATTTCTTTTCTTTTATATAAAAAAGAAACCCAAACAGAACAAACCTGAGATGAAATAGATTTAATGGGTCTATTTACTTATGGATTAAACCCAAGATATCCTTAAAAAAATACCAAAAGACTTTAAATAAAAAACTCATAATTAACGAAAATAAAAATCGTTAAACATAAAAGGCCTACAATTAAATAAAATATTAAAAAACTTATAATAAAAAGCTCACAATTAACTAAAATAAAATTACTAAACATAAAAGATCCATAATTAACTAAAATAAAAATATTACTTCATAAATCATTTTTTGTTCCCAACTTGATTTTCCAAATACATCTCTTGCATAAAAAAATAATAAATCATCATTGGTGAAACTTTAGAAACAACCTATTTGTATTGTACTTTCATGATCAATTCCTTACAAATTATCTTGAGAATATTTAGAAACATTAACTTGATTAGCACTTTGATCTCCATTAGTTCCTTGTGTTGAGCAAACATGCCTAGTTACACCAGTATTAATCCACCATTTTTTTAGGTTTAATCCTACCAAGTTTACCTCATAAATAACTTCACATAAGTCAATATGAGAGATATTATTGACCATGTTTGTCTCACGGTTTAAGTTTCTCTTTGAAAACTTACAGAAGTATGGGACTTTATAATGTCCTTTGTTAATTAAAGTAAATCATTTTGAAGCTTAACTTCCTAAAAAGTTACTTCTTTTAAGTCCCAACTTTGACAATTTTTCTATCTTGTCCTTATTCTTATTATGTTTGGAGCTTTGATTATGCTCTATCACATTAGCCTTAGGTTCATACAAGATATATCATCTTTTAGAAGAAACCTTATAGTCTTTTTCTATCTTAAATATTACCAACAAGTCATTCAAAGATACTTCATTTCGCTTATGCTTAAGGTAAACCTTGAAACTCTATCCATAAAAAGGACAACTTCTCAATAATAGCTGTAACTTGAAAGGTCTTATTCAATACCATCCATTCATCATGCATCTCAGTTAAGATATCTTGAAGTTCACGTACTTGAATGTACATTGATTTAAAGTCTTCCATTTTATAATCAAGAAAGCGATTAACCAAAAGTTTCTTGACATCGACATTTTTTTTGTTTTATACTTCTGGTCCAATGATTCCCGCAAAGCTTTAACCGTCTTCTTCTTATTTTACTCATTGTACCATGAGTTGATTAGGTTGTTTAAAACATAATTTCGACATAGGTAATCAGAATACTTTCATGTTTCAATAACACTTTAAGACTAAAAATCATATTACCTTCAAATTGATTGAGAGTTTTTTCAGTAAAAAACTTGTGAGATTCAAGATGATAAGATAAAACATCTTCTTATTTCTTCATCTTTTGAAGTTCAAATCATTGAATTTTTTTGATTTTTCAACAATAACATAATCATAAGAACCGAAACTAACAAGAACTGGGTAACCCCATGAGTTATAGAAGATCTCATCGTTTACTTCACGTTAGAATCATTCAAATGTAGGGCAATATAATGATCATTTCAATAAATATAACCTTTTTTTTTCTTTTTTGAAAAAATTAAGAATCAAGTCTTAAAATCACCTAATAAATTTTCAATTTTGTAAGAAAGTAGGTTTTTGTAAGATAAAAGAAAACAGAAAGATCAATATTTAAGGCAATAAATAAAAGATTCTTAAATCAGTGGTGGAGAAAAAAATATATCAGAGGTTGAGAAGAAGAAAAAAACTTGCAAAATGAAAAGTTAATAGAAATAGTAATAATAAAAAATATCTAAACAGTTTCTAGAACCTCTATACGGAAAAACGTAAAAACAAACAAAGAAACAAAATATAATTAAAGCAAGTATGAAACTGTAAAATTAGATGTAAGATGTTAAAAATAATTAAAAATAAAATCATTTATATCTACTGGAAATAAAACAATCAGACTCAAGTAATCGAAAACTTATATCCTAATTGAAGTTAAACTGGAAAACAATTAAAAAATAAATTCAAGAAAAGTAACTAAAATCAAAATAAAAGAGAACTAAAAGAAATATAAGAAGCAAGAAAAACAAACTTAGATCATATTATATAAACCTTGCACAAATATTAAGAATATCGTAAAAAGGAATTTGCAGAAAAATAATAGAAAGGAACAGAGATAATAAAGATTCGTTTTGAAGATAAAAGAATAAAATGAGTTCGAAAAAATAGATTAAGTCGTTGTTTGCCTGAAAATGATAGTGAAAAATTATCTTAATATAGTAATAAATAGATAAATAAATTAAAAATAAAATTATATTATATTATTTAAAATTAAAAATTTATAAATAAAAAATATATAAATTATTAAATAAAGTAATGAAAAAATCGGACTTATATATTGCACAGTATTTATGTTAAAGAATTTCAAAAAATTATCTTCAAATATAATGATTAAATTACCTTACGAACCTAACTTTAAATTAAAAATACACAATTTTTTTTTTTACTTTAACATTTTCGTACTCTGCCACCTCTTTTCTTATCCCACCATCTCAAAAAATTTTCCCCGTCTTTCCTTTGGCCAATATATATATAAAGATATGTATATATTCAGCAAGGGGAATTGAAGAACCAATAAAAAGAAAAATTGCGTCACAGTTTCAAAAGGAATTAAAAATCCCCACGAAAAAAAGGAGCAATTACAAACAATAGCTACAACAACGGAAGAAAGCCCAAACGTGCAAAAATAAAAAATTTAAGTGAAAATTCATTCAAAATTGGTGACATTTCATTTAATTTTCCTACAATTCTTCTATCAGTGTTTTAAAAAAAAGTGGTTACTTTAAAGTGATTTTAAAATAAATATTTAACATAAAAATATTAATTTTTTTGAATATAAATAATTATTATCAAACAATAATAAAATCCATCTAAAACTACTCCTCTAAGTTAAAGATTTGTTACTTTTATGATAAATACAATCTATTTTGCTAAAAGTTTTACAACATGGAGAGAATAATATAAGATGACATTAGGTGTTTTCACGGTATAGATTAGAGGTATTAAATAAGTTGAATAAAACTTAAATCAGTTATAAATCAACTTAATTTACTTAAATTTTATATGAGTTGAGTTCAACTTATTTTATTTTTGAATGAATTAAGCTGAACAATTCATTTATATTTTTGAAAAAAAAATTGAAAAAAATATTTATAATTTTATTATAAAAAAATTAGGATAAATATTATATTTTTACTATCTTTTGTAAAATAAAAACTAAAAAATATATATATTCTTTTAAGTGTTTTTTTTATAATTATCTTTTGTCAAAGATATTTTTAAGATAAGCTTATTAGTAGTTTAAAAGTTAGATGAGTTAACTCAGGAGATATATGAATTGGATTTATATAGTTTATTAATTTATTTGATCGACTTTCGTTGGAAAAAAAAATGAATTTTTATAATATAAGTGATGCTAATTTTTTGAAGCATAAATTGTCTCACAAAATTTGGAACACCCTTCTGTTGGAAGTTGTACGTGCTTTGGCTTTTCATTTCCAAACATACCCATCCAAATTGAAATGTCACGAAAATTAGCTTCTTAACGACAGGGACTGAACATAAATTTTAACTTGACTTAATACTTGCAGCAGCCTAGTTATTTTGAGATAGACATTGATATACATAGGTTTAGCTATCTAGCCAATAGCCAGGAAAGGACTTGAATCATTCCGTGACCGTTTGAAGCATGGGATTCTTAATTTGGGTAAACCATCCAAGTTAAATTCATTTTTATTTTGAAAAATTCTATTTATTACAAGTTATTAATTAATCATAAGTTAAAAAATATAAATAATTTTTATTATTTTAACCACTAATTATCTATCACAACAGTTATAATTATAGCCCAATTATGATATAAATAAATACTCATTTAAGTTGTCAAAAATTTCTAATTGCTTGGTTCGATTTGGCAGGCACAAAAACAAGAGGAATTACCTGAGTATATCTTTTGTGTTGTGTGCGATTGCATAAGATTGATTTTGTAAATCATGAACAAGTACCTGCAACTCTACTTCTCAATGACTCGATGACTTGAAATAAAACTTGGGGGTTAATTTTGCGTAACATATCGATCCACTAAAATAAGCAAGAGAAAGAGCCATTATTTGTGTAAACTGTACCCACATGGCCTGTTTAGTTGAATAGATAAAGAATAGCGGAGAACAATTATTTTCCAATTCATCCAAAAAATTGTGTAATTCTTGGTTATATTGTAATAACAACATCAACTCACATTTTGTTTTTTAATTTTTGCGCTTCAACAAGACTCACTACACTCGGGTTTTTGTTCCGTGCCAAACTAGACAATATCAAGAACGGTAAAACAGGTTGTAGAATGATTAGCGAAAAAGAATAAGAAGAGACTGAAGACAAAAAGGCCTTTGAGACCAGCAAGCACAGGCTTAACTACATAGGAATAGTGAAGGGAAAACGAGAACTCAAGACAAATAAGTTCATGAATGAACAAGTCCTTATTTCATGGAGAAACTGCTAAATGCATTCGTTTTCTCATTATATCAGGTAAAGAATACAAGCAGTTAATGGACAAGAATTCCTGCTGGAAAAGGAGGGAGTAGGACCTCTGCTTCAAGAACCCTATAAAAATGCATCTAATAGCCCAAAAAATAAAAAATACTTCAGGTTCAAACAAAAGGATGTCATTAAACACGTGACCTTGGGTACATTTTGTGCTTATTAATAGCAGAGCACATTTTGTGCTAACATAAACCACTGTCTAAAATCACTTTGAACATAAGCATAAACAAACATGCCCTAAATCAGCAACCAGGCAGAGCACTGACCTCAGCAAAGTAAACAAGAAAAGAAAAACCAACGTACTGCAACCAAAGGTTATAGACAGCCTTGACAATCCATAAAATTGGTCGTACCTGGGAAAGTATGATGCACAATCATTAATAGAGCAAGACTCAAAAATATTGAATATTACAGACTAGGAACAACGGCAAGGCCAACATATAGACCAAGGCCACCTTGCTTCGAGGAAAGCACCTGAAATCGGTGTAACCCAGATCAACAGCTCACATAAAACCCCAGAAAGATAAATATAACTGTCTGATTCAGATTTTTCTTATGTCTCAATTTTCAACATAAATAACGGGTAACTACTTAGGACCAATGTCCTTGAGGGCACAGATCTGCTCCTCTCCCATAGCTGACATGACAGAAACAACAAGATCCTTTCCCTCAGCAAACCCATCCTTGATCTGGCACAAATAACAGAAAAAGCAGTCAAATATCACAAAATGCTATGATAATGAAAACATGCAACCTACAGATGAACTTCTACTTGTACACAGCCTTAAAAGATAGATATATGGATACAGATAGTAACCAATATTTCATGCAAATAAAATTTCAGATTAAGCTTCAATTCATACTAGTCATGTACAGTTTAAATTCTGGTGCTAGACGCTAGCAGAAATCAAAACAACAATTGCAAAAACGAATAAGTTGCAAAATGTACAGCGCAAAAAGATACAAGGAAATGAAATTAACTTTCAAAAAGTATAATTTTCCCATATGTAGGGTTACTATTTATAACATGGATGTATCAGTATGAATATGGCCTGAAAAACTACATAAGATTGAGCTTTAAAAATTAGAACAGCTATAGCCACCAGAAGATCAATTCAACAAATAAAGGATTTCTAACCTGCGAAAGCAGATTATCATCGGTTGGAAGCTTGAGGTCATCCTTAGTATTACCATTCTCGGTCAGCAAACTCACCTATAATGATAAGAAAACCACCAAAGTTAGATTCTGTTTTAGAAGAGACTAAAATTACTTTCACTACAGGAAATGAAACAGATTATTACAAATCCATCTTCAGAGATGTCTATTAGCTGGTAGTCAGTACGATTGACATGGGGAACCTGCAATAATGAAATAACAATAGAACCAATAAATAATAAATTGAAAAACAAAGTTACAAATCACCATGATACACACACAACACGCCAAAAAACTACACAAAAGTCCATACATCACAGTTGTGGGATGAAGGAACAATATCTTCAAGCTTCTTGCCGGTGAAGATGTCAATGGCAACAAAATGACATTTAGCATGACCATGCTTTCCAGTTTTGGAAGTGGAAACCTCAACAACCTGTACAAAATAAGATATGCCGTGAATAATATCAAAGTCCAAAGAATGTAAACCTTCCCGGAAAAACTCATGTCCTTGCTTTTCAGTATTCGGTTAGTATTAAAAGAAGAAAAACTCCAGAATAAATAGATTTTTTTTACATCGAATTTTATAAGTTGTTGCAAAAATATCATTAAACTTTGATTTATTACTGACATACCATTAAACTTCAAAGATATTACAAATACCACCAAACTTTTTTTGTTACTTCCATGTTATTAAAATTCACAAATATAACAAAAATACCATAACATACATGTAAATGATTGACTTCGATGTTATTTTTATAACAATTATAAATTTTAATGGTATGAAAGTAACAAATTAAATTTGAATAGTTATTAGTTCTGGCCAATTACTAGTTATAAAGCCCGTATAATCCTAATATACATAACAATATTATTTTATTATACATGCAAACAAATTTCAAGGTTCAGACTACTCGCACTGTCGGGAACACTATAGTTAAAGAGGCGGTTAAATTAAGCAGCTCACTCTCACATGTTCCACCAAACCAGGAAAAACAAAGAAGCGTAACACAAAATCTAAAAACAAAATCAAAGAAGAAATTCCAACACTCGCGCTAAAGCCTTTAAAATCTGTAAAAGAAAAACAAAAAAAGGGAAAGGGAAAGGGCTTCAAATCTATACTCAATAAAACTAAAAAAATCTCATAGTGCTATAGCAATAAAATAAAATCAACGAAGTCAAAGACTTGATCTAAGAACAAACTTCGAGAGCTAGCAGATCCGATGAGATCAAGTGGGTTAAAACATAGAATTGAGATCATCAACAAACCTTGCAAGGCCTGCCCTTAATGACAATATAGCCGTTCTTACGGATAGTACCAGCCTGTTGAGGATAAGTCTTGGAGGCTCCAGCATCGGCCTTGGACTCGAACTGGTGTTCCTCGTCCGACATAGCTGCCTTGCTTCTGTTGCTGAAAGCCTGAAACCCTAGAAAAGGAAAACAGAGAGAGAAATATGCGGAGACGATGAGCGTACGATGGATGACTCTGGTAGAGAGAATTTACACGCACATAAAAAGTGTGGGGGATTTATATAAGGAAAATAGTGGGAAGTAAAAGGATGAGGGAATTAGGGTTTGAAAAATATTATTTTGAAAAAATAAATTAAATATAAAAATATTGAGTTTGTAGCGGTCACATCTGAATTGTTATTCACCGTTAGATTTAAAGAGCTGGGGTATCAATGGTTGGAATTAAATATTCTTTTTCGCGTTTAAACGACGCTGATCGTTAGGACTGCGCACGTGGTCCGCTGTAAGTGGACGCTTTAGATATTTTCCTACGATACCTCTTTTTCTTCGTTTTTTTTTTGAGGATTACGATATACTTTTTAGGAACGTCCTTTTCCTTTCAATTAGTTTTTGGTACTACTTATCGGTTCAGGAAAAAACATTTCGAAATATATAAAATTCAGTTAAAATTCAGTAAACGTACGAAAATATTATTAAATTATCATTTTTTTATAAATAAATTATTTTAGTGAATCATTTAAGTTAATTTATATTATTATATTTAACTAATTTATATTTTTATATAATTCAAATATAATGATATAAATTTAAGTAAACTTTTTTAAAAAATAAAAGTGATTCGGGTGAATCAAATTAACAAAAAAATTGATTTATGGTTCCCTTTTGACTTCTTTTATTTTATTAATTTTTATTTATTTTAAATATTTAAATGATATATTTAGAATATCTAAGTTATATTAAATAGAATAGTATGGAACTCTAATCTCTTTATTTTTGTAAAAAAAATATTAATCATTTTTTTAAATTGATACATTTTAAACATTTTACTATTATATTTTTGAAAATTTTAATCATTTTTGTTAATCATATTGTTTTTAAATTTAAGTTAGATCAAATCAAAACTTAGGGTAGAAGTTGATAAATTTTTGAAGATGAAAAATTAAGTGAATTAAATTATTAAAATTAACTTAAAATCACTAAAATATTTATAAAATAAGATCATTAAAGTCATTAATTTAAAATAAAATAATTAATATATTCAATTTATTAAAGTGAAATGACCATAGGTATGTTATTATCCTTAAATAAAATACCTAAAATTTATGTTGAATGGATAAATTAGCCTTATTATTTTTAGAATGATTAATTTAATTTCATTATTTTAAAATTTGATATAATTAATAATATTTTTTTAATAAAAGAGGAAAAGAAATTGAAATCATAATTTTATTTTTAAATAAAATCAGAAAATACATGTGAGAAATGTCTGATATTCTTTTTTATGGATATTGAATGAAATTTAACTATTTTAATACAAGATGAATGTATAATATTCTGATTATATCATTTTAAAATCAAAGTTTTTTTATTTCTATTGTTAGAAAAATATATTTCAATTTTTTTCTTTTTTATTTGTTGTAATTTAAAATTATTAGGTTAATTTTGATTAATTAAACATGTATATAATAAATAAATTTTTTATCATATATAATACCTAATTTCAATAAAATCATATTAATTTAATTATTTTAAATTATCTATTTTATAATAATTATTTAACTAAAGTGAATCTTTCTCCTAAAATTTATTATAATAAAAATAGTGTATAATAATATTAAACATGATAGAATTAAACAAAATTCAACATTAAATTAAATAATAATTATAGTTTAATTTAAACGATGTTTAATTTTAATACATTAATTGTAAAATAATAAGTTAGATTTTTTTAATTGTAAAATATATGAACTAAATATAAAATGTATTATTTTTATAATTAATAGCTATAAAAATGTTGTTATTATTATTATTATTATTAAAAAAAATATTTAAAAGCTTCTTAAACTTTTCTCTACCTTCATTTTATTTCAACTATTTATCTTATAATTTGATTTATATTTTTTAATTATTATACTTTTATGAGTTTTTTAAAACAATCAAAATAAATAAAATTAAAAATATGATTTAATTTGTATTAATTTAACCACGGCACATGAATAACTTTAACTACTTACAATCAATTTATTCAATTTCGAGTACATCTTAAATTTTTTAGCCAAAAAAAAATCTTAAATTTTATTGAATGTAAAAAATGGACAAAAATCATATAAAAAGGACAATTTTCGCCACAGGTATCCTCTTCTAGTTCACCTTCAACTTGATGTTAACGAAATACTTTTACCTAAGCATATATATGTGTGTTAAGTGTGCTTTATTTCGCTGGGGAACATAATACGCTTAGACTTATACAACATTCGGCATATATAATGCTTATAATGCTTCTACGAGGGTATTACTAAGGGTATATATATATAGGAGGGTATTATCCTTACTTAGGGAACGTCATGGTATATATATATATGTTTAAGTAAAATTTACACATGTCAAAATATACACGTAAATAAACTTTAACTGATACAAGTTTTTTTCCTTCTCTCCAATTCTCGAATCATATACCTAATCCTTAAATATCTTATTAGGAAGTAAGTTGGTACCATCTTAAACTTGTTTCCTTGAAGTTAGTTACGAATTAGGTCGTGGATTCAAGAGGTGAGAAAGGTGAAAGAAATGTGTGAACCTGTGATGTGCTTCGAAGGACCCCACATAGATATATCAAACGTTATACTAATTTCAAGTAAAAAGGACGCATTTTAATGTTTGAACATGAATTGCACATGTTAAAATATACACATGAGGTCTAACTTTAACTGACACATTTTTTTTGCTCTCCTCAATTTTCAAATTCAAAATCTAACTCTTAAGTACCTTATTAGGAAGAAAATTGATACAATTAATGCCCCATATTTATATCCCAACACGTAAAAATCATATTCAAACAATATATATATATATATATACCTTTAGACTTATATTTGTTAACAAATGATCTCTTTTTTGTTATTTATTATTATTATTATTTTATTCTTTCCTAAAACATAATAATCTTTTTAGGATTTGATTAGCAAATGAAAAAGATACAAGACATATCTCTATTAGATTTTTACTTTTTTATTATTTTAATTTAATAATAAATTTACACACCGTTTTTGATTTAGTGTGATTTTTTTTCATCTAGATTAAATATCTTTTAAGATACTCAAACTTTAATCTATTTTGCACAAACTTTTATGTTGTTTAGGCCTAAGTCTTTTTTTATGATTAAGTTCTATTATGTTAACTAATTAACACTATTTAAATTCTTCGATATTAGGTAATTAATACTAATTAATTGATGTGGTAGAATTTAATCACAAAAAATGACTTTATGTGTAAATAAGATAAAAGTTTTGGTACCTTTATGTAGAGAAAAAAATTTAGATACCTTCCTATAAAATATACCAAAGTTTGGATACCTTAAAAGTTATTTAACTCTTGTATTTACATTTAAAGGTGATCTTTAACATGTTTTGTTTTAATATGTGTAAAATTTGTATAGTTTATAAGCAATATTTGTAATGTAATTCTAAAAGGTTAATCTCAAATAATAATAAGTATCATATTACTTATAAATATTATACTAATATTTTTTTAATCAATATAATACATTTTTTTATGTACTAATATCCCTCAAAGTATAGGTCGCAACCAACACTTTGTATTTTAAACCTAATTTTATTATATTATAATTATATTTAAATCACTTATATTTTTTTCTTTTTACAAGGGCATGTATTTTTTTTATTTTTTTTTGTGTTAAAGACCCATTAGTTTTTTTTCTTAATGTATTAATCGATTAAAATTATGATATCATATAAATAATGTATATTGTATATAAATAACATAAATTATCAAATTTTTAAACATTATGTTAGAAATAAGTAAAATAACATGTTAATCACGAGAACTAAGATAAGTTACACAATATTTATAAACATTATATTAATATCTTTTTTAATCAACATGTAACAACATCTCTCAAATTGTAAGTCATTTTTTCTAACACTTTATATATTTACCTTATTTTATTTATATTTTGATAACTCGTTTTTTTCTTTCTACAAGCATATACATTTTTTTTTTCTTTTCGTGAGGAGACTCATTAATAAAATGAAACATTAATATTATGTGAAATTTTTATAATATATAAGCGATATAAATCATAAAATTTTAAAAATTTAATCTTAAAAGAAGTAAGGTTTATATTAGTTATAAATATTATATTATTATATTTTTTAATCAAAATGAGATGCTAATTTATACTTTAACATTATGTCTTGTTTTTTTCTTTTTAAATATGATATTTTTGGTTTAGGTATTATAGCAGCTCAAATCTTAACTATTTTCAATTACGAAAGGTTAAGTTTTGTTAATGATCTTTACATTAGATTAAGTTAAAGAATTTGCAGAACTCAAATAGTTAAAAGACAAACCCTATGAAAAAGTTTGCTCCTACACTATAAATGGTTTTTTTAAGGAATAACATATTTAAAAAAATTTAATTTAATTTTTTTTAATCATTTCATTTGAATGAATCTAAATATACTTAAAAAAAAGTAGAAGAAGAAAAATTGACGTTGACTATCCAAGTAATTCTAATCATTATAGATTCAGTTTGTAACTATTACTTTTCTTTCTTTATTATTATGTTTTTTTTTTATAGATAACTACCATTTTTGGTGTTCTTTTTTTTGCCATAAATTATGTCGATGCATTTTAGTGGTTTGGCAATCATCTCGAAAAGTGTTTTTAAAATTTTAGAAGCACTCAAATACTCAATGCTGAACCAAAAGAAGAAGATGCTACATGAATCAACGGTGCCTCAACCTCAATTAATAGGGGAAAAAAATGATGTTGCATCCTTAAAGTTAGGTTAACTCCATTTCCTTAGTGTAGGGACGAGCATGTCGGGTATGATTACTAACAAATAAATGAAATGGAGGAAATAAGTCATTATTATTATTTCATAAAAACATAATATTAGAATAAAATAAAAATTCAACAAACTTAAAAATTATTCGTGTTAATTGTTTCTCTACTATCCTTTAGTATTAATATTCTTTTTCAAATTCACAAAATATAATTGGAAAACTATCTATAATTTTAATATATTTTTTATTATAAAATTATTATTATTATTTTTAAAAGAACATCTAAATAATTAATATTTTTATTTTAATTCTACACTTTTTTTAACAAACACAAAGGGGGAAAAAAGTTTAAAACTTTTTTTTCTTCAATTTAATTCATGTTTATTTCCATTACAAATTAGTTAGCATATACTTCAATTAATTAAAAAAAGGGTTGGAAACAATGTTACAAGTTGACACGACCAAATAAAAATAAATGAGAAAACAATTTGGGTGAGAAAGGGAGATTACATAATCTTACAAAGAAACATGCTACACAAAACAAAAGATCCACAGAGCAGCCAGCCAAGTGGTATCAATCACAAAAGCAATCACACAATCTATACGAGGTGTAAATACCAAAAGCAACTTGCGTTGCAATTATGGGTGATAATGTTAACATAACATAAAATGAATATAAAATTTAATTAGAATTAATTAATAATTTTTTCATATTCTTAAAAATCTTACTATTTCTTATTAATATAAATAGAAAACACAAAAAAATTAAATAAAATTTTCATATGTAAACTAACATTTAAGTATAACATAATTAATATCAAAACATGATACTATCAGAACTAACGATATAATTGCAATCCCTATTTGCATTGGCTTCAGTTACATAACAAAAGAGCTTCTGTAGGCCTAGCCCTCCTTGAGTAAAAAATCTGTACTATTGTCTTTACAAGCAATGCACCAGTGTCTTCAAAATTGGTAATTTACAAATCAAACTCATTGGAGTCATTAAGATTCCGAATCCAATCTATCTGATAAACACACAAGACAGAGAAAGAGACCATTGTTCAACGCTTTGAGAGGTAAATAACATTAATTTATTTCGGGAAAAACTTAAGTTTATTATCATAATTATTACAAAATATGTAATTTAATCTTATAATTATTAAATTTCATCTAATTAGGTCCATAATTTAATAAAAATAATAAATTAATTCAATTAATATACATCATCAAAATTAGGCGTTATACATAAAAAAAAATGTATTTGTTGAATACATACTAAAACTAAACTATTGATTTGAAACTATAATAAATAAATAAAATTTGAAAAGAAAAGAAATGATTCATAAGTAAAAGTTTGAAATCTCTTTTTCCCACAATACAAAGGCAAAAAAGAAAAAAAAAACACTTTTATTTGAAAATTGCAAAATTTAACATCAAAATGGTTAAAATCCATCCACAACACATTTAGAAAAAAATCGTGCATTTCTAAAATGTATTTTTTTTGTTTAATATAAACAGAAAAGGACGACTTGAATTTATTTAGATCTTTTTAAAAAAATTGAACCAATTAAACACAACCCAAAAATAACGAGATTAAATTATTCATGTTCAAAAATAACGAGATTAAACTATTAATTTTCAAAAATAATGAGATACTCACCCAATTTATTTCGGGAGTCTTGGGACTAATCCTGCTGTGAACGCCTGAAGGTTACATATAAGATTGTATAAAAATATTGTAAATAATGAACGTGGGTTTCATAATTGAAATATGACTTGAAGACATGCATTATACAAAAAGAGTCCAGTGAAAAGAATAATGGATAACTTGTCAGCAAGCCTCCAGATCAACTAAGAACAGGTAAGAGATATCTCTATGATGTGTGAGTTATTACCTTCATAAGAACTATCCTTTGCGGAGTTAATTACGGCCTGAACTTCCAGAGCAATCTGATATGGTATGGGCATTGTTGATTTCATGGATGATTATCTGAGACAGCTCTTCACTATTCCAAGTAAAATGCACATTAATAAGATAGTAACACTTGAAGTAAATGTGATGGGAATAACAATATTAGTGATTTAAATGAGTTAATAATTATCCAGTTAGATCCATCAATATATTTTATTATGTTTTGAATTTTAAATTATATATCTTATTTTTGAATTCTTATTAATAAGACATAGTATTGTACCTTAATTTTTGTACGTTCTTCCGTTTTTCTCTTTCCCTCTTTTCCCCTTCCCAATCCACATAAAATGGAAGCATCATACTTCCGAATAGCATAATGAATGTAACAATGCTATGAACACTTCAGCTAGTAAAACTTTGATGAAAAGACTATGGCCCTAACTAGGGTTTACTCGACTTATATAGCTCATTTTTTATTCTAAAATGTAAATTGAACCAAAGATGTAACCTATCAAGGAGAAAGAAAGATACATCAACATCAAATAACTAAAATATCTAGTAAATGGACGCTGAAATGTAAATAAAAAAATAAAAAAACATGATAACAGATAAACTAACTTTTCATTAGCCTCTTGGTGCGTGCAGCTTGATGCAACAGCCAGCATACATCCCCTTTGATTGAGTGATAAGGATGCCACACTATTTGAGCATCTAGGAAACTAAAACTACAGAAGGTTAGAGTATTGAATTTTAAATATAAAGAAATATATGTAAAATTTAAATTAAAATATTACATGGAACATAATATATTGAGAATAATCTGACAGGTTAAAATTTATGTTAGAAAAAACACTCACATATTCAAATAATTATAAGCAAAAAAGCCATAAAAACGACACCACATATACTCAAGTACTCACGAGTGGCTAGTATTAAAAGTCATGTATGGTAAAACCCAAATCAATGAGACTAAAGCTAAGTTTTTGATATCAAGTTCTAGGAGACAGTTTCAACCCATATAGTGTCTTTTTCAGCTTGCAAATCCAACTTGGATGGTCTTTGTCAATGAAGCCCAGAGATTGATGGATAAAGAAAGTTTCTTGAAGCTCACCATTGAGAAAAACATTATTGACATCTAGTTGCTTCAATTCCCATCCTTGAGCCAAAGCAAGTGTCAACACCAATTTAATTGTTTGAGATTTAACAACTGGAGAGTAGGTTTTTGAAAAATCAATTCCTTCAACCTGATAATGTCCCTTTGCCACGAGCCTTGCCTTGTACTTGTCAAGCTCTCCTTTGCTTTGTGTAGGAAATCAATCTAGGCGTATGATTGATTCCTAAGCAACCCCTGATTTTCATGAGGGAGTTTCCTGATTTTTAGGGTGAAATCAGCCCCTGTTTTCAAGAGGTTAGTTTCCTAATTTTCAGGATGATTTCCAGCTTTATTTACAGTTTTGTATTCAGCTTTGTATTAGTGTATTACAGTTGTATATTAGTGTGTTACAGTTGTATTTTAGTCATAACAATAGTATATATATATATATATATATATATGATCTGTATCAAGAAGAAAGAGAATAAGAATAATACAATTTTAAGAAAGCTTGTTTTCTTTGGGAAGGCCTTTAGACCTTGGCATTTTTAACACTGATTTACAACATGGTATCAGAGCATTAAGTTCAAAAACTACTGCTCTTAGCCTCCTCTTATACTCCTCATCAATGACCTTCTTTTCTTGCCATTAATCTAAACTAATGGCTTTACTATTCTGGTTTCTGTAGCTCTAAAAGTCCTTGCCAAGTTCCCCATAGCTCTAATACAAGGGGAAGTTGGTTTAAAAGCAAAGTGTCTCAAATCAAAATTTTGTCTAGCTATTTCTCTATTTAAATTTGGCTCTGCTTCAACTATTGGTACATCAGTTTCTTCTCCTCCCTGAAATAACCTACTAATTTTTCATTTGTGGAGCTGAATTCTTGTTGGATATCTTTGCATTGTCATTCTCAAACTTTTCAGGAAGCTTCACATCCATCTTGCAATTTGCTCATGCTCACAACAAACCTGTTCCTGCTCATGCTTTTGGAATTCCTAGGCAACCAATGCATGTTATAAATAATCCACCCACAGTTGCATAAGCTAGCAACTAATCAACGTTTCCGCTAGGTGTTTTCCCTGGATTGGCCATCAATGGTTGTAATTTCTTTGTCAATATTCATAGAGCAAAGCAAGGGCCAAGAATTCAGCATGAGCACAACTTGTTGTTGCAGTTGTAATCTGCACATATCAGGTCCAACAGTTGCAATCTGCACTCCTTGGAGGTTAGGGTGCATCAGGGGATGAGGTTGATAAGAATCAATGATACCAATCAACTTTGCAATTTGCAGCTAATCTACTCCTTCAAATTCAGTAGCAGAAGCAAATTAGTACATCAATTTCTTTAATCCTGATGAAAGTATGACCAAGCAGGACGAAGAGTGACATTCCTTGAACTTTCCAAGGACTCTTGGGTCATTTTATTTTGAAGTTGCTGCAGAAACAAAAATTGGTTCTACAGAACGGCACTTTATATCCAACACTCTCATAAATGATTCAGTTGTACTGAGGTTACAAACAATTCTCTTTGCATAAGCGTTCCATGCTTTAATACTACCATCAGCAGTGCCTATGGGAAATTCAACAACAACAACAAATTGGTACTCAAGCATCAAACATTAAGTTCGGCTTTCAAAGAACTTTCTTCACTATCAAATTGGCCATAGAAAGATCAAAAGTCAATGCAGTGACTCCTGTTTTTTGTATTTGGTAAAGCAGCAAGCTTTTCCATTTCAAGGAAATAATCCATGAGAATGATTTCATCTTAAGGGACCGTTCGGTTTCTTCCAATAAACTTCTCATTCTAAAGATGAAGTTCTGTGACTAGAAGACATCCCTGAATCTAATTGGCCTTTATGACATTCATTTGTCTCAATGTTACTTGTTTGGTCTATATCAGATTCAATTGGATATAGGCATTCTCCAAGCTGCAAGATATTCAACTGCAAGCTCCACTCAGTTTCAATGGCCACTCTCCGAGCTACAGGAAATTAAACTACATTACACCACTCAGAGTTGGTGGTTAAATCATATACTTCCTCATCATCCCAATCTTCAGGCTACTTAGCAACATGATCTGTAATCCTTTTTGGGATGTCATCATATACCAAGCTTAGATCCATAAACCTCCAGAATCCAGCTTGAGTGAGAGTGTTAAATGTTAACCCTTAATTCAAGGAGAAAATTGAAGGCAAGATGATCTCCCTCAATTATGTTCCATCTAAACAACAGTAGCAATTATCTTAACCAAAGTTTTGTTTCTGAGAATTAAGTGTAGCACTTGGTTTGGAAAACATATATTGCCTAACTTGAGGTAGAGTGTAGGAAATTAATTTAGGCGTATGATTGATTCCTAAGCAGCTCCTGATTTTCAGGAGGGAGTTTCCTGATTTTCAAGAGGTTAGTTTCCTGATTTTCAGGATGACTTACAGCTTTAGTTCTAGCTTTATTTACAGTTTTGTATTAGTGTATTACAGTTATATATTAATGTATTAAAGTTATATTTTAATCATAACAATAGTATATATATATGATCTGTATCAAGAAGAAAGGGAATAAGAATAATACAACTTTAGAAAAGCTTGTTTTTTTGGGAAGGCCTTTAGGCCTTGGACTTTGGCCTTGGCATTTTCAACACTTTGTAATTTTGATCTAAAGACCCACTTACAACCAATAGAATCATGCTTAGTAGGATAAGAAACCAAATCCCAAGTGCCATTGTCCAATGAGGCCTGAAATTCTTTTTACATAGATGCTTCCTACTTAGATATTCCCTTGGCATTGGCATAGGAAGAAGGTCTTGAGAGAATAACTTGTTGTGTAGGAGAGACAAGGGCAAGAAAAATTTGAGGTTTTAGAGAACTAGTTTGAGCCCTTGTGACCATAGGATGAGTATAAGTAGGTTGTTAATGGGTAAAGAAGGAGAGGGAAGATAGGAAGTGACAGACTTAGAAACATAAATTGAAGAAGACAGACTGAGCACTGACAAGTGCAAATGGTGAAAATACAGGAACACATGCAGATGGAGATATAGGTTGAGATAGCATAGGAGATTGATCAAAGGAGTGAGAAGACAGATAGTGTCAGTATGTGAGACAGGAACAGATTCCAAACAATGACCAAAAGAAGACAAATAAAGACTTTTCAAGGGAAATAGACATAAGCTTGGTATCTGTGATAGGTGAAGACACTATTGAAGAAAAGGAACAACAAAAAGACTGCACATAATGTTCTATATCAACATAGCTCAAAGGAGTTTTCAAATTTTCAAGACAGGGAAAACATGACTCATCAAACACTGCATGTCGACTAGTGTAGAGCCTATTAGTTTCTTTGTCAAGACATAAGTATTTTCTATATTGTGGAGCATAGCCTAAAAGTATACATGTGGTGGACCTTTGTTGCAATTTGTGCTTATCATAAGCACGAAGGCAAGGAAAACAAAATGAACCAAAAGACCTTAGATAAGTGACATCAGGAGGCACATGGTAAAGCAAGAGTAAGGAATAGCATTATTCACATATTTGGAAGCAATCAGTTAAGAACAAACACAACTGATCTAAAAGCATAGATATAGAACTTAGTGGACAAACCAGATTGAACAAGCAAGGCTAGACCTCCCTAATGTGATTGTAAAGTTAATTCTTATTAGTGAGCAATGCAGCACTAATGTGTTTATATACAACTCAAATCTAACTAACTAACAAACTGTTAGTTATGAACACAAGACTAACATATCATGTTAGTGACATAATTTAGCATAACAGCCAATATAAATGCACAACTCAGTTTATATGCTTACACTTTAAGTCTAACAGGGCCAGTACCAATACTATATGAATAGGATGAGATCCTTAATCCTTATCCAATAATTTAAGTCACTACATATAGCCTTGGCTTGGAATTACATTTATTAGCAACGAGCCACTACCTTATAATTTATCCTTTTAGGTCATCTAGAAGGATTCTTATGATATGCAAGCTATGAGACTCAATATCACTTTAAAAGCAAGAGCTCCAAATATCAATTAATGCATTTGATTATTTTGTGTACAATGGCATTTAGAAATTCCATCATAATACCTCATATTGCCTTCTCCGGCTTTTAGCATCCCATGCAGTAACATAGCCATCGTTATCACCCGTAATGAAAGAACCATCAACACTAAAATAAAAACAAACAAACTAATATAAACTTCCACAAGCAATGCCACTACACTACTAACTGAATTACACTATGCGTACTGTGGGTTGAATATAATGTCGTTCACTGATACTAGGCGATATCTCCTGTCTACTTTCTTTGGATAGCACCAGAAGACATATCTGCAGTAGTGTTGGTTAAAATACATGAGAAAGCTTCCAAGTCAAAATCCTGCCTCAAGCACATCATATGAAAGACAAATTGTACTTCGTTAAAGAAAAAGACATATTGTAACAGTACATGTTATACTATAGCAGTAGGAAAACGTATGTTCGGACCTTGTAAGTTAGAGAAAATAAAAATCAAGAGTTTCTTTAGTTACTAGCAAAGTCTCAAATTTTGTGTAACGAATGCTGATAGCATATAATCAACTGAATTTCTGGATAGGGCAGAATCCCAAAGTAGAACAATGATTTCCATCAAACAAGATAGATAATCCAGTATATCAAAACAGATTCTTTTTTATCATTAAACAGCTTATTCAGACTTCAAAAAGCTCAGCAAGACTTTACCATGTCTATAAGAAAAAGGAAAGCAAATTTTGGTATCATATAATATAAAAAGTTACCGGATGCCATCTGGGCTTGATGGAATAGAGAGCTCTATTGCTACCCGACCATCGACTGAACCATATGCAAATCCTGCGCACGATATAACTTAAGAGTTCAGAAACCTCCATAAAGTACCCATTAAGGGCGTTCAATTGTATGATCTGGTGCCAATAAATACTCCCAATCCTTGATATAAAACCAACCTAAAATTTGTTGTTAGTCTATATGCATTGGTCCTTGCAGGCTTGCAGCTAGGTAAATAAATTATAAGCTTACAATAGCATCTAGAATTAACTTAAAATACAGTGTTGTTTTCAATCTAAGACTCTGCAGCTACTGTTCCAAAAGCAAGCAAAATAAGTAAACAGTGGAAGTAATACTATTACCTTTAGAGCAATGAGCTGAGCTAACACATTTGATCTGAACATTCATATCTGATCTGATTGATTGAATGGATGTTTCCAAATTACGCAAATCATACATATATACCGACTCTCCAACTGCTACAAGTATATTGAAGCCGGTAAGTGACATAGAATCTACCTCCTTTGCTAACTTTACCGAGCAAGCAAGACCCTTTCCCATACGCATGTCCCATGCAATTATCTTCTTGTCGAAACCAGCAGAGATGACTTGGCCTTTAACAATTGGAAAAGAAATTTTTTATTACACAACTATTTTTCAGCATACCACAGACTAAAAATTTAAAATGTTCAATGTAAATCTAGTTCGAACAAAAGTATTGAAGAAAATAAATTTTGGTAATAAGCATCTTATGGTGAAAAAAACAGTATAGCATTCGGTTAGGCCCTCATTTAGTAAGAGTTATGTTCACAACCACCTGTTATCCTCCATGCATGGCCTCGGAGTCTAAGAAATAAAAATTAAGAATATGATGAAGTTGAAAATTGCTCCAAATATTTTCAGGTCACAAGAGAGTTGAAACTGCAGTACTGATATTAACTATATCTCCTAGCATAAAAGCATCTTGTGGTGTTAAGTGTTAACCCATATCTTTAGCAAAGTGAAAAAACCAGAAATTAAGAACCATAATTTATAGAGGCTGCATCTAGAATGCCAAATGAATCTAAAAACAATAGGAGATGAACATTTATAGCTTACATGTTTCATTGGAATATCCAATGCATGTTGAAATATCATCATGATTTCCAAGTGTGTGATTAATTCCTGACTGCAAGTCATACCTAAAAATTTCCCCCCAAAAGGGACAATGTGTACGGTATGATGGTCAGACATACAGAAATAAGAAAATTCATGACCCAGAAACATGCAATGTGAAGTAAAGGACTGCTTGTGTATTTCATGCCTTTACAATGCGTTTATTCTGCAGAGTACAGATTGAAGGACATCTCGCAACTATATCCTCTAGAAGTTGTCAAATAAAAATGATAAGGCAAGAAAAATTATGAAACGGCAGAAAATATGTTAACATATAGGCTAGGCAGTACAAAAATGATCAAAACATTATGAGGATTACAGTTCATCAAAAGTCATGATTATCAAAATTCTCCTAGTTACCCAATTATACTTGTTTCAGCCTATCTAGGTAATCTTAAATATGATCTCAATTTGATCATTCAATCAAATTTTTTTTATGGCCACTGCTGTACACATATAGATAGTATTAGTATCTTAAAGAACAAATGCGTTTACAAAATAAAACAACCTCAAAATTCATAAGTTTGTGGATAACGAACTAATAAAATCAAAAACTTAAATGTATTTCCCAATCTGAGCATAGATGTCTAAGAAACGCCTACACTTATATCAGCCTTCTACTCCCTTCTTAAGTTGTGAGCTTCCCATTATTAAAGCTATATGCCAAAAAAAGTGTCCTTGAGCCATTGTCAGCGAAAGGCATCGGATGCATAAATGAAAGCTTATTTGGTCGTGCTAAGGAGGTAGTAAAGAGCAAAAAATAACAATTTCTTACAATCACATCCTGGTTCTAGACAAACACTTGAGAGAAGCTCAAAGCAAAGCAACCCATTCATAATCAAATTCAAAACCTCTTCTCAAGCATATCTAAATAAATGATCCCACAAAAGAACATGTAAAAGTTTACTCAAAATACACTCAAGTATGAAACCAAAAAAAAAGGACTTATATATTATATAATAATTTTAAAAAATGGCGAACCTTCTAATAGAACCATCAGAACCAGCGCTAAAGGCCACAGACTCGTTCTGAAAACAACAATCTAGAATTGCAGCTTCGGATGGAGCTTCTAATCGAAGATGTGAGCTACCCACATCATAAAGACGAAGAGTCTGTACAAAACAACCAATGCATAGAGTTGAAAAGGAAACAAGAAAATAATAAAATAACTTGAGAGTGAAAAAAGAAAACTCACTGAGTCCCAAGAAGATATAAGAAGATTATCTGATTCTGGAGCAAAACATATACTAGAAATGGCGTCTCGGATTGGGTTTTCGAAGTCTAAAGGAACTCCGCTCATTTCAACGCCGGAGAGACTACCCAATTCAAGGCTTCAAAGCAGAGGAGGGCCTCAAAATTGTTTATGAAAACAAAAATTTAAAGGTTAAAACGATTTATGAGTTAAGAGAAATTGAAATTTGAAGCGAAGTGATTAGCAAGCAGTTAAAACCCTAATTAGGTCCACTGAAGCATTGGAAGGCAGAGGAGAGAGTGAAAGCCCGCAGGTGCTGAAACAACTTCCCGCTCCAATTGCTCTTGAGAGAAACAAATTCAAATGCATTATTTTTTCCTCTCTGTCTTTTTGGTAAAATCAAATGTAATTCAAATGAAGAAACTGATAATATGGCAGTGCTTATTATAAATATATTTAAATAAGTCATCGATCAACAAGTGGATCCGTGGCGCAATGGTAGCGCGTCTGACTCCAGATCAGAAGGTTGCGTGTTCGATTCACGTCGGGTTCAATTCCCTATGTTTTTCCGCTTTTTTTGTTAACGGGCCTGGACCTGACACAAATGACAGCATCTCAAGAGAGAATTTTCCATCCCTTTTATTTTTATAAAATGAAACAAATATATGAAATAAAAGTAAAATTAACCGATGATATTAATAAAAAATATATATAATATATCGCATCTAAAAACTTATCTATAAAAATGTTCTTAATTTATTATCATTTTATATTTATGATTTTGCCTTCTTTTTTTTTTACCTTTAATATCTTAGTTTTCTTTTTTAATTTTAACATATACAAAAAACTAAATTATCCATCATACTTTAAACTATTTTTACTCTATCTTTTGTGATATATGCAAAAGAAAATTGATTCTATTAGTTAGTATTATGATTTTATTTTTAATATATTTGTATCCATATTTTTCAAACAATATTTTAATGATATCTTGTTTTAAAAAATATTAATTTAATATAATTTATCATATATAAAAAAATTATATATTATTTGTTATCTTAATTATTATATTTTCATAACCAGTAATACTTCTATAATATTAAAGATGATAAAAATTAAGTAAATAAAATATCTAATCTACATTTAAGGATATTAAAATACATTAAAAAATAATCATCAACACTCCATGTTTTAAATAATTTAAAATAATGGATAACAATTGAATTTGAAATTTAGATATGATCAAACGGTAACATAACATCATCTAATTTTTTCCCTAATTACGTAATATTTTCTATTTGTATAAAGACATGCATTTTTGAAACTAGATAAATAGTTAAATTATTTATAAAACTTAATTAGTTAAAATTAGAGATAAATATTATAAACGTTTATATTTATTATAAAAATAATATTTAGATATTAAAATTATTTTTTATAATAATTTAATCATATTTTAAAAAAAATCATGATAATATAAATTTTTTTCATTTTAATTTTTAATTTTTCAATTACATTGTATAGAGATTATTTTAATTTGAATAATTTATAATTGATGAATAGAAGAAAAATTAAATAAAAAATAATCATTTATTCAAATTTTAATTCATTTTATATAATCATACTTGATTTTTTCTTTCATATAGATGCATTTGAATTTTTATCTTATTAATTTACATATAAATTTTATTTGTGATTAAGTTACATCATGTAAACAAGTAATGTTAATTAAATGACATGTTATAAATTAATTAATGTGTTAGAATTTCATCAAATATATATTTATTTGTAAACATAAGAAATTTGGGTACATTTATATATATAATAAAATTTGAATAAATGAATTAAAATTTAGATACTCAAAACATATTTATCCTAAAATTTTCTTCCTTGGAGTTATCCTTCTTACCATTAATAAGCCAAGAAAAATGCCAACTCTTAAATGAGTATGCAATTACATGGCTCATAAAATCAATAGCATTAGTTAACTTGCAAAATTAACTTTACGTGCAACAGTTTCATTATTGAAACCAAATCTTAACACGCTTCTTTTTTTCGGATCCGAGAATCGAAGATTCCTATTTCAATGTAAAAAGAAGTAGGATCACCATGTCTTGTTATATCGTCACTCAAAAACACCTAACAACATTTTAATAAGGTGAGTTTAAGTTTTACAACAGAAAGCTATTAGATTAAGTTATGTATGTTGTATGATATTTTAGATTATAAATAACATTATTTATTCAATTAATTTTTGTGAAAAGGGTTAATTAATATTATATTATTTTTATTTTAACAATTTTTTAATTAAAATATTATTATTTTTTTTGATAAGTGATTAAACGACATTAAAACATGAATTTTTAATAATAATAAAGTCAAAATTAATACGAAAAAACTCACAAAATATCTATTTTTAATATTTATTAATTGTCACTATTTTATTTTAATGTTTTATTTTTTATTAAAAATTAAAATATATATTTAAATAGCTTTTTGTTTGAATTCTATTATTGTAAATTTTTTATTAAATAATTTCATATTAAATTTTACTTTTATCCTTATTAAAAACTCATATATTAATAATATTTTAATCACTTAATATAAAATAATAATATATTAATAAAAAATCATTAAAATAATAAAAGTTATTATTAATTACTATTGTTTTATAAAATTAAAGAAATAAATGATAAAATAACTTATCATATATATATATATATAACTATATTATTTATATATTCATAAATGAGATATAAACCTCAAATATTTTATATGTTTAAATGAGGTACATATAATTATTCTAGGGTTAAGTTTAAGTTATATTAAAATTAGATTAAAGTTTATTATTAGTCCTCAAACTTTAATTAAGTTCATAAATAAGTTTTAAATTTTTAAAGCATATGAATTAGTTCTCAAGCTTTTAAAACATCATACTTAAGTTCTTAAACTTTTAAATTCAATAATTTAATCCCAATTTTTTAAAATTTTACATAGATATTATAATTTTGATTCACAAATATTTATTTTAGTATCTAAACAAAGAAATATATATATACATGGAATTTTAAAAATTTATGGATTAAATTTTTAGATTTAAAAATATATGTACTTATGTGTAACATTTTAAACGCTATTAAAATATTAATGTTACATTATATTATTTTAATAAATTTTTAATTAAAACATTATTATTATTACTATAAGTGATTAAAAGTGATTAAAACATGAATTTTTAACAATAATAAAGTTATAATTAATACGAAAAAAAACTCACAAATATGCATTTTTGATATTTATTAATTGTCATTATTTTATTTTATTTTTTCATTAAAAATTAAAATATATATTTAAATAATTTTTGTTTGAATTTTATTATTGTCATTTCTTTCTTAAATAACTTCGTATTAAATTTTACTTTTATCCTTGTTAAATACTTATATATTAATAATATTTTAATCACTTAAAAAAAATATATTAATAAAAATTCATTAAAATAATAAAAATTATTATTAATTGATATTGTTTTATAAAATTAAAGAAATAAATGATAAAATAACTTAATGTAAGTGAGTTATGTAATAACTTATCATTTATATATATATATATAACTACGTTATTTACATATTCATATATGGGATTTAAATCTAGAATATTTTATCTTTTTAAATAAGTTACATATAATTATTCTAGGTGGATAAATTTAAGTTATATTAAAAATAAGTTAAAGTTTATTATTAGTATTGAATTTTTAATTAATTTCATAAATAAGTTTTTAAAATTTTAAAACGTTCAAATTAGTTTTTAAATTTTTAAAACATCACACGTAAGTTCTTAAATTTTTAAATTATACAATTTAATCATAAATTTTTAAATTTTTATATATAAATATTATAATTTTGATTCACAAATATTTATTTTAATATCTAAATATATATATATGAAATTTTAAAAATTTGTAGATTAAATTATTGAATTTAAAAATTTATGTAGTTATGTGTAACATTTTTAAAGTTTATGAACTAAATTATATATTTTAAAATTTTAAAAATTTATATTTAAATTTAATTAAAATTTAAATATGAATGTTACTCTTTAAGCATAAAAAAAATACTGAATAATGTGCTCCTTCTTTATTTGCAATCTATTGGATACATTTGGCTGCCCTATCCATAAGAAGACTGAGATACTCAACCCCAACCCGATCCACCGACATTTTCTTCAAAGGATACTGTGTTATTTTAGTACTTTTATTTATAATCTTGAGTCTATCATCTTTTCCTTATAAAAAATATTATTTAATCATTTTAATTATGAAAAAAAGTAATTAAAGAAAAAAATTACTTAAATATCAATATTAAATATTTTTATTATTTCAACAAAAAATTTTAATTTATTAATTTTTTATTTTATTTTATGTATTTTTCTCCAAACATAACAAATTCAATATCCTCTTGCTATTTTAATTAAATTTAAACTTTCAATTTTAACTCCTTAATAGATTCACATTTTTTTTAGTATAATTTATTTAAACTTAAATTTAATAATAAAATATTTAAATTTATTTCTCATTAATATCTTTTTAATAATCAAAATAATTAAATAATTCTTTTAATAATTAATAAAATTAAATAATATCAATTAAAAATAAATAAATTAAATAATACCTGAATCTTAACTATTTTCACCATTTTTCCTTCTTCAAAGTTTTTTTTTTTACTAATATTTGGTTGAAACCTTCAAATTAGCTTTAAAGTCACCCAATCTAATCGTTTCAAATCGGCTCCAATTGTGGGTCACTTACTATTTACAACCAGAGATATAAATTTATAATAAAAAAAAATTAATTAAATAATTTTTAAATAAACGATATTTTATGTAATATTTTAAAAAAAATATGTTATTTACATATTTAAATATCTTTGTTGGTAGAAAAGTTTGAGTAGACTTGTAAACTAAGTCATGCATGCTTCCCCAACTAGACCAAGAGCTCATCTCAATTATTTTATGCCCAGATTGAATTGCATCATTCTGTTGTGGGACATGCCTAGCCGAGATTCATACTTATCCATCCCATGGGGTCCATTAGGACTTTAATATACTTTCTTTCCTTTCTGAAACAAAAGAATAAATAATACTCTTCCACGAGTTTCCTGAAGTTGTTCATCGCCGACAACTAGGCCAATGGTTCATCGCCGACAATATTCCCAAAAATATTATTGTGTAACTCTCGCCTTCTATTCTTATTCCTCTAGTAACTGTAAGTATTTAACTCTTTCTCCTTATGTTTGCATTTGGTTTTCAAGTCTATGTTGTTTTTGGTTTTAGATTATTAAATCATGTAGCCTATGTCTGGTTTAGTGATATTAAGAAACTCTGTGGGTTTGAGTAATCGTTGGTTTTGGTTTCAAAAGGGGGATTTGAACCTTTTTTTTTTAATTACTGCATTACCTATTTTGATTATCAATTCATGGCATATTTTAGTATGCGGATTTGAACTTCACACTCTCTATATTGATAGTGCTAAGTGGACTAATCGGAGAAATTAATCCGACTCTCTATATTGATAGTGCTAAGTGGACTAATCGGAGAAATTAATCCGAATACGACTGAGTCTTAATTAACAGATGTAGTGTAAGTATTGTCAAATATTCTCTGATAATTATCATGTATATTTTATTATTATTTCTGTTCTATATTTTACTCCATTAAATATTAGTGTCTGTCATTGTTGCAACATACACCACAACACACACCAACACTCCCCTTCAAGTTGGTGCATATATGTCTCTTATGTCCAACTTGTCAAGTGAGTTGTAGAAGTTCCTTGCAGACATAGATTTTATGAGTATATCAGCCAATTGATTTTTGATTTAACAAATAGAAGCTTAATAATCTTTTCTTCAAGATTCTGTTTGATGAAGTTTCGATCCACTTCAACGTGTTTCGTGCGATCATGTTAAACTGGATTGTGAGAGATGGCAATGGCTGTTTTGTTATCACAAAATAAATTCATTTTAGAGTTAGGAGCAACACCAATCTCAGTTAGAAGTTTTTTCAACCAAAGGAGCTCACATATTCCCTTGATCATTCCTCGAAATTCAGCTTCAGCACTAGATAAGGCAACTACCTTTTGCTTCTTGCTCCTCCATGTAACAAGATTGTGATGAGAATCATCGAGCTCTACAAATTCCAAGTGGACCAATAACAAGGTCTAGGAAAGCACAACTCGAAAAGGCTTTAAATGGGCTCATTCAAGAGGTCATGCATAATCAAGCGGACCTAAATTGGGAGTGCAAGGATTGGAACAATCCTAGGATGGAAATTAGCGCAAAATTGGCAAAATAAAACTAGGCACATTGTTGTGCCATTTGGACTTTTTTTTGGGCAGCTTCATTTTGACCATTAGATGGAAACAAGGGTTAAGATGTAATATTTTATAGGGTTTCTTTTGTTCTCGGTTGCTCCATATTTTGCTCGATTGTGGAGTGCCATTTGAATTTGATTTTAGGCGACTTTCTTTTCAACCCTTGGATGAAATCAAGGGTTAAGATGTGGTCAATTTGCCCAATTTTTTCCATGATTTGGTCAATGTTTTACGCTACCTTTTACGCTTTTGTTTGTGTTTATTTTCAACCCTTGGATGAGATCAAGGGGCTATGATGTAATAGAGCTTAGGGTTGGTTTGTATCATATTAGGCATTTCAATTTCTTGTAAAATATAATTTTGAATGAAGTTTGAATATTTAGATCATTTGAGAGCTCATTCTAGCTCTTTGTTCCTCTTTAAGCAACTTATCAAGGGATTGGCAACCTTTGTGGCGTTGTTTAGCATCCAAGCATTTGTGGTGAGTAATATCCATACTTGTTAGGGTGTCATTTATGCTAGACTTATCAAGGAATTAGCAGCTCCTTGTGGCGTCTTTTCTTCTCAGAAAAATGGTGAGTAATGGCCAATCTAAATTTGTCGCAAGAGATAACAAGACTCTAACGGTTTTTAGTTTAGCCACAGGTGAAAAGGTTTCTTGATAATCTATCCCGTGTTTCTGTGTATATTCTTTTGCTACAAGCCTCGCCTTGTATCGTTTAACTAACCCATCTGCTTTATACTTAATGGAGAAAATCCACTTGCATCCTACCATCTTCCTCCCTTGAGGCAAATCGCTTAACACCCATGTGTTATTCTTCTGCAATGCCTCAAATTCCTCTTTTATAGCTTGAGCCCATTTTGGATCAGATAAGGCTTCTTCAATGCTACTTGGAATTTGACACGAGAAGAGTGTTTGTGCAAATGCCCTGATAGGTTCTAATAACCTTTGAGTAGATAAATAATTTGCTATTGGATACTTGGATTGTCGTTCTTCTCTTTCTGGGGAGTATCGATTTGGAGGTTTGCCTCGATTGTGTCTGAAAGGTAAAACATAACCAACAGATGTATCTATAGCATTAGTTTGTAAAAGTGTGATAGGATAGCTACCTCAGGAGTATTCTCAGCAGGAGGATCATTGGGTACTAGAGAATGGAGGGGTACATCAACCACTTCATCTTCTAGAGATTTAATTACTACTTCAGCTTCAGTTCTTGGAAGTTCAAGCTCGGGTCTAGATACTGGCTCCTCCATATTATTGGCACGATCCGAGTATGTTGGACTAGTGTCTAATATTTCAACATCAAGCCAATTTCGTTCTTCACCATAACTTTCCTCCTGAAAAGTGTAATTGGATACCGGTGATGGGAAAAACATTCTGATTTGAGGAAAGTGACATCCATGGTAATATAGGTTCTTTTAGTAATTGGATCATAACATCGGTAACCCTTTTTTTGTACGCCATACCCCAAGAATACACATCGGACAGCACATGGATCCACTTAGTTCGTTGATTTTTATGGAGGTGGACAAAAGCAACACATCCAAAAATTCGGGGCGGAAGCATCAAAATAGTAGGCAAGGGAAGATGATAAGATAGCACCTTTAATGGAGTCTAAAATTGTAAGGTTTTTATGGGCATACGATTCAGTAGATACATAGCTATAGTAACAGCATCACTCTAGTATTTATTAGGCATATGTGCACCGATTAGTAAGGCCCGAGTCATTTCTAAAATATGTCGATTCTTCCTCTCCGTAGTCCCATTCTGTTGTGGGGTTTGTGAATACGAGGTTTCATGGAGAATACCATGGTTGTCCAAGTATGTCCGGAATTGTTGATTAACATACTCCCCTCCATTATTAGACCTAAGTATCTTAATTTTTTCAGAAAATTGTGTCTGAACCATGGTGTGAAACAAGTGAAATGTAGCAAATACTTCATCTTTATGTTTGAGAAGGTAAAGTCATGTCATTCGTGTACAATCATCAACAAAAATAACAAACCAATGATGACGTAATGACTAGGGAAGGTCCCCAAACATCAGAATGTACCAAAGCAAAATGAGTCATACTTTTATTCATGCTCATAGGATAAGACGCCCTATGACTTTTTGCTATGATACAAGTATCACATTTGAAATCTGAATGTGTGATATTTGAAAATAAAACTGGGGAGTAGGTGCTTTAAATACCCAAATGATGGATGCCCAAATCTACAATGACATAGCCAAATCTGTCGTTCCTTGTTACCAACAGTGTGTTGCATGTGATTGGCTCTTCCTAAACTGAAGTCATCCACATAATATAGCCCTCATCTCCTAGTACCACGCCCAATGATCTCCTTGGTGAGAATATCCTGTAGAAGGCAAAAAGTAGAATACATCAATACTACACAGTTAAGATCTGAAGTGACCTGACTTACAGACATTAGTCGGTTTGACAGAGAAGGTACAAGTAAAGTATTATATAATGATAATGAAGGAGATAAGGTCACTATTCCAGCTCCTGTAACTGGATAAGTGACCCCATTTGCATTGGCAACACGACTTCGTCTTGGCTGGGTTGTATTGGAGAGATCGTTGGGGTCAAATGTCATGTGATCTGTAGCTCCAGAGTCCAGAATCCAATCCTCCTTATCACTACGAGTAGAGATGTGAAATGCTTTACTTGAAATACCTAGATCCTGGGAAGATTTGGCCTGAGAAGTAAGGGATAGTGAGGCATTATTGGTAGCTACAGCGGCTCGCCCAGTGGTGTCCCGTTTCTTCCGTGCTTGAAGATCATTCCACCATTCTGGATACCCATGTAGTTTGAAGCAGTTTTCATGGGTATGTTTGGAGTTTCCGCAATGGCCACATTTCATGTCAAGAGATGGTGGATTTCCTATGGATTTCTTACTACCTAAGTAAGTTCCAGTTTTTGGTGGCATTAGATTATGGTGTCCCTTGACCCCTTTAAAAGCCATAACTGCTCCGGGTGTCGTATCTGCACCTGTGATCATCACGGTCTGCCTGACCTCTTCCCTACGGATGAATCCATAGGCTTGTTCCACCGTAGGGAATGGTTTGATCTGAAGCACATCACTTCGAGTTTTATCCAATCTATCATCAAGTCCATCGAGGAAGGTATACACTCGATCTTTCTATACGATGGAGTTGTATTTTTGTATATCAATCGCACACTCCATTGGATTAGGACGACGGAAATCAATTTCACGCCACAACCCTTGAAGGTCATTGTAGTATTTTTCAATGGATCCACCCGCTTGCTTCGTACGAGTAACTCGACGACGAAGATCATACACTTGAGACGTGTCTGTCCCATCATAGTAAGTGGTAGCAATAGAATCCCAAACCTGTTTCGCAGTTGGGAATCAGATAAAATTTGCAATCAAGGAGGGGTCCATCGAATTGATCAACCATCATTTGACAATGGCATTTTCAGTACACCATCTCCTAAATGAAGGGTCGGTTTCAACAGGTTGAGGAAAATTCCCATTAATATATCCCAGTTTATCTTTGCCAGAGATATACATCTCCACCACCTGGGACCACAAGGCATAGTTGGATCCTCCCAACTTGATACTAATGGGAGCAGTCGACGCTTCAGTTAGCGGAGGTTGTGAGCTGATCTGAGCTCTAGTTAGAACTTCCGTCATTTTTGCCGTCAAATCTTCCAATATGAAATTGGTAGTTAAATCTCTAGATTCCGCCATGAAATCTAAAATTTTTTTCCTTCATTTTTTCCTTTTTTTACACACCAGCCACTATATAAACATAAAGAAATCAGAATGTAATCCTAATTTCCCATTCACGCAGCGGTGCCCTTCCTCTGCGTAACCCTAAATTTTTTTTCCAAATTCGTGCAGCTTCTCTGCGTTTCTCCGTGCAGCTTTTTCTGCATTCCTCAACACATCTCCTTATGCGTTCTTCAACTGTGGCTTCACAGTAGCCCCTTCTTCACGCAGTCTCTATGGTGCTTTCTTCGTGCAACCCTCTGCAGTTCCTTCTCGTTCCAAGCTTGTCCGAGCTTAGAAGAACAGATGGTTACCCACAACTATAGATAGACCTATGGCTCTAATCAGCCACACGCACAGAGACAAAACACAAAATATATGTTGTTGTGTTTCAAGTTTCACGGAGGCAGGAAACCGGTACGGTTGCCCACGATTAACGAGCAATCTGTGACTCCAACCGCAGATACAAAGAACGCGACTTCAGTGCTGTTTATCGTTGTGTTCTATTTTTTTTTTTCAGAAAAGAAATTGATGGTGAAACCGGCCACACTATGAGGCAACCAACGTTGGACCTAACCAGTTAGACATGTACGGTTTCAATGAGTAAGTTAGAACGACCACTAGAAATCAGAAATCAGCAGCCACACCAGAAATCAGAGATGAGAAATCAAAAATCAGCAAATCAACAAATCAACAAATCAAAATCAAAAATCACAATGGTAGGAGAACAGAAATACGTATAGCCGATAATTCCATTAGTTAACAATAACTTGCTCTGATATCATGTCAAATATTCTCTGATAATTATCATGTATATTTCATTATTATTTCTGTTCTATGTTTTACTCTACTAAGTATTGATGTCTGTCACTGTTGTAACATGCACCACAACACACACCAACAAGTATTAGTCGACTTCTGAACCCTTCCTTGAAAATTGATATACAAGTATGGTGAAAATAACTATAAGTGTACTTTTTACAATTGTATAATCCAAAAAATATAAACTGTAGAAATTAATGGATATAATTCAACCTTATTCTTGGATTCTGTCCTGATTTCATATATTTTTCCTCCTAATTCCTTTAATTCTCATAATTATATATATGTATATATTGAAGTTGAAGTTTTAGCTATTATTTGTTTGCAAAAGACATATCATCCTGTCAAGAATGTTAGATCATGAGTTTGGTCTTCTTTACTATGTCGAGAAATTTCTTTTAGTATTTCACAGCTATATATGGTATTGACCTCTATCTTTCAATTATTCTTATTATGATTATGGAACGTGTTAATACATTTAAAGACGAAATGGGTGTTTTATTATGTCGAAAGTATTTAGTTCTAAGAATCATATCTTTCTGTTAATAGCTTATATTTTATATTTTCACTTTAATTTGCATAGTGTATGTATCATTCTAATTCAAATAGGAATGGTTTCTGTTAATTGCTTACATTCTAATTCTATTTTCGCTTCTTGACATATGTTCTTCAGGGTTTTGGAGAGAGTGATCCCCATCCTAGACGAAACCTTGAATCCTCAGCAGCCAGCAATAATTCCAAAACTTCATTTATTTTTGCTTAATTTATGGTTTGTTGGTTACTGTTTGAGGATTGCTACTTATCAAAATGACATAATAATATAATTGTATTTGTTCAATAATTTTCATTCTATTCAACGAAATGGACCCTATTCATGAGGACTTACATGGGATGTCTGATGAGAAACTATACAGTTATCTTAGAAATACATACACATACCTATAGAAACAATGTTACATGGAGAGGTTTTACCTGTATCCCAAAGTCCTACTAATAGTCATACATCTGTCCCTAGTCCTAAACTTACTCTTACTCATATGCTTCTTGCTATTAAAAGAAAACTGACATCATATGTTCGGAGGCACTTTAATATTGTATTTGTTGAGTTTACAAATAAAAGGATAATAGTTTGCAAATATTACGAAGTTAGTTACTATCATGTATCTGATGAAGTAGATACTACAATTACCTTTACATAAAATCAATCAAAAATGAAAAAAAGGCTCACTCATTATGTAGTTATGCAGAACAACCGTTTACATTCTTGATGGCGATACACATGAGTATTTCATGCAAACCTATATATAGTCCTCATGGACTCGTTTGTCTAGAAACACAGTTAAGAGTGATGTTAGCATTAATTTAGATTAATGAATTATCAATTGTTTTTATTTCATATACGTGTAACAGTTTTAACTGTTAAGTCCCACATTAGTTAAGAGTAAAACATTAGTGTTTTTTATAAGTTTGGGTAACCTTTTAATTCACAAGATGGTTTTTAGGTTCAGAGTTAGACTTGAGTTTTTAAGTTGGTATTAGAACTAAGTTCTTGTCTTAACTCACAAATTGATTTTTGGGTTCAGAGTTAGACCTAGGTTTTTAAATCTAACAATTATTGTTATATATGTGTAAATATATTTCGGGTAAATTTAATTTAAAAATCAAAAAAGAAGTTTATTGAATTTGATTTGATTGAATACACACTTAATGAAATACAAATTTTTAACTTAAGTATCATGGTCTTATTGATAAGATATTTTTTTTTATCATTTTTGATAATGCATGCATGTGATAACTTAAGTATTTTCAACCTGTTAAAACTTTATATTCGTCCATTGCTACATGGTAATCCTAATTTGTTTTTTCACGTGTACCGAATGTGTCATATAATCAACTTATATATACAAGACAAAATGTAGATTAGGCAGTTCCAGCCAAGCAATAAATCTTTTACCAAAACTCTTCTAGCCAAGAAATATGAGTAAAAATTGCATCTTTTATGACTTAAACTAATGCCTGAGCACCCTATAAGAAAATTGGGCACCCCGTATGTGTAAAACATCTGTAGATAGGTTGATTTTTAAGCAAAATGACAAATAAGGACATTGTGGTTACGTTTTGGGGATCGAAATTGACTCTGTATTATTGTTACAAGGATTATGAGGGAATATATACTCTAGTCTCTAGGCCAAGAGAGTGCATCCAATTAGCGAGATGGAGGGTAAAAAAGAGAGAGGAAAGATCTTACACTATTGTTAGGTGTTGGTAGGTTTGGATGGTATCTTCAGTGACTTCTCTTATCTTGGATAATACTGTAAAAGAGTTCTTCGTTATTGGTACTCATAAGAAGTTAAAGCTTTCTTTTCGCAAATAATTCAAAACTGTATTCTGTATTGAAAAACAAAAAAATTAATTTTAAAAACAATTAAAATGTTTTGTCATAATTTTTTTATTATGATTTTTAAGATTATATAAATTTAAAAACAAAATATTGAAAATATCTGATCCGTGTTTTTTCATTTTTTTTAAAACATGAAAAATACGAGAAAAATACTGAAAACAAATTCTCCGAAAAATAGGAACAACGCTTATATTCTGACATATTAGGTTCGCTTTAATTAGTTAATTTTTGAACATTTTTTATAAATAAATATATATATAAGTTTTAAATAGAATAGCACAATTTAAAAATATACTTTTCAATTTTATTTTAAATATTAAAAATAAAATAGATATTTAATATATTTTATTATGAGAATAACAAAAATTATTATAAACTTATTATTAATTACTTTAATTTTTAATTTGAACTCATTTTAATGATATTTAATTTTATGTTATTTTTTATTTTTAAATAATTATAATAAAAATTATTATGATAATATTATAAAACATTTTAATTTTTAATTTGAAATGAGTTTAATAATCTTCAATTTTATCCTTATTTTTATTTTATTTTTTATTTAAATAATTATAACACTCATATATATATATATATATATATAAAAGGATAAGTATTGAACTCATATTACCTTATTAAAATATTAATTTAATATTTTATTTATTGTGTATCATATTGTACATAATTAAATGGGTTTACTTTACAACAAAAAAGATTAAATATTACAATCATAGTAAACTAAAATATATTACCAATTATCAAAATATATACTATTTTAAATGACATATTTCATCATATGTTATAAAAAAAATATCATTATATGTTATATTAATTTGTATAATTTTAATAATTTATTAATTTTAAATATTATTTAATATTTTTAATTTATTGATAAATACTTAAATTATGGTAAAAAGTTATTGAAAAGAAATGATATAATGTAAGATTTTAAATAAAAATAATTTCTAAGAACAATTTAACCAAATATTATTAAAAAACATATGTTTTTATGTATTTTGTTTTTTATAATATGTTTTTAAAATAATGATCGATCATATAACTTGTTTTTTAAATTGTAAAAAATAATTTTTTAGTGATGATTTAAAAATAATTTTTAAGTTAACCAATCAAACAAACCTTAATTGTTTTTTTTTTCACATTCATGTCTCTTAATTTTAAACCATAAATTTATATATTACACCAAACATTATTAATCTAAAAAGATATTAAAAAAGAGAAACACTTTTCGACCGAACCCTTTTAATTAGCAAACTAGCTTTACTTAGCGTATCAAACTTGACTAAAACGATATTTCTTTTTTGTGTTCTTAAACCATTTAGTTGAAACCAATCCAAGTGGGGTTGCTTTGCAAAGGCATAAAAATCCTGAGTTGTCTTGTCCCTTTGAAAGTGTTATTGAATGTAGCTGTATATATAGATATTTTAAATTTAAAACATAAATTTTATTATGTGATGTAATCACATTTGTTATATATATATATTTACTACATTAAAAATATATATTATTTTAAGAGTTAAAAATAAAATTAATTTAATAAATTAAATCATATAAAAATATAAAGCATATTTTAAACTGTAATTTCGGGCAAATTTTTTTATTCGTCTCAAAATAAAATGCTTTTATAACTCACCTAACATGACATTAGAGGAATATAAAAGAAGTTGTGCATCGGGTATCCTCTTAATAAAATAAAATTTGAGCAAACATTTTAGTTTCAACATTTGCACATAGAGTCATATGTTTCCACATCATGAGTACTAGATTTAAGTTTGTTTTAATTAAATGATATGATTTTGTATGGATTTTATTTTTAACATCTCATAAAAAAAAATATTTATTATTTTTATAACGTAAATAAATATATATATTTTAACGTCATAAAAAAATAAAAATAATTTTTTTTATTAAAGAAAGACAAAAATAAAACCAGTTAAATAATCGATCATTTATAGTACATATATTTTAAATTTTTAGTCACTTTCTCCCTATATTATTTAATAGTATTATAATGCATTATGTTATTACATACATTTAAGTTATGTTATAGTTTCTAATTTGATATAAAATTAAAAAGAGGAGATGATAAAATAATTATAAGACTATTACTAACTAAAAAAATAATTGAATTGTAACATGTGAATTAAATGTATATATCAATTAATGATAAAAAAACATTTTACTTACCCAAATTATGGAAAAAAACATGTAATTTAATTTGTAAATATTAGTGTATAAAAAAATATCACATATTATTTAAGAAATACATTAGTATAATATTTATAAGTAGTGATAGAATAAAAAAAAATATGATAAAATTAAAAATATAATAAAATATAAAATGTTAGGTTAAACTCACTTTTTAGATTAGATAGTTTATGTTATTTATACATTATATAAAATTTATATATTCTCAGAGCTTAATTAGATCAATAAATGTAAAAAAAGAAACTCTAATAGACATCTTAAAAAAAAGATAAAAGTAGGAGATTGGAATAAAAGTTGGATAAAGTACAAAATATATTAGAGTATAAAATAAATGTAAAATATTAATCAACTATAATATTAATATAAGATTTATAAATAAATATAAATACTATTATTTTGGAATTAATCTTTTATGATTAAAGATAACATATTTTTTAATCAAATTTTACAATAAATTGATCTTTTTGGACTAACGGATGCATTGTTAAAATAAAACTAAGTGACTATTGGGATATATAAGAGTCACTATTTATCATTGAGTTCTTTTTATTTTAGTTGGATTCGGCTGCTTTGTGTATGGATGATCCCTAGAATCCTTAATTGTAGGGATGGAAATAGCTCTTTCTTGTTGATCCTCTAAATAATCAAGGTTTGGTTTGTGTTTTTATGTAAAATGATTTGTAATTTTACTATCATAAATTTAAGATTGGATATAATAAATCTAATATGTTTTTTATTTAATAAAAATAGACTTTAATATCATGTTTTTCAAATACCAATTTAACCACTTATATGTGCTATTTCTCTCCATAGATGATACACGTGATAGTAAAAATTCGAGTGAAAGTTAATTTATAGTTTATTCTCTATATTGATTGATAATACTTCGATGATACCTCGTGTGCAATCAGATAAGCTATTTATATCAATGAAGCTTTTTTATTAATTTTTTTCTTTTACCAATTTACCCAATTTGGCTACAAGATTCATATGTTTTGACATTTCAATTTATATGAAATTATATATTCAGTCAACAAGCTTTACTAAAAGTCAATCGGGAAGATTAAGGCTTCACCCAAGGTAGGTCATTTTATCTGGTGCTTTGCCTACTAGACACTCTTCTAAAAGGCATTGGATCGTAGATGACATTTCTAGTCCTCTTTGTAGTGCTTATTTTGAAACTACCTCTCATTTGTTGCTAACAAGTCATAAGATTTAAATGATAAAAATGCATTCATGTATTTTAGTTATTTCAGTTTAAATAATTTAATCATTTTATAATAATTTAATCTTTATATTATGATAAAATAAATATAAAAAGATAATTGATCAATTTCAATTTTTTTATTTTTTAATCATTTTTGTATTCATTGTTGTCTATATTAAAGAAATTTAAGTAATTGATATGTCAATAATAGTTGTAAATAATAGTTAAAAAATATGAGTAAAAAAATAAAAAATGAAATGAAAGATATGATCACTTGTCTCTATGTTGTTATTTTTTTAATAAAATATTACAAAAATAATAAATAGATTAAAATTCTTTAATTGAAGTAATTAAAAGGTTTATGTATCGTTCACTTAATTAAAAAAATACAATTATTCAATATCTTTTTTTAAAATACATATACTATTCACTTATCATTACTTCAAATAATATGATATTAACTTTTATTGAATCATAATGAAAATACCAACGACATCTAGTATAGCTATTAGAAAAGGAGAACCATCACTAATTTCAAACTAATAAGAAGTTAAATCCTAATTACAATGGATTTAAACTCTTCAAAAAAGAAATGAATTAGCAATAAAAGTAACTTAAACCTAAAACATTATACATATATTGTTAAGAAATTTGAATCAAATGATATAATCATAAATTTATTTTTCAAGATCCTTTTTAACATAATATCAAATAACATAAATATAAGAATTATAGTAGAAACTTTAAATTGGAGAAAAATCACTTCTGTTGTCAAAAGACAACCAAAGAAAAATTCACTATGTGAAAATTGTTATAATCACACTCTCAGTCATTTTCTCATACACCCAAAAGACAAAAGTAATTACAAGTCCAAGAAAATTTTCTTACAAAATTCTCTCACTCAAAAACTTCTCGTACAAGTTTTTCTCTATTTTTAGGATGATTAACAATGATAAATGAAGCCATATTTATAACCTTCAAGTTCCTATTTCATATGCCAAATATTTCTTCATTCATCAAAATTAGGTTACCTATTTTTCTTATTTTTCATTCAAACAAGGTTAGACATCCCCATCTTTGACAATATGGGAAACCAACTTCCATGATTTTTTTTTCTAAATTAGACCTCCTATTTTAACTAACAAATCTAATATTATTTCTAATCAATCACAACATATACAAACGAGTTTCATGCAAATAATCTACATATAGTTGGCAATCAATTCATATCTATAACTAGAGTACAATATTTGACTTTATTTTCATCAATGTATTTGTTCGTGAAACCCCTATTTACTATTTATTATATTACCATGTTTTATTAAGTAATATAGTATGCAACGATTGTATTTGTGCACTTTGTATCATCTAGTTATTTTTTATCATATTTTTACTATCGAATTATAAAATTATTTTATTCATATCACTTCGTTAGTTTTTCTATTCATTAGCCCATTAAAAATAAAAAATAAATATTCAAAAAATCTATAAAATTTATTGTTCATCACCTTCCTCAACGGTTCTTCGAACATATAACTATCTAATGTCAATTCCTAATTACACAATTATGATTAGTAACAAGAGCAAAACTTGAATACTCAAAGGTCGTGTAAAGAAGAGTATTTAATTGCCTAGAAACGTTTTTTCCTTTACAGACAACAAACCCAAAAATGTTTAACCTAGAAATGCATGAACCACCAACTATAATACAACTCACATGGTCATATTCACGAACCCATTTTCAATTTGATTCGGTAAAGAAACACTTTCCCAACACTGAATCTTTTTTTTATCCTTCAAAATAATGCAAGAGAAACCAAACCTAAATGAGATTGACGTAAAATGATTAGATCTAGATGAAAGTTTAAAACTCTAACTATATTTCCAACATTTTAGAGCCCCTGTATCTACCACTATTGTGCAAATTTGATTATATCCTATAGTTGTGTTGATTGGTTAGATACGACCCCAAACAAGATGCAATTGGAGAATTATTTGTTCAAAAACTGGTGAGAAAGGTGATGAACATTGAAGTTTATAGATTTTTTTATTTTTAATGGCCTAGTGGATGTAAAAATTGAAAAAAATTGTATGAATAAAATAATTTTATTGTTCAATGGTAAAAATAAGATAAAAATTAATTTAATAATGTAAATATAATAATTTGATAATGTATTTATAGGTTTTAGGTATTGATTCCTCAAGATAAACTAATTAATTAAAAATTATTATACTTAAAAAGAAAAAAAAATCTTTAAAAATAATGGGATCACAACAATGACTCTTTAGGTGAGACTATTAACATCTAGTTAATTAGCTAAATCTTACGCTAGTTATAAAGCTTTACACATTTTCTATTAAAGTGACTATGGATACGAGGGTACCACAATTTAGGAGTAAATCAAGATTTATTTTTGTCTTGAATGGTTTATAACCTTTAATATTGTCTCCGTCTTAACCTAGATAATAAGTTGAAAAATAAGTACATGTAAATTGAACTTTTAACCGATAACCTAATAGAATAAAAAAATTATTTGAATTCTCGTGCACATTTGAATTTTTGGAAACAAAATACCTTTAATTTTTAGCCTAATTATAATTTGTAAATTCAATTGAGCATAATGATAGTCTAAAAGATAATTTTTTTTCTATATAATAGATAAATTATTCAATCATTTAATATGATTTTATTTTTAAGTTATTCAATAAAAAAAATATTTTTATTTTGATAGAACGTTAAAAAAATATATGCTCATTTACGTTATTTAAAAAATAAACATATGTTTGTTTTTAAAATGGATTAAAAATTAAACTTTATATTATACTATACAATTATTATTATTTTCATTTTTTGAACTGTGATAGACTTGAATAATTGGAGTTAAAAAAAAAGAAAAAAAAATATTTTTATTTTTGTATAATTGTTTTTTAATAATAATAAAATTAAATTATATTGAAAAATTAGTATAGAATTTGCTTACCAATTTTATTATAAATTTAGGACAAATGCTATTAAAAAGTTTATCGAATGGTAATATGTTTAAAACAGTAAGCACATATGTAGAGTACAATTCGAAGTTATTAATCAACTCTGAAATACATGTGTTGTTTATTCTGAGACATATGCACAGTCCAATTTCAAGGTGCTTGTGTGGTCATACTCTAAGATGTATGTATGAACATACTCTAAGAATATATTTGATGAATATGTATATGTAATCCAAATGAATTCGACCTGCTGCAATCAGTATCCTACAAGTATATTTCTTCCCAAAACTTTCATGATACCTGTTGAAAATATTAAGATGTTATGTATAATATTAAAAATCACATTCATATCATATTTTATATATGTATACACAAGTTATACTATCACAAATTTCATATATGTGATTGTATACTTCTTATCTAAATATTAAAATACTTTTAAATACATTGATATAGCATCAATTTCATATTTTAAAACATATCAATATGCATGTTCATTTTAAAATACAATGCATGCAAAAGAGCGAAGTAATCTGATCCTTGCAATATATATTAGCAATCTTGCTCTTATAGTTGTTCCCTTTTAATTTGAAATGGGATCTAGAAGATTACTTAGTAATCTATAATTTAATTAATCTTAATAATATATATACAATTTAGAGGATTACACTACTAATATAAAAGTAGGTACTATCAAATTTTATTGTTGTATTAATCATACTTTTTTGCTCCATTTTTAATATTCTTTTTCTAACAGAGATGTATGATGAAGGGATGGTACTTAGTGAAACCTTCAAAGTTTTAGTTATTATTGAAAAGTTTTTCCATTGGGTTTAAGGCATACCTTAAGCACAAACGAAAGGAAAGGGTCTTTAAAAAACATGCTGATAAGATTCAAAGTGGAAGAAGACAACAAGGCTTCTTCTAAAAAAATGTATATCTCATCAGCACCCAAGGCTAATGTGATTGAACATGGTCAAAGTTTCAAGCACAATAAGAATAAGGGTAAGACCAAACTGGATAAAGGGTCTAAATTGTGATATAAAGAAACAACTTTTAAGAAGTCAAGCTTCAGAGAGATTTTAACTATCAGAGGACAGAGCATAAAGCCCCAGACTGTAAGTTTCCAAAAAGAAATAAGAATCATGAGTCAAACATAGTTGATGACATCACTTATGAAATCTCTGATATTGACTTGTATTTAGTCATTTTTGAGGTGAACTTGGTAAGATCAAAGTCAAAGAAGTGGTGGATTGATATTGGGGCAACAAGACACATATGCTCATATAATAAGCTATTCACTACTTTTGAAGCAGTGAAAGATGGAGAGAAGACTTCATGGGAAATTTTGCCACATCAACCATTCAAGGGCAAGGTCAACTCAAACTAAAGATAACCTTTGGGAAGGAGCTCACATTAAAAAATGTACTCTGTGCTAGACATCCATAAGAATCTTGTTTCTAACTCATTAATAAACAAGCATGGCTTTTGAATGGTGTTTGAATCTAATAAGGTCGTATTGACCAAAAATGAGATGTTTGTGGAAAAAGAGATATGTATCTGATGGGCTATTTAAACTCAATGTAATGACTATAAAAGCTAAGAATATTAATAATATTAATTATTCTACTTATTTTCTTGAGTCTCCCAACTTGTGGCATGGTAGACTAGGTCATGTTAACTATGATACCTTACATAGACTAATTAACATAGAACACATACTCGCAATCCAAATAGATTCAAATCATAAGTGTGAAACTTGTGTTGAAACAAAAATGACTAGGTCATCGTTTCATTCGATTGAAAGGAACACTGAACTCCTTGACTTAATCCATAATGATCTATGTGATTTGAAATTTCTTCAAACAAGGGGTGACAATAAGTATTTTATTACTTTTGTTGATAATAACATGAAATATTGCTATGTGTATTTGCTTAAAAGCAAAAATGAAACTATAGAGAAATTTATTCTTTATAAAACAGAATTTGAGAATCAACTCAACAAAAAGAACAATGTACTGCATAATGATCGAAGTGGTGAATATAAAACACCGTTTGGTGAATTTTGTGCACAACACAAAGTTATTCATGAAATCACAACACCTTATTCACCTCAGCAAAATAAAGTTGTTAAACGTAAGAATACCTTGAAAGAAATTATGAATATAATGCTATTAAGTTTTGAGTTGCTACAGAACTTGTGGGGGGAGGCTATTTTGTCAACTAACTACCTTTTAAATAAGGTATACTAGTAAAAGACACATAAGACACCGTATGAATTATTTAAAGGAAGGGTACCTTCCAATAAATATTTATGAGTGTGGGGGTGTCTTGCTAAAGTAGATGTACTTATACCTAAGAAGGTGAAAAACGGTCCAAAAATAATAGATTGTATCTTCATTGGATATGAACATAATAGTAATGCTTATCAATTTCTTGTACATGAGTCAAAGATCCCAAACATACACAAGAACTCGATAATGGAATCAAGGAATGCATCGTTCTTTGAACATGTATTTCCAGGTAAATCTCAAGGAGAATCAAGTTTGTCGAAACGAACATATGATATTATGAAAGAAGATAGTCAAAACAAAGAACCCGAACAAAAAGTTGAGGATGAGGTTGAGGTTAAACTCAGACGTAGTAAGAGGACTAGGATAGAAATGTCCTATGGTCTAGATTTTTTGACCTACTTGCTAGAAAGTGAACCTCAAACCTATAAAGAGGTTGTGAATTCTTCTGAAGATCCTCAATGGCAAGAATCCATTAATAGTGAAATTAAGTCCATTCTATAAAATCACACTTGGAAACTAGTTGATTTACCTCTAAGTAGTAAAACACTAGGGTCCAAGTGAATTTTTACAAGAAAATGTAGATCATATGGATCAATTGATAAGTACAAGGCTAGACTTGTAATTAAGGAATACAAACAACGATATGACCTTGATTACTTTGATATTTATTCTCATGTAACAAGAATAACATTTATAAGGATGATAATTACTATTACCGCTCTACAAAATCTTGAAATACATTAAATGGATGTAAAGACAACCTTTTTAAATACAGAGTTAGATGAAGAAATCTATATGAACTAACCCAAGGGTTTTTCATACCTAGGGCAAGAAGAAAAGGTCTGTAAATTGGTGAAATATTTATATGGCTTGAAACAAGCACCAAAATAGTGGCATGAAAGTTTGATAATATCATAAGGACAAATGGCTTTAAAATCAATAAAAGTGGCAAATGTGTATATGTCAAGGACAAAAAATATGGTTATGTTATCTTGTGTCTTTATGTTGATGACATACAAATTATGGGTAGTAATGATCAAATCTAGTAAGTCTATGTTGAATTCAATGTTTGATATGAAAGATATGAGACCTACTGATGTAATTATGATAATTAAGATATCAAGGATGTCAAGGGATCTCATTCTAAGTCAATGTCATTATGTTGACAAAATACTTGAAAAATTCAACAAGGGTGATTATGGAATTGTGAGAACACTAGTAGATGTTAATCTACACCTATCTAAGAATAAAAGTAAGAGTATGTCTCAATTAGAATATTTTAGAGTGATAGAAAGTCTTATGTACTTGATGAGTTGTACTAGACCAAACATAGCTTACATTGTAATCAAACTAAGTAAGTATAAAAATAATAAGGATCTGGTCACTGAAAAGGTATTACAAGACTACTTATATACTTAAGATACACACGTAGCTATGGACTGTACTACACAAGATATCCAGTTGTATTAGAAAGATACAGTGATGCAAATTGGATATTTAATATGAAAGACTCAAAGTCTATGAGTGGATATATATTCATACTTGGTGATGCAACCGTTTCATAGAAGTCCTCTAAAAAGACGTGCATTGCTAGATTCATGATGGAATCATAATTCATCGCTTTGGATAAATGTGCCAAAAAGCTGAATAACTACGCTATTTTTAGAGGATATTCCTAAGTGGGTGAAGCCTATACCTACAATATGCATTCATTGTAATAGTCAATCTTCTATTGGTAAGGCATAGAGAAATATGTATAATGGTAAGTCTCAACATATACGTTATAGACATAATACCATTAGACAACTACACTCAATTGAGGTTATCTCTATTGACTATATGAAGTCAAAGGATAATATAACGGGTCCTTTAACTAAAAGGTTAAATCGAGAGTTAGTTGATAAGTCATCGAGAAGAATGAGACTGAAGCCCATGAATGAATAAAGATTTGTAAAGGAAAGCCAACCTATTTGACTGGATAACCCAAGATCTAAGTTCAAAGAGAAAACCTAATTGTAAAGACTTAGTGAGATCACTGTGAGAGTTTATCCCCAAGTCCATTCCTATGATGAAAATAGTGATACACGTAAGATACAGGATAAGTTAAGACTTTTAATGATTTTTATGAAAAAAAATACCAAGCAAAGTATGCGAGTTACTCTTTACAAATTATTTTTAAAGATAAGAGATCACCTATGAGGGAAGAATGAGGCCACTTTGAAAGATAATTATATATGGCTTAATTCTTTAGAGACTTTCACAGAACTAAACATATGTTCATGGCCAAAACAAACATAACAATGATAATTGAATTGTGTCAGGAGAGTCTCTTGTGTGAAGTATGTCACCGCTTATGTAAAAGGTATAACAGTTTAAGGATATTGCGTCTACTTGTCAGTTAGTAAGCTAAATATACTTTCACAAATGAAGGTTCAAAAGATAACACCTACCTATCCTATGATAGTTTCGATCCATTGAACTCTATTTATATCAAAATTTGGTTTAAAATCTATGTCAATTTTTATTCATGTGAAGGATTGTTAGAAATTATGAATTAAAAATTGTTAGAAAAATGGTTTAGAAAATGGTTTTGTAAACGGTTTTCATTTATGTTATGTCTTAAATGATTTTTGTTTCTATTCTTTTTTTGTTTCACCATTTGTGTTCTTTTTCTATTTGTGCTTTATCTTAAATGATTTTCATTTATAGCTTTTGTCTTCTCTTCTTTGTTCTGATATATAAAGTAAAGATAAGAGAAGAAGAAGAATGACGGAAAAATGAAAGAAAAAAAACCTAGTGGAGAAAAGAAAAGAAAAGAAAAGAAACAAAGCTGAAAAGAGAAAAGAGAGAAGAGAAGAAAAGAAAAGGAATAAAAAAACGTATGAAAGGTAAGAATTTTTTTTTGTTTGTTGTATATTTTCTATCTAGAGTTAGGTTCCTTCGATAGAATTTAAACATTTGGAAGTTCGTGGAATAATAAACTATAGTGTAAGTTTATTATTTTTTAATTATTGTATCTAGTGAGATAAATTTCCGTCGTTCTCAAACACCCATGATAAGTGAAAAAATTATCTTAAGAATATTGTGTGATACACGAGTTTCGATTATTATTATTTTTTATTTAAATTATGTATTTATAATTTATATATATATATATATATAATTTTAATAAAATAATTTTATTCTTAAATTATTTGTCCATTATTTCCTAACATATGTATTGTGAATATATCAATATTTGTTATGAAATATAAATATTTCAAATTTAATGTAAATATTTTTCTATGTATATATAATTCACTTATTTATATGATTTTATTTATATTTAAAAAATATATATAAATTTTATTTTTTTATAATATAAAATATAAAATATTTTAAAAAACATATATTGTTTTAAGTTTATATATATATATATATGTATGTATATATGTACTTAATTTTTTAAAAATATTATGTATATATAATTTTTATTTTATTTTTTAAACATGACATGCCAATTCATCACTTATTTATATGATAGATATTAGATGTGGTCTGGCCACTGGGTACAAAATTAACCTCCGTGAGTACTCAGTCTGCTGTATTGATTAGGACTCTTGATAACGAAATTGGCTCCTTTAGGGGCACCCGAATCACAAGGACAATGGAATCATTCGAATCCCTTGAGATGAGTCATGAGACCAACCACTCATGTAAATGTAAATACTAATAATAACTCTTTCTGGGTTTGTGACTTGTGCAGTGGTCCTGCTTTTCATCTGCATTAAAAAGTACTTCCATTTAATTTATTTTTAATTGATGGTATAAATTTAAATAAAATTTTATTAAAATTTATGATATATTGTATTAATTTTTAAAATATATCTTATAATATCACTTAATTTTTAATAAGATAAAATTATAATGAAACGGTAATAATTTAGATATCCTATTTATCCTTATTATGTCTAAATAAGATAAATAATAATACAAAAATAATATAAGATATAATACATAATTATTTATAATGTAAATTTAACAAGAATAATGATACAATATATATTTAAAATTATATTCATTTAAGCTACAATTTGAATAATATCTGGACTGTATAAAAATTTCTTAACGTTAATTGATATGATAATATTTAAATAAAAAAATAATATTATAATATGAATTTATTAAAAACATTAAATAAAATACAAAATGGATGAAAAAATCAGCTCTATACTTCTTTAATTGAAACTTTTGTAATAATTTTTTTTTACATAATTTACTGTTTAGTAACATAAAATAAAAATTGGTTAGGAAAAAAATTGAAAGGCGGTACAAGTGTTTTTTTTTCGGTTGAAAAAGTACTTATAATTATCTTTAAAAAAACGAGTACAGCTTAAAATTTTGACATTTTTCCAAAAATTTGCCCTTCCAAATCCTTCGTCCATAAATAATATTTGGTAAAATAAACACAAAAGAACGGCTAAAGTGTTACCGTTTCATGAGTATGAGTTATGGACATAAATTTGCCACTATTTTTATTAAAACACCACGTTTTTCATACATGTCCCATTTTTTAGGTTATAAAAATGTATATAAATTATATGAAATGAATATATAGTGTATATTAAAGCATATGAAAAATCAGGATAAATGATGACTCTATGAAAATAAAATTATCAGTGCATTTTTCTATTTAATATTTATTCATTTTATTTAATAAGTAGTATTTTTAGGGTTAAAAATATTAAAACATAATCTTTCTAGAGAAAAATGATAAAAAAAATTTTTTTGAGAATTTTTAAAATTTTTTAAATATTTTTTATAAATTTTTTATTACAGGACCAATCAGAACAATCCAATTTACACCACACAAGTAGGGAAGCTGATAAGATGTCACCACATGGATGCTATGCAAGAAAATAAGGCCAATCAAAGCACGCCATGTCTACCGAGTAATATAGGTCACGCAACGTGTCGGTATGATGTTTGTTTTGAGTTTTATCGCTTAATCAAGGGGTGTGCCATGCATCATCACCTGATTCTTCTATTATTTCCATTGAAAACCATGCAATCCGTAACCTTGAATCACAACGAGCCATGTGGCACTAATTCAGCATGTGTTGATCACGACTAGTCAACCTCACCAACCATCACACGCTAATTGAGTCCGTCTTTTTCCCTTGCCAAGTGTTGCATTCTTATTTATCAGCGCAATTAATTTTTTTTCATCTCAGCCCTTGATCTGAAGTTGATCTAACATATCAGATTTTATTTGTGCCTAATTTAACCCCATAATTGCCCAAAAAATCCTAATGGGTCAAAAATTAACATTTTTATCAGTTTTTGATGTCATTATCGAAGAGGTGTTTTAGGCTTAGATTGTTCCCTTACTCTTTGCGAGATTGTGCTCAAGCTTGGCTAAACTCTTTGTCACCTAATTCCATTACAATTTGGAATGATTTGTTAGAGAAATTCTTGATGAAATATTTCTCACCAATAAGTAATGCCAAGTTTAGGAATGACATTATCTCAAACTAACAATATGAAGGGGAATATTTATATGAAGCATGAGAAAGATTTAAAGAATTGATAAGGAAGTGTCATCACCATGGTATCCCTTATGGGATCTAAATGGAGACTTTATACAATAGTCTTGATGTCCATACAAGAATCATTGTTGATGCATCCGTTAGTGAAGCTTTGTTAGCCAAATCTTACAATCAAGCTTATGATTTACTTGAGAAAATGACTATAAATAATTATTAATGGCCAATGAACAGAATGACAACCACAATAAGAGGAGTTGGAGTGCATGAGGTATATGATATCATTACACTTATAGCTCAAGTATCATCTTTGGTGAATCTATTAAAAGATCAAAACTTGCCAGCGAGTACCAAGTCCATAATTCAGGGGTATGTTGTGCCTTTTTGTAGTGGAGCTCATTTATTTGATAATTTTTCAAATAATTCTGAATCAGCATTCTATATCGATAATGTGAATCGAAACAATAATCCATACTTGAACATATATAACTCAGGATAGAGACAACATCCACATTTCTCTTGGAGTAATAACAACAATTAAAGTGGTAATTAATTCAACCGTCAATCATTTTCACCACCTGGCTTTCAACAACCACAACAATCACAAGCCTAATAGAAGAAGTCACCTACTAATGATAGTACAAATGCGTTAATAGGGATGATGAAGGACTTTATCTAGTCAGTAAATACAAAAATGTCAACTCAAGAGGTTTCAATTCAAAATTTAGAAACCCAAATGAGACAACTTACCCAGGCCATAAGTTAAAGGCCACAAGATAACCTTTCAAGTGACACAATTATAAACCCAAGAATATAAGGTAATGAGTATTGCAATGCTATACCATTAAGAAATGATAAAAATCTAAAGGAGGAACATGAGACTCAAAAGCATGAGGAGGAACAAGAAGCTAAAAAGGATGAGGAAGAAAAAGTGGATAAATAGAGCACTGAAAAGAAAATAATTTAACTAAAAAAGAGCAACCTCTACAAACTCATTATTCCTTTCCTTCAAAGACTGCAAAAGCAAAATTTAGATAGAAAGTTTTAAAATTTGTGGAAGTATTCAAGAAGCCACACATAAATATACCATTTGTAGATGTATTTGAACAAATTCCTTCTTATGCAAATTTTTTGAAGGACATCTTGTTTAAAAAAAGAAGGTATGGAGATAATAACACAATAACGTTCACTGAAGGTTATAGTGACATCCATACTAGAAAACTACCTCAAAAATTGAAAGATCGGTATAACATTGACATTCCTTGCACAATTGGGAACATGAACTTTGAGAAAGCACTATATGACTTAGGTTCAAGCATTAACCTTATGTCATTATCAATCTTCAAGATATTGGGGGTTAGTAAATCTAAACTCATTTTAATAACATTACAAATGACAGATAGATCAATTAAGTGACCTCGGAATGTGGTAGAAGATGTGCTAGTAAAATTAGAAAATTCATCTTTCTCATAGCTTTCATTATAAGAGACATGGACGAGGACAATAACATTCCTATCATACTTGGTTGTCCATTCTTAGCAACCGAAAGAGCACTCATTGATTAATAAAAAGGTAAGCTTAGAATAAGAGTACAAGATGAACAAATAACATTTAAAGTTTTGAAAGCATCTGAACCCCCTAATATTAATAATGTTAATAAATGTTTTAAGATAGATGTTAATGATAATGATGATAGCTTAAAAATATTTGTTGAGTCGCCTATACTTAAGACTATTACACATGATGTTGGAAACAATGAAATAAACTCATTAAGAAATATCTCAATCTATTTTAACTTTTAAAGTATGGAATCTATGATTAATATTGTTAATTACGTGAACTATTCAGAGGCCACAAGTCCCATGTGTATACCTAATATGGTTATGAAGAATTTTGAGATAGGATCTAAGCTCAAACCATCTATTGAAAGGCCACTAAGGTTAGACCTAACACCTTTACTCTTCCATTCTTAATCAAGTAGGCAAGCGGATGAGTCCAATAGATACGTGAAAATGATGCTGTAAATACATGAATTAGATAAGCTATAGTGGAGTGCTTATAAGAATGTCAAAAAGTACAAAATAAAACAAAATTTGATATGATAAGAGAATTGCGTACCACTTTTTTAAACCTGAACATAAAGTATTATTGAGTAATTCAAGACTCAAATTATTTTTGGGCAAACTCAATAGTAAATGGACATAGAGGGATGCAACTTAGAAGTTGATATGACCATCTAATTAAGGACGTTAAATGTGACTCTGGTTGGGAGGCAATCCAATGTTATTTAACTTATATTTTTATTGTTTTTGTTTTGTAGGTGAATAAATATGGATACCACTAGCATAAAATGATTTAGCAGTTTCAACAATAGATGTGGTGTGTTAAGATTAAGGAAATTTTCTTTTTTTTTACTTTTTCATTTTTATATGTGTATATTGGGAACAATGTGCAATTTAAGTTTAGGGGAGGAAGATTCAATTTCTACATTAGTATTTAATATGTATTTAAAAATTTTATTTTATTTTAGAATGTTTTTAATCATGATTTAGGTAGAAATTGATAAATATATGGAAACTAAATGCATGCATGTTTGATATGAAAAGTATGAACTCAACAATGTATTTATTGTCATGATTAGGATAAGTAATGTAACATGATCATTAAGATACTTACATTAATTATGTGATATGCTTTCTAGTTTTGATTGGATTGATTCAAATTTTTATGCACTAGTTCATGATTAATTTTGGTGTTCCTATTGAGAGAAAATTTGTAGTAAGTTATACGAGTTGATAAGATCTACCATATTTTAGAATCTATTTAATCAGCCCTTGAGATAAAATTATAAAATAGTATGTAGCAAGAGAAACGATTTAAGCCTTATCTGAATCGAATGATCATTTTAAGCTAACCATTGTTAATATCTTTGGTCACTCATTTGAGCCTAATTAATAACCTTTCATATCTTTAAGTTACATTTTATGTCTAACCAATAAACATTATATTGACCCTTGCACCTTTAGCTTGTATGAAAAGAAGAGAATACAATCATATATTATGCTATAGGGTGAGGATAAATGTAATGCATCTTATAAAAAAAGAAGAAGAAAAACTCACAACATAATTATCTCTCTAAAGAAAAAGGAAATAAAATTGAAAATAATTTTGGGAGTGTTGTGAAGTTACAAAAAAAAATGTAGAATAAAAAAATATGAAAAGAATGGAAAGATATGGTGCACTAACATATCAAGTAAAAGCTCAATTATAGTTAAAAAAAATACATGATTAATAAAAAGAAAACTAAGGTGTTGAAAGAGTTTGTCTTCATTTATCGACTTCCACCTAAGTCTTATATTATAAGCATGAAAAAATCCTATTAATCTTTAGCTAAGAGCATATTTATATTAGTGGAGAGTGTTATAAGACTTCTTTTAAGATTGAACTAGTTAGCATGCTCATATAGGTTAATTTTAGGAGTACATTGGATGATATCATGTGCAACCCACACATATGAATCAATTCGTCAAAAACCTTATATATCCTTGTATTGATGGAACATTGATTGATGGATATGTGAACCTCCTTGTATTAGAATTGTACGACTATTGAGGGAAATAGTTTTCGCTAAATATGCATGTTTTAATATATATATATATTTATGAATATATCACCCATGCCATTTTATCTAGTTAAACTTGGTTTTACTTAAGAATAAGCAAATAATTAAGTTTGAGGGTGTGTTGACTTTATGAAAATAGAATCATTAGTGCACTTTTTTGCTTAATAGTTGTTCTTTTTATTTAATAAGTAGTATTTTGTGGTTAAAAACATTAAAATATGAATTTTCTAGTGAAAAAGGATGAAGATATATTTTTTAAAAACAATTATTTATTTTTTAATGCATGACCAATCTGAACACGCCACGTGAGCACATTGTCACGTGGATACCATGCAAGTAAAGAAGGCCAATCAAAGTATGTCGTGTGTATCAAGTGATGTAGGACATGCCACTGGTAAGCATGATGTTCGTTTCAAATTTCGCCATGTGGTCAACGTGTATGCCATGCGCCGTCACCTGATTCATCCATTCTTCCAACTAGGGTACCACGCAATGTGTAATGACAAATTATAGCATGCTGCATGGCATTAACTCAATACGCATTGATCCCAATAATGGTATAAGGTTAACCCCTTAATTGCCCCAACAATTCTAATTGGCCAAAATTAAAATATTTTTATCAATTTTGGGAGCCAAGAAGAGAGAAAAATAAAGAAAAATTCAAAAAGATATAATTTTGGTGGAGATTCAAGAGAAGATTGATGCTACAATTTAAGAGATTGATTATATTTATTTTTTTTATTATCAATTTTTATGTCTTTCTTTATGAAAAATGTGTGTTTTGTGAACAAAATTATGTATAGTTAATTTATTAATCTAAGATCTTATAAACCCAGTTTTTTACATTTGATGATCTAATATTTTACCTCAATTATGAATTCAATTTAATTATACTATTTAATCTGATTTTTATGTTATTAATTGTTTGACCAATAATTTATCTATAAAAACAATTAAATATATTTGTGAAAAATATTTAATTATTTGTCTTGATTAAATAACATGCATAGTGTTTAGGTAGAGATGTATGATTTTATGCATGTGATCCATAATTGATGAACTTAATGAGTAGTATGTAATTTAATTGACATGAGAGTGTGATTAGGTTAACTATTACATGATGTGTAGTTTACTTAAGAGATAAATATATGCTAAATTAGCATTCAATTGATTATGTAATTGTTTGGTAATTATATTGGAGATATTTTAGTGATTTACATGTTTAAAAAATTAAGAGATTAAGTATTCTTAGATATTTTCTCATATATTTTCTTAGTTGTTAATTTTGAGTTAATTAATTACTGTTATTTATTTTTAGTTTTGTTATTTTTTTATAAAAAGAAAAAAGAAAAAAATTAATTTTTATTTTTTACTTTTAAAAATTAGTTTATAATAATATAATCTCCGTGAATATGATACTTTCTTAATGGAACCTTGATGTTAAGAAAAAACCTCTGATACTAAGAAGAAAAAGTAATATATTAAGGTTTATATTTATAGATCTTGAATGAGAATTTTCTAACTAAGAAAGAGAGGTCACTGATATAAAATAAGAAGTTGAAATAATGAAAACATTAGTACATAACATAATATTATAAAAAATGATACTATTATCTTAATAATGTTCAAAAATAAACTACATAATATAGAATTAAATCTTAATTGAAGCCTAAAAACATATCAAGAAACCAGATAATAATAATTAAAGCTTTAATTCTTTTGGTAGGAGAAATAGATATAACACAAGAATTAAACATCAAGTCTTTACAAGACATAAATGAGACACAAAAAGAACTGTTCAACGAAATAAAAGAATGTGGTTATAATAAAAAACTACAACAAGACATACATTAAGAATTTACAGAATTAAGAAGTGGTGAAAATAACATACCTAGAAATAATAAAATTATAGGTTATAAGTTTGATCTATTTGTAGGATTACATGAAAAATTACTTAGGAGATTAGATGCAATGATACATAAGAATGAGAAAAAATCCAAAGATAAAGAAGAGTCTATAATCCTAGTTTAATGGAATATAAAAAAGAATTAGAAGAATAATTTATGAACTTTGAGAATAAGGGTATAGAAAAATTAGTTAGTGTGTTAACATTAATAGATGAAGAACTAGGAAGGTAGTATGATGAAAATATTTGAACAAATAAAGAGGAAGATGATAGGATAATAATCAATGAAAATAATTCTAAACCAGAAAATATGATCCCAAAAAAACAAATGAAACTAATTTCATTATCAATTTCTTATCAAGAAAAAACATATGACTCACATAGAGAAAAAAGAAATAGGAAAAGTTAGAGGAGCCTGACTTTCCTTATAAAAGAAAACAACGACTAAAAATGGAATAAGGATTACATTAGGAAATTATGGGTGGTATCCTTATAAAATTCAAGCTTCACAAAAATTATAAATCTAATATTTTAGATTTAGATTGTATAAGATACAAAAAAAATCTTTAGATGAAAGTTCGAGTGGTATGAGTGTAATCATATAAACTTCTCCAACCAGACAATCAAACCCTTCAACTTTCATAGCTAGGAATATTGTGTTCAAAAGCATGTTTTTCACACAAAATTGGGCTGGTTTTTTAGTATGCAGGTTAGGCCATGAGTGGTGTTCTATGGCTTGGTTTCAGTACAAGTGTTTATGGTTATTACTCGATAATTTTTGGAACAAAAAAATATGATTTTTTTAGTTCCTCGCCACCACGCTCTTCACTTCTCTTGGAAAGGTGGATGACAAGGTTGCAAGGCGTTAGGTTTATTCTAGAAATGCCCCAGATTAAATGTTCATTTAATTCAAAAATTCAACTGAAACTCTGCTAAATTTTTTGATCATCTTGAATTTCATTTTTACTACTATGTTATGATATTAGTGATACGTTTAAGAGAGTATAAAATAGTGAAGTAAGCTATTTTTACTAAATTGTGAGAATCTTATGGTGAGAATAAGTTAAGATAAATTCTTTGAGTTATTGCGTGCAAAAGATAGGTTGTTTTGAGTTTGAGTTTGAGGTTAGTCCTCAAGATTTTGAGTAGTCACACTTCTTGTTACTATTTTGTGGTTACTAATCATATCACATCGTGTTGTGTTGGCTATGAAGGGGATTCTGGTTTGTGTGTTGAACCGGTTTAGAAATTATCAAGTAAGGGAAACAATAGGTAGTTTGGATAGAGGTCCCAATTGATAGAGGTAATAGTTGTAATTGTTTGTTACTTATATAGTGAGTTATTTACTATTGAGTGATTACCATAAACAACTCATGGATGTTACTATATAGATAGAGTCTCTATATGGGTTAACTCGTTATATTATGTGTTATGTATGCTCTGTTGTTGTGCTAGTATAATTTGAGTTTAAGTCGTGTATGTTACCATATACTAGAGTTTAAACTTAGATTTGAATGCTTTTTATAGTCTTATATATACTTTTGTCTACTGGTTGATTTATCTATTATGTATACTATTGTGTTTACTTGAGTTCTTTATTTACTGTTTTTATCTTTGACATTTTACTGCTTATGAGGATGAGTCTTTAGAAGTTTGTAACTCCTATCCTAGTTAAGTACTAGACTACAAACTCTTTCAATTTGTATTAAAATGGGTACACCCTTTTGGGCTTAATTATTCTGGTATTGATCATTTCCCTTTTTCTTTATGTGTTTGATTCTATTAAATCTTTTATAATGGATTATACGAGAGGTTTGGTCGGTAGACTATCTCAATTCAATGGAATGTGTTATTTTTACTCAATATCTCATATATGTTCCTACTTGAGATCTACAAAAATTGATGTTTGGTCCTTAATAGAAGATAGTTGGATATGCCTTATGCAAATTTCTAAAATTGGTGACATTGAACCTAAACAGATCAATGTTTGGAATAAAGAGAAGCTTCGTCTCAACAATTTAAATTATCAAGGGTTTTACCTTATCATCAACTCAATTACTGGAGAGGACTCTTCTCTAATTTCTAATTTTACAAATATCATAGAATCTTGGGACTTCCTAGAAAATAAATATGATAGATGTTCTCATCAAACAAGTGTTTTAACTCTAGAAAAGACAACTGCCTTTATGGCTTCTCATTCTAAAACTGCCCATTTTAGTTTCTCTTATTGGACTAATATTGGTGAAAATAATAAGTTTTCCCTTCAAGAATCCTATGACCAACTTGCGTACGATAACCTCAAGTTGAAGAAAGTTACATCTAAGATCCAATGCAATACTATAGAAAAGGATAAGGAGCTTTTGAACCTCTTTAATCAATTTCTCAATCTCACCCTCGATGATAAAAATGAAGTAAACACCTTGAATTTGAAGTTGGATAATCGCCTCAAGTCACTTCAAATTCTCCTTCACGATAATGAGAAGTGTGTTGCTCGCATTAAGGAACTTAAAAAGATAATTTAGAATCGTGATTCCAAAGCTCTCAAAGTTCATTGCCCTTCGAAATCCTTGCCTTGTACATCTGAAGCTATGTGCAATCTTAAGAAAAAGGTTTATCCCATAGAAGATGAAAAGGTTATTCTTGAATCATTGTTAAAAGATTGTGATATTGAACTAGATAAGTTTTATGCTCGGATTTTCAAAAACTTCAAAAGTTATACTTTTTGAATCTAGCCTGCTTGAAAAACATGAATTGGTTAAGACTTTCCATCTTTAATAGTACAAAATTAAGATAAAAATTAAAGAGTCACATGAAGTTGGTAACATGTGGTTCAGTAGAGATACTAACTTTGAAAATTATTAAAGCTCAATAATGCCCATACTTCTTGTCTTCTACAGTTGTTAGTCAGAAACTTTTTCTTATCATTCAATGATAAGTTTATGATGTGATTAATGCTCCAAGCTTGTATTTTTTGCCTATTTTAGATAATTTTGACTATTTTTTTTGCTTCTAACTCTCACAAAGATTCTCTATGCTGTGATTTGAATCTAGTGAGGCATACTGAGAAATTGTTGAACCATTTGGTCACTTTGACCACTGAAGCTATGGCTCTACAAAATGAAGCTATGGAGATTTTCAAAGGTTTTAAGCTTTCTCTTAGTATCCTTCCTGATGATAGTAATATAAATTATAATGTGGTTCATATGGCATTGAAGGCTCAAGTATCCTCTTGTTGATACTATGATAATGCTTGTTTCAGACACATGATTGGAAATAAATTTTTCTTCATAAAACTTACTTTCGTGAATAATGGCTCTATCAATTTTGGTAGTGGAAATAAAGCGTTAATTTATGGAAGAGGACTTATTAGTGTTCTAGGAATTCCTAAACTAAATAATGTTCTCTTTGTGGAATAACTCAAGGATAACCTTATTAGTATCAGCCAAAGTTGTGACAACAATTACACAGTCAAAGTCACGAAAGAAGATTGCATTGTGTTTGATAAGAGAGGTAATACTCTAGTAAGAGGCATCATGTTAGGAGATAACTGTTATTGTGTAAGGTCATCTCTTAAGTTTATCTGTAATAGGTTGAGCTTAAGTGTTGAAGAATTATGGCATCAATTAGGAATGGGCACGAGGATGGGTAGGGATGGTTTTTGATATAACTGTCCCCAAATCGAATTAAAAAACCTATACTCGAAACCGCCCAAAAATTGTTACGGTTTGGGGACGATTTTTTACTTGTGGTAACGATTCAAAGCGGTTATGAAAAAAAAATCCCAAAAAAAAATATAATTTAATTTATTAAATATATATAATTAATTTTTGATTTATAATTTAATATATAATTTAATTTATTAAATATATAAAATAACTAATTAAATATAATTAATTTCCGGTACGCGTAGGTATGGTTTTTAGTATAACCGTAACCGAACTGTACCTATTATTTCATGTTCGGTTTTTACCCAAAACCATCTCCGTCTCTGAATTTTATCGGTTAAAAATTGAACCACCAATTCGAATAACAACGGATAACCGAACCTACGGTTTTTTTGCCCATCCCTAGCATCAACATTTGGGTCATGTCAACTACAAATCGTTGAAGAAGATTTCGAATCTTAAAGTTGTATGGGGTCTTCCTTCAATCACCTCCATCCTTGAGTACATGTGTGGTCCTTATGAGTTGGGAATGCAAAGTAAAATCCAACATAAAAATAATCAACATTTGTCTACTATAAGGTCATTCCAACTTCTTCACATGGATTTGATAGATCTTGTTCAAACTCCCAGTATCAAAGAGAGAAAGTATATCTTGGTTATTGTTGATGATTTTTCTAGATATACTTGGGTGTTATTTCTAAGAGAAAAATTTGAAGCCTTTGATCATTTCAAAACCTTGTGTATCATGTTACAAAATGAGAAGTTTGAATCCATTGATACCATCATCAAAATTAAAAGTGACCATGGTAGATAATTTGAGAATTCTAAGTTTAATGAATTCTGTGATGAAATGGGTATTCAACATGAGTTTTCTACTCCCAAGACTCCTCAACAAAATAGCATAGTTTAAATAAAGAATAGGGTTATGCAAGATATGGCCAGGGTTATACTGACTAGCAAGAACTTAGCAAAACACTTTTGGGTTAAAGATGTTAACACTGCTTGTTATACGTTGAATTGTTGTTTCTTAAGGCCTGACATCTATCAATATTTATATGAACTCATGCATGAAAAAAAAATCGAATGTTAAACATCTATGTGAGTTTGGTAGCACTTGCTACATTCTAAAAGAAAGATAAAACTTAGACAAGTTTAAAGCAAAGAATGATCTCAAAATCTTCATTGGATATTTAACAACATTCGTGCATACGAGTTTATAACTTGATAACTTCTAATATCATGGAATCAATCAATGTTGTGATTGTTACATCAATTCCACTAAACTTGTAAAGTTAGATAATAGCGATATATTTAGTGATTGAAGCTCTCTTAACAAGGCTTCGAATACTATCAAGACTATAGTTACAATTACTCTGGTTGATCCTCCTAGAAATTCTGAGATTGAAAGAGATGGTGACCAAGAAGGCCCGTCTCTTCCAAAGTTGGTAAAAAAGGCTCATTCTACCAACAATATCATTGGTGATATGGAAGGAGGTGTTAAAACAAGACATCAGTTACAAGGGACTTTGAATACATGTGTTTCACTTCAACTATTCTCCCCAAAAATGTAAAAGAAGCTCGACAGGACGTATATTGGGTCAACTCCATATAGGAAGAACTTAATCAACTAAGAGAAATGATGTTTGGCATCTTGACCCCAGACCTTCGAACAAACATGTTATTGGAACTCGTTAGTTGTATAAAAAAAAGATAAAAATTGGGTTATTAATTGAAATAAGTATCATCTTGTTGCCCAAGGATATACTCAGATTGAGAGTATTGATTTTGATGAAACTTTCTCTCTAATTGCCCGCCTAGAGTCTATTAGACTTCTCTTGGGTCTTTCCTGCTATTTTGGTTTCAAGCTATATCAAATGGATGTTAAAAGTACCAAAGTGCCTTTTTGAATGAGGTTATTAAAGAACAAGTGTATAATGGAACAACCTAAAGGGTTTGAAGATCCTTAATTCCCCAATCATGTGATGAAGTAGAATAAAGAACTTCATAGCCTGAAGCAAGCTCTTTGTGCTTGGTATAAGTGTCATGCCATGTTTCTCCTCAATAAGTTTTCTAAGAAGTGCGGGCGATAAAACTTTATTTGTTTCAAGAATTAAGGTTGAGGTTGTGAATGCTTAGATTTATATTGACAATATTATTTTTATGTCTACTAAAGATGACCTTGATCTTAAATTTGATGCTTGTATGCAGAACGAGTTTAAGATGAGCTTAGTGGGTCAACTAAAGTTCTTTCTTAGATTTCAAGTAAAATAGATGAAATATGATATCTTTCTATCTCAAACTAACTATACCAAGGAGTTGATTAAAAAGTTTGGCTTGGAGAATACCACTCATACTTGGACTTTTATGAGCACCACCCTAAAGCTTCATCAAGATCCTTCGAGAAAGGAAGTAGAATAGACTTTGTATCAGAGTATGATTGGAAGCCTGCTAAGGTGTTTGATATAGTTTTTCTATTTCTTTTATTCCATTCTTCTACTATAGTTTTATATAATGTTTCAAGTAATTTTTGAAAAAAAACGTTTCATTATAAGTTTCTTGCATAGAGATTGGTAACTTGTGATAATATATTTCATATTTACAAATAAATGAATCTATAAAACACATGTTACATATTTTCATATTTGTTAAATGCCAATTGGTTTTCTCAATTTTATTTTCCTTGGATTAAATGATATGTCTTCTTTTATCTTCTCCAATAAATTTCTTGTATATTTCATTTACTATGGTATCCAAACATTCCCTACATGTGGGATAATCCCTATACATTTTGTAAATGTTGTTATCCTATTAAATTTATAAATCAAAATTTAATATTTCATGTCATTTTGTAAGCTATTAAGACTCTACAAATTAAAGGGTTTGATTGTCTGGTTGGAGAAGTTTGTATGATTATACCTCATACCACTAGACCTTTCATCTAAAGCTTTTTTCTATCTCTTATAAAATCTAAATCTAAAAAGATCAAATCTATAATTTTCGTTCTAATTGAATTTTGGAAGGATACCACTCTTAGTTTTCCAATGTAATCCTTATTTCATTTTGTGTTGTTTTCTTATATAAGGAAGGTCAGGATCCTCTTGCTTTTACTTATTGTTTATTTCCTATGTGGGTCAGATGTTCCTTTTTGATAAGAAACTAGTAATGAAATTGATTTTTTATTTTTTTGGATCATATTTTCTAGTTTGGAATCATTTTCATTGATTATTGTCATATCATATTCTTCTTTATGTGTACAAAGTTTTTCATCATATTGTCTTCATAGTTTGTCATATGTTAATGTTAACACACTAACTAATTTTTCTATGTTCTTATTCTCAAGGTCTATAAACTGTTCTTCTAATTCTTTTTTTATATTCCATTAAATTGAGATTGTAGCTTCTTTTTTATCTTTGGATTTTTTCTTATTTTTAGGTATCAATGCATCTGACATCTTAAGTGGTTCTTCCATTGATCCTAAAAATAGATCGAACTTATAACCTATAATTTTATTATTTCTAGGTATGTTATTTTCATGTCTTTTTAATTCCTTGTGTATGTTTTATTATAATCATATTCTCTTATTTCTTTTAGGAGTTCTTTTTGTATCTCATTTATGTCTTGTAAGGACTTGATGTTTGATTATTGTATCATATCCATTTATCCTGCTAAACGAAGTAAAACTTTCGTTATTGTTACTTGATTTTTCGATATGCTTGTTAGGCATCTATTAAAATCTAATTCTATATTTTGTTGTTTATTTATAAAAATTATTGAGATAATGGTATTATTATTTTTTCCTAATATTACTTTTTGGACTAATGCTTTAATTAATTCAACTTTTTGTTTTAGATATGCCACTTCGCTTTCTTTGTTAGAAGATTTGCAGTTAAGATCTATAAACGTAAACTTTGATACTTTACTTTTTCTTGCTACATTACTTATTCTTCTTAGTATCAGAGTTGTATTTGACAAAAAAGCTATAAAGAGCAAAGATTCTAACAATGTGTGATATGTGGTGAAGTATTGACTCTTACTTTGACATGGACGAATGGGTAACCATCATGTAAGTTGAACAGTCGAGAGGTTGTTGCATAAAATAAGTTATGAAATTATCTTTTTGATTTTTTTATTTGTCTAATTTCATAAAAAAAGTTTGTCTATTTCTATAAATTTATTTTGTTAATATATTGAACTATTATAGTTATTTGTTAATGAATATCCTATTATATAATATACCAAAAATTGATGATTTTTTTCTTTTATTAAATCTTATCTTTTAAATTCACAGACTAAACTTAACATTTGATTTAAGTTATTATCATGAAAATTAATGACAAACTTAATATATGCTGTGTATTTTAATTTACAGTATCCTAGGTTTCCAACGATCATTCCTAATAAAACACATTTTCTATTGTCTAGCAATATTAATTTTATTAGTGTATCAATTTCTTTTCTAAAATGTACTTTTATTAATATTTAAATTTTTCTTAAATATATATATATATATATATATATATATAATTTTCTTATATCTTTTTTATTGATTTTTGATAGTTTATCCATAATAATTTTTTTATCAATTAATGATATATTATATATTTTTTTATATCTGTAATATTAATTTTTATTTTTTATTATTTATTCTATAATAAATTATATATTTTCTTAAAAATACTTTTCCTTATTTTTGAGAATGATGAATAATTAAATCCATCGCCTTAAGATTTAATATTACTTTTTATATTTTTTCAAATTTCTTTTTATTAATCATCATGTCTTATGAAAAACATCATGAGATGTCTTGTATTTCTATTTCTATTATTTCATACTTTTTTATTAATTTTATCATTTTTATAAAAAAAATTAATATTCAATTCTATTAATTTTAATTTTCACTAAGGAAGTTGATATTTGTAATATTTTTGAAACTTTAAAAGCATTTGTAATATTAAAGTTTTTTCAAAAAAGATCATCGATGTACTCTTTACTAAAGTAATAAACTAATAGTGTCTCATTATAGTTTTGGTACTAATATGTACATTTGTATTAAGTTAAGAAATTATAAAAAAACTTTTTTTTTTCATTTTTTTTATCAAAATTGTTTCGAGATAAGACTTAACATTGTTATAGTATAGCATTATCCTATCGTGATACCGAATGTGAGTGATAAGTCTTTTCATAATGTGTAAATACTTTATCACGAATTACATTTTTTTACCAAAATTATTTCGAAATAAAACCTAATATTATTATGTTAAGACTTATCTATGAGTATTTTGATGAAAAATGAAATATATCTTATTAATAATTCACAACAGTGAACTTTTTTTTTTTTTTTTTATATACTTGAATGTATAAATATAATTATATATTTTTTATGTTTTTATTACCTTAGTTTAAAAGTTTAAAACTTTATTATATGAACGGTGTAAAATATTAGGTATGATAAGATAAAAGTGGTACAAATTCTTAATTATTTTAAGATATATATAAGTTTATTTTAAATTAAATATTTTAATTTGAACATAATTTAAACATATAAAAATCATGTGTTATCATAAATAAGAGATAAATTTATTATTAATAAAAATAGTTAAAAAATGTTGAATTTTAAAAAGAAAAATTAATATTTTTATATTAATGAATTTACCCTTTATATATATAATATTACATAATTTTTATATATTTAAATAATAAATAATAGTTAAATTTAAATTAAAATAAATTTATATGTACTTTAAAATAAAAGGGTTTAATTTCTTGACATGATTTACTTTATATATAAAGTTTTATTTTTAATCTCTTGAAAAAAATATATGTTTATTTTTCTTATAATATAAATAAATATATATATTTTTGACGTGATATGAAAATAAATATATGTTTTTTTATTCATGGGTTTAGAGTGAAACTATGTTTAATAACTGAGTCATTTATGTATAAGATAAATAATAAAAAAATACAATACATTTTAAAAAAAATTAAAGATTAAAATTCACATTTTAAAAAAATTAAGGGATCCAAAGTCATCTACACCTAAATTTAAAGCATTTAATTTTTGAAAATATTATGTATATTAAATTTAAGATGTAATATAAATGATGTGATAATATTATTAATAAATATAATCAAATTTATTAAATTTTATCAAATAAGAGATTAACGTATTAATTAAAATAATAATATACTTATAATATATATTAACGTGAGTTACTTTTATTCAATAATGTATTATATTTAAATAATTAATCATTTTAACGTGATTAGTCTTTAATAAAATAAAGAGATATGATCAATGAATAAATATATTATATAAATTATTAAAGAAAGTAGTTTATGTATATTAATTTATTAGTATCTTTAATATCATTTAGTTATATTGTTATAAAAAAATAAAACGAAATATATTATTTTTTATTAAAATATTAATTTTTAAATAATATTAAAATAATAGATATATGTATATATATATATATTTTAATTAATATATTTTTTTAAAATTAAAAAATTGAGTGATATAAATAAATTAATTGAAAGAGTCTATATGATATTTTTTGTTTGTTATATTTTTACATTGAAATGATAATGATAAAGATAGAGATTAGTGAAAAAATTCTTTTAAATTTTATATACGAAAAATTGTGAGTACTATCCCTAAGATAAAGTGGCATTATTATTAGGAAATCTGCATAGTATCAGCCAATCAAAAGCCAACAGAAGGTTAAATCCCACTTTTGATCGGAGGAAATATAAACTATACTTTTGGTCTATTGACGTCATCATTTTTAATATTTTGATATTTTAATAAAGTTTGCTTTATCTGCTTATTCTTTATATTTAATATATTTAATTTAATTTAAAATTAAAATAAACTATAATATAATAATTATAATTATAATTAACATATTAAAAATTTATTTTTTAATTTATTTATTATCTTTAAATTTAGATTAAAATTATTTTTAATAAAAAATTGTAATAAAATTAATAGCCAAAAAAATATAATTTATTTTAATACAAATATTTTTTAAAATTTACATAATATTTGTATAAATTCAAATTTATTTTTAATATTATTAATTGAGAGTACATGAATTACTGTATAATTTATATTTGTAAATACGCAAAAACCGCATGGGTTTAATGGCCATTCAAAACTCAGACCAAAAGGACCTAAACTTTCAATCAAGATACCTCATCCTTGCCACAGTAATAAACGGGACCCACATTTTGTCTGATAAATTGACCAATTAACCACTTTTTGACATGGAAATTTGGAAATAGCATTTCAAACTATAATTTGCAGATTAACATTAAATAATAGTGTTTGGATTGTTAAAAACAAACCAAAATTAATTAAAGAAAACTGGCTTAAAGAGGAATATACAGTGCAGGATATGTTGGGAAAAATTTGTACACATTATATATTCACAGTGATTATAATAAAATAATTTTAATAGATAATATATTATAATTAAATTATATATATATATATATATAATTTATGTGTATTTGATATTTTTTATATATATTTATAAATGGAATCAAAAATGTAATTAAGAGTTAGTAAAATGTTAATTTTATTCTTTTTTATATTTATATAACATGAATTTATAATTAATAATAAATGCTAATTTTTTTAAGGTGGCAAGTTAGTAATTAAAAAAATAAATTTAGACATAATGTCATATTAGTTTATAATACAATTCATTAATTTTAAAAAATTATTATATTATGTCCTTACTTAACAATATAATGATAATGATTTAAATATTTCATGTGTTTAAATAGATTTAATTGAGACAAAGTAAAAAATAAGGTTATTATTATATTATATTTTTTGTTTGTTATATATTATATTTAGTATTAATTTTAAAAATTTTAAAAAGTATTTTAAAAATTATTTGTAATTGGTATTAAATATAAAAATGATGCTTTTATCAATTTAGATATAATATTAAATCTTTCTTACAAACAACAAAAATGATTATGGTAATAATTTAATCTTAAGTAAAAAGAATAATAATAATAAGTATAAAATATAATTATTTATGATGTAAAAATTTAATAAAAGATGAGAATTATATTTAAAACAATGCATATTAAAATTATAACTTAAATAGGATCATACATTATATATGATAAAATAGTATTTAAATAAGATGATAAGTTTAAATAAAATAAGATAATTAAAAATATTAAATTTGATATGAAATAAGGTGGTAAAACAAACTTTATATCTCAATTTATGGCACCACGTTTGCTGTTGCACTAATGCGGGCGTCGTAGATATTTATTAAAGCAATAATCTGTTGTTTTTTTATTTTGTGGTTTTTTATTTGGAATCTAGGATTCTGAGGTATTAAATTATTGATGTTGCTAAAATGTAAATTATTATTATAAATAAAAAATTTATTAATAATAAAAAATTAAAATACAAATAATATTAAATATAAATAAATATTTTATATATTTTAATATTATCAAAGAAGGTGGAGAGAATCTAGGAATGCCCGTTTCCTTAGAAATCATTACTTTTGAAATATGATCATTTGTGGAATTACGTATTTTTTTATTTAGTGTAAATATATCTTTTTAAAATATATATAATAATTATTATATTAATATTGGTATAATAATTTTTAATATTGTAAAAAAAATATAAAATATAAAATATTTATTTTATTTTTAATATTAATATTATTATTGTTAGATAGAATAATTATTAATAAAATATTTTTACGATTATAATAATTAAAATTTTGGTAATATGATCTGTAATTTTTAAATTAATAGTTTGTAGTAAACAGCATCATTCCAATGGGATAATAAATAATTACTGTTCATTTCATTACCTCAAAAACCTCGAAATTGATTTTAAATTATGAAAAAAAAATTATTTTGTATGAGAGAGAAGTGAAGAAAAAGCAGAGAATAAAAAGAGACCGGATGTTGACAAATTTCATGTCACTGTTCTTAGAAGGTCGCTTGTTTGTGTGAAGATTTCTTATCTGGGATATCTCTCTCAGTTAGGGAAAAATTAAAAATTAAAAATTAAAATAAAAACTATTTCTCTCTCTTAAAGTTCTGCTCTTCCCTTTCTTTGAGAGAGAGAAAGAGGCCCAGCAGATCGAAATCTTCTCCTTTTCTTCAACCTGATGACGATCTAAGCTCTTCCCATGATGTTTCAAAAATTACTCACTTCATTGTTTCTTGTATAATTATGGATTTATGTAATTTTTATCTGCTTTTGTTCCTCGTAGTGAGACTGAGAAATCTGGAGTTTTCATCTTAGAAGATTGTGGCTGTATGATTCTGTATTGTATTTCAGGTCGGGTGATTGGAGGATGTTGGTCTAAGGTAAATTCTTACCCTTTTAATTGGTTTATTGTGTAAACGTATTATCAAGTTTTATTTTATTTTATTTTAATTTCAGTTCAATAATCTGTTGGGCTTTGCGGCTTAAAGGTTTGGGTTTATAGCTTATGCATTAGTTTGTTATTACAACTATAATTTGTCTTATTTCTTTGTTTTTCCAATTGGTTCGTGGGTTGTTGGAATTTGAGGATGATTTCCGTATGTTTTTGTCGTAAATTCTGTTTTTCTCGTATCTGCTAATATTTGTTAGTTTACAATGTAATTGGGTGAGATCTGTTCTATCCATTTTCTTTCTTATTTAGGTGTTCATATCTTCATACACCGTGTGAGTATCCTAGTAGGGAAAGGAGGGGGGGAGGAATTCGTCCCCGATTATGAGGATATGGCTTATCTTCGTAATCTATTTTATATTTGTGATAAATCTCTATTTTAGCTGGGATTTGTTTCATTTTGGTTTGCTTTGATCAACTTACATCCAAAGACTGTAATTAAGTTTGTCAATATTCATGGTAATTTTCTGGTATTAAATTGACACTGCTGTGTGGAAATCAAATGCTAAGTGCTAACATCATCAAATCTAACAGCTTCAAACCTGTGTCTAAGTGATATGACATGAACACGGGTATAGGTACTAGGATACTCCAATTTGGTAGAAATTTACAAAAAAAAAAGAAAAATAAACGTGTTTGACATCCGGACATGTATCAGTAAATTTACTATTGTTGGTGCCGAGTAACATAGTCTAGAAATGCTTTTACATTTGTTTAAACTTTCAAGCGGTTTATTTAAAAAGTAAATTTATCAACCTAGTAAATTGTCATTGTGCATTTGTTGATATGGAATTGTTTCTAAAGTTAATGACTTTCCCAAGGATGTAGATTTTGCTTCTATTGATTTGATTTTTTGTTCGGAGATGGCAGTTGTAGTTTTTGTGTAATATCTGGAAGCAAGTTTATGTTCTGCATTTTTAATATGTGTGTGCGTGTGTGTTTGTGCATGGGTGTATATATGTACTATAAAGGTAAAACTATATACTACTGGTCAAGTAGATTATATTGTCTTTTTGTCTGTAATTTAAGAATTTTTCTACTTCCGATGCTCGGAGGAAATTTATTGAATCTTTTTCAACAGTGTGTAGTAAAGGTAGCTGAAACTGAGCAAAAAAATATGACATGAATATGATTTATTTCTTGTCTGTCAGGCGCCGAAACTTTTAGGCAACTAGTCATTGATTTGACATTCTTTACAGATTCAGATAACCTTACATTTTATCCTACACTTTTCTAGAATTGTGAATTGGCCATAAATATAATGGAATTGATCAAAATCATGGAAGCTTTGTAGGAACAACCAATCTTATGTGTGTTTTTTGGATAGTTAATGAAGAACACTCTTGTTTCTTGTGTGTTTGTATGCTGTGTATATAAATATCTTTTACATCTTCAATCATATAAGCTGGATAAAAAATTATGCTGTATAGAATGATGTACACAAAAGTAGTATTCATTACCTTTTTATGTTTGATCGTTTCTTCAATTAATATCATTGGTAGTTCACACTTTCCATGTTTCTTCACTGATGGCAGGAATGGGAACGAAAGTGCAGGCTAAAAGTTACTTGCCAGGGTATTACTCAATGAGGGATCTTAATGAGGATTCTAACAGTTGTACCTGGCCCTTCCATTATGGTGATAGAGCCTTGACAAATGGGCAATATTACAGTGGTGTCTTGCAGAGGGCTAGTGCTGGTTCTTATCCGGGGTATGATAAGGATGCAGTTAAGCAGAAAATGCTTGAGCATGAGGCCATATTCAAAAATCAGGTAATCTTGTTCTCAAGTTTCTTTCAGTTTTATGCAGTCCAAGTCATCTTTTTAGCCTTGTACTTTGCATTTTTATCTATTTATATTGAGGGAAAAATATTGTCCGGGTCCTATAGTTATTAAAGTGACACGTAGGTTGTATACTAATCTTTTGTTATAGTTTATTCATATTTTTTAGTCCTATTTTTTTAATTTTTTCCAACTGCATTAGTTAAAAGGTTATTTTAACTTGAATAAATGTAGTAAAAAATTGGAGAAAAAAATTATGTAAATAAATTAAAGACATAAAAAATAATTATTTGTCACTGTACGGTCATTTTTTCATAATAAGAGGATTAATTTGTCCCCAAAAAATTAGTATGAGACTTTTTGCCACTTTTTAAATAACTATAGGACCTATGCGGTCACCATCATATGAGTTTCTATACTGAAGTGACAATGCTCTAGCATTGAGCTCTTAACACCTTAATATATAAAGTTGATGAATGTGAATTTCTATTGTAATTTAGGTGTATGAACTCCACCGCCTTTACAGAATTCAAAAAGAGTTGATGGATGAAATTGGAGGGAAAGATCTATGCAGAAACCGGGTTCCTACGGGGACACTATTGTCATCAAGCCCTTTAGCATCTCAAATGACACCTGAAGATGCTTGGAAATGGCATGGCCACCATTTCCCTTTTGCTAACTCTTTTTGTGCTAGGGCTCCTGTTCCAGGTGCTGAAAACATTAGTTCCCCTTTGAATTCCATCAAAGTGAATGGCTCACAAACTGGCCGTTATCTATCAAAAAATGGGGGTAGCTCAAAGGATCTTGAAGTGCTAGAGTCAAGACCCACGAAAGTCAGGAGAAAAATAATTGATCTTCGACTTCCAGCTGATGAGTACATTGATATTGAAGAAGGGGACCAGTTAAGTGATGATAAGCTACGTACTATTTCAAGTAAATTCCTAGACAGTAACCGTAGAAGCACCCCTCAAAGCGAGACAAAGTTCTTTCTTGGTGATGTTAAAAATAGTGGCTGCAAAACAAAAGCTGTGGTATCTGATACGTGTTCAAGGAGTATAAATGTTTTGGCTGACTTGAATGAGCCTGTTCAGTTCGAAGAAACCAAAGAAAGAAACCCTTCGGCATATAAAGATCTTAACTCTTGTAATGGGAAAACTCAAGTATCTAATTTGTCTGCTAAGGCGAACTCACAGCTCCCTTCTTTGACAAAGGAGACATCACTCTCATCACATAATGGATGCAACAATAGCACTCAAAACAAAGTATTTATGGAGAACAATGGAGGTGGAAGAGGGTGGTTTTCTCATGTATTTGAAGCAGGTATGATGTTATTTATTTTAAGTTCTACGAAGTTTCCTTGAAGTTGGTTTCTTTCAATTTCTCAGCTTTGATAATGTTCCTGTTTTATAGCATTGAACTTATCTTTATATATATATTGAATAGCACATAGACAGAGATACGAGACCCAAAAAAGGAGCATGTTCTGTTTTATGATAATTGCATTGCTCATGCTTGTCAATGAATCTGCAGACTAGTCATAGGCTTCTAACACTATAGACTTGGTTTCTAAGGATTGAATGCCTGTCATGAATTTGAATGACCATTTATTTATTAAAAGAAAAGTGTTTCGTGATGGGAATCATTTCTTGTATTTTCAATTGCTCCATTCAAATAGGTATTTCACCTAGCTGCTAATATATTAATACAGGACAAAGTAGAAGCAATCTGAATACTGCTGCCCGAAGTTTCCAACCAGAAAAGTTGCCAATACAAGTCCAATCAACACAATTTTCTTTAAGCGAGCTTCATGAACCATCTGCTTATCTAAATGATAGAAACAATGTTGTTTTATGGAAAGACGGGACACTTTCAAGTGGTGTCGAGATTTTTGAAAGAACTCATGATTTTGCTAATAGCAAGCATCTTGGGTCTATTTCGGCTTCTTATGCATCCAGCCCATGTGCAAAACCTACTACCTCTGATTTTAGTAAGTCTTTGTCTCACTCTGTTTCATTATGGGAAAATCCTACTGGTAGCTTAAGCCAGAAGTCGGTATCAATTCAGACACAACCAGGTTTCAATTCAACTGCCACATTGAGTAAGAGTTACCAGACATCAGGCCAAAACAATGGGATCTTCGGAGATAGGTGGTATCTAAATTGCGGTGCCAGGTCTAATTCAGTTTATGGAAATGAAATGCAAAACCGAAATGGGTTCTACCATGGATCGTCATCAGTGTCTAAAGAGCTAGCAGTTTGCTTCCCTTCGGTTGGCAATGATCATATGAGCTGCAGCAATGAAAACAATCGAGTCCCTGAGCACTTGGTTAGTCATGGCTCTGCAAAGTACTGCAAGGATTCAACTTCTAGTGACATGAATCCCGCAAAAGTTATGAACTTGAATATGTCATTTTCCAACAAATTATCAAAGCAAGAGATTCCTGTGTTAGATCTTGAAAGCATTGGGAGAGAACAAAAGCATGAGGACCACATTGCAGTTTTGCCTTGGCTTAGATCTAAGCCTGTATGTAAGAATGAAGCTGCCAATATGGAGATACATTCGAAAAACACTGAGATGACAATCGTGGAATTCTCTGGGAACCAACCATCAAACAAAAGTGAAATTACAAAGGATCCTGGGCAACTTCTATCTTCAAATATAAAACCAGCTTCAAGTGCTAATGATCCTGAGGTAAGGATTGAACCATGTCACTTCCAAATTAACAAGAAGCTCCTTGGATTTCCTATCTTTGAAAAGCCCGACTTATCAAAGAGTAAGTCATCTTCCCGTGGCTCTCCTGTTTCCCCTCTTCATTCTTCAGAAAGTAAACCAGAAGATAGCAGAAGTAGATTACTGGACATTAACTTGCCTTGCGGGCCTTCATTTCCTGACTTGGTTAGTGTGGATGCAACAGATTTGGAGGTTGTAGAGAAGGGTAAGGAAGCCAGAAATGTTAGTTTCAGACACTGTATTGATTTAAACTCACATTTAAGTGATGATGAAGCATCATTGAAACCTTCTTCTCCAAACACTAGTGTGAGGAATACAATAGAGATTGATTTAGAGGTCCCCATTGTTCATGAGACTGATGATGATGATATGATTGCTGGAGAAGCATCTTTAGTAAAGCAGAACGAAACACCTTTAGCATCACCACGAGAAGAATCTGGACTCCAACAAGATGAACTGATGTTGAAAGCAGCGGAGGCTATAGTTGCTATCTCGTTATTTGGTTGCGATAGTCTTATGGATCAAACAACCTGCAATCCACCTGTGACTCTTTCAAAAGAATCTTCTTTGGTAGACCCACTCACATGGTTTGTGGAGATAGTTTCCTCATGTGCGGATGATTTTGAGAGCAGGTTTGATACTGTTGCGAAAGGCAAAGATGGTGAGGATAATCAGGAGCATTCTTCAGAAGGGTCTGATTCCTTTGAATCTATGACTTTGAAACTGACAGAGACCAAAGAAGAAGATTACATGCCTAAGCCTTTCATTCCAGATAATTTGAAATTCGAAGAAACGGGAGCCACTTTGTTATCAAATCGGCCCCGAAGGGGTTCTGCCAAAAGGGGGAGGCAACGGAGGGATTTCCAGAGGGACATTCTTCCAGGCTTAGTTTCTTTGTCAAGGCACGAAGTAACAGAAGATCTTCAGACATTTGGAGAATTGATGCAGGCAACAGGTCATTCATGGCATTCACGATTGGCAAGGAGAAAGTCCACTAATAGGGGGAGACGAAGATCTGTAGTTACCCAGTCTCCCCCTATGGCCACAAGTCCAGCTTCCACGTCACTGATGCAACAGCTTAACAATCTGGAGGTGGGATTGGATGATAAAAGCCTAACTGGGTGGGGAAAAACCACAAGAAGGCCACGTAGGCAAAGGTATCCCGCAGGTAATCATGTATCCATTCCTTTAACCTAATTCCAGGATGAGGCTATGATTTATTAATTAATCCACGAGTTTATAGAGGGTAAAGAGAGTTGTCACTGTTTCTTTGGGTGACTGAGGTGGTTTTAAACCATGAGAATCACCCAGAGTTAATTTCTTGGCCGAAACAGGGGTGGGTTGTTTTGGTTTTCTGTCTTTGGGGTTGTTATAATCTGTTGTGTATTGTTCATAATAATGATGCATGATTTATTCCAAGATAGATAAGACTCTTCCTTCAAGTGCATATTTTATTCCATTGTTCTTGGGGATTTAGGTGTGTACCTTGATCAAATATAGAGTTCAATATATTTGTTTAATCTGATTGAAAACCCTCTCAAAAGAAAGCCTCATTGTGATCAGATGGTAGATAAGTGAGAACATTAGTTAACATATATGCAAATTCCAAAAGAGTGCTAATAATGAGCTAAAATGCATAATCTTTGTCTAATCTTGAGTCTGAAGACATGTTTGATCTTAACTAATGTTGGTTATACTTCCACAGCAACATCATTGCCTTTTCCCGCTCTTTTTAGGTATGGTTAAAAAGAATCTTGGTTTGAAAATATCATTAACCTTTTTTTTTATTCCTCCTTATATTCAACATAAAGGAAGAAATGGAAACCTCTCAAGAATCTGATATTTGGGCCAACTAGTTGTTGCTTAATGACATAATGCCTATTTGGACATGTTAAAGGTTAGGGTTTGAGTCACAATTACGGTTATGTGAGTTAGAATTTTATAAAAAAATATATGATAATTTGAATGAAATCAAGAGTATTATAACTTTTCTTTTTGTCAAATACCAACCATGCTTAATCCAGTGAGAATATCTGGTGTCTAGTTGTAAATTGTTGAACCAAACATATTAATTCACATTTATGATTGTGAGGACCATCCATTGACAAACAAAAAACAGATACCCACATGATCTGCTGTCTTGTTGAGGTGTTGTGGTTAAAGTGGGTTTTTAAATGCGTCTTGTGTCCTTTTCCAAGTTTTAAAAACTAGAAAGTTGTTTTTGGCTAAATCTGTATGGCCAAGAATCCATGATTATACCAATACTCACAATAGCAAAACCTGGTGGATTTGCTGTCTTATTGTTTTCCATTTAATTTAGCTTGCTTCAAATAAACCCATGATAAGACATTTAAGTATTATTTAAATAAAAAAATTATTTAAACTAAAGTGAAATTGATTTCCATAAACTTATTTAAATAGGATCTAAAATATTTAATACACACATATACTCGAGGTGTAAAATGTAAATTTTACACAAATTTTGAGGTGTTTATGCCGAAAATTAATTTTTTTTAATAAAAACAATGGATTATGTAGCTAAGTTATAAAACATATAAATTAAATCAATCAATTATTTATATTTTAAATTATTTAATACATATATTTTTAATATTTGTAGTATTTGTGATATATATTTTGATTAATAAAACGATTAATTAATCATAAAATTATAAAAAAAATTATGTAATTTTTTTGCCAAAAATTAAAATATTTATTTAAATTATTGGTCGTAATATACTACCTAATGAATAAACCTTTAAAAATAAAAACTTTTAAAATCTATGCTTAAAATGTATGCCAAGTTAGACGGCATAATAAGCATTATCATTCGATATAATATACATCTTAATATATTAATAGAAAATTAATAAAAATGAAAAAGTCGGCTTAAAAGAAAAGGATGGATTAAAATAATATATAGGAAAAATTGTTGTGCAAGTCTCTTTGCTTAGAATTAAAAGTTTGTTTAGTACTTTTGTATAAAATATGTGTTTTAAAGTCTTTATATTTATGAAAAATATATTACCATAAAATTAACCCTTATTACTATTTGCTATTTAAGAAAGTCACTATAACTATTAAGTATGTCATAAGTAACATTTTTTTTATTTCAAAAATAAAAAAAAGGTCAAATTTATAAACATACCACCAATTTTTATACGTTTATTGATTTTTATCACCAATTTTTTAAATATGATAAAATTATCACAATTGTTATAAAAGGTTATTAAGAGGCTTGAAAAAAAAGCTCAAAGACTTGCGCCTTCTTGTTTTGAGATTTACGCTTTAACAATTTTATGTCTCAAAATGATTAATGTCATAACAACCTCAAACGTCTCATTTTTTATGTTGATTATATAGGTTACCTAGAAAATCCCAACTTTATTTTATTAGGAATTAAAAAATATAGAAAATCACAATCACATTAACCACAATATAAGGGTTATTACTTGTATATTCTTCATTTTCTTTTTATCAATTTACTTTATTTCTTTTTATTCTTTAACTACAAATTTTTGACGATTCATTAAGTTACAACATTATAAATAATATTTTCTCTTTTATTTGATTATTTTTATTTTTATTTCTTCTTTTTAATTAAGTTTCCGATATTTTTATATACATTGTTCAAATATTGTTGTTCTGTACTATTTTTCCATCATTTTCATGCTTTTGATAATTTTAAATTTTTATTTTATTTATAGAGGTACAATCGATGTGATTTAATTTATATTTTTTATCGTTATTTATTTTTAAACTTAATTACTTATTTGATTAATAATTTTTTTTATTAATATTTTACTATTTTTAAAATTTAAAATTTAAGTTAATTTTTGTGTTTCATTTTTATTCCCATACTTGATTATTTATTAAGTTAATAGTTGTTTTTATTAATATTTTTAAGATTTTTTAAATAAAGTTTGAAACTAATTTACATCTAGACCGCCTCTATTACTTTCCATGTCTAATACGGACCCTATAATCCAGTTTACCTATCGAACTCTAATCCAATTTTCAGCTTCTTACTTTTTCGTCCGACAAGCTAACGAGCACTCTTCCTCTTCATATGTTTCTGCTAACATGCTTCGGACTCTCATTACTTTGGGAAATTTTTTGTTCGGTATGATTTCAAAGTCGTCGGGGAAGCAGTGTCAGTCATTGAGCCGAATTCGAAAGGATGAGAACTTTCTTAACGGTTCGATTCGCAAGGGCTTATTTGGGTTGCCAAAGCTTACTCAAGTTGAGTTGCAGAACAATTATATATATAACTAACTAGAACTTTTATAGTGATCGAACGATATACTATTGCCAAAGGAAGCACATGTAGGATTGAGTAAGGAAGAGAGATGAAGATCTTTAGGTGAAGCAAACAGATAGAGCGACTGAAAAAGGTAGAGAGATGAAGATTTGGTGAGTTTGGAGTTTGGATGGTGGGTAGCACCATCTCAATTAAACAAACACTCTCTTAGGTTCGCCTTTGAGTATGTCGCACTCAAAATCCAACACAAAAAATGTCAATTTTTTTTTTTTTTACTTTAGATTCTTTGGACACTACCAATTGTCTTTATCGTTAACTCCATTAAATATTATATATTATAAAAAAAATATATCTTTTTTATTCTCTTTCATCATAGATTAAAAAGGAGCAAAAATTTAATATATCTTTTTGTATTAAAAAAAAGTAAAAATTTAATAAAACTTTTGGTATAAAATAATAGAAAATTTAGTGTATAATAGAATAGAGGGTCGAAAATACCCTGCGACGCATGTAATATACACGTTCGATGGATTACCAGCCTCCATAATCATTGTTTAATACTAGGTAATAGGAGTGCACCCACATTTTAATATCACGTGAACTATTTTATTTCATACTACCTATTGTTTAATATTTATAATAGATTCTACCTATAATATTATATAATTATTATATTGTTTAAATTATAATTTTAATCATATTAAATATAATATTTTATCATTTTTAAATAAACTCATAATATAAATAATTATTTATCATATTTTTTTAATATTTTTAAATTTTTACTTATAATATTTAAATTCAGATTTTCAAGTGATTATATTATCTCTTGAAAAATTAATTACATAAGATATTATAAAATATGAAAATTAATGAATTAATTTAAGAATCTTATTAATATTTTATCCTAATTTACTCATCCACTTTAACAATTTGGGTTAAATTTAGTTACTCAGAACAATTTACTACTTTCTTGGATTGCCGGAATAGGTTTTGAGCATAAATATGTATATCACAACTAAATATTAATAATATTTGCCTATTTGTTTTTATTTTTTAAAAAATAAAGGTAGTAGAAACATCTTGAGATTATAAAATTAATATTATTTAGTTTTTAAATTTTAAATTATGTTTTTTAGTCCATTGATTCGAAAAAAAATGAGTCAATAATAATAAATAATATTCTTTTAATAATTTTATTATTAAAATATTTTTTTACTATCAAGGGATTAAAATATGAACCATTAATATTAATAGAAAGAAAAATATTTTAAAAAATTAACAATAATAATATTCAAACAAATTATTTAAATACATATTTGTATTTTAAAAAAATAAAAAATGATAACAACCAAATATTAAAATTAATATTTTATAAAAACAATTGTATTACTTATCATTTTACCTTTATTAAAGATCTATCTTTTAATCACTTAACATGAAAAAAATAATATTTTAATTAAAAAATAATTAAAAAATATTATTTATTTTTAATGAACTCATTTTTTAAAATTAAAGAATTAAAAAATACTTTTTTAAATCTAAGTAACTAAAATACACTAAATTTTTATCTAAAAAACTTAACTGAAATTTTCCTCTAAAATATTAGGTACTATTAATTAAATAAACAGTAATAATAAGATTGTTATCCACCAACATCAAACAATTAATTCATAAACCAAACTAAAAAAATTGGTTATTATAAAATTATAAAATAATTTAACTTAAATACTTCAGATTGAAATCGATTAGAGTATATTAAATTTTTTTCTATCATTCAATATTTTAAATAATTATTATATTAAATTTATATTTTAAAATTTTCATTAAGTTTAGAATTACAATGATTTTGATTTTTTTAAAACAACAAATGTACAAAAAAATATGTAAGTAATTATAAAATCTAAATAGAAAAGAAATAAAAAATTATAAATTATTATTTAATTCTATCTAAATTTAAACATATATTACATATATAACTAATTATTTAATTTAAATAATAATTAAATGAATACTAACATAATTTATATGTAATTAAAAGAAAAAAATACTAACATTATCTGTTTTTGGAATTTTTTTGATAAAATTTTAATATATAAATTAGAAATAAAAAAATAATGATATATAAAATAAAAATATTATAATGTTATTATAAGTTGGATTGTATTACCAAGCAATCTTGGGTTGATTTTTTGAAATTTTGCAATCAAACCAAACTAATATAAGGAAAAACAATTACACAATATGAAGTTTTTATTTATTTTAAAGAAAAATATTCTCAAAGTTTTTTATTTATTGTAAAATGATATTTAATTATTGTATTTATTTTTTATAAGAGTATAATTCTATTGCTATTAAAAAGCATTTGCACAATAATAAAATTAATTTTTTATTTTTAACTACATTACATAGAAATGTTGTAACTTGAATAAATTAAAATTAAAAAAAATAGAAAATAATAAGATAAAAATGATTATTTATTTGTGTGTAATCTCGTTTTAATAATTATTGGATTTAATGTCACTAAAATAAGTATATTTCATTCTAAAAAAAAGTACGGTAACGTATAGATAGCCAATCCTTTATTTTAAGGGTAGGTGAACATAGAAATTTACTATCTTTTTAAAATTGAGCGCTAAAATTAGTTTTTTTTTTGCAAAAAATTAGTTTATTATTTTTTTAAAAAAGTGATACTACAAGTTCAAATTTGAACTTTTAGTTTTTTTTTTCATTTTTCTATTATTAAAAAATGCTTTAATAATTATTTATGTATAAACTTTTTCATATGCAATTTTAAAAAAATTGACTTGTTGAACTTATTGATATAATTTATAATACGTGAGTATATGTGAAAAGTAAATTTATGAACAAGGATTATTATACCAACGATGATATAACAATATATACTCATAATAACTAGTTTCTTAATAAGTTAATTAAAATTAATAAAATATAGATTTTTGTTGTTTTTGAATAAAATAAAATCAATCAATAAAATAAGTTGTAGAAAAATTATGAGAAATATGTTATCATGTGATTGTCCTCACTATTATCTCATAATTTAATTAATTATATCATGAATGTAAATTAATTTTTTAAAGTTTAAATTATTTTTATAATTTAAAATTATTCTTGAATTCTTAATTTTAACTTTAGAAGTTGAGATTTGTTTAAAACTTTTTTACCGTGTAATTAATTAAATGTATTTTTATTAACTAACATATATCTTGAACAACCTAGAGGTATTCTAATCGGATTTAATTCATTCATTACATTTAAAATATAAAAAAAATTAAAAATATTGTTTAACTTTTAGTGAATGTATTCAACCCCTACTTGTGAAAATAGTAATAAGGTAACACTTGAATAAAAATATTAATGATTATATACTAACATCTTAAACTATATATAAATAATATTATGTAATAAATTACTTGATCATTTTAATTTTTACACACAATCAAACTAATCATAAATCAAGAATTAAAATTAAAATTATTCGAATTATATTAATTAAACTATAATATAGGGTTTAAAATCGATCAAAATCACATTATTAAACTAACTAAATAATATAAGAATCAACATTATATCATGAGAAAACTAAATAGAAAAATAGTAGAAAAACTTATAAATATTTTCAAAATCTCCTCCAAAAATTACCAGTGTACTATTTTCTCTCTTATTTCTTGTTGTAGTTGCTATCTTGATTTTGTTAATTTTAATACTCTCTTATTTTATGGGATGTTTTTTATTTATAGAAAATAAAAATTGAATATGGACATGAGATTATTGATATTATGATAGAGATAAAATTAGTGCGCATAACATGTCACAAGATAAATAAGCTTCGATGGGGTAAGTTGTAATGGTTTATTAAATACATCAAATTTCTTTATAAATTAATTCAATTATCATATAAAAATCTATTAAAATATCAAATAATATAAAAACTTAATATTTTTTTAATAATTATAAAATAAATATTTTAGCTCGATATAATAATAATAAAATATGTATAAATATAAAAAAATTGATATATAAAAATATGTGTAAATGGTGTAATTTTTTAAATTTATGAACTAAAAAAAAAATCAACTACAATAGATAGTTTTGCAATGCCGCATTTGTCCTCTATTTTAATGGCGTGAGAGCCTTTATTCTCGAGTTTATTGCATTTACGCACTCAAATGACAGAATATGGAAGCAAAAGTGAACAATGAGGAAACTCGTCCCCAGTTTACGCAGACACATGCTCAACATTAAGATACGCTCAATTCAATGTGGAAATCTCACTTGTTCAAGCTATGAAACACCAAAATTTGAACCGCCTGAACTTTCTGAAACCAAAGCTGTTATGCAGTCCATGTCTTCAAATCCGGTTTTTTTTCTTCTGGGTTTCTGCAGAAACATTATTTCTCTCAAGAGAGTCCACGCCTTGCTTATCCTAACAGGATTAATTCGTGATCCACTTTCCAGCAGTAAATTGGTAAGTTCTTATGGTTCTTTTGGGCATGTCCATTATGCCCGGTTAATGTTCGATCAAATTCCAAACCCAGATTTTTGTATTCTTAAAGTAATGCTTAGGTGTTATTTTCTGAATGATTTATACTCTGAGGTTTTGGATTTTCACAACCGTATTAGAATGTGCTTTAAAGAAAATGACAATGTCGTTTGGTCAGTTGTATTGAAGGCTTGTTGTGAATTGCGGGATATAAATGAAGGGAGGAAACTGCATTGCCAGGTTGAGAAGATGGGTGGTCCTGATAGTTTTGTGCTGACGGGTTTGGTGGATTTGTATGCAAAGTGTGGATTCATTGGCTATTCTCGTGTGTTGTTCGATGAAATTCCGGATAATAATGTGGTTTCTTGGACTTCAATGATTGTAGGATACGTGCAAAATGACTGTGCCGAAGAAGGTTTGATTTTGTATAATCGGATGAGAAAAGGGTTGCTTGAAGGCAATGAATTCACTATAGGAAGCGTAGTCACAGCGTGTACAAAGTTAGGGGCTTTACATCAGGGAAAATATTTTCATGGGTATGTCATTAAGAATGGTTATAAGCTCAATTCAATATTGGGCACATCTATACTTGACATGTATGTTAAATGTGGAGACATTAGGTATGCTTGTTCTGTATTTAATGAGCTTTCTTCCGTTGATCTTGTTTCATGGACGGCAATGATTGCTGGCTACTCACAGGTTGGTTCTGCTGATGAGGCATTGAAATTGTTTATTGAGAAGAATGGGGTTGAGTTCTTACCCAATTCAATGACCATAGCAAGTGTCCTTTCTTCTTGTGCAAAGAAGGGTAATTTGAATTTAGGGAGGTCCGTACATGGTCTTGGGATAAAACTCTGCTTGGAAGACTCTATTGTCAGAAATGCTCTTGTGGACATGTATGCAAAATGCCATTTGACTAGTGATGCCCAGTGTGTTTTTGAGAGAATCATGGAGAAGGATGTGATTAGCTGGAATTCTATGATTTCTGGCTACTCCCGAAATGGGCGTGCATATGAAGCCTTCCAATTATTACATCAAATGAGATCACAGTCATTCTCACCTGATGCAATCACAATAGTCAGTGTTCTCTCAGGTTGTATTTCTCTAGGTGCTTTACATGTTGGCTCGTCTCTTCATGCTCTCTCATTAAAGGAAGGCTTGTTGACATCTAATATCATTGTTGGTACTGCATTTCTAAATTTATATGCCAAATGTGGTGATGCTCAATCTGCCCGAATGATTTTTGATGGAATGGGAGAGAAGAACATTATCACATGGAGTGCGATGATGGGTGGTTATGGGTTGAACGGGGTTAGCTGGAGATCCCTTGGACTTTTCAGTGAAATGTTGAAGGAAGATATGAAGCCCAATGAAGTTATCTTCACAACAATTCTATCAGCTTGTAGCCATGCAGGAATGGTTGAGGAGGGATGGAGGTATTTCAATTCAATGCATCTTGAATATAAATTCATGCCTTCCATGAAGCATTATGTATGTATGGTTGATCTATTGGCTCGTGCTGGTTTGCTTGATGAAGCCTTAGCATTTATCGAGAAAATGCCAGTTGTACCAGATGTCAGTTTGTTTGGTGCTTTTCTCCATGGATGTGAACTCTATTCAAGGTTTGATCTAGGAGAAACTGCAATCAGGAAAATGCTGGAGCTGGGTCCTGATAAGGCCTCTTACTATGTGCTTGTGTATAATCTGTACCGTTTAAATGGAAGATGGGGCCAAGTTGATCAGCTGAAAGAGTTGATGAAGCATAGAGGATTCAAAAAATCCCTTGGCTGTAGCATGGTAGAGACAAATATTATAAACACCATGTCGCCTGTAAAGATGGCATGTGTAGGTTAGGTGCATGGTTTGGCTTCAAGCATCACTAAGATAAGATGAGATGACAAGTAGCAGGAACAAAATTTTATAAAGTGTACACTGATAACTTGAGATCATGTATCGGAACAAGTACCGGATAGATATGAATAACGTGACAACAGTGGAGGTGATGGTCAGAACTCAGAAGCAGTAGACTCACGCTTATGATCTTTCTTTCATAAGTCGATAGTAGTAATATCCTTGTTATGGCACCTGAGGAAGTATATGGTGGTGCTTTCTTGTGCTGAAAGGAAGCAATGTACAAAAAGTCAATTGGTTTGAATCAATAGAACTGCACTTCATGTGAGCATTACTTGAGAGACCTTTCTACAGGAGAACCTTAAATTATGCTCCAAAATATACCAACAAATATGAGATAAAATTTTGTACAAATATATTGACAATGGACGACACATAAAATTCATTGTAGTGTGTTTGAAAATGAATTTTTGAATTATATTATTTACCAAACCATTTGGACTCGTTGGCTTATACATTGAGATGCATAAATAGCTTGATTTGTTCCTATCCAACTGCTATATTATCTGATGCTACAACATTCTCTCCAATACGAATGGGAATTCCCATTCATGATAATTAAACCAAATTGAGTCCATCTAACATAAATTTTTGTTGTCTTGATAATGATGCTGATTGTTTAAAAAGTATTTATCGGCTTCAATCTGCGTCTCGATCCATTATTTTGCGCAAAGAATATATCGATATGGACTCTGGAGACTAACTATTTTATTTCCTTGCAATTTGTTCAAAATCCTCACTCTAAAACTTTCCCAAAAAGCAGTAAAATTTCTTTCATTTGTGGATTGGGAGTATCTCCAGCTCCAAATCTGCAAGTTTGTTTATCAATCTCAATTGAGCTGTAACCAGGGACCTTGTTCACACCTACACCTTTCATCTTTATTCTCACCTTTCTAAATTCATCCCAATTCCCCTCTTCTGCATATATATTGGATATTAAAGTGTAGTATCCTGCATCATCTGTACAGATATCTGCAATGTCTCTTTGAATGCTTTCAAACATGTCCGTCCTCTGGTGGATTCTACAGCCATTAATCAGAGCACCCCAGATACTAGCGTCTACAGGAGGTGGCATTGATTTGATAATTTGATATGCACCATTGAGATCACCAGCTCGACTCAGAAGGTCAATTATACAAGCAAAATGTTCATTGCTTGGCTCAATGCCAAGATCTCTCATTGAACTGAAGTATGATTTCCCTTCTTCTACTGATCCTGAATGACTGCAAGCTGATAGAATATTCATGAAAGTAACATCATTTGGTTTGATTCCGAATTCTAACATTTGATTGAAGAGTGATTTGGCAGCACCTATATCTCCATGCATGCCATACCCAGCAATCATGACACTCCATGAGACAATGCTCCTTTCTAACATATTATCAAAAATTCTTCGGGCTGCTTGAAGGTCACCGCATTTGGCATACATGTCCGTAAGAGCTGTATCAAGATAGATATCTTTGTCCACACCATAGATAATGAGCTTGTGGTGAGCCCATTTTCCCTTTTCTAGATAACCTAATTGGGAACAAGCTTGGATAATGCTCAAGAACGTCACTTCATCCATCTTGAGACCATTGAGGTACATTTGATCAAAGAGCCTGATTGCCTCAACTGAATAACCATTCTGTAAAAGACCAAACATCATAGAATTCCATGCAACAACACTTCTATGTTCAAGCTTATCAAATATCATGCATGCTGAATCTGTAGAACCACATTTGCAGTACATGTCAATTAGAGAATTGGTGACGAAATCATCGAAATAACCTCTTTTGAAAATATGACAATTTATCTGGTCTCCAAGCTTTAACAGTCCCCAACTTCCGCAAGCAGATAGCGAACTTGCGAGGCAAAATGAGTCCGGCATCATCCCTTTTGTCTGCATCTTACTGAATAATACTAATGCCTCCCTCAGTAACCCCTTCTGTGCATAAAAGGCAATGAGCATATTCCATAGCACAATGTTTCCCTCTCCATTTGTATGAAGAATCTTTTCATACTCATTCAGTTTTCCACATCCAGAATATAAATCTAATAATGTTTGTCCCAGAAACTCAAGATTAGGGTCCAGAGCTTTTCTAATAGCAAAGCAATAAACTGATTTCCCTTCTTTGAGCAAGCCTAAACTAGCACATGAATACAGAACGCCCATCACAGTAACCAAATTTGGTTCCACTTTGCACAGCTGCATCTCCTTAAAAATGTCTAATGCTTCTCTGAAGTAACCCTTTTGATTGTAACAGGAAATCAATGCAGTCCAAGAAGCGGCAGGTGGATGAGCAACATCTCGAAATATCTTTTCAGCACTAAGCAAGTCAGCACATTTACCGTACATCACAATTAAAGAACTATGTAACGAACTTTCAAATTCCATTCTTTTTCTCATAACAAAACCATGGACAGATTTTGCTGAACTTAAGAACCCCAAATCACCACAAGCTTCAGCAACACTTAGCATTGTGATTAAATCTGGCTCAAAACCATGAGAGACCATACAACGAAACATCTCCAACCCTTGATTTGCCTCACCATGCTCTACAAAACATTCAATAAGGGAACTCCAGGAAACAACATCTTTCATAGGCAATGCATCAAACACCTTCTGAGCATTAATTAAGCAGCCCATTTCCCCGTAGATACCAAGCAGTGACGTTCCCACAATAGCATCCTTATCAAACCCGCATTTGATTATCCTCCCATGGATCTTCTCACTACAACGCCGATCACCAAAACCAGAAAAAGCTCTAAGAACGGACGGAAAAATAAACCTGTTGATGTGAATCCCACAATTTAGCATTTCATGGTACAATGTAATGGCTTCTTCAAAGAGTCGGTTCCACACGTAGCACTTAAGTAATACACCCCACATGAAAAAATCTGAGGTTTGGAAAGCTTCAAAGACTTGTCTTGAAGATTGAATGGAACCCATTTGGGAATAAGATTCAATGAGCTTAGTTGAGGCAAGTGGGTCTTTGTGGAGGCCATAGACGATGAGATGAGCATGGAGCTGAACAAGTCTTCTTAAAGTGGTGCAGGACCTGAATAAGGGCATGTAGAGGATCATTGTCTTTGCTTATCAAGATATAATTGAAAAGGTGAATTTCAAATGAATCTGGAAAACATTAGGCAGTAGCACAGGACTCAAAAAGATGGAACAGGAGCATGGGTAAAGTTTAAACAAATCAAGATTAAAAATGTTTATGTTAATTATGTTCTCTCTGTTTTTTAATATTATGCTTTACATGAAGTTGAGTATTTTTGTTTCTTTTTTTCCTAGTCGCTATCTAATTTATACCTCGGTCGATGTCAAACTTTCTCCGGAGTCTAAAGTCCAAAGTCCAAACCAAGAGAAAGTGAGAAGACTGAAGAGCATCGATCCTGCTCGATCAACCTTCAAAAACGAGGGAATAGCCGTTGAAAAACTTGCTAATTTAACAGGACTATTGAAAATTTAGCTCATTCAAACCAATCATTCGGTTTTTCTCCTCTTCTTCTTCTTCTTCCTTTTTATTTTTATTTTTAATTAGTTACAGAATTTTTGAAGTCGATTCAAGAATGACCGGTTCGGTTCTTATATTGAAAATCTCATCCACACTATCTAATATTATTTTCTCTCGTTTAAAGGGTATTGGTATTTTCAAAACATAAAATATTATTATCAAAATAATTAAAATTTATTTTTAAAAATAAAATATTATTATAATATTAACAAATTTTATTATGATAATAAAACTACCTAATTTTTTATTATAATTTTATTAAATAAACATTCAAAATATTAAAGTATTGGTTTTTGTCTCATAATTATTTTTTTAATTAGTTGATAGACTCATTCATATGATTTGAAGACCGGATAGAAACACATATAAATTACTAGTATTTATTTAACCACATTAGTGTTTATATTAAACACCTTTTTATACACCTAATTTATACTTAAATTAACTTAAAATTAAATAATAAATTATTATTTTAATTTATGAGCTATTTTGAGTATATAATTATAATACATGGTATTTGTTAATCTATTATTTGAAGAAAGAAACAAGTTCTTTTTAATCAATATTTTAAACATTAAGTACAACAACTATTTAGCTATTAAAAGTAAAAATAAAGTTTTATGATGAAAAAAAAACACTCGTAAAAGTTAACCTAGGCAACCTAATTCAAATTAATTTAAAGGTTCTGTTTGACTTGGTTATTAATTTTTAAAATAGACTTAGATAATTATATTTTAATTTTAATTTTGAATATTATAATATTTACAAATCTATAAATTATGCATGTCAATTGGGCTTGAAGGACTTGTATGAACATAATTTTGAATATCATAATATTTACAAATCTATAAATTATGCATCAATTGGGCTTGAAGGACTTGTATGAACATATCATGTGTACTAATATATATATATATAATTACACTATTTAAATAACTATAATTAAGAATTAAATCTCACATTTTTTAAATGATAAAGTGAATTACATATCTTGAATCATAAAGTCTTTACTAGTAAGCTACATCATTATTCATTATTCATTAGTTATTGTTATTTCCTAAAATTTACTCTTTATCTTTATTTTTATTTTTTTAATCTTTACACGTGTAGTCAATTTCGTCTATTAAATTTCAAATTAATTGTACTTTAAATTTTAAAATTGATGATAAGACATTATTTTTAGAAAAAAATATCCATAACATTATTTACTTATTATAAAAATAACATTTTAATTCTATATTTATTTTTTATAATAATTTAATCTTATTGTTATAAAAAAATGACTGCATAAGAACAAATATAATTTTTTAATTATGTTAGATAGAAACTGTTATAATTTAAATAAATTATAATTGAAAAAAAATAAAACAAAAATAAATAAAAACATAAAAGTTATTAGTCCTTATGTAGTCACGTTTTTATAATAATAAAACTAAAAAGTTATAAAAAACAAATGTATAACTTAAATATTATTTTTAGAATAAATATAAAATCTTTACGATCACTTTTTAATTTAATTAACATTTTTTTTATCTAAAAATTAACATGTTGTTAGAAATGAAGGATAAATTACATATTCATTGTAGATAATGAAGGGAAGAAGTATCTTTTAGAATTGAACGAGCTTATAATGCTTATAGACTACAATTTTTTATTATTTTTTATTTTTTAGGTTTATCTTATGGACACATTACATGATATCAAAAATTCTCACCCTCTCGATGAGTTTACATTAGGTAATTTTGTTTTCCTTTCTTTCTCTTCCCAATTACATTCTTTTTATATTTTCTAGTGTCCATAAGGAGTTTGGAATGCTAGATGTATCCATATTAGTGTATTGGTATTTTTTATAAAACATGTTATTAAAATATTTTATTATAGTATTCAAATTCAAGTATTAATATCCTTTTAATCATTTCGAACAATGTTTTCTATTTTTTATTATTATCAAAGGGCACTACATGAGTTATACGCGGCAAATTTTAAAAAGATATTGTGATTTTAAGGAAAAAATCCAAATTGATTGTGCTCTGTCAACTATCTCTTAAAAATTTTCTAACAAGAAAGCAACGTAAAATCTAAATTATTATCAAATGATACTTTTAACCGAGTAAAATTATTTTATCTATTGCGAACATGAGAAGATGGATCAAGTTCAAGTTTCTGATTGTGATCAAATATCTGAGATTGAATCCAAAATTTGTGAAATATTTAGTAATTATCAACTCTAATATTGGTAGAAGATGCAATATTTTGAACAATATAACCAAATATAGAAACAATGATCCTAAACCTAATAAGGTCAAGAACCCTAATGGTACCTAATTTTACCCTTATTTTTAAAGGATTTTAATTTAATACTTTTGTTCGTCAGGAATTCCAATATTGTAAATTTTGAGCAATAAAATCAATTGAATTGGAAACTTTAACAATAACTTTGCATGTAATTCACAATTAAAGAGATTTTTTTTCAACTTAATAGATTGATAGCAATGACTCAATGATGATTGTAATTTTATTAATAAAATAATATTATTTTACAAGAAAATTTAACAAAGAAAAGAAAAAATCTATAACCAAAAAATTAATAAAGAGAAAAAAAATTTAACAATCAAACTCATTAAAAAATTGCAAAAAGTTAGGGTAAGTGAGTGATTAGTCTTTTAATTGAAAAGGGGTTAGGGGTTTGGGTTCTCATTTGGTTTGAAGAACATAAATATTAAAGAGGAATCTTAGAAAAAGCTATCGATTAAGACTTAAGTGACATAAAAAAATGGATAGGGATGACTTGAATGAGTTTTCTCTATGAGACAAAGATGGAAAAGTGGTTACATATGGTAATTCCTTTCTCTATGCTTTAATGAATGTTTTGAATTTTTGTTGCGAAATGAGTGGCCAAAGAGCAATGTTTGGATTCTTTCGTTGTTTTCTATATATGGTGTGTGTTTTTGTGAGTTTAAAATATAAAGTTTTGGATTGGAGTGCTCACAAAAAGGAAAAAGGGTGGGATTTTTCCAAGTTTTATGATATTTGTGTGTACTCTATTTGCTATGTGACTTTTCTACATTTGTTGTTTGCTAGTGTTGTTGAAATTATTTATAATTTTGTCACTTAGTAGGTTAGCAATAAATAGAGTTTAAACATATAAAATAAGTCTAACATAACTAGCTTAAAGATGAAGGGATTCCATTTTTTTATTGTTGTACAAATATATTGAGTGACTATTCATAATAAAGGTTCATACGGGTGGGAATTTTGTGATATAAAATGAAAGTTGACATTACATAGGGATACTGTTGATTATTGGGATAATTTTAACAGTGAAACGATGTCAATGTGAAAAATTAAAATGTTGTGTTTGGAATTTGATTTAGACTATAAGAAAGCAAGATTTCTTTTAAAGAACTCCTTATGTGAACAATGATATAGGGTTGTATGAGGTTATCAATAAAGCTAGTTGCAAAAAAAAGTAGATGAAATTTATCCTTGTAGTAGTAAAAGATAATGGAAAGGTATATTATTTTTGAAGATGAAATAGATAAAAAAGATCTAATGAGGTGGATATTGATTATGGAGATTTGCATGATGCCGATGTTCAAATGGATTGTGAGTATGAAAGAGTTGTTAAAGAAAGATTGGATATTATTTCAACGAAAGTAATGTTGATGAAGGTAATGAAGAAGTTGCATTGATTATGAAGTAAAATGCAATAAGATTTGATTTATACATGATTTGAAGGTTGACACAATTGAGTTTGGTATGGTATTTTCTAACATGAAATTTATTAGGAAGGCTTGTACTTATTATTAAATTAGGCATGGTAGGAAATTATTAAAGAGAAAGAATTTGGTAGGCAAGTTTAAGGTTATTTGTGATTCTTCAAACTGTAAATGGACAATGGGAGCTACAAGACAATATGACATGATTATATTTATAGTGACAAGATGTCATAAAGAGGATATGCATACATGTGTAAGGATTTATAACATGAATTTTTTTTGTAAATAGTCAATAAGTTGAGGATTTTTTACAATATTCAAAGAGAACCTAGAAATGAAGTGGAAAATTGTTCAACAAAAAGTAAGAGAAAAATATCATATTGATATTACATAAAACCAATTGAAAAAGGCTAAATTGAAGGCAAAAAGGATGATTCATAGATCATAGGAGGACCAATATGGTATACTGCATGATTATGTAAATGAATTGAAGAGAACAAATCCAAATACAATAGCAAAAGTATTGACATTCAAAGGAGATGATGGTTGAAAGGTATTTACACACAATGTTTTACTTAAATTTTATTATTTTTTAGAAATATTACTCTATATGACTTATGTCTAAATGTTTTAATTTTGTTTTCTTAGATTTCAAAGAATTTACATTTGTTTTGATGCAATTAAAGATAGATTTTAAAAAGATGTAGGAGATTTATAAGGTTAAATGGAAGTTTTCTTAGAAGTCCACACAAAAGCATACTTCTTTATGTTATTGGTACAGATGCCAATAATGACATCTATCTAATAGCATATGTTATAGTTGAAGGTAAGAGTAAGGATAAATAGCTTTGATTTACAAAAAACCTGAAAAATGACTTAAAAATTCAAGATGGAAGAGAATATACAATAATTTTTTATAAGCATCCAAGAATTATTAAATTCCAGAAAGTGTCTATTCCTCTAACAGAGCACAGATATTGTTATTGACATATTCTAGAGATTTTACAAAAGCTAGAAGAAGTCCAAAAATTCCTCTTATTGAACACTTTAGTAGGGTGACAAGGGCTACAACTGAGGTGCAATTTGATAAAACAATGCATGAATGATTTAAGGACTACTAGTGTGGATTCTTATGACTGGTTAGTTAAGAAATATAAATATAAATGTTGTAAAGCTTTTTTAAAGTTTGTGCTACTTCACTTGTTTTTTTGCTCTACATTTCATGGTTATCTTGCATGCATTTAATGACTCTTGCTTTGTTTCTTTTTTTTTTTATTTTGTAGGGTTCATAGTTTAATAGAAATACAAACCAATAACAATTGTGAGTCTTTTAATAGGCAGATTGTAAGTGTTAGGTGTGTGCCAATTTTTACTATGTTAGAGAATATTAGAAAACTAATAAGATATTAGTGGACATTTAGAAGAGATTCAATTAAAAAAATGAAAACATGAAATTGGGAAAACATATATAATATTTTCCTTGTTGAAAAAAATTATACAAAAGATTACATTTCAGAGCATAATAGAGGTAGATTATTTGAAGTTCATTTTGAGTTAAAATTCAAAGTTATAAGGTTGATAAAAGGATCAAAAAAAGAGTTACTAGGATTTTAACTAATCATAAGACAGTTATTAGTTCAAATAAGTCTTCAAGAACTATATGATGGAGATACTCTTATAGAGCTAAAAATGTTGAGGAACATATTTATTTTGAGCTGAAATTACTAGGATTCTTTGATTATTTTGAACAATATTATTCATTTTAAATTATAACTTATTAAACTTGTAAACTAATGTAGGTTAAACTGCTTGTGAGCTTATTATGTAAGTTACATTTTACGCAATTTTATCTTATAAATTATTATGCAAAAACTGTGATGCATAAAAAAATTATAATTATGTAATTATTATACATAAACTTTGATGCATGAACAATTTATGTAATTGTACAGTTTTTTATTTTAAAAACATATTATTATACAATTTTGTGATACATAAACATGTTATAATTATGAAATTATTATGCATAAATTGTAATGCATAAATAATTTATGTAATTATGCAATTTTATATTTTAAAATCAAGTTAATTATTATATAGTTTTGTGTTGTATAAACATATTATAATTATGGAATTATTATGTAGAAACTGTATTGCATAAACAATTTATGTAATTATATATTTTTGTGCAATAAAAAATAGTTTAAACAAATGCAGTTTTGTGTTACATAAACTAATAATTTAGAATCTTTTCTGCAAATGGAATTATTATGTATTTTTGTGCTATATAAACATGTCTCACTTAAATTATAGTAGCAGCTTTGTACTATATGCATAAACAAGTTAATAACAGAGTTATTATGTTATCTCTTTTGTGATAAATTATTAAAGTAACACTCAAGTGTATACTCTATTTGATGTCAAATTGTAATTTAAGGAAGTTTGTTAGCTGAGACAATTATGAAAACAATTTACAAATGACTATTATAAGTCATTAAAGAAATCACCAATAACTTAATTCATTAAAGTCAAAACATGTTATAATAAAAATTGAAGAATAAATGTAATTTACAAGATGTTAGATAATTTCTCAATTTTTCGTGATGCATTTTCAACAAAGCACAAAATACATTGGCAAAAACCTATTCCATTTTTTAGTCTTTTACACTCTTGATTTTGTCTCATTATCTTCTTGACATGTCTTAATATCTCTTCATCATGTCCCATTAACTCTTCATTATGTCTCCTAACTCTTTTCAACAAACTATTAATAACCACGACATATCTGTCAGGTGTTGCATGATCATACCATCTAAAGAAATCATACCTATGTCCCGTCTATAAAACAAAGCATATCAGGAGTTAAAAATAGAGCACATAAAATTGAAACATTTATGCAAATAAAACAATAAACTCATCTCTGCACATACATAGAAACTTCTAACAAGAATTTTTGAAGTCCATGACTAAGTCATTTTTGCAGGTTGGTCACAAAAGCAATATGACACATCTTTTTCACCCCCCTAAGTTAAAGTTGAATTCTTCCATAACCGATCCAAACAAAACATAAAACAACACACAGAAGAGAGGAGGAAAAGATATAAATGAACTGATACCTAGAGAAAAAAAAATGCTAACTTTTCTCTCCTCTGTCGGTTATATAGTGCACACAGAGAAAGCAAAAATAATCACTTTCATATTACCACAATGTTAATTTGACAAAAATGTCCTTTATTTGAATATAGTGTGTAAAACTAGTGTTAAACTCTTCAATTTAATTGATTTTACTATTTAAATTTATAATATTAGAATATTTTGTTGAACAAGATTATTAAATTGAAACGCTTTAAAAATTTACTATATTAAAACATTTTGATAAACATGAATTTTAAATTGAAATCCTTTGAAAAAAAGAGTAAAATTAAATAATAATTACTTAACCATTATGGTATCGAACTGAGCCTAAATGTAATTACAATATTGATTTTTTTCTTAAATTATCACAATATCCTTGTAAAATTTTCTATATATATGATCCATGTGGCATAACTTTCATAAAAAAAATGTTCAAAATACCAAAACTCGTACAGGAGCATGGCACACAATAGTGTACTTGGTCGTCCTTTTTTTTAACCTTACTGCTACACAAATCCGACAATGATTCTTGACCTCTCTGGGTATTTACAATTATTCAGATTATGTTTTAAACGCAGCCTATAATGTTGTTTATGTATTCAATAGGGGAAAAAGCACCTACTGGAACTTAGTAGGTACCATAATATTTTTTTTTTCTACATTAATAAAAAGTTTAATAGCATAACATAAGTCCTCTTCGTACATAAAATTTCATTCTTAATTCTCTAAATAAAAAAAAATACTCATTTTATTATATCGTAACTAAAGATATATTTTATAGTGTCCTAAGAAAATGAATAAATATTTTAATGAAGGGTAATTTATGCACCCAAAGCAATCTTAGTGGATTGGCAAGACTAGTACAGTGCTACAACTTCAACACGACTGGTTGAGATTGGTTTATAGAAGTTTGCAGCATGGGTCACTATTACATGAACTAATGATGTCCTAATCGTGCATTGCGAGTCGTGCTGCATAGCATCGTTCAATCTTATTTGCCACCTGCATTAAAAAATGGCAGTTCTGCCCCTCTAAAAAACTTGGTAAAACACTTGGATTATGTTGAACAATATTAACTCGGATTTGAGATACGAGAAAAAATGCCACGATATAGATATCATGCAGAATAAAATTTATAACCATTGCATCACGATTATAGTACGCAGATTGATCCTATTCTATTCTGCCAAGGTACAAACATATATTTCAGGCGCATTCTTGATTTCGGTCCCTCTATAACTTTCTGTATCGGATCCTCAACAGTACGGCCATCTGATTATGATCAACTATTCCAGGAAGAGAAAAAAAGAAAAGAAAAGAAAGATTAAAACTAAAGTAACATAGCAATACCAAAGCGCTCTACTTGAATCACTGTAATGTACAAAGCACTCTTCTCTTAGGATGTTCAATGGATATGCCTTCTGATTTAAGAAAACTCCAGCATAAAAAAACACTGAATTATATTAGACTCTGGAGATTGTCCATCAACAGAAAAAACCCTATAAGCCACACTTGGAGAATTGGAGTTACTGTAGCTTTTATTTGAGATGAAAAGATCCACTTCTACCTTCAATGCAATGAAGACTATAAAAGATTGATTTCTTAAGCATCATTATGCCCCTCATCTTGTGGATCAATGGGTATTTCATGTCGGTGCTTATTGTACTTCTCCCGTAATTGCTTGATTGGGATATAATCGCCAGCTGCATCCATCCCATAGAATAAAAAGGAAAGATAAGGATGATCTAAACGACCCTGCAGAAAAACAAAAAACAATATACATAAGATTGACCCATAAAATATTCTTGATATTCTTTGAGAATAACTCTGTTGATCCAGAGAGCTAGGAAAGTGGGGTAATTCTATTCACCTTGTCTGGCTTCTCGGGGGCTAACAGATTTTCCTCTGCAACTGCAAAGCACAATTTCACATGTTTCATGGCATTATGCAACCAACAAAAACTCAGAGATAAAGAGAGGAAAAGAGAAAGGATCCAACAGAATAAAATACATAATCCACACGTTCATAACTAATCTTTAAGACTTCATAAACATTGTTTCATTGCTATTAATATGCAAAAAGGAACTTATCAACATGGGAGAAGGAACTAAGCCTGTCAAGGAATAGAGAAAAGAGTTCAATATTACCATATGCCACCAGAAGATTTGGATCTCCATGTACATCAACCAAAACCTGGAAGTGAAAAACAAAAGACAAAAATTGGAAAGAAATATAAGAACCATCTGTGGAAAATTTTATCTTTTTCTTTCTTGATTGATATAATAGAGCCAGTATTCCTTCAGCTGGCAGAATACTCTTGGCAACTAAATTTTGTAATCAAAGTTGCAGATTGCACAATGTCTACGAGAGAAAGGGTGAACTTTTGGGGTCTGGTAATCGGACAAGGTATCTTAGATTGTAATGTTCAGGCCTCTGTGGAACCTCTAATAGACAAAGCAGCAAGTATCCACGTCTTTTATTTAATTACCTGATAAAAAGGTTGACTGGAACCCCGAGACAATTTTTCCACCTGTGCAGTTTCCATCCATGAACTTGATTCACAGCACACTGGATCCATTCCACAAACCACAGCTCGATAGCCTGAAAACATTACATGAGCTCTCACTCTCTGAGAACAAAATAAAATATAATTGACTTATATACCCCAAAAACTAAAATAAACATAACGTTTTCCACATATGCCCATTAAACGCACAGCCAAGGGCACCATATTCGCCATCGCAATCAGGCCCGAATACGGATCAATCGGAAAGGTAGAAAGGCATATTAAAGCAGCCATCGCCAAGATCGCCACGAGTATACCTGTTTTATTCCCTCGGGGATTGCTGCCTTTTTCATCATCGGTGATGTCGGAAACCCAGTGCAACGCCTTTAAAATATCTTCATGGTCTTGCTTGTGATAACCTATTTGGGCTCGCAGGCGGTTGCTCACGTGAAAGGTATCAAACCAGGAATATATGATAGTGCTGGAAGTCTTCAACTTCTCGTACTGAAAATGGAAATCGGCATGCTGAGCAACGAGGATTTTCTTTTTTTTTGAAGCGTGCATAGTTGAACAGGTCCTGGATATGTTTCCTATTCTGCATCAACATTTGCCACAGAATGTAAACTGTCGCCTTCCATGCAACTTCTTTAGTACTATGGAAGGTTGTTCCTTTATGAGAGGGCATAGCAATGGCTAGTATGCCAAAAAGAACAGCTGGCAGTCCTCCCAGAAAAACCTCGCAAGCCAAGAAGCGTGCAAGCCTTTGGTCCGCCCATGAATAGTCAAAGATCGCCAGCACCATCAGCTGCGTCTGTAAAGTGATCGGGCCGGAACGCAAAACAGCGACTGCAGCGCCGAGAAATCCCGACACGATATCGAGAACGATAACCGCGGCCTCCATGAGGGCCAACCACAGCCAGAATAATGCTTTCTCATGACAGGACACCTGTGAATTCAGTCGCCATCTTTTTTCTTGTCTTTGGATGGAGGTGATGTTTTGTTGCAGGGATTTCTTTGCCCATGGGGGCAGCTCAGGCATTCCGAGTATATATTGATAGGCTTCATTTCTTTCCCTCCGTGCTCGTACGGCATACGCGTTTCGCGTACGTAGCTGCATGTGGACCAGTGCTTCTGTCAAGCTGCGCTTCGAGTTAACATAAGGGGGAAGGGATTTGTCCGACATACCGTCTTCGGATGCAGGCGCCGGGATTTGTCCGGCACTGCCTTTGGGGAAGATGCATCTGCTTGCATATGGGGATCTTCCGCGAAGGATAATGCAGATATCTCCTGCAGTTGATGTAATGCCTCGAGCTCATCTTCTTGTGTGAGCGTTGCTGAAATTCCTTTAATGCAATCTGCCTCTTGTCCAACATCGGTTTCTTCGGTGACGTATGAATAAGGCCCACCAAGAATGTTTGAAGCGATAATTCTTTTGAAATGCAGGTTATGAAACCAGCTCCTCTCGAGCTTCTCATCAACCGCCAGGTTAGCAGAACTCAAGTTTTCCATCGACGGATTGGAGGAAGCTGCTGGTTTTGGAGGAGGTTATGACTTTTGAGGTTGCAAAGGGATGCTTATGAATGATTTTGAGCACATTCGAGGGCTAGTTAAATAAGGGGCAGCCTTGGTCTCCATGTTGTTTGTCAGGCAGGCCTAGCCGGGATATGTGTCGCTTTATTCCTACAGAAAGCGAATTTTTCACATTGGAACCCAGCTTGCCCCATACTTTTAATATCACCACTCATCAATGATCCCATTGCGATGTTCCCGCATAGGGTTCCGCAGCACGTGCCCACGATTACGTTTGTCCAGGAAGCTATACGACGACCGCGTCCGTCGAGTGGTTCGTCGCTATCCAGCTGAGTAGTCGGTTCGTTGAGGAGCAATCATGCAAAGTGCGGACACGAAATAATTCTGATCGAACGTGCCGGTTCTTTCGTCGATCGGCTGATCTCTCTAGCCAGTACGACATTGTAGCTATTGGGCCGGCGTCATTTTGCGATTAACTTAACTGCGCGGCTATCTCTGATTCTCCTGCATGCTGTCTTGATGTGCTGTGCGACTATGAAATTTTTCTTCAGGAGAGTGAAGTCCATGATGGCATAGGGCGTTATCCGAAATGTGCACCGCCACCCAGTGTTGCCATTGTGGGAGGGGGGTTGTCTGGCTTTGTCGCTGCGACAGAATTACTGCACAGTGGGATTACAGACATCACCTTTTTCGATTCTTGTGACGAGATGAGGAATATTGGAGTGCTGCCGATGCCGTATGGTGAGGTGCTGCACCTTCTGACTTCGTTCGGGGTCATGCCCTGCTCTGCCAAGTTCAAGAACCCTATGTGGGAACATCGCAATGGGATCATTGATGAGTGGTGATATTAAAAGTATGTGGCAATGTGAAAAATTCGCTTTCTGTAGGAATAAAGCGACACATCTCCCGACTAGGCCTGCCTGACAAACAACATGGAGACCAAGGCTGCCCCTTATTTAACTAGCCCTCGAATGTGCTCAAAATCATTCATAAGCATCCCTTCGCAACCTCAAAAGTCATAACCTCCTCCAAAACCAGCAGCTTCCTCCAATCCGTCGATGGAGAACTTGAGTTCTGCTAACCTGGCGGTTGATGAGAAGCTCGAGAGGAGCTGGTTTCATAACCTGCATTTCAAAAGAATTATCGCTTCAAACATTCTTGGTGGGCCTTATTCATACGTCACCGAAGAAACCGATGTTGGACAAGAGGCAGATTGCATTAAAGGAATTTCAGCAACGCTCACACAAGAAGATGAGCACGAGGCATTACATCAACTGCAGGAGATATCTGCATTATCCTTCGCGAAAGATCCTCATATGCAAGCAGATGCATCTTCCCCAAAGGCAGTGTCGGACAAATCCCGACGCCTGCATCCGAAGATGGTATGTCGGACAAATCCCTTCCCCCTTATGTTAACTCGAAGCGCAGCTTGACAGAAGCACTGGTCCACATGCAGCTACGTACGCGAAACGCGTATGCCGCACGAGCACGGAGGGAAAGAAATGAAGCCTATCAATATATACTCGGAATGCCTGAGCTGCCCTCATGGGCAAAGAAATCCCTGCAACAAAACATCACCTTCATCCAAAGACAAGAAAAAAGATGGCGACTGAATTCACAGGTGTCCTGTCATGAGAAAGCATTATTCTGGCTGTGGTTGGCCCTCATGCAGGCCGCGGTTATCATTCTCGATATCGTGTCAGGATTTCTCGACGCTGCAGTCGCAGTTTTGCGTTCCGGCCCGATCACTTTACAGACGCAGTTGATGGTGCTAGCGATCTTTGACTATCCATGGGCGGACCAAAGGCTTGCACGCTTCTTGGCTTGCGAGGTTTTTCTGGGAGGACTGCCAGCTGTTCTTTTTGGCATACTAGCCATTGCTATGCCCTCCCATAAAGGAACAGCCTTCCATAGTACTAAAGAAATTGCATGGAAGGCGACAGTTTGCATTCTGTGGCAAATGTTGATGCAGAATAGGAAACATATCCAGGACCTGTTCAACTATGCACGCTTCAAAAAAAAGAAAATCTCCGTTGCTCAACATGCCGATTTCCATTTACAGTACGAGAAGTTGAAGACTTCCAATACTATCATATATTCCTGGTTTGATACCTTTCACGTGAGCAACCGCCTGCGAGCCCAAATAAGTTATCACAAGCAAGACCATGAAGATATTTTAAAGGCGTTGCGGTGGGTTTCCGACATCACCGATGATGAAAAAGGCAGCAATCCCCGAGGGAATAAAACAGGTATACTCGTGGCGATCTTGGCGATGGCTGCTTTAATATGCCTTTCTACCTTTCCGATTGATCCGTATTCGGGCCTGATTGCGATGGCGAATATGGTGCCCTTGGCTGTGCGAGCTACTGTTGACGTCCTGGACAAATCGCAAAGTTCTCACGATCTATTGCGTCTTTTTACCGCAACTGTCGGCATAAGCTTCCCCAGCACATTATTCATGGTAGCCAATATGGCTTACTGGCTTCTGAAAAGCAAAGCTCTGTTTGTGAACCTCTCGAGCATTCGAATTTGGCTTTAGCTTCGTTCTAATCTTTTTTTTTAGCCTCTTTCCGAAGTTATGGGGCAAGATGTTCATGTACTTCGGTTCGCGATGCCTCGATGGCGATTTAGCACATTAACAACAGCTTAACCTTTGCTCGCCCCACCCACTGATAAAGCGAAGCACTTTTAGCAGACAAGGGGAATATCTGGACAGGACGTGTACTAATTGCATTGAGTTGTATTTATCCTCTAAGCATATATATTAAAACTAAATTACTCTTTTTTAGCACCTCTGCCTTTAAGATGTTTTCGCGCTTTATATCTTGAGATTTCGCTACTTTTTTGATAAAATATGAGAATATATATTAAATGTAATCTTTTCGACTTTAACAAATCATACATTGTGGCTGAGTGTATTAAACAACTACAGAGTAATATCTTGCACAAACATAAAGACCATTGATCTCTTATAAGAAATAGACAAACAACACAGTCAGCAGTCGAGCTCAAGCGCATCAAATCCGAACACAGACGTCAACTGCGCCATCTGACTATCATCCTTTGGGCCATCCTCGAGGAATTCGGCGTAGCATTCGAGCATTTGAGCAACGGCACTCAGGATCAAGACACCAATTTTATTGAACTCTTCAGCCTGATGTGGCTCCCGAAAGCGGATATATTGGCTGCAGAAACTGGCGCGGGTTGAATCGCGAGGCGTAACCATCGTCGGCGCGTCGAAAAGTCCAAGAACATATTCCTTGACAATCTGAGGCTCTACGAGTTCGAACTGGCTAGTATTCGTCGGAGAGAAGGCAGTGACCGGAAGTCCATGCTCTTTGGCGCTGTAGGCACAAGTGGCATGGTCGCGGAAAAGGACAAAATCATCACTTAACGAAAGGGAGCAGAGATCCGAGCGTTTGAAAAAGGTAGCAAGTGCGGCGGCGGAAAGATTAAGGCAAGAGGACGGACCGGTGTGAAGACCGAAGCTAGTGCCATGGCCCCTGCTATAAACCTGTTCCCCAAGGCGATGAAGTACTTCCAGTGCGCGATGCGCCTGGACGTCGACCTCCAAGCAGAGAACCTTTTTGCATTGATAAATAATTGTACCGGGTTTGTTAGCAGCAATGTCGTAAACCGTGCTGCTGAGTAGTCCTTTGTTGCGCTCGACAGGGCCGAGATGCGTAAAGTCGGTGACTGCAAGTTTGCTGTTGTCAGGGAACGGGGCAAAGAGAAGCTCGAATTTGGAGCTGGGCGAGCGGATGGCCGGTCTCTCAATCCCATGCTCCTTCCAATGGTCCTCCAATTGCTTTGCGGTCACTGTTCCATTGCCTTTCATGAAATTATAGCTCTCGATCATGCGGCAGCCGGATGTGGCCCCCTCTCCCGCAAACTGCAGGGTGAAATGGACAGAGACAGGGGTGTTGCCGGAACTCATTCTTGGCTGAACAAAGACATAAACCGTTGCACCCTCGTTGATGTCCTTTGCGACTTCATTCTTGATCCTTTTACGGTCGGCGTGGTTGATTCCTTCCGAAGTGGCCATCACTGCATTGGCAATGTCCGGATGGCAGATGACGCACTGGTAACCTATCCCAAGATCTCGAAGAGGAGTTTCAGTCGCGGCGACAGCGATACGATGGTTGAAACTTTGCATACGCGCGATGATCTCACCCAAGTCGGCGACCTTTTTGGGGTCCATACCGGCGACGACATTGCAGACACCACCAAGGCCATTGTTGGCGGCAATGTTTATCACCTCGACTGGATCAGATAGGTCGCTGAGGCAGATAAGCTCACCCTTCCAGTCAACCTTTGGGAAGGCAACTTCTGCAGCGCATGTGGCGTCACGTGCAGGCATGATGGCCACGAGCTAGGCGACAAAAGTGGACAGTGAAATGAGATGCCTGCAAATGTAATTGAGGAGGTCAACGAGGACAAAAACTGTTCCGATTTATAGGCACGCCAGAGGGGGACCATTTGTTAGCGTGTCAGCTATAGGAACCTTACCCAGATTATACCGTTCCTTGTGACGGGCATATTTGGGGTGGTCAAAACCAGCATTACTCAGCACATCACCTGCCTTACCGATTTTGAAGGGCTCTGTAGTCTGCCATTCTCTCGGACCCTTCCCATTATGTCGCTCTATCAGCTAATTCCCGACATCACTGGGCGGATGGCATACATGGCGGATCCCTCCTCACGAGCTTTGGTCGCCTTCGACGACGACGGCACCACCTTCAAGCAAGACTGAAGTCACCCGGTTTGGGAGATCAACCCAGCCAGCAATATTATCAGCAATCTGACCGCGATCGCTTGCAAGGGGCATTACCAGTTGCTCACATCCGCACGCCAGTGCGAAGAAATCGCTAATTCACCCTTTAGCGCCATTCCAAACATTGGTTTTCAAGGCAACGACAGAACGATCACAATCTTCAAAGGTCAACGCTTTGAACCCATTCATGCGCCCAACTGGCGGCCCATCCACGCGGTTATGGAAAGCAAATTTGGTGGCACCTCTGGAATCCGCAACATTCCAATGGAGCATTTCTATGGCTGTCAAATGTGGGATAGTCACCAATGTTACAAAAAAGCCGGAGCCATACTCTCATCCGCTATCTCGCTCATCGATGACCAGTCTAGCCGCGAGTTCAAGGTGGTTGCCTCGTCCGAGGGTCATTATTTGGTGCCCATCCAAACGCCTGGCAAGCGCGAGGGCTATTCCACCTTTGTCGGCCGCCTCCCCAATAAAATTGGCCTGCACATAGCGTGCGGAAACGGTAGAAACGATAGGGATATGCTGACTGCCGTCGGCAATCTGGAAAACGGCATTGCATTCTGGGTTGGCACAGCGAAGACGAAGCCCCCCGGGGCAAACGTCTTTGCCGTACCGCACGAGGATGCTCTCTCTGCGGTTCTCGGCGAGCTGCTTCCCCATCGCCGCATTGTAGAAAAGCAACATTCATATAAAGTATGAGCAAAGAAACCATCCGAGGTTAAATCTGGAAATTCTTCCCCCTGTTTTTTATTTTGCATTCGATTGCATTTTCGATGCTATATTTGTTTTTATTTGCAAACTATGAGTAATATATCTCTCTAATTATGTGCATATTCCTGTAACAAACAGGTCCTTTGCCAGCGCAAACCGTTTCCTTTGAAGGGTACGGGCTGGCCTGAGTGGAAACTCCTGTGGGATCTCCCGGTGGGCGTTGCTTTGGATGGGGTCCTCGCCCGCCACTCGGCGCCACATCTTCTTGCACGTATCGAGGAGCAACTGCCCCTTCAAGTTATAGAGCATCGGGGAATGTTTAATTTGGGCAAAGGAGTCCAGGAGTGTACTGAGACTTCACTTCTGGCCGCAGTGGGTAAATTCAGCCAACGCAATCTCGTTGAACTTGATGCGGCACTCACCTCTGATGACGTCCCTATTGCTTCCCATGACTTCAACTTGTGGAGGGTGACCTCCCAGATTGATAAATTAGTTCGAGAGATGCACTCACAGGATGTCCTGGATGCCCCGGTAATTATCCGAGAAGTCTTAAACGCAAAGATATCAAACTGCCACAGCGTGACGAATGACAGAGTTATGTCTGTAGAGCAACTGATGGATAAGGCTTTTAGTCAAAATAGCAGCGCAACAATTTTTTTAGATTGTCGCGAATTTGAAGCACACATCATCGTAGCATGGTTGAGCCATCATCCGAGATATTACCAGAAGGTAATTCTCGTCTTCTACACGTTTAGATACTATGACGGCGACCATTTCGTCAGAATGATTGAGCAAGCAAATCCGGCACCTGGTTGGAGAAAGGTAGTGGCAGTGATGCCGATGATTTTTCCAAATGAACTCGCCAGGTTGGCAAATGAGCTCAACCTTAATCAGGACAGAGAGGAGGATCTCTTTATTGCGGGCAAAATTTGGCTCGACTCGATACTCGAACAGTCGATTAGAGTGGTGGCAGTTCAAATTTTGATGGCCAGGATCACTTATGACCAACTCGGTGACACCGCTGATCCGCAAGTCGTGAGGGCATTCATGGCAGATCATGCGGCTGTTCGGCTTGCTTGTTATATAAAGGAGGATCCTGCAGTGCGCGAACGGCACCCACATCTAAAATTGGCAACTCTGACGAGATGCTACGACTTCTCGGCAGAATTGAAAAATGGAGAAAGGGCGGAATTTGGGAATAGCTTTTTAGAGGGGAGAGAGGAACGGAGGGAAACAGACGAACGGAGATACATCCGTAATGGATACGGCAAACCGGGCAACGCTGCTGCGCTTGCGGATTGGGTTACATCAGATAGATCTGAGGACGATATGGCGGTTTGGGAGTGGCGAAACATAGGCATCGAGCGGGAAGTTGATCCTCGCTGTCCCCATCTGGACGTACTTGAACGCAACTCCCGCACTATGGGATATTGATTGCGTTTCCGCTTCTAATGTCTGTTTTTGCCCATCCTATGTCATTTTTTCCAGAACTGGGCAGACATACGTTTCTTACTTGAATAGTATTCAACTATTAGATTATCTTATCAAAGATGGGATTGTGGTCTTATTTGTACTTTCATGTATCTTACATTCGAAACTATAATTTATCTTTCGAATTCCCTCGAATACGATCAATAAATTAACTTATATTTATTACCTGATTAATGGTAATAATAATACTTTCTCTTACGGAACGATATTTATTTAATTTTGCCCGCATAGATAGAACACACTTTCTAAGTAAATATTGGTGAGAGAATTAAAATCAAACATTTTCAGACGAAACCTCAAATAGTAATTGATACTAGTAATGTGCAGAAGGTCAAAAAGGACCGCCTCACCGACATTCTAAACAAAATAATTATTATACATTACAAACGTTTTGTCTCGTAATTTATATGAGTCATCGTTCGATGATCACATAGAAATCCCTCGTTGATTACAAATGTATATATCCACAAAATACCATTTGAAGGAGACTACTGAACGTTAAGCTCACAAGGAGTATCAACAATTCTGATATCAGTATGACAAGCACGCTCAATAATATCAACAGTGTACTTAGATTGAGAGAGAAGATAGCCTTTTGGAGAGAAGGCAACTTCAATACCCAGAAAATACCGTAAAGGGCCCAAATCCTTCATTTCAAACTGATGAGTTAATTCTGACTTTAATACTGCAATTCCATCAACATCATCACCAGTAATAATCATATCATCAACATATAGAGAAAACAAAATACGACCAATAGTGGTACACTTGATAAAAAGAGTTGAGTCATGATTACTAGAGGAAAATCCAAGAAAAATGATAACATTAGAAAACTTCTCAAACCAAGCTCGAGGTGCTTGCTTGAGACCATATAGAACTTTCTTAAGCTTGTAAACTTCACCGTGCTTATGAGAAACACCAAACGAGGGAATCATGTAAACTTCTTCATGCAAATCACCATTCAAGAAAGCATTCTTAACATCTATCTGAGATATATATTACTGACGAACAGATGCAACTGCAATAAGAGTACGAACAGTAGTCATTTTTACAACAGGAGCAAAAGTCTCCTCATAATCCATACCATACTGTTGAGAGAACCCCTTTGCTACCAATCTAGCTTTGTAGCGCTTAACAGACCCATCAGACTTAGTCTTGATTTATATACTCAACGAGAACCAATTGTACTTTTATCAAAAGGTAAAGGTACAAAATCCCAAGTACTAGTTTTTTGCAAAACAAAAAGTTCCTCAGTCATAGCATGCTGCCAAAGGGGGTCAAGAATTGCCTCTTTATAGGATAAGGGCTCAAAAAGATAATGGATAGATGCTAAAAAGGAAGAAAATGAATCGGAATAACAAGAGTAAACAAAATCTAGAAGGTGAGTAGACTTAGGAGTACGCTGAGGATAACGACAAGTAGAATCCACAATCTCATGAGGAGTTTGGGCAATTGCAGGAGGAGTGGGATTATCAAAAACTCCAGACTACAAGGTACCAGTATCTCCAAAACTAACAGTGCGAACCCTACGAGAATAATGAAGAGGAAAAGGGACTATAGGGGCAATAGATGAGTCAGAGTCTGTAGTGGAAGGGACATGTGGAAATAAACTATCTGTATGGTTAGAGAAAGGATCAATATGAATGATATCATACTTGGTCAAGTTGTGAGTAGTAGCAGGAATAGAAAAGAAAAGTATGTGCTCAAGAAACACAACATGAAGAGAACAATATAGTTTTCGTGACACTGGATCAAAACAACGATATCCTTTTTGCCCTTCACCATAACCAAGAAACACACAAATGGTAGAACGGGATGACAATTTAGTACGCTTTACATGAGGAAGAAGGACAAAGCAAGTAGAACCAAAGACTCTCAAAGAAGAATAATCAGGAGCATACCCATATAATTTTTCAAAAGGTGACAAACCTAAAGTATGAGACGAAGGGATCTTATTGATGAGGTTGACTACAGTAAGAACTGTTTCTCCCCAAAACTCACTAGGAATTGAAGATGACAACAAAAGAGAGCAAGCAGTTTCAACAATGTGCCCATGTTTTCTTTCAGTCACACCATTTTGCTCAGGAGTATCTGTACAAGAAGTTTGGCGAATAGTTCCATCTAAAGCAAGTAGATCACATAATTTATTGGAAGTATATTCACCACCTAAATCACATCTAAAACACTTAATAACTACAGAATGTTGAGTTTTTACAAGAGCTCAAAAGTTACTATAATAGCCAAATAAGTCAGAATGACGTTTCATAAGAAATCCAACAAAAACGAGTATGATCATCAATAAAAAAAAACATAATATCGAGACCCCCCTTTTGTAGCAATAGGAGAAGGTCCCCACACATCTGAGTGGACCAAATCAAATGGTGTAATAGAACAATAAGTACTTCGATGAAAAGGCAAAGTAGAAAATTTTGCAAGTTTACAACCACTATAATCAGAAATATCATGAGTTTGCGAATTTCCTAAGGCACCCGTAGAAGCTAAGAATCTTAAACGGGAAGATGATACATGACCAAGACGAGAATGCCATAAATAAAAACTAGAGGATGGAGACAGACGAAATGAAGACAAGTCAACAATAGGAGCTGTAAATATTGGTAATCTCAGCTCGTCCAAAACATATAATCCACCCCGCCTACGACCTGTCCCAAACAACTTCTGAGACTACAAATCTTGTACATAACAAGAGGTAGAAGAAAATAACACTGAATAACCAGAATCACACAACTGACTAACAGAAACAAGATTCAATGTATGCTTAGGAATGTGGTAAATATTAGAAAGTGACAAATGAGGTGTGTCAACAGAACCAACTACTAATGGCAGAGGAGTACCATCAACAGTCATGACAGATATAGAGGATGCAGGACATAAAGAAATAAAAGATTTCAAATCAGAAGACATATAATGTGAAACTCTAGAATCTAAAACTTATGTAGATAATGACATACCTGAAGAGCTAGAGGAGAAAGTGGACATAGCATGTGACAATGTAGAAAGAAACTTCTGAAACTTTTCAGAAAGAGCTGCAAATGCGGGATTTGAGGATGAGGTTCCGGGTCCAAAAGAATCAGATGGTGGTACAACTGCTGCAATGTTAACTTGTGGAGGACGACATGATCGTGGTTGAAAATGACTTCCAAACCGTGGAAGCCTGAAGTGATGCCTTTGTTGGTGTAGTTATGGTACTTTATTCAATAGCTTAGGGTATTGAGCCTTTCAATGTCCTTTTTGCTTACAAAAACTGCATTCATCAATCTCAACCCTTGAATGAGACTTGTTTTCATAATGAACAGGAAGTCTAGAAGGAACTACAAAAACTGATGAATTAGGCACCGAAAGAATTCTTTTTCTTATCTGAGACTTAAGACGTATCTCATCGGCCATGAGTTCACTAACTACCGAATCGACATATGAAAGCGGGCTACGATGCAGGATGGAGCCACGAAGACCCTCAAAATCATCACGAAGTGCCATCAAAAACTAAACCAGACGTTGCTCTTCTCTACGAGCAATATAAGTTGCACAAGCACGTAGTTCTTTCGATTCTGTAAGAGCAAACTGATCCTAAAGATCTATCATTGCAGAATAGAACTCTTGAATACTCATGTCTTTCTGTTCAAGAGCTCGAATATCATGTTCTAACTAATATTGTTTTGCAAAGTTAGACTGTGTATACAATCTTGCCAAATGTTGCCAAACCTCTTTTGCTATTTCATACTTTGCCAATTGAGTACCTATTGAGTGTTCAACAGAATTGTTTATCCAAGTGATAATTTTTGAATTATCAACTTCCTAATTATCTAACAGTTTTTCATACTCTGCTTTATCACTTGTAGGTTTACTCACAGTTCTAGAAACATAATCCCACATCTTTTTGTCTTTTAAAAAGTTCTTCATCACATAACTCAAATATTAATAATTTTTCCCTCTAATCTCACATTAATGGATTGTAACGAGTCATCTCTAATACTAGCCATTGCAAAAACAAACAGTGCCCAAAATTCCAAAAATTATAAATATACTCTTGAGTTTTCCAGAAATTTCAAATACATCCCAAAATTTTTTGATTGAAGCCACATAACAAAGTGAAGAAGTTGAATCAAAAGAGAATCTTGAACCCTCAAATTTTACCCTTGTTCTTGAAGAGATAAAAACTACCTTCTATAATCAAAGATCTGATACCATTTGAATTACGAAAATACAAAAAGAAATAGCAAAGAAATGCAAAGAAGAAGAACAAAGAAGAAGAGAAAAGGGATAGGTTCTCTTGTAAAAGAAGTGATGCGAAAACACAATATAGAAAATAGAGAAATAAAAGAAATAGCAAAGAAATGCAAAGAAGAAGAACAAAGAAGAAGAGAAAAGGGATAGGTTCTCTTGTAAAAGAAGTGATGCGAAAACACAATATAGAAAATAGAGAAATAAAAGAAATATAAACAAAAAGACTAAAAGACTAAAATACCCTTATAAAAAATATTCTAATAATTGCGTCTGAGTTGACTGAAGTTAAATGGAGGAAATTGGGTAACATACCAAAAACTTTATGTCTCACTTTTTGCCCTAGACGAAATGAATATTGAGCATTTTCATAAGCCAAAGCTTTTACAGATGCAGCAAGGGATTCTGCCTCCAGAATTGAAATTTCATCCCGCAGTTTTGCAGCCAAAGCATAATTCTCACTCTCAATAGCATTCTGCAGATCTGCTCTGCAACAACAAAAAGAAAAAGAACAGTGACATTACTCAATTCAAGTGGACCCTGTAAATCAGCTTGCAAATTAGAACATACAGGAGAATCTAATATATATATTTAAAAGAAAAAACACAAAGAGAATGCCCTTATGAGATGAGAGAACACCAAAAAGCTGGACTCACCTAAGACGTATAATACTTAAAGCCTTATCTTGGGCTTCATTCTTTGAAGATGATCCCCTTTTTGCTTCTTGCTGCCTCATGACCTCTTCTTCAACCTACAGAATATAACATTCACTATATATGCATTTACATCATTGAACTTTAACCTTATTCATTACCATATTGTGACCACTTATTCAAACTATAAAAGCATTCCAAAAGGTCGATGTATTAGAATCCTATTCAAAGGCAACCTTGAAAAAAGACACTTGTATAGCAAACTAAGGTATCCTATCAATATGGCTCATATTCCTCTGTCGGAGTTCAACATCATAGGAGGGCTGGGACATCCACAATTTTGTTTAGTCCAAAACATTCTGATATAGACTAGGCAAGTTGCAATTATATTGGAAAGATTAAAGGTTCTTTTGCAGTGTATGTTATTGAGCATTAGACCTATTAAATCTACTAGACCAAGAGTGAATTTAAAAATAAAATAAAATTAATACTTCCCAATTCATCTGCGGTTATGCTCATAAATTATGACTGAAATAAGAGATCTAACCTCAGTTAGCTTGTTTCTCAACTGTTGCGCAATATCATATTGTTCCAAGTTCAAAGCATACTGCCAAAACAAGTGAAGAACAAAAACATAAATCAAAAGGCGGTTAGATTACAAAAATTGAACTTTGCTATGTATAACAATTAATAAGAAGCGAAAAAATAAATCGAACCCAACCTGCACACGAGTGGCAAGGTCCAGCTGAAAGAAGAAGATTAAAATACCCTCATTAGCACTCTCACTTCGCTCAGAGCTAGCATCCAATCCTTGGTCACCCTTATTAAAAAGCCATCCAGCTTCAACCCTCATATTACGCCGTCTTAATATATTGAGGTGACCATTCAAGAACGAGCTTTGAACGCACTGATGCCAAATGAAATTTCTTTCAGTTCCAGAAATCATCTGGGTTTTCCTCACTATCTTGAAATGCTTCCTCCATAACCCACATACCCCGCTGCTATGGGAGGTTGATAGAGTGCTTAGTGATAGACTTTGAGCCATCGTTGCAATTAGGCAATAAAAACAAACCCCTAGCAAGAAAACAATGGACCGTCTCTAAAGATAGTACTATTACTATTTTTCCTTGTAGAATTTCTCGGAATTCAAACGAAATATAATTTAATTATAGATTAATACGAATAGGATGATTTGATTAATTCGTGAAAGAAAGTAAGGAGCAGAGAGGTCATCGGAGAGCTGCCGGAGAGGCAGAATGCGAAATTGACTTCGAGAGCTGATCCCACCGGGTTGGTTCTGAGACTCAATCCACAAGAATTGTTTGGTGGTGAGACTTGAAATTTTGTGTGGATGAAAGTGGCAATGGCTTCGATCGAGCCTTTGATATTGAGACCATTCCTTCCAAGTTCCAACCCCAAAGGCTAAAGGGTGGTTGTTATCGTCTGTAACGTGGACTACGCAGTGGGTAAATCGGGTATTTCGGTGGTAATGCATTCCCATTCGTGAGATATTCTTATAACTATATAGTCTATATTGCAGTTAATTATATTTTGTATGATGTATTATCATTCTCTTGTTTGTAATTTTATATTATCTTATCTTAAAAAAAATTTTCGGTATATTAAGATAATAATATATCAAATATCTTATTTATTTTTAATAAATTTAAATAATAGCTAAAATTATAAAAATAATAAAAAATAAAACATATTTATTTATAATAACGATAATTATTTATAATAATTATGAGTCTATTAAATTAACTTTAAATAAAATAAGTTATAATTTAATTTAAAGGTAAATATTTTAATACATAAACATATTAAAGATATTAAATAAGATATAAGATAAAATCTAAGAATACATTTAGAATTTTTATTCCTTCTTTTTATGTTAGATTTTTTTATCATTGGAATTATTTTTATTTTAAGATTAGAGGTTTTATTTTATTAATAACTTTACAAACTTTATAAGTTCTAGATTTTTATAAGAATTTTTAAAGATTCTCTGAGTTTTATTAAAGTATTTTGTTAGAATTTATTCCAAATAATTTTTATAGATTTATATTGATATTAGCCTAACTAATGATAAAGGATGTAGAGAATGTTAAGTATAAAATAACAAAATAATAAAATAAAATTTTATGTAAGTTATTAAAATCCATTAAAATAAATAATTTTTAAAATACATTCAAATTTTTAGATGTCTTTATAATATCTTAATTAAGTATATCTAAACAGTTTAAAATTTTTGTTTCAATTTTTTTAATTTAATACTAATGTATTTTAAAACTTTATTAAAATTATTAAAAATTTCAATTAAAAATATGACCCTAATAATAAACATCACACAATCATTAAAATAAATTGTCAAAATAACACAATGAGAGTGCATAATACACACATTTTGATAATTCAAGTGATAATACTGTAATATACTTATTTAAATGTTTGAATCTAGACTTTACTTTTCACACATAAAATAAATGATTATCTTTAAAAAAAATGTATTGCTTGATATAATAATAATCTTCACCATATACTTACTATTTCAACTTTTTCCTTATCTATCTCTGTTACTCCTAAAAATTAGCCATTAGGTACTCACGGAGTAAAAAAAATGCTGGTTAAACTGTTAGTCCTTGAATCATTACTAAGATTGATAATTTTTTAAAATAAATAAACAGGTTACTCTACAATATAACCGTCGTAATGTACATACTTGTTTCAACTTTTAAATTTAATCAAACTAATATATATGATCTACAAATCTATTTAAAAAAGATCGTTAAATTAAATAATTACTAAGCGCCCATTTAGCTTATTCTTTCTCTTGCTTTTCACCAACGGTATTGTAAGTCGCAACTTAACTCCGAGTGATCAAACAAAATTGAAAGTTGGATGATATTTGGATTAATTTTATTAGGAGTGATAATAACATTCTCGTTACATTTCGTCGGTCTCAAAGGAATGGATCCTTACCGATATGAGGAGAAATATTAAAGTTTCATATCGATCGGAGATCGCACCCACACTACGCATATAAATAAAGACAGTATTTCATCTTATAACTTGAGTTTTGAGATGGAGTTAGGTCCAAGTTTAACATGGTATCAAAGCAGGTTATTCAGTCGATGCAGTTGTTTCGCCACTAGTGAATAATGTATTTCGTCACTTGGGTTTCATAAGTTCAACATCTCCGTCGATCTCAAAATGACAGACCTTTATCGATGAGAGAGAGAATATTAAAGTCTCACAACGATTGAGGATCGCACTCACACTACGCATATAAATAAAGACAATCTTTCGTCTCAAAATCCAATTTTTGAGATGAATCCAAATTTAATATTACATTTTCATTTTCATTTACATTATTATTTAAATAACAAAAGCAAAATTAATTTTGCTATCATATTTTTTTCACGTTTTTTAAAAGAAAGTTAATTTTATGTGTTTTTTAAAGAATTAAACAAGTAAAATAAAAAATGTAACTGAGAGTGACTTTATGTAATGGAACACTATTTTAATTTTATTTTTTTATACAAAATGCTATTTTAATTTAATTTAGAAATTGTTACTGCTTTATTATTATTATTATTATTTTATTTTATTAAAGGATCTAGCTTCTACGTGGTTACTCTACATTTTATTAAGAAGTCAATGTAATACGGTTTTTTTGCTCCTGCTAGGTGTGCCTCTCACCCATTTCCTAAGGTTTTTTCTGCTGCCTTTGCTTGAGCTTTGAGTACCCTTCTTTATGGGTTTTTTTTTTGGATATGCTCTAAGGAGTAGTTCTATCTGACCCTCTTTTGTCTCTGTCTTGTCCAAAATTTGGTTGGATCTCTTGTGGTGTCTTGGGTTGAAGGTCTCATCATTAATGGTGTTGTTTTATGCTGTAATAATGGCTTTTATTTTTTACATTTTGTGTGAATCTCAATTTGCAGTTTAAAATGAGTGACGCATGATATTTTCTTCTCAATTTTATACATATGAGCTCGAAGAAATGGGGTAAAGTACTCGGCTTGATAAGCAAAGGACTAAAAGTTACTGCCAGAGTCCAACACTAGACATTTTTTTAGGCTAACTCTCATCTTCTTTTTCTTCTCTTCTTTTGTTTATTATTTTTAACATACATATTTTACAAATATTGAATCCGAAATTTTCCTTATACTACTATACATATACCATTAGAATATTAGACGCTTACTTTGAAAGATACGTTGAATAATATTTTAAATTTTAAATTTTTGATTTTTTCAACTAATTTGTTAATCGAGTATATTTAATAAAGATTTTTTATTTTATTTTTCATATTTTTAAAAAATCACTACAAAAATATAAATATAAAAATAAAATGATTCATGAATCTTTAAAATAAATTTCTAATTTATGATTTTTTTTAATTTTCACTAAACATTTTTTTAAACATAAATGCACTCTTATAAATATCGAACGAAAATGATCAAAAACTTAAACTTTTAAATGATGACAAAAACATTTCTTAATTTTTTTTGAACAAAAATAAAAAAACAAAACCAATACCAATAATTTAAATTTTTTCATTAAAAATTGTTATCAAATACATTAGTGATTATTTTTATAAAAAAAAATCAAAAATCACAAAATTATTTAATCAAAAATTATAAATAACAAATAAAAATCATTATCATACATGCACTTTAATTTTTAGTTATTTCCTTTTATTTTGTTTCCTATAATTTAGACAATATTACGAGATACATTAACACTTGTGCCATTATTACGAAGGCAACAGAATAGCGATTGCACCAGCGAAAAAAAATGAATTTACAGCTCAAAAAAAATAAAGAGACTAAAATTTCTACAATATTAACATACAGAGTTAAACCCTAAGTGGCCAAGTCCCAACCAACCTAAAAAAATAAAACGAGAAAAAGGGAATGAAACAATCACAATGGAAGGAACTGATCTACCACCAATTAATAAAAGCACTGTTATGGCCGATGGTACACATATTTAGTTCTGGGATCCACAATAAGACCCTTCCCTCCGTTCACTTCTAAATCATGCCTGCATAACCGCATTTAAAACATCAGAACCATAAATCGGTTGCCAACATGGGCAATGGCAAAAGTTTAAGCAAAGTGTAGCAGTACTGGAAAGGATTTTAAGGATTGCTATTCATTTAAGCCCTCCTACATGAGAATTATGTTCATAATTCAGTGGTTCGTGGTCTAACAGTAATACTCACTCTTTTCTATTTCAAGTCACAAGTTCAAACCACACTAAGTATCGTTTGATCTAAAAACACTTTGACATGAGAACACCTCACATGTGAAAACAGAAACTTTTTTAGAGCATCGTTTTAAGAGCTTCCTTTTTCTTTAATACGAAATTAAAGGTGCCAATTTACCAAACCAGATTATTGTTTCTATTTATTAGTCAAGAGCATGAACATATGTGATGCCTGAAAGGTATAAGGATAACATCATAACAATACTCAACTGAAACACGAAGTCAGGGATGGTCAACTGCTCCCGAAGAACATATCTAAAAAGCTGCAGGAGTCGATCTACATAAACCACTTTCTTCCATACCTACAGATAATATACTCGATATTTCAAAAGAGAATATTAGCGAAAATCGGTTTCCAGAAATTCACCAATTATGAAAAGAATAGACTCACTGTATTATCCACAGGCATTTGCAGAGAAAATATAGCAGCTTTCAATCCTAAACTTGGGTGGAGGACATATATTGCCTACAAAAGACACTAGTAAAGATCAGAAGCATGAATGGAGATTTATTGTTGCTGAATACTAATTGAAAGGGAGAGAAATGGGAGTAGGAAAAGGGTGGTTCGTACATGCAGATTGCACTGGTGTTTACGAGCAAGTATCTGCTGTTATCTTTTCATCCACCCAAGGTCTGGCCGACTGTTATACGAAATTGAGCAAAAGAGTATTACTTTCAAATGGGTTGTTTAACAAGAAGACCAAGCCAAATAAGTTGGCCATTATTATCCATCATAAAGTATTTAAAAGTTAAACCCACCAAAATACTTCAATTCAATACACTGACCAGTGCTATAGTTGGGAGTTCATAAAATTCTTATCACATATTCCTAATGCAAGGATAGTATTTTCTCTTGCACAAGTCTTCTAGTAGGTTTGCACAAGACATGTAGAAGATGACACTGAGAAGAAACTAAGAAATAATCCCTTTAGCAAACGCAAGACGTTCAACAGATATATTAGTAGAGGTATCTAACCTTTGCTCCAATTTTAAGTCTTAAACCAATACATATTCATACAAAATTTGTAACATTTTTCTAGGCCCAAAATTTGCTTAGCTTCTCATCAGAGTCTTATGTGGAAGATGACACCATCAAAATCTCTATATCTTCCATTTATCTCCATCTCAAAAGAATATGTACAACTTTGATGATAGAAAAAATATGGGAAGCTTAAAGATCAAGCATATTTTATATATCGATCCACCAACAAAACGAAATAAGCATACGGCTATTCAAACCTTTCTAAATTTTTACATGTTTTGAGTTTTGCCTTGTAATTTGTTCTGATACGACAGAATCGTATTTGTAATTCAGAAAGCAACTACAACGATTCCTGAAATATATCACCTAATTCATGAGAATTTATGATGGACCCAAATCCATGCAAGCCATAATTTGCAGATATAAGAGAGGTTCTGAGATATACAGAGAGTCGAACATACTTACAGCCGTAAAGATGCTGCAGAGTGAAGATATACTACAGTATAAGGCTTCTGTATCAAGGGCTCAAATTCCTGAAAGAGTTATTAATAAGATCATATAATAAAGAGGATAAAAGCGGACTGCATACGCCAACAATAAGCAGAAAAATTCAACCAAAGATACATGGTAAGCTCTTACTACCTTGACCACATAAAACACAAATTGCTCTAAATCAAGACATCTACCTTGACCACATAAAACACAAATTGCTCTAAATCAAGACATCGCAGTAGAAAATGTGCTCCCACTACAACCATTACAGGATGACCCTCACTGTCAACACCACATTGGTAACTGAAATAGAGAACGGAAAGACATGTTTATGATGTAATAGAAGTCCAAGACCATAAAAACTTAAGACTAGCACATTCTAATACATTTTATAATCCAAAAGAATAAAGAGCCTCGGGTAACTTGCAAGCTGCTATATATTAAAAAAACATGCCGAGCCGTTCGACTTTTGAGGTTTCAAGAAATCACTCAGCAAAGGTATATGCCAGGCAACTACATTTATACAAATAATTGGGCAGTGCAATTATCTATTTCCATCTTCTATCACGTTTGCTACTCATTAATAGTATACCTGACACAAAAGTGTCGTGTTTATTCATCAGGATACAGGCTGAAAACATCCCAACTGCCCCCAAATTGACTAAATGCATGACTTTGGTGTGGAGAAATACATTGATTTGAAAGAAATGACTTTGGAAGGTTTGCAAAAGAATTAACTTCTAAAATAGGCCTTTACATCTCAAGAACAAGATGAACTTACACAATTTTCATCTCTGCAATTTCAGAAAGATTAAGAGAGTTTGCCTTAGCTAGGTATCTTGAATGAAGTGAGTACTCTTCGGCAGCAGATAATTGATGAGTGCTCAAAAATTACCATGATTTTATGCACGTTAATTGATTAAAAATATATATATTTATATGATTTTATCATATATTTATTTAAATCTATCTTTTCGGAATCACGGGTATTTTTATTGTTTTTCAGGTATTTTCGCTTAAAAAAATAATTTAAAGACTCAGAGAAAAATACTGGAAGCAATACATCACAAATATATTCATAAATTAAATGAGAAAAACTCAACAAAGATGGAAAAATTAGATCAAAAAGGGTGAAATTGCACACGCAGTTGCCCCAGCAATGCCGGCCAACACGCGCATCGCCCGAACCAAGCCGAAGCCGCGCACCTATCTACACCCAGTCCGCACGAGCTTCTGCTCCATTCCGCGTGTGCCGTCCCGCGCCCCACCTACCATGACGTCATCATCACCTACTACGTGTTTCTTCCATTTTTAATCATTTTTTCTTCTTCTATAAATACCCTCATTCTCTCTACACCAAAACACACCTCAAAAACATTTTTTTTTCTCCATTTCTTAGTTTTAGAGTTCTTCTCTTTTTGAGAAGAACTAATTATGTTTTTGTAATTTATTAACTTTTTGATTCAATAAATGGAAATGCAAATTCTGTTTGGAGGTTTTCCAGCAACAGGAATAACATCAAAGTACTGTAAGGATTTTATTTTCTTTACAGTTATTTTTTATGCTTTATTCTTATATGTTATATTTAATTTGTCTGTGATTAAATTTAACATTGTTGGTTGTTTGTAAACATGATATAATAATAACGTTGTTATGCTTGCGAAATATTAAATAGATAAAAATCTCTAAAATGAATTGATTTTGTTTTTATTCAATATTTTATATTAAAAATGTTAAGAGAAATATATTATTTTTCATTACAAACTTAAAAGAACACTACTCTAAATCAGACCGAATAACTAAATCTTAAAATCTAATTTTCAAATTTAAGTTTGTAATGAAAAATAATATATTTCTCTCTAACATTCTTAATATAAAATCTTGAATAAAAACAAAATCAATTCATTTTAGAGATTTTTACCTATTTAATATTTCGCAAGCATAACAACGTTATTATTATATCATATTTACAAACAGCCAGCAATGTTAAATTTAATCACAGATAAATTAAATATAACATATAAGAATAAAGCATAAAAAATAACTGTAAAGAAAATAAAATCCTTACAGTACTTTGATGTTATTCTTGTTGCTGAAAAACCTCCAAACGGAATTTGCATTTCCATTTATTGAATCAAAAAGCTAATAAATTATAAAAACATAATTAGTTCTTCTCAAAAAGAGAAGAACTCTAAAACTAAGAAATGAAAAAAAAAAGATGTTTTTGAGATGTGTTTTGGTGTGGAGAGAATGAGGGTATTTATAGATGAGGAAAGAAAGAAAAAGTGGGTGAAAAAATGATAAAAAATGGAGGAAACGTATAATAGGTGATGATGACATCAACTGACGTCATGATAGGTAGGGTGCGTGGCGGCACACGCGGAATAGAGCAGAGGCTCGCACGGACTGGGTGAAGATGGGCGCAGGCGTGCGCGGACTGGGCGCAGATGGGCGCGCGACTTTGACGTGGTTCGGGCAATGCGCGGCTGGGCATTGCGGCGCGCGCTACGCGCGGTTAAGCATTGTGGCCCGTGCAGCTCGGCGCTGGTTGGCGGCTACGTGCGCGATTTCACCCTTTTTGACATTTTTGACCCTTTTGATCCATTTTATCCAATCTTTTCATCTTTGTTGACTTTTCCTCATTTAAATTATGAATATATTTGTGATGTATTGCCTCCAGTATTTTTTTTGAGTCTTTAAGTTACTTTTTTAAGCGAAAATACCTGAAAAACAATAAAAATACCCATGATTCCGAAAAGACAGATTTATATAAATATATGATAAATCATATAAATATATATATTTAATCAATTAAAGTGCATAAAATCATGATAATTTTAGTGTTTTTTGAGGGTCACCATATCCAAGGAATTTAGCACAATTCCATCCATTTTGTACTTGAGCAGTTTTCTCCCATTGTTCCTTGTGTCTCTCTTCTCGATCTTTTATTAAAGACATAAAAGCAGGATCCAAAAGTGAATCCAAATACGTTGAATTCCTATAAGTCATTCGACAAGGTCAATTAACCCTTTACAAAAGGAATAATAGAAAAACACAAGACATGCAGGTAAAGAAAGCAATGAATTTGACATTAAAAGATTGATGAATTGACAAAATTGCAGTTGGTTATCTATTTATCTAATTTCCATTTCTCAAGCAAAATTGGAAAAGGAGGGAAAAAAACGTAACATATACCACTTAAATCCTAATTCATACTTAAACTGACTGTACGAATCTTTTAAAATTGAGATCATTATGTAGGAATGTTGTATAAGTTTAGACTTCCTGTCTAACTATTTTTTTTATAGAATACGTTTTGCCATCTTATGCATGTAGTCCAAAAGAAGACCCTTTTTGAAACCAGGAGATGAGAGCAAGATTTATGGACAATTATTTACCAATCCTCTTCTCTCCCTTTTATCTTGGATTTTACGTTGCCATATAACTTTTTAAGATTAGCCTCATACATGGATATTGGGTCATCATCTTATAATTATGTGATTTATACACTTTAGTCTTGTAACTTTTCAGGTACGTTCTATTAGTCCTATAATTCAAAAGTATTATCAATTAGTCAAAATTTTCAAATATTAAGATTTTTTCAAGGGTAAAATAGGAATTATATATTTTAGTAATAAAAAAATATTTAAAAAAAGAAAGACGAAGGGAAAAAAGAACCCTTCCCCTCTTTCTCTCTCCTTCTCTCTACTCTCTCTCTCTCTTCCTCTTCCTTTCTCTCTCTCCAACTCACCTCTCTCTCTCCCTCTCACTCACTCTCTCTCCTACTCACTATTTCTCTCTCAATTTTATTTTTTAATTATTAATAAAATAATGACTAGAGAAGGGGAAAAAGAGAAAGAGAAAGGGAGAGAGAAAGAGTAGAGAAAGAGGGAGATAGAAAAAAAGAGAGATGGAAGAGGAGGGTTTCTTTTTCCCTTCTTTTTTTTAATTTTTTTATTAATAAAATACATAATTCCCAATCTTTAAAAAAATCATAAATTTTGAAAATTTTGACTTAATTGATCATATTTTTAAATTACAAAACTAATAAAGTTCACCTAAAATGTTACATGACTAAAGTGTATAAATCACATAGCTACAAGACTAAAATGACCACCCATCCTGATACTCAAATTTCAAAGGACATTTATACAAATTGCAAAGAGTAAATAACAATTCAGATTGGTACAGAATAGTTAACTAGGAAGAAATACTGCTAAAATGAAATCTTATGAGCCAAATCGAAAATAGCTACTTGATAATCTATTCATCTAAATTTAAGAAATGAATCAACCAGTAATTATATAACAAACTGTTAATTTGATCAAGTACACTCAAATCTTTGTCATGATACCTTGGGAGGCTTAGAATTTACCTTCTTTGGCAATGACTTTATCCTGATTTTACGTTCATCTATAATTGTCTCACCGTTTTCATCTCCTACGTTTGCAGGTAGTTTTGAAGTAGCAACCTCCTCCTCATGCTTATCTCGAGGAAAGTAAAGTGGAAGCAATCTGCATAGAATAAAGAGGAAGGGACAATTGATCTTCAAGATATATCAATAGAGCAATTAAGTATTGGCAAAAGTCATTAATTATCAATGGAAAACATGAACCCTGCATAAAAAGAGAAGGCTGTATTGGACCTTTTATATATTTCCGTATCTGATGAGGTAGTAGTACAAAAAACAACAGCTGTAATAATATCTTTCTGCTTATCAAGAAACCTCCGCACGGTCCCTGGAAAGAGAACACATGAATGAGAGAACAAGGAATAGTATAAGAGTGATTAACTTTGTAATAAAGAAAATTATCAGCAGCTAATTAAAAATGTGTCGACCATTATTTAATCAAAATATACATGACAATAATAATTATATATATACATGGAATCTACTTTAGAACTGCAAAAATAGACACCATTTTACAGAATCACAGGTTTTACTTCATACTATTTTTAGGCCATTCAATACTTGGGACTGGATTTTTAACTACCTCAAGGAGAACTGGTACTTCTCCATACTTCTCTGGTAAGAATAGCAGTTTATTTATTTCTTAATTTTGCTTTGCGGCTCTCATTTACTATCCTGTGAAATTCATAATAAATTTGTAAATAAATTTCTGAAAGACACTAGATTCCTATGAAATGCCAAACCATGCCTGAACTCTGAAGTACTTGATAGTCCATTGGGGAACTTAAAAATTAATAAAAGAAGAAAACAAAGTTAACTATAAGCAGCAAGAGACTAGCTCACTTATAGCAACATGGGCAGCTGGTTCACGTGGGTAGTTTTTAGCCTCTGTATAAATGCACCCCATAGCAAATTAGCAATGCTGCACTTGAATCCAGCAAAAAGTAAGCTCCAAAGTTTCACCAGTAATTGAAACATTAATTTGATTATAAAATTACAGGAGAAATTAATACAGCAGTAGCTACAAAGAGACCTTTGTAACCCGTTATCATTAAGGAGTTCAAGGCAAGATCGGTAGCAACGACTCAGAGCATTCTCTGCAGCAGTGTGGTATTTTATTGCATATTTGGGGCCAACTGTATGGATAACCCTCCTGAAAAATACTCAAGAAAATAGGACCATTGTACAGACATTTAAGATTACTTAGATGAAGACCAAAATAATAAATAAAAACTAATAAACATAATTAGACAACAAAAGAAAATGTAATGTGAATACCTTGGTAATTATTATTTTGTTGATTAAGATTATTAACATGTTTGTGATACAAACTTCAAAGGTATCAAGTAATTCATTAACATTTAACGCCACAAAGAACAATGCTATTAACACATTACAAAAGGTGCAGAATTGCAGATAAGATTCCAAGATGACAAGAGTTCAGTTTCATAGTGAATAAACACATCTCACATATATGGAATCAAAATACACACCTGGCAGGAAGTTCATATGCCTTAGTAACCTTTGCCATCCCTATTCGACATCCACCCTATCGACAAGTGAGATTAAAAGAATAGGCAACTTTTGATATTAATCCATTTTCAACATAAAAGAACAAATTTACAGCAGTGACAATTTCATGTAGTACACTAACTTAAAACTTTCACATTAACATTATAAAACTATTTTAATCTCATGCCATGTCAAACTATAAATCTCATTACCCATGCCTTGGAAAATCATTTAACTGTCATATGGTATAATTAATGACCAAAAAAAATTCAATGAAAATACGAATAGAATTTTTTTAAATATTAGCATACCAATGTTGCACATTCTTCAGCTAGACCAGCTCCAGCTGCAGGGTGCAAGCCAGGGCTGCTGTGTGCTTCATCCAAGTTCTGTTACAATCCAATTGAAAACCATTCCATGGTTATAATATATTATTAACCCATTGCATCTGTCAATGAGATGATCCACGGATGCTTCACGACATTTTCTAAAAGCAACTTTATTTTCCTAAGAATGTGTTAGATTGAAAACTCAAATAGACTTTTCATTGTATTGAAAATGCTTTGTATGGATCATTTGGTTCCAAGATGGCAGCCACTTGTTTACCAGAAATTTATCTGTCACTGCTGCTTTATAATCACAAAGGGGGAAGTGCATCCAGATTCTAATAGCTGATGATATAAGGAAATTCACGATAATTCTCTTAACTCTTTATTCAGAATCACAAGTACAGTCTAGAGTTTCTCATTCTAAGCAACATTAATAAAAAACATTTATCCCTGCAAGTTTGGTGCATGTAAGGTAAAAGAAGGAACATTTTCTTACTCCAAATTCTTCAAATCAGTTGAACGTGAAGTATATGGTTACAGCCAACACTAATGAGGATAGAAGATATGAGTTGTCAAAGGTGAAAAATGAAGTGAAACATGTGAAAATAATTACATCTATGGTTTCTGGTGTATTTCAGGTCAAGTCCTAACCTCCACTTCAAATTATTTCTATGTTCCAATGTCAGATAATGAAACGAGATATCCAAACATTCATTTCAGTTATTACAATGAAAGTTGGGGTTTTATTCCCAAGATTAAAAAAAAGTCTGTTGTCTTATTAAAATCAGGCATCTAAGGCTAACATCGTTTGTAGAGTTCACAACAGCATCCACTTCAAGATTACCCAGGTCCCCTCTTCATAGATATATCTTTGAGTTAATTTCATGATCCACAGGAAAGCTAGAAATAAAACCACTTCCACCACCCTCTGCCTCAGATTGAGATGTCAATGGATCAGCAAAATATGAATTAGAAAAGGAAGTATCTTCACTCTCATATTCCAATAAAGACCTGCACTCAGTATCACTCCACCGGGGAATTTGATCCAAATTGACGACATAATCAACATTATCGGTTGGTGTTCCACCTCGTGTTGTAGTTGCCGCTGTGACCACAGGCTTGTACATTTTTGTGACTCCCAACAAAACTATAGCTACTGCATCAGAAACACTATCATAACCTAATTCAATCTAAATGAAAGCTTCAAATGCCCCCAGAAATTCAATCGCAAATCCCAAGTAACTACAGAAATTCCTGCAAACAGCACTAAAGACCCGTGTAACATCAAATAATCGCAAATGAACTACTACCAGTAAGATCATAATCCTGTTGATGGTTATACGTCTAAGAATGAGAGCATTTTCAGGAATTGACAGAACACCAATGACTAGAAACATAAAAATTCATAGTAAATCAGCTCCGATTCCACAACTCCATAAATTAAACAGATAAAATCCAAATTATAATTTGAATATAAAAAAAACTACGAATATCGACGCATGGGTAAATTAATACGGGATAGTCCAATTTTGAATCATTTCTCATGATAGTAGGGAAAAAGTAAAATAATGAACCAAAAATTTAAAATTTCACATTATATAAGACAAAAGAAACTAAAGGACAAAATTCCCCCCAAAGTTTTTTAAATCATAAAATTGCTCCAATTAAAGAGAATTTAATGCAACCAATAAGCTCAGTTAAATTCAATTGTTTCATCGAAATGAACTTGCATATATCATTAAGTTCAAATTTCACTGAATCAAGACGGCTTGTGTACCCAAATCTAATCTAGAATTTTCCAAGCAGCCGAAAACCAACACTTGAACGAATAATCAAAACTCGAAAAAGAAAAACCTAAAAATTAACAAGAAGATTGATTACCTGTGATTTTGTTTGAGTCTGAATTTCGCAATTGATTTTTTTTTTTCATTCGGCTAGAAATACAACTGTTTTTGATGGGTCAATGATCTCAGAACTCCCAAAAGCCTGGATTAGGCTTCGCTGGAGTTGATAGAAAATCAAAACATAGAAAACGACCAAAAGAATAATAAATACTCTTCGTTTTCTTTCTCTTTTCCTATACTTATAAGTTATAAAGATAAGATCTACTATTTCTTTTATTAAAAATTTAGAGAATTTAAAATACAAAATTTTACTGATTTGTAGCGAAAAATAATAAATTGAATAACTAAATTAGATTTTGTATTCTCTACATTTAAGGGACCTATATACATAATAAGATGTGTATAAATGACTTAGGTATACCGTTTACATGTGATAAAATGACATGCGAATTAATTTAAACAAAAAATATATCGTTATATGTGTTAAATAATGAGATCGTTGCATATAAGAAAGGTCACCACATATAAGTTGCGCTAGGTTTCTAAGTAACTTTCTTCAGGTCGATCACGGAGAAAGAGAATTATGATCACGTCGACATTTCGTAATTTCATCAGATCTTGATATTTAGGACCTCATATTTGGACAACGAGGTATTTTGTCAATTGGGTTATACGCTTTACCAACCCCTTAGGCCCAAGCTATCGTTAAACCAATCCTATTACCTCGCTATATCATAGCAGGATACCTGCACATCTTAGGTTATATGTCCGTTACATATTTTATACTAAATATTAACTCTATTATTCTCTTGATTTTGAGAAGTTAAGAGAATAATATATGGTCGTCTATTTCATTTTAAGTAATCCTCATTAATAGATTCAACGCATTTAAATATATAACGATCGCTCAAACGATATAAATTCCAATCATGAGGTCGTTTAATTGCAAAATAATATATTTTTAATTAATTTTATTTTAGTTGAGACCTTTCAGCTTCTCGCTTTTCTTTTATAAATAGTGGAGGAATTTACTATTACCTTTACCTATTTTAACTTAGTAAATTTGCTTTTAAAGAATTTCAATCTGTTAGTTAATCAGAAGTCGTATTATTCTTTGATATGATCATTTAAAAGTTACTTTGTAAGAATTTTAACTCGTTTATATAATGATGTATATTGGAAATCAGGTCGTTGTTATATCCTTATCCCTTGATAATTCCTCATCTTTTATCTCTTTTTTTAATGTCTTAAAAGGGAAAAAAGTGGATAGGTCTTCAAAAGAAGACCCAACAAAAAATGTATCTTCTAGATCAGGTCGCATTTTCTCGGGATCGTTACAAACCAAACGACCTGAAATGACAAGGAATAGGGACAATAGGCCTATTCCGAGGATTACGAGGTGTATAGAAGGAACTCCTTGTGTCTGAACATACATTTTGTTCTAACCGGGATCTTAACTTGTTGTTATCGTCTTGGCATTCTATGAAGGCTTGTTGTAGTTCTGTTATCTATTTTTGAAGTCCTTTTATCATCGCATCTCCTTCGTAAGGAGGGTTATCTGAACTGTAACATGGGGAAGTGTCTAAAGGTCGCGTGACTTACGTAGACGGGTCTATATCGTGAAGAGTCGAAACCCGATCCTCACTAGCTGAAGCAGTTACTAAATCGTGATTTGACAACGACCTGAAGGGTGAGGAATGGGGCTCCCTATCAATAAGGTTGAATTCTTGAGCTAATGGAACAGGGTTGCCTGTCTGTCCATAGACCATGGGTGAACGATCTATTTGAAGGCATGCAAATCAAAACACAAGTTAATTCTCTTAATATATGATAAGGTCTCAAATGCCAACTATGGATTATAAATATTCGAGTTTCCACAAACAGTGCCAATTGTTTGGAGAGAATTTCAAGTGTAAGATTTTAGTGATTTGTAGTGAGAAATAGTAAATTAAACAACTGAATTAGATATTATATTCTCCTCATTTAAAGGGTATATATATGTATAACATCCTATGTACATGACAGGGTACGCATAAGCAACTTAAGTATACCGTTTTACATATGATAAAATGGTATGCGAACTAATTTAAATAAAAAGAAAATCGTCATATGTGTTACATAATAAGGTCGTTGCATATAAGAAAGGTTGCCACATATAAGTCGTGCTAGGTTCCTAAATAACTTTTTTTAGGTCATTCACGGAGAAGGAGGACCACGATCACATCGGTATTTCATAATTTCATCATATATTGACATTTAGGACCTCACATTTTAATAACGAGGTATTTTGTAGACTATTTTATGCACTTTACCAACTCCTTGAGTCTAGGTCATCGTTAAATCAATCCTATTACCTTGCTATATCATATCGAGGTACCTGTACATCTTAAGTCGTATGTCCATTACATATTTAATTAATAACAAACAATATTATTTAATCAAAAATAAATAAAATAAATTATACTCGTAAATGTATTTATTACTTAACGAGTTATAAATATTAGTGTGATCTAGTTATTAAAAAAAATTAAATTATATTAAAAAAATTAAATTTACTTGTCTTGTAATTAGATTATTACAATTCTTTTCATTTTTCATTTTACAAATTATTATAATATATTTAAAATTAATTATTCTAAATTCTCTTTAACAAAAATTATAAATACATATTGAAAATAAAAACAATAAATATTTCAAATTCAACTCTTAAATTTTGAAATTGTATATAACATTTGTATAAATTTTTTAATATAATGCATCTACTAAAAAAAATACACGTCTCAATATAATACTTTTTTATTTAAATTTTTTAACCTAAATATTTTTCAAAAAAATATCTAAAAGAATTTTAAGTACCTTGAATTTTAAAAAAAATTGTCTACTATATTAAATTGTGTATTTCTCAAATAGATATAGATTAAAAGTTAAAAGAACAAAGAGGCGAAGGGGCTAATAATCAATTTGTTCTATTTTTTTTATTCACTTATTTTGAATTGTTAGTCAATGAATTATTTATTATTTATAAAATATGTGATGACTTAGTAGTATATATAAATAAAATTTAAAATTAATATAATTTAAAAAAAATATATCTAATATTTGATATAAAAGAAAACAATATTACTCATAAAAAATATTTTTTAAAAATAATACATAATAAACCATTATATAGTTTGTAATTTGATAGTTTGGTTTAGTAGTTTTAGTTACATCTCATCTTTTCTTGAAATGATTAGAATCTTGGATTATTGTAAAAAATATTCCCAAATTTTGAAATATTTTTAAAAATATTTCTAAAGCTTCAAAAAATTCAAAAATATCTCTTAAACATGACAGAAGTTAAATCTAACGAAAGTGAATAGTAACATTTTTAAAATAGAAAAAGAAATAATAAACTCAGAAACAGTAGGAATAGAATCAGAAGACATCTTAAGATGTTTTTCACACAAAATAATAATAAGTAAAAAAGAAATATGGAGAAATTCAAAAAACATTAAATCTTAAACAAAGAGATAGATTTAAAAATTCATTATTTTCATCTCTAAGAAAATGATTTCCCATAAAACACATAATTTATTATAAAATAAGTAATAAATAAATGAGTATTAATATAACATATGCCAAAGTAATGTATAATATACTATTAATTTTAAAAAAATTAGATACATTAATTTAGGAAGAATTCAAATATTAATAAAAGCTCATTTTAGAAAATAAATAGATATACCAATAAAATAACATTACTAGATAACAGAATAATAAATATAAAATATGTTTTATTAGGAATGATCCATGATAACTTAGGATACCAAAAATTAAAATTTATAACATAACCCAGATTTGCTATTAATATCTATGATAAAAACTAAATCAAGTATTAAGTCTAGCTTATGAATTTAAAAAATGAGATTTAATGAAAGAATGAAATCATTTATTTTCAATACATTATCTAGTAGCATATTCTTTAATAAATAATCATAATAGTTCAATATATGAACAAAATGAATTTATAAAAATAGGCAAAAAATTTAAGAAACTTAAACAACTAATAAAACCAAAAATACTAACAAATTTTGAGGTACAAGAGGAATGATATTTAGATATCAAAGAAAAACCCTTGATAATAGGGAGAAAAAATAATGTTATCAAAAACAATAATATGTCAAGATTTACTTTGACGAGGAAGAAGAAACCTCTAACTAAGAAGAAATTAAAAAACTAAAAAATGAAGTCAAAATAATGAAGGCATTAGTTCATAATGTTATATTAGAAAAATAATAATGTTTAGAGAAAAAAAATAGAAATATATAGTTAGAAGTAAATGGAAGTGTAGTAGGCTTAGCAAAAAATCAAGCAACATTATTTAAAACTTTTAATAAATGAAATTGATTTAACTCAAGAATCAAATATAAAATACCTATAGGATATAATTGAAATACAAGAAGAATTATTAAAAGAAATAAAGATATATGATTATAATAAATTACAACAAAACATGCGCATGAAATTTAGAGAATTAATATATATATATATAACATACATAGAAATAATGAAATTATAGGTCATAAATTTGATCTATTAGATTGAATAAAAGAATAATCACCTAAGAGATCAGATGTCCTGATTCCTAAAAATGATAAAGAAAAAATGATGAACAAATTGATAAAAAAAGATATAATTTCAATTTGATGGAATATAGAAAAAAATTAGAGAAAGAATTCATGAACTGTGAAAATAGGAATATAGGAAATTAGTTAGTTTATTAACATTAACTAATGAAGAATTAGAATAACATTATAATGAAAAACTTTCTACAAACAAAGAAGAAGAGTATATGACAGTAATTAATGGAACTTATTTTGAACAAGAAATTATAGCCCCAAAAGGTCATATGAAACCAATTTCATTACTAGATCTTATCAAGAAGAAACATCTGACCCGTATAGGGGAGAAAAAATAGACAAAGGACTGAGGAACCTAGCGCTACAAATAGAAGAAGACAACCACCCAAAATAAAAGAAGGATTGCATTGGGAAACTAAAGAAAGTATCCCACCATAATTCAAACTCTGTGATAATTATAGGTCATATCTTTTAGATTTAGATTGTATAAGAGATAGGAAGAAAACCTTAGATGAATGAGCTTGTGGTATGAGTATGCTCACACAAATCTCTCAAACTATACAAACAAACCCTCCAATTTATAGGGTATTAGTAGTTCATAAAATGACAGAAAATATTAAAATTTGGTTTTTAAATTTAACACACTGACAACATTTATTAATGTAAGATAATGCTTCCATAGGAAGAAAATACTTAGATATAGTAATAAATGAAATATATAAGAAATTTATTGGAGAAGATAAATGAAAAATTATCACTAAATCTAATGAAAATGAAATCAATGAAGATAAATGGCATTTAACAAATATGAAAATTTGTGACATGTGTTACATAGATTCTTTTATTTGTGAATATGAAATGTATTACCATAAATTACCATTCTCTATACAAACAACTTATAAATAAATGTTTTTTTTCTAAAAATTTTCTGGAACACTATATAAGACCTTAATAGAAAGTTGGGAATAGAGAAATAGCAAAACTATATCGGATACCTTAGGAGGAAGAATAAGAAGCCTTAAAAGTTGTATAATTAGTAAATGTCAGGAAAGAAAGGAATATAAACAAATAAGAAGAAATGATAAAATGTGTTATGATACAAGAGATTTTAGAATACTAGAAAAATATGGATGTACTATAAAACCTTATAAAAAAATTAAAAAAAAATATAAAAGATTTAAAATATATAAATTCAAAAAACAAGATTTCCAAAAATATAAAAGAAGAGTTAATAGAGAAACTTATAAGAAAATATATTTTAGAAGAAAGAGGTATAAACCTCCTAAAAATATAATTTTTTTTCTTTTGGAAAGAAAAAATGCAGATGTTGGATATGTAATGAAGAAGGACATTATGCCAACGAATGTCCAAGCAGGCTTCAACATATGAAAAAATTTAAAAATAAATTTCTACAAAAAGTAAAAATCTTAGAGAAAGCTTTCAAAATGGAATTACAATAAATCGAGGAATCTGATATAGATAATACTATTTATCTATTGGAAGAAATAACTGACTCTGAATATGAACACTCAAATTATGGCTATTCTTCATTAGAAGATGAATGAATTGTATAGTATTACAAATCCAAATAGTACTTATATTAAAGTATGACTAAAATTTAAAAGCTATGACAATTATCATTTACATGCATAAATAGATACATGAGCTAGTATGTGTTTAGCAAGTAAATATGTATTTCAAGAAGAACGTTGGAAACAAGCACCAAAAGATTTAATTGTAAAATTGCTAATAATACTACAATAAATCTTAATAAGGTTTTAAAAGCTACAGATATAATGATAGGAGGAGAAAAATTTCACATTCATATCATATATCAACATAAAACAGGACTTTATTTATTAATAGAAAATAATTTCCTAAACTTATATCAACTTTTTACACAATATTTAGACAAAATAAGTCTAACAATATTAGATTGTGATACCATCTATGTATCAAAAATAAGAACATCTTTGGTTGTATCAAACCCAACTTTTATACAATAACATAAAAAGCGAAAACGTGGTGAGATAAAGTAACAAAAACCTTATTTATAAAATATTTCATTAGATATAGAAGAGAAACAAAACTTTTTTCTCAATAAAATACAAAAAGACAAAGCTCTAACAGACATCAAAATACTATTGAAAATAATCAGTTCAAAAATCATTTGGATCAAAAAATAAATAAATCTAAGACAACTGTCAACATAAAATTAAGAGACCCTAACAAGGTTATAAGAGTAAAACCAATGATTTATACTCTAAAAGAAAGGATTGAATTTGAAAAACAAATTCAAGAACTTTTGGAATTGAAAGTCATAAAACCAAGTAATTCATCTCATTATAGTCCAGCATTTAGTTGAAAAAGAAGCTGAGAAAAGAAGAGGAAAAAATATAATGGTAATAAATTTTAAAGCATTGAATAAAGAAACCATTGATGATGGATACTTCATTCCGAAGAAAGAAGAATTATTATCATTAATAAAAGGAAAGAAATATTACTCAAGTTTTGATTACAAAAATGGATTTTAGCAATTAAGATTGGATGAAGAATCTCAAAAATTAACGGCATTTAGTTTCTCTCAAGTACAATTCTAATGAAAAGTTGTACCATTTGGATTGAAACAAGCTCTAGGCATTTTTTAAAAGTATATGGATAACCTATTTAAGAAATTACAAAATATTTTTCGTGTTTACATAGATTATATTTTAGTTTTCAATAATGAATTAAATAAATACTATTTGGATATTATTAATATCTTATAAGAATGTAGGAAAGAAGATATTGTACTCTCAGAAAAGAAAGTAATAATTGATCAACATAAAATTAAGTATTTAGGATTGGAAATTGAAGATGGAAAACATAATCTACAACCGCATATACTAAATAATATTCAAGGTTTTTCTAGTGAATTAAAAGACAAAAATCAATTACAGTTATTATGATTTTTAGGATACTTGACATATGTAGAAGCATATATCAAGGAATTTGTAGAAATATGAAAACCTTTACAAGAAAAATTGAAAAAATACCATATTTGGAAATGGACAGAAGAAGATGTATATAGATAAAGTAAAAGCAAATGTGAAAAATTTACCAACTTTATACCATCTAGGACCAGATGATAAAATGATAGTTGAAACATATGTTTCATAATAATATTAGAGAACAGTTATGAAAGAAAAAGTAGATGATAAAGATGAATATCTTTGTAGATATATAGCAGGATCTTTCCAAGGTCCAGAATTAAATTACCGCAATAATGAAAAAAAATATTTAGTTGTTAAAATAGTCATTAAGAAATTTACAATATATGTTATAAGTTCTAGATTCGTTATTAGAACAGATAACAAGAATTTTGGATATTTCTTAAGAACTAATATTGTAGGTGATTACAAACAAAAGATATTAGTCAGGTGGAAATAATGGTTCAACCATTATAATTTTCATGTTGAACATCTTGTAGGACATAAGAATATCCTAACATATGCTTTTACTAGAGAATTAGCACCTTTAACTATTTTTATGCTTTCAGGAATGGAACATCTTGACAATAAGATCAAGATAAAGGAAAATGAGGTAAAAATCCTACAAGAACAACTCGAGTTATTATACCTTTAGAAATCTCTTATGGAGACAGGAAATAAACAAGAAGAATTTAATTGTTCAAAATAATTCGTAGAGTCCAAAAACTCAAAAGAGGAAAAGATTCAGTCTAAAAATGATGAAAATTTTAAAGAAAGAATTTAAAATGAAAGAAAGAACCTAACAGTTCAAAAGAAAACAAAATTTCTAATACCAAAAAACTCAATTGGGCAGATGATGTAGAAAATGAAGAATAGAAAACAAGTTTGTATGGTCTATAATGACCCAAAATCAGGAATTTATAACAACTGGACAAAAGCTAGTAAATATATTGTAGGAATTAGTGGAGTAACTTATAGAGCCTTCACCAACAGAATATAAGCTGAAGGTAGTTCTGCAAATTGCAAAACACCAAAACTAATAACTCCAAAAGAGATGGTAAGAAATTATTTTGTAACATTACAACAACAACCAACAGTCCCAAGGAGATTGACAAATCTAGGAAAAATAGCAAGGTTTCAGTGCTATTTAGGGAAGCATCTCTCCCAAAGATATCAAAAATAGTAAGACATTCGGTGTTATTCAAGAAGACATCTCCGAGAAATTCACCAATTATTTAAGATGAAAATAACCAATATAGAAACCTTACCAAACCATAATGGTTGAGTCTCTATAACTTGGCTAGGAAATTTACTCAGGAATATATTGAAGATATAAAGTTCTACACCACAAATAAGGAATTTCCTACATGAAGTAAATTTAATATCTTGAAAGATGTTGATCCAATATTTATTTATAAAGCTTTCCATGCAGGATTAATAGAAAATATATACCCAGGAACCAATTTAAGTGAATTAAATTATTTTTCAGAGAATTTTAAAAGAGCAATTAAGAATTTCAGAAAGAAGATTAAAGTAGGTGACAAGCCTATTTATCTCATATTTTTTAGTTTACTAATGGACTGAAATGAGGAAGGATGGTCTCTACCACTTCATCAAGATAGAGATTTTCAATACAAACATAAAAGTTCACAAACCAAGGACATTTTTAGAAAATAAATTCAACACAGAAGAACTCTGTTTACTAAGAGGTCAAATGTTAGCCCAAATTTACTATAAACTCAGATAGATTGACAATTCTATTGAGATAAAGATAAATTATTCAACTAATAAAGCCATCATCATTTTCCATAGTAGCATGACTCTGTTATAAGAAGATGGTGAAAACATTTCCAAAGAAGATATTCTGCTTCTATGTTAGAAAATCCACCAAAGATCACAGATGCATTCACTGCATCAAAAATTGAGAAGATAAAGATGTGTCATCATCAACGTCATTAAAAGGATTATCGATAGAAAACAACAAAGAAGAATAAAGAAAGAAACTGTCGGCAGAAGATGACAAAGAAATAGGCTTTAGTGAAAGTAAAGATAGGCCTGAGGCGACAAGTGTAGGGGGAGGACACAAAGTTCATTAATTTTTTAGGCCTAATTCTATTTTTTTCCTTTTTAAGCTCGACACTACTTTTGTTTATGTGGTCGCGGCCTCAAACTTTGTAATCCAAACTTTTTTAAATAAAAAATCAATTTTATTAACGAAAAGTTAATTTGTTTGAATCATTGTATATTTATGATGTTGTACTACCTACCTATAAAAAGAGGTTAAGGATACTTGTTTAATCCGTGGAATATAATTTTTTGCTAATTCCTCCATCTTTTTTGGTTGATCTTTATGTATTCTGACCAAACTAATAGACGTTTAGTTCAATCTTTGAGATTGGAAAATGATAGACTTAAAAGCGAGGTTAGAGAACTAAAAGCTGAGGTGCTCAAACTCGAGGGCAAGTTAAGTCCCTTTGAAGAGAACAAGTGTGAGCTCACTTTTTATAAATAGTAGTTAATCTAAACTCAATCTCGAGAAAGGAGGACCCTGACTAAAATGGCCATTCTTATAGATAGGAAATCCTATTGGGTTAATTTCTATATGAAGCAATCTGAAAAAGTCTTCCTCAAGGTGATGAAGGTCACTAAAGAATTGGAACATGTAATGTTAGCGATGAGGTTTGTTCATCCTCAAGTAGTAACCCATGCATAGAAGAAAATCATCGAGATTCAGGCCAAGTTGTTACCTCTAGTGGAAGAAACTGATGATCTAAACACTAGTCGTGTGTCAAAGCATTTACTTGATGAGCAAAAGCCGGTATCGCCGATCCTGCCAATACTTTGGCTTTATATTTATAAAATTCTCGCAAGTGCACGAATCATTTCGTAGAAAATGATAAGTATACTCCCAAGGTCGATCTAAGGAATGAATATATGTGGTTTTTAATTTATTATTCAAACTTTTAAAAATGAAATTAAATCCTAAACATCATGTCACAATATTTTGGGTTTTTGTGTTTTTAATCTAACAACATAAGAATAAAAATAGATACAGATTCAATAAACATTTATGCAAATTTTATCATTTATAATAGTGGAGTATTTATAGATATAATAACTAAGTTAATTATGTTTACTCATATTATTTAGATTATTAAAGATATAAATTGATATTTATTGATTCTCTCTTTTTTATATGAATACCACATTTGGTGGGGTTAGATATTCTTTGTTAACTAAACAAATCAATTAACACCTATGGGTGGGGTTGATAATTAATTTGGTTAATTAAATTAATTCATTTTCTAAGAGATTGAAAATGAACCATTTAAATGACACATTTGGTGGGTTTAGACAGTTTAAACTTTATTCAAGGTGCCCAAATTAAACCTAAGAATTTAATTATCCGAGTACTAACTTTCAAGTTTTAAAACCACTACTAAAAACATGTTGTCAATACATTTTCAGATAATAATTCTTATAAAAACTTTTGAAATAGAGCTTTCACTCTAACTACTGGGCGATTATACAAACAAATAAAAGATCACTACTCTAAATCAGACCGGATAACTAAACCTTAAAATCTAATTTTCAGATTTAAGTTTGTAACGAAAAATAATATATTTCTCTCTAACATTTTTAATATAAAATCTTGAATAAAAACAAAATCAATTCATTTTAAAGATTTTTACCTATTTAATATTTCGCAAGCATAACAACGTTGCTATTATATCATGTTTACAAATAGTTAGCAAAGTTAAATTTAATCACATATAAATTAAATATAATATATAAGAATAAAGTATAAAAAATAACTATAAAGAAAATAAAATCCTAACAGTACTTTGATGTTATTCATGTTGTTGGAAAACCTCCAAAGAGAATTTGTATTTCCATTTATTGAATCAAAAAGAAAATAAATTACAAAAACATAATTAGTTCTTCTCAAAAAGAGAAGAACTCTAAAACTAAGAAATGAAGAGAAAGAAAGAGAGAAGAAGATGTTTTTGAGGTGTGTGTTTTTGTGTGTATAGAATAAGGGTATTTATAGGTGAGGAGAGGAAGAAAAAGTGGGTGGAAAAATGATTAAAAAATGGAGGAAATGCATAGTAGGTGATGATGATGTCAGTTGACGTCATGATAGATGGGGTGTGGGCGACACGCAAGGATTGGGTGTAGATAGGCACGGGCGTGCACAGACTAGGCGTTGATGGGTGTGCGGCAAGCGTAGGATGGAGCAGAGGCGCGCACGAACTGGGAGATGTGTGCACGTTGGCTGGTGCTGCTAGGTAGTTGCGTGCGCGATTTCATCCTTTTGACATTTTTGACTCATTTTGTTCAATTTTTTCATCTTTTTGTGACTTTTTCTCGTTTGTTTTATGAATATATTTGTGATGTATTACCTCTAGTATTTTTCTGAGTCTTTAAGTTACTTTTTTAAGTGAAAATACCTAAAAAATAATAAAAATACTCGTGATTCCGAAAAGACAAATTTATATAGAAATATGATAAAATCATATAAATATATATATCTTTTTAATCAATTAAAATGAATAAAATCATGATAATTTTAGTGTTTTTTGAGCACTCATCAGTGCTCAAACTCGAGGGCAAGTTAAGTCCCTTTGAGGAGAACAAGTGTGAGCTCACTTTTTATAAATAATAGTTAATCTAAACTCAATCTCGAGAAAGGAGGACCCTGACTAAAATGGCCACTCTTATAGATAGGAAATCCTATTGGGTTAATTTCTATATGAAGCAATCTGAAAAAGTCTTCCTCAAGGTGATAGAGGTCAGTGGAGAATTGGAACATGCAATGCTAGCGATGAGGTCTGTTCATCCTGAAATGGTGACCCATGCATAGAAGAAAATCATCGAGATTCAGGCCAAGTTATTGCCTCTAGTAGAAGAAACTGATGATCTAGACACTAGTTGTGTGTCCAAACATTTAAAGAATTTTTAACCCTCTAAGGGGCCAAGCTTTGTATTAATAAGTTTTTCAAAATATTTGTAATTTCAGAAAATAAAATATATTCTTGATGGCATGCACTTGTGATACTCGAACATTGTATATTTTTTTATTAGGGCATAAAACCTACAATTATCGGGGCGTTTTACCTGGTTATTAACCAAGGTGATCACCTTGTGGTGTAAAACGGTGGGAGAGGAAGTTTAACATGGTTCCTAACTGAGGTGTTCATCTCTATCTTAAATGCTAGAGCACTGACCCAGTTCCTAATTGAGGTGAAAAACTTGTGATATTTACAAGTGTTAGGGCGTTCTACCTGGTATGAGAAGAAGGGATTACCTGCGGTCGAGTTTGAAAATGAAAGGAAGTGATTCTTTAAAAATTGACCTAAAAAGAAAGTAGAAAAGTGTTAGACTCTTGAGGCTTGTACTTTAAAAACTAGAGCAAACAAGCTATAGTCTGAGCTGAATTCTTACCACCAAACTGAAAAACTTTTAATGACTAAAGCTGATGCGACAAAGATTTTTCTTTCTTATTTTTTGTATGTTGTGTAGGAAATGGTGAAAAGGATCAACCCAGACACCTTCTTATATAAAGACTCATATTTTTCTCTTTTCAATCGACTAACACACATTTATTAGGGGAGCTAAATGGTTTAGATTCTCTACTCGAGTTTTACTCTTTCACCTCAGCCCCGATCCAGAGCTGAAATAGTAGGGGGACTTGATGTTTGGAAGCATAGATTAGCCCGAAAGATAGCCTGAGCCTAGAAGACAGTTTGAGCCTAGAAGACAGCCCGAGTCTAGAAGATAGCCCGAGTTCAGAAGACATCTTGAGCCACCTTACATATCTATGGAGTCGACCACTAGTCCGTGCCCTATGATAGTCGACTTCGACCTGTAAACATATTCATTTTATCCTTTTCTATCTTTCCTGATACTTATATATGTCTATTTTATATAATTAACATCTATTCATGTAAGAATCTATATATATGCATGGACTCCCTGAAAGATTCATATATTCGATCAATTCCTTTAACCTTTTTCTAAATTATCTATTTGGAAATTTGTATTATCTTAAATAACAATAAATTATTATATATGTCTATTATTTATGGAAGATAGTCAAAACAATAAATAATAATAATAAATAAATCTCTAGGGTATAATTTTACTTACTTACCTAGTTTATAAGCAATCATATTCACGCTCTTAAAACGAAAGTGAACTATACAATAAGGTAACTCATTTAGATTTTGACAAATATCATGGATGATGAGACTTTCTTGAGAAATATTATTCACACCTATTTAAATTTTTTGAGTAACTATAAGAGAGTCGTTCTTTATGATTATATTTGCCATATTTTTCTTACATATCAATTTTGATATCTCTCTTAATGTCATTAATTCAACAGCTAAAATTGAGTTCAATGGCTTTTAAAGCTTTGGCAAATTAGAAATAACTTTGATGATTTCTTGTCAAAATACCAATACCAGTGTGTTCAGAATATTCATCCCAAGCTGCATCTACACTAGTTTTGAAAATATCTTAAATTAGGTGTACTCCACGAAGGACGCTTAACATGAGAAAAGAGTACTTGGCTTCTCAAGATAAACATTGTCATTTTAATGATTTAATTCTTTGATGTCTTTTACATGTCATGAACTCAAACACTCTTAGATTTTCAAATTTATCAGAGCAAACATAAGAAAATGTCAACATCGAATTGTTATAACAATTATCTATATTTTGAATATCGAGATTTTATATTAAAAATATAATTTCATTTATAACTAAATGGTGCAATAAAATATATAATTTAACACGTCAAAATGACTATAAACTGTAAAGAATGAATTTGAAAAATTAAAATAATAATAATATATAGAATTTAATTGCGTATTATTCAAAATTAAATATATTAAAATTATTATAACTTAATTTAAATGTATGTTATTAAATTAGGTTTAATATAAAATAATAATATATATTTTTTAATTATAAAAATATATAAATTGAATATAAATATAAATATATTATTTATTATTATTATTAATTTTTTTTTTTGGGGATAATGTTGCTATTTTCTTTGATTTCCCAACGAAGTCTACAGCAGAAGAAAACATGGAAGTAGAAAGAAAAGTTAAATAAGGAGAAAAAGGATAAAGTAGAGAGATTGAGGTTGAGGTTGGAGTTGGAGTACACTTATCAACATAACCCGAGTCGGAGTTGAGTCCTTGTTATGGTAAAACCAATTAAAGACCCAACTGAGTTTCACTCGTGTCTATCTCTCTCTCCTCTATTTGCTTTGCGATCCAATAAAGCTCACAGCTGTACCGGTAACAACCAAAACGAACCGCCGAGAAGCTTCTTCAATTTCTCCGCTTAATTTTCTCTCCTAGTATCTACTACGAGATTGAAGATCCAATTTTTTTTCTAAACTCAGTCCAGGTTGAGACCGAATCACGTAACTTTTGGCTTTTGGCATCCACTCATGGCAGTAGCGATGAGGTCATAATAGTATAATCTGGTCGGAGGAAGCTAGGGTTTTCCCCCTCTTATATACGACCATGGCGACTCAAGATTCGATCATAATAAATTCATACAAGGGCATGTCTTCTGATAACATTAAGGGCTTGATTCTAGCTGTGTCTTCGAGTGTCTTCATTGGTGCTAGCTTCATTGTTAAGAAGAAGGGGTTAAAGAAGGCGGGAGCTTCTGGAATCAGAGCAGGTATTCAATTGTTAAAGATAATATGAGCATTTTGTTTTGATCATTACGAATGAAGCCATTAAATGTTTTAGCTTTTATTGTGAAATTTAGTATGAAGCAGATGGAAATGAGATATGAATCAAATGTTGATAAGGGAGTTATGTGTTATAAATTAGTAATGTTGAGATTGATTTGATGAAATCCCCAACTTTTTGGGGGGCGATCATGCTTTAAGTTTCTATTTGTTTCATTTTTATTTCACAATTTATCTTGGTCAAGGGAAAATCAGAAATGAGAGAATCTGATTTTATTCTTGAAAATGTGACAGCCAGGCTTATATGAACAATTATTCCTCTTGCCTTTGACATACTGGAAAGTTGGTTGCATCGGATGGTCTTTTGTGTTTCTTTAGTTGTTTGATGCCTTATTCCTGATTCTACTTCATGCCACTTCTTTTTTTTGTGGATTTGTTTTTCAAAGATAGCCATCACATGACAAATTATTACTGCCCATAGTAAGAAAGCTGATCTCAATGATTCTTCTTGCAGGAGTTGGAGGATATTCGTATTTGTATGAGCCACTTTGGTGGGTGGGCATGATAACAAGTGAGTTCTGTGTTGTTTTATGTTAATCTGCATTAATTTCCAATTAGTTGTTACTGAGCGCAAAGATTTATACCACTTAATTGAACTGGGCTCCTCATTTATTCTCTGAAACCAATGCGACAAGCAAATAACTATTATAATTGCAATATAGTTCACGATGATAGTACATTTTCTTGTACTTTGAAGCTATACAATATGCATTTAATTGTTAAGCTCATGTTGGGTTGCTTACTGTCTTTGATTATAGTATTGGGTGAAGAACAGAATTCTGATTTTTACTCTTCTCACAGTGATTGTTGGAGAAATTGCTAATTTTGCGGCCTATGCATTTGCTCCGGCCATACTAGTAACTCCTCTTGGTGCTCTCAGCATTATCATCAGGCATGGTTGATGTATGATACACAAAATTAGTGATATTATGTTGTGCACATTCCTGATCGTTTCACATTATTATGCAGTGCTGTACTTGCAGACATTATTTTGCGGGAGAAGCTACCTATTTTTGGAATGGTTGGCTGTGTTCTATGTGTTGTGGGTTCAACAACAATTGTTTTACATGCTCCTCAAGAACGTGAGATTGAATCTGTGAAGCAAGTTTGGGATCTTGCTATGGAGCCAGGTAAGAATGTTGTGCCTACGTAACTGATCTTTACATATAACAATTCATGCTAAGTTACTTTATACTCTTTCACAAAATGGAAGCTGAAACATTGTTATTCTGTTTTGCAGCTTTTCTCTTGTATGCAGCTCTGGTCATAATTGTCGTGTTTATACTTGTATTCCACTATATCCCGCTGTATGGCCAGACACATATTATGGTCTACATTGGAGTTTGTTCTCTTGTAGGTTCTTTATCGGTATGTATCTGTATTAGTTTAAATTAACTTCTAGAAATGAGTTTGCAATGTCATCACTTTTCTAAGTATTTTTATGTTAAGGGTGTCTTTTGACAGGTCATGAGTGTCAAAGCTCTTGGAATTGCTTTGAAGTTGACATTTTCAGGAACTAATCAGCTTGTATATCCTGAAACTTGGGCGTTCACTTTAGTTGTGATAACATGTGTTCTTACCCAAATGAATTATTTGAACAAGGTAAATATTTTTCTTGTATTTGTGACGTTTTCTTTCTTCCTCGTTCCTTTTATGCATTGATATTATGGTTTGAGATGACATATTGTAACCATGGCTGTTCATGCATAACTCCTTGGATAAATTGGAGTCACGAGACTTTAATGGGAAAGAAAGTTGTAGAATTATAGAAAAGATCTTTAGATTAGAATCTGTTAGCAATATTAGGGGCTGATTTCTAGGAGATTTACAGCTATCAGATCAACTTTATCCTTATCCCATGATTTTAGGAGATTTGGTAATCTGTTACCAAATATGTAGATATAATTTTTTCAGTTTTAGGTAGTTTTGATTTCCTTCCTAAATTAGTGGTAAATATCTCTAAAATAGATGAGCATTATCATCTATATAAAGAAGGACGTGTAACTTTTGTTTAATGTAGAAAAAGATTATTCTTTCTTTTCACAAACAAGATGGTATCAGAGCAATCTCTGAATCCCAATTCTCTCATATGACCAAATACGAGAAACGTGATTCAAGAGCTATCGTTTCCCAAACCACCTTTAATCAGGAAGCCATGGCTTCCAACAGTGATAATAATCTCATGCTCATTACAGGACACAAACTGAATGGGAACAACTACTTCTAATAGTCCCATTCTGTAATGATGTTCATATGCAAAAAAGTCAAAGATGATTATCTCACCGAAAATGCTGTCAAACCAAACAAGACGGATGAAAAGTTCAAAGTTTGGAATGTCGAAAATAATATGGTCATGTCATGGCTCATTAATTCCATGACAAATGATATTGGTGAAAACTTTCTTCTCTATGGAACAACAAAGGAGATTTGGGATGCTACCAAGGAAATATATTCTAACAATGAGAATACATCATAATTATTCGAGGTGGAAAGTGTTGTTCATAACTTCTGCCAAGAAGAACTAACAGTGACTCAATACTTCAACACTCTCAATCAGTATTGGCAACAACTAGACTCATATGAAGAGCACAATTATAGCTGTTCAAATGATGCTATCAGGTAAAGACAAATAATTGAACGGAAAAGAATATACAAATTCTTGATTGGATTAAGTAAGAACCTTGATGAAGTACGAGGAAGAATTTTAGGATCCAAACCACTACCAAATATCCGAGAAGCTTTCTTAGAAGTTCAGAGAGAGGAAAGTTGAAAAAAGATCATGATAGGATCTCAAAATTCTGTGACAAATCTTGAGAGTTCAGTACTTGTGGTGAGAGGGAATTCATCCAACAATAACGATCACAGACCAAAGAAAGGGCGACCATGGTACGATCATTGTCGACGTCCTAGTCGTACCAAGAACAACTGTTGGAAAATTCACGACAAACTAGCAGACTGGAGGCCTTCTCGATTTGCCAATGACAAAGAAGGACGAGGCAACCTTGCTTCCACAGATGAACAACCTTCACTCAAACCAACTCCCTTCAGCAAGGAACAGATAGAGATCTTGCAAAAAATGTTCAGCCAATCCTTGCCTGCACTAGCTCCCACTATGGTGGGTACCGGATCCATGGCACAAAAAGGTAATTTTTTAAGTGCTCTAAATGCTAACAGGGAGAAGCTCAGACTATGAATTATAGACTCAGGAGCCTCTGATCATATAATTGGAAATGAGAAGTTGTTTTCAACTTACAGCCCCTATAAAAATTTAACTGTGGGAATAGCTGATGGGTCACTCTCAAAGGTGGATGGTACAGGCTCGGTTCAAATTTCAGAGAATATCACTCTTGATTCCGTTCTACTTGTTCCAAAGTTAAATTGCAATTTATTGTCCATTAGTAAACTCACATAGGATCTCAACTATGTTACTAAATTTGGCTCAAATTTGTGTGAATTTCAGGTCTTGGACTCGGGGAAGACGATTGGTAGTGCTAAGATGTGTTTCATGACTCTATCTTCTAGAGGTTAATGATTCTTCTCAAGGATCAATTCATCAATCAAATTGTTCAGTGTTCAGTAGTCCTATCTCTTTGTCTGTGAGTCAGTCTAATAATGATAGTGCAATTATGTTATGGCACTATAGGTTAAGTCATCCAAATTTCTTGTATCTTAAGAAGTTGTTTCCTTCATTATTTCATAATAAAAATCCAAATGAATTTCAATGTGAGATCTGTCAATTCTTTAAACATATTCAAAATTCTTATCCTAATAGACTCTATAAAGCATCTCAACCCTTTTCTATGAGTCATAGTGATATATGGGGTCCTAGGATAAAAAATGTTACTGGTTCTCGCTGGTTCATCTCATTTATTGATGATCACACTAGACTCACATGGGTATTCCTCATGAAAGAAAAATCCGAGGCAAACCAGATATTCAAAAACTTCAATACAATGACACAATTCCAAGCAAAAATTCAAATTCTGAAAACTGATAATGCTAAAGACTATTTCAATTCCAACCTTAATGCTTACCTCATGAGTCATGGTATTGTTCACCAAAGTTCCTGTGTTAACACTCCTCAGCAGAATGGTATTGTCGAGAGAAAAAATCGACATCTTCTTGATGTGGCTCGGTCTCTTACGTACTCTACCCATGTACCAAAATATTTCTGGGGTGAAGCCATCTTTATTGCTACATACCTCATAAATAGGATGCCATCTCGGATTCTTAACTTCCAGGCTCCCTGTCAAATCCTCCTTTAGTTTTTTCCCACTATTCGTCTCATCTCTACCATTCTATTCAAAGTTTTCGAGTGTTCAACTTTTGTTCATGTCCATCAACAACATCGGGACAAATTTGATTCTAGAGCTCATAAATGTATTTTTCTTGGGTATTCTCCAACTCAAAAGGGATATAAATTTTATTCACCGGTCACTAAAAAAATCCTTCACTCCATGGATGTCACCTTCATTGAGCAACAACCTTATTTCCCCAAATCTGATATTCAGGGGGAGACTAATTTTGTCCTAGAATATTAGCTTTGTGATATTGAAGAATCATCTCATTTTGACTAAATTTGTCCATCATTAAATCGTGAATCACTTCTCAAAATTCTCAAAATCTCTCCCTTGAGTCTTCTTATTTCCTAGAACCTACTACTCAAGATCAAGCCAACAATACACCTCAAAATCTAGACATTGTTCAATCAACAACGAATGATGAATTGATTACCTACTCAAGGAGGAGAAATAACCAAAAGGAGATGGAACAACAAACATCTCTTGAACAAACCCAAGAGTCTGACTCAAGTCCTAGACCAAGTGAAGATCTACCAGGTAACACTAATCCTGAAATTAATGATGAGAGTGGCTTTCCTATTGTTGTGAGAAAATGGGTAAGATCATGCACAAAACATCCAATGCACAAAACATCCAATATACACATTTGTGTCATATGAAGGATTGTTACCAAAGTTCAAAGCTTTTGTTGCCAATCTCGACAACATCCAAGTTCCTAATAATATACAAGGAGCTCTCGGCTCACCAGAATGGAAAGCAACAGTGTATGAGGAAATTCATGCACTAGAGAAAAATGGAACATGAGAGATTTTTGAATTACCAACCGGGAAACGCCCAGTAGGCTGCAAATGGATCTTCACAATAAAATATAATGAAGATGAGAGTATTAATCGGTTCAAGGCATAATTGGTTGCAAAGGAATTCACCCAATCATATGGAATCGATTATGAGGAGACATTTGCTCCTATAGCCAAGTTAAACACAGTTCAAATTTTGTTATCCTTGGCTGCAAACCTTGATTGACGTCTCCACCAACTAGATGTCAAGAATGCCTTTCTAAATGGGGACCTAACTGAAGAAGTGTACATGGAAATTCCTCCCGGCTTTGAATCACAAACTACATGCAACAAGGTTTGTAAATTGAGGAGATCTCTATATGGGCTCAAGCAATCTCCAAGAGCTTGGTTTGAAAGATTCACAAAGGTAGTGAAGAAACATGACTACTCTCAATGTTAGACGGACCATACACTATTTGTTAAACACTCTTCTGCAGGAAAACTTGCTGTCCTCGTAGTATATGTGGATGACATAATCCTAACAGGAAACTATGAAGAGGAAATCTGCACTATCAAAAGTTTACTAGCAGAAGAATTTGAAATCAAGGACCTTGGGAATCTTAAATATTTCCTAGGCATGGAGATTGCAAGGTCAAGAAAGGGAATCTCTGTCTCACAAAGAAAATATGTCCTAGATCTCCTAAAGGAGATTGGAATGCATAGATGTAAGCCGACAGATACTCCTATGGATCCAACTATCAAGTTGGGAGCTAAGGAAAATTGTGCACCCGTGGACAAAGGAAGATACCAAAGGTTAGTAGGTAAACTAATATACCTATCTCACACACGACTAGACATTATTTTTACTGTTAGTATGGTAAGTTAGTTCATGAACAATCCAAATGAAGAACACATGGAAGCTGTGTATAGAATCCTACGATACTTGAAACTAACACCAGGTAGAGGATTATTTTTTGAGAAGAATCAAAGAAAAGATATTGAATTGTTTAGTGATGCAGATTGGCCAGGATCAATACAAGACCGAAGATCAATTTCAGGATATTGCACTTTCGTGTGGGGAAATCTCGTCACTTGGAAAAGTAAGAAGCAGTCAGTGGTGTCAAGAAGCACTGTAGAAGCTGAGTTCCGAGCGATGACACGGTATTTGTGAGGGAATTTGGTTAAAAAGGGTACTAAAGGAATTACAAATTTAAGATGAAAAACCTATGAAAATGTTCTGTGATAATCAATCAGCAATCGAAATTGTCAAAAATTCAGTTCATCATGATAGAACAAAACACGTGAAAATTGATCGACATTTCATAAAAGAGAAGATAGAGGAAGGAATAATCAAGATGTTGTACGTACCTACATGTATGTAGACAACAAACATCCTTACCAAGGCTCTACCGAGAAAGGTATTTGATGATCTGAGTTCTAAGTTGGGTTTAATTAATATTTAGCACCAATTTGAAGGAGACTGTAGAATTATAGAAAAGATCTTTAGATTAGAACCTGTTAGTAATATTAGGGGCTAATATCTAGGAGATTTATACCAAATCTGTAGATATAATTTTTTTCAGTTTTAGATAGTTTTGATTTCTTTCCTAAATTAGTGGTAAATATCTCTAAAATAGATGAACATTATCATCTATATAAAAAGGGGGGTTTAATCTTTGTTTTATGTAGAAAAAGATTATTCTTTCTTTTCACAAACAAGAAAAGTCAATGCAAGTCAATGCATGTAAATTATCATTTCATAGAATATTGACCTTTTGTGTTGGATGGGTTTCTAATTATTGAAGTATTTGCATGAGCTCCTTTCTGAAGTGGTTATGTTTTTTTTTGTTCCTAAAAACAGTGCTCTCATATGCAGTTGCATGACTATAAGATATACACACTCTCATGCATGCGTGTAAAGTTGTAAACATTTGGCTACTAATTTTCCACTTTTTATGTCTTCTGTTTTGCTTTTTAAATGAATGGCTGCCATTATTTGATGGCTTCCTTAATATCCTATTTGCCGTTATATGCAGGCACTTGATACTTACAATACGGCTGTTGTGTCTCCAATATACTATGTCATGTTCACATCACTAACTATTTTGGCAAGTGTAATAATGTTTAAGGTATTCTTGTTTCCTTCTACATAATAATCTATGTGCATTCTTAAATATTAATTTTCATTACTATTTTCTGAGAAGCTTATCATACAAGAATATCGTTTCTTGGGAATTCTGGGTGATTTATATTTTATAAAAAACAGAAAACTGTTCCTCATGGTCTCATTAGTAACCAATAAACTAAACGCTATTTGTGAAATGACTTAAAATTTAATTTGATAGTCACCTCAAAAACATGTTGCAAGTTACCGTATTTTTTCCCTTGTACATGCTCGTGTTTACTACCTGGTAGTGAGCGCTAGATAATGCTAGAGTTTAATTGTATCTCGTAGCAATTGTCTATTGTCTTCCTTTACTGATATCAGAACTGGGTTTTGTTGGATATAATTGTTCCAAAGGCATGTCAATTACCACTCCTACTTCTCTCTATTGCATGATAATTGTTCTGGTTTATTTATCGTTTTTCTATTTTCTTAATTTTGACTGAGCAATGAGATAACTATTTCATGCCGGTTAAGCCATATATGCAGTATACACGAAGTGATTTATTTTGATGAACAATTTTCTTTGTTTCTTTACACATTGTTGTATACCCTGATATTGAAATGTCCGTGGATTATGTTCAAATCTTACTCTGTCGTTTTTTATTCTCTTTCAGGATTGGGATAGGCAAAGTCCTACCCTGGTCGTGACAGAGATGTGCGGGTTTGTTACCATCCTCTCAGGAACATTTCTTCTTCACAAAACAAAAGATATGGCAGATGGTACTTTTTTTTCTCTCCATGTTATGAACCACCTCTGCTCAGCTCTGCCTTTCAACTAGCATTTCAAACTTACATCATCCTAATTCCTGATTGTGTTTGAAAATAATTATTCATTACATTTTCAGTTTGTGTTTAATAATCTTGTCAATCTATTTACAGGCCGACTATCTAAGCATTCAGAAATGGATGACTTTGTAGACCCTGAGGGCATACCTCTTAGACGGCAGGAATCCTTCAGAGCAACCTAATAATCTCTTTACTTCACCCGCATCTGCCCAAACTTGCCTCTTTTTTTCTGGGACCCTTGCTAACGTTGGCCTAGCCTTTTGGTTCTCATACATACCTCTCTTTGCATCTAGAAATGTTGAGATTTTCGTCATCGCCTGGTTTTTATTTTGGCATCACGGATACTGCCTTGAGCGGTTTTGTCATGCGTACTCTTTTTCAGGTTAGATACAGAATGCACTTCGCTAGTATAATTTCGATTGTACAGTGTATTTGCTCACAGTTGCAATTTAATGGAAAATTTTGAACTGAAGCTTCAAAAGGGCTCTGAAGCACCTCCCTCCTGTTGACCACTTGAACTTTGTACGCTGGTTAAACGTTTGAAATTTTCAATGTGTTTTTATATAATTCAAGATTTCTTATTCAATTAAAGCTTTTCTCTACTTTGTTTTCCTGTATGACTACCATGGAGGGCGAAAGTCGAGAATGAAAGATCACAATCAGCATAATCGTCTATCGAAACTCGATAGATAAATTGGCAAATAGAAGACATCCAAAATGACAAACTACGTTTAACCAGAGAGCTATAATGATTTTTTTGGTTAAACAAAATATTTATTATGATTGAATCGACATTACTATTTTGTATATAAAGTCTAGCCAAGTAAATGTAAATTTTCATCTCCATGACTGAGCTCAACGAATCAAAATAATGTTTTTGACGAATATTTCTTTCAACAATTAGTAGTTTCTTTATCGTGCTCTTGACAATGTTTTAAAAATTAAAAACATAATTTATTTTTTTTAAATAATAATTAAGTAAAATAATATTTATGACACCTCTTTAAAATTTATATTAATAAAAATAATATATTTATATTTAATTTATATATTTTTATTAAAAAAAATACATAATTTAAAATTTTTACATTGATATTGTTCGGTTAAAGTTCATTCAAGTTATATTTGTTTAATGTTTAACTTTGTTTATTTATTATTGAATATTATTTTTATTATTATAAATTTTAATTACTTAATTTTTTTTAATTTATTTCTTAACCAAAATTCTTACCCTCAAATTAAATAATAATAGATAGGAGTGTTACTTTTATTATTATAATGTTTATTGATATAATAATAACAACCCTAGATTTATTATTTTACAAATAATAATAATTTTTAAAAAATTGCAATTAAGCCAAAATCGTTAAATGGCAATGATCGTAATAGACCGGTCAGCCGCTGGTCCGCGAAAAAAAAACCATGCAGACTAATCCGGCATGAACAGTAAATCAAAGCTCAGCTCTCTTACCGCTCCAACACTTCCAATGCCTAAATCATTTGCTCGCCCCTAATTTTAATCAAACCTTAAATCCCTAACCTTATGCTAAAAGCTCAGAAGGTTAGTTGGCTCAGTTTGTTCGAAGAAGAAATCGATGGAGAACCAATCCAATCACAATCTTTTCGACAGGCGTCCCTTTGTCAAATCCAAGATTCCGGCCTTAAAATGGTGTAAAGAATGGTAATTATAGTTTTCTTATCTTTTTTATATTTGGTTCTTTGTATTTTTACTACTTCTTTGTCACAGTTGTAGACTGTAGTTATTTTTTCTGTTTTCTACTTTCTAGGGCTCAATTACTATATTTGTTTGGCTCTTGAGAAAGTTCATCTCATGAAGAACTGGATTTTTATTTACCTTGTGTTTGCATGTTATTACTACCTTAATTTGGTAATGTAGTAAAATAAATTTTTTTAGGAATGGAATCGAAAATTAGTTTAAGTACCGCAATTTGGTATACTTCAGTATGTCCTTCAAAGCTTTATTGAACTGAATATACTTGTTGGTCCCGGATTTCCTTAAATTCATTGAAAGTTAAATTGCCTGATGATTAATCTCTATGCATTACATAGCTCAGATGTCAGGATATTGAAGGAGGTAGGGACTTAGAAAATGCACTAATGTTTAAACTTTATGATTTTGTCTGTTTTCTGCCTCCACAATTAGCGACATACTGATTCATTTGAAAGAGCTGTAAGGATCTGCCAAAGTGTTTAAGACTAGGAAATAGCTGGTAACCACTGCATTACTCATGTTAATGATTCATCCATTGTTTCATTAGGGTTCCCCAAGATGTTGTCGCAACAGGTGGGAAGTGCTATCTCTTGAAGTGGGTGACAGGTACATCTTGCTCTGTCTTTCTTTGACATGACAGTTTGAGTTTGATTTGCACCAAGCATTTTCTGTCAAGAAATCATGTCATGGATGGATCAAGCACACGTTAGAAAGTAGAAACCATGTCTGATGTGTTATGTGAAAAGTGAACATTTTCAACATCTTCATTGGCTTATACTTGCTTACCAATAAGGGTGGTAATTTGTGCAAACCGAGCCAGTTTGAATTGATCCGAATTAGTCCAGTTCAAATTAGTCCAACCTTAGCTCAAATAGAATTTAATTCAAGTCAACAAAGGTGAGTCTGAACCCAAACTAAACACAAACAAATTAGTCCAAATTGTCCCAAAATAACCAAAATTATTAATTGTACATTTTTTTAGTTAATTGGAATTGTTTTAAATTAAAAAATATTTTTAATAATATTGAAGTTCATTAGTACAAATATCATTTTATGAAATAAAAAAAATGAGAAAAATAATATTACAACTAATCAATCACAAAAAAAACACGTATTAACAATATCTTGTTACATTATCATTCAAATATTAAGAATCAAACAATCGATTATACATTTCAGATTTTAGCAATTTTAAGTCATAATATCATTAACAACATTTTAGATATATATCATAAAATCACAACATTTTTAATTTGATTTTGGGCTAATTGGTTAGCTCGAACCTAGTGTAATTTTTTTCGAACTATTTGAACTGGCTCAAATTTGACTCGAATTTAATTCAATTCATGTTCGATTCAGGTTTTTCGATTTGGGTTCGATTCAATCAATCAAACTACGACACAAATTGCCACCCCTACTTACCAACTTCTCTTTTTTGTTGTTTCAAAGATTTTTATACGAATAGGTTTTAGAAGGTTACTGTATGTCTAAAATATTCATTATTTTTAATCTCTTTGCCTTTTCTGTCATTGTGTGCATGCAATGATATGATTTAGTTTCCTATTTATGTCTCTGTTGGACAAGATATTTGGTTATTCTTTCAAAGAGTTCTCTTAGCTTATGTTTTTCAGTACATCAATTTTAGTTGAGGCTTGTAGCACCACTTGGGGCTGACATGATAGCATGGCCTTGTGTTTGCACAGTTTGAATGATATTGAAGTTGATAAAAAAATGAATGTTTTTGTGTTCACTCATAATCTTCTCTGTTTTCACCAGTGAACACATTGAAGGCACTGAAGGAGAAAGCAAAGGAGCCAGAGGTGCCAGAGCCAGAACCAGAACCAACTACTGAAGTACTTTTTCTTTGTAGCTATGAAGGCTGTGGAAAGACCTTTATTGATGCAGGTTCTTTGAGGAAGCACTCCCACATTCATGGGGAGAGACAATATATTTGTCATTATGAGGGATGTGGAAAGGTATAATGTCTACTCTTTTCATGTTGTACTAGACAAATCAGATGCAGACAAACTTTTATTCTCAACTTTGTCATTCATTATTGTTTATTTTGTTCTTGTCTATTTTTTTCTTTTCTCTCTTACTTTTCAGCCTTAAGTTTTTAGTGTTAAAAGTAACTTTCTCCCTTGCAGAAATTTTTGGATAGTTCAAAATTGAAAAGACACTTTCTCATTCATACAGGAGAAAGAGATTTTGTATGTCCTCATGAAGGCTGTGGTAAGGTGATATACTGTTTACCATTCTTCCTTTGCTTTCTTCTGAACTGGTTATTTAGCAATACATGTTTTATTCATGCTTTTGATGTCTGCTGTATATCCTATGACCTGTTTCTCTATTTGGCATATGCAATGGTTTATTTGGCTTTATGCAGTCCAATCTTTATATGGCAATGGAAATGCATAGTTAATATATGATTTTATTGATCTCTGTGAGCACAGTTTCCTTTCCAGAGCACCTAAGACAATCTTGAGATCATTTTTAGCTTTAAATTTCCTATAGTTGATCTTTATGAGAATATTAACCTTTCCAGAGCACTTGAGATTATCTTGAGATTATGTGGTTTCAAGTTTCCTCTTAATTTGTGACTTGTGAGTTTGACTGTTTGTACTTTATAAAATATGTTATTTCCGATTCATTTTGAATATGTTATATGCAGGCATTCTCCTTGGATTTCAATCTAAGGTCGCACATGAAAACACATTCACAAGAAAACTATCATATTTGCCCTTATCCAGAATGTGGAAAGAGATATGCACATGAATACAAGCTAAAGAATCACATTGCATCTCATCATGAAAAGGTCGCTATTCATTCTTTGATTTATTTATTATTTATTTTGGCAACAATCCTTTGGTTTATTTGACTCTTATGATGTCAGTTGTTTTACGGAAAATTTGCTAGTTTGAATATACCGGCCACAAGTATCATAATTCATTTGTGGGCAACTTTCTATAGTTTTGAGTGGGAGAAACACATCCCAAGCCTCTCTTTAATGATGTAATCGTCATGCTTTTAAAAGTCTGCATATTTTCCCGAATAGGTAACATAAATCTCGAGTTCCAAATGTACGTGTGGTTGATTTGGTAGAAATATTCAATCTGCTTCTATCCTTTTTCTGGAAAATAAATAGTTTTGCAATTAATTGGTTTCCTATTGGATCTGACTAATAAGTGCATCTTTTTGGCCCTTTCCACCTGACATTGGGATAATAGCTTTTATTTATTGCTAAAAGTTCCTCTACATTATTTTCATATTATGTTGACTTAGCATATGGTGAATGCGTTGTGAAGACTAGTGTGAATCTCATTTCCAGCATCCATGTAAACCATAATGAAATTCTTTTTAGTTATTAAATAAAGGGAAAAGCATAAAAAGAGTGGATTGCTAATCCTCCACTCAACTACATGAAAAACTGAAAACCATAATAAAAGAAAGAACCAAGAACATAACAATAGCCTAAACAAGTAAAAGAGGGCTAAAAATTTTGTTTTTCTTCACGTAGTGTTGAATGGTTTTTCCCAAAATTTTAGTTGGTTCAGGTTATTGATGAATTCGGTTAATAGACACCATCTTGGAAATAATTCTTTTCCACAGTTTGAATCTTTTAATTGCATGACAGTTCCAACTTCAAGTTTTGGACCAATTTATGTTTCTTTGATGTGGAGAGTCTGGAGAAGTACGTGTTGTATATTACATGTGAAAACTTATTTTTTGTTCCTTTTAACCACAAGGATATTTTTTTCACGAAACCAATGTTGATATGCAGAGTACAGCAGTTGAGGGAACAAAGTATGCCCCACCTCCGGATAATAAGCCAGCCAAAGCTGTCAAGGCTACTGCCGGGGCTTATGGTTCTGCATCCTCTGATCGCCCGTATGCTTGTCCTTATGAAGGGTGTGACAAGGCTTACATCCATGAATACAAGCTTAAACTACATTTGAGGAGAGAGCATCCTGGTCATATGTCTGATGATAATGCTGAAAATGCCCCAACTACTGCTGATAATGAGATGGATGAAGCCAGTGATCAAGATGCCTATGGCGAAAAACGTGTGAATGGAAAAAGTCAATCTAACCAGAAACAAAACAAGCCGAAGCCAAATATTAAATTGCCGCCTTCAAAAATTGCTCGAAAAGCTTCTATTGCATCTCCTGCTGTGATGAATGTCGTGAAAAAACCATGGCCAGTCAAAGAAGAATTTTATGAGGAAGAAGATAGTGAAGAAACAGAGGAGGATTGTGAGAATGTTGAAGATGGCTGGAGATATGCGGAAAACAATGAAGACGATGATGAAGAAACTGAATATGAAGATTAAATTCTTTTGGTTACATTCTAACGTATGCACTACTCTTTGCCAATCACTTTACCTTCAGCGTTTCTTGTCATTTTGGTCATATTAGTTTCTATACATATGTGCTCTTTGAAATGTTGTAATCAATTGATACATATTAATAAGTTAAAATTTCAGTTTTGCTTAATACACCTGTTATTTTGATGTTGCCAGCTTATGTACTAATTAGGAGGCAATGCATTGTACATAATTTTTTTTTTAAATATGAAATACATATGTTTTGTTTATTAACTTAAGAAAAACTTTTTTTAAGGGAGCCAAGAGTGAAAGGTCATATGAAAACGTAAAGTTTTTTTTTTCTTTTCCGAATTAAAAAAAAAGGAATGAGCATATTTATACGAACCAAAAGATTTCTTCCATTTGAGCCATTCTTTGAAGACAAAAAGATCCGTTAGTAATTCTAATTTTAACCCTAACCCTAAATCCCTAACTAAGCTAAAAGCTTAAAAAGTGAATTGCTGTCGAGTTTGGGGCAACCTGTTCAAAGAAAACCACCACTCAATTGTCCTGATACTCAGTGTAATTGGCAGGAAATCTGATCCCAACAATAAAGATGTTTATATGGATGATGCACCATTAGTCCTGGTGGCTTTTGAAATATGATATTAATGTTCTTACAATAATTACACACAACATATAATGCAGACATAGCGATGAGAAGTTGAGAATCATTCGAGGTCGCAATAAAATTATTCTTGTTCATTCACGTTCAGATGGATCCTAAAAGTTAAAATAAGCTACCTCACACGTAATTGTGAAAGAATCAATTCTGTACTATAATATGTAACATGTATTAGGGGAAAAAAGAAAAAAAATTCTTCAAAATAAAAATAATATCTTAATAAGATTGAACGAATTTTATTATATAATATTTAACATTAAATGAATCTGGATGATCTTAATTCGAAACAATATCAAATTAAATATTATTTAAAATAAAATAATATTAAAATTTTTTAAATAGTAAAAGTATAAGAGATAGAAATAAGTTATAATATTTTTATAAATACGGTATTATTTTTGTTTTTAGCCCTTAAACAAACCACTTAAAGTGAAACTGTGAATTTAGAGACATTTTCAGGTAGCTTTCTTAATGGGAAAAATTGATTTATTTTTAATATGCCGTTATCGCATAATATTTTTGAATTACAGGCTATAACGGTGAAATGAACCTTAGTAAAACAAAACGACAATATATAAACTAGAAAAGAACGTCACTCATAAAATATATGTAAAAAATAATAAAAATTGAAACTAGAGTTGCATGGCTGTAGGCGATAGTAGTGAGATGAACCTTTTAGTAAAACAAAGCGACAATATATAAACCAGAAAAGAACAGTCGGCACTCGTAAAATATATGTAAAAAACAATAAAAATTGAAACTAGAGTTGCATGGCATCACATGATTGATTATTAAATCTGTGGATAACATTTAGAAAAAAAAAGTTAAGTTGTCAAGACTTAAAAAAGTGGATAGCTAAGGTAATTTTCTCATTCTTCAAATGAAAAATGAAATACACGATAGTATTAATCTGTAATTGGTCGTTTCTTGCTTTTGAGTAAAACTGGTAAATTATATAGAAGGAATAAGATTTGGCATGTTTAATTTCCTTAACTAGGAATTATTTTTTTCCTAATATTTCCTTAACTAGGATTACAACGAATATAATTGTTGAAAGCAGAAACAAAACTTCCAGTTTCGGATGGAGATAACAAACATTATCATAAAGCGATTAGAGAATTGGTTCTTTACCTGATAAAAGTCGGTAAAAAGTTTTAATCCAAAGAATAAGGGTTTTTTTTTTTTTGATTAACCGAAGTATGGGTTTAAACAAAGTAGAGAAAATTCTTGCTTCTCCTCGAAGCAATTTGTACCTACGGGATGGAAGCATAAATATTCCCTCCTAAGGCTGCACAACCATCTTTCCTCAGTCCACAAAGTGCTTTGTGGTACTGCTTTGTATAAATATTATGAAAAGACATAATAAGATGAAGGTGAACAATACAAGAAAGCTAATTCAACCAGCTCAACTAGTGAAAAATAGCCAAACAAGAATTCACAGCCTTCAAGTTTTGGGCCAATCGCCTCCCAACCATTGTACAACATTGATCTCTTATGATGAGTTCTTGATTGGGGGGGAAAAAGAGAGAAAAAAAAAGAGTGATAATAATATTGGCACACTTAGCAAACTTCAGCTTTTACCTTCACATGGTTAAGGTTGTGGAGAGTATCTGACATGAAACACCGGTACTAATAACAAACAAAGCTCAGTCATCAAATTAGGAATATGTCTCCAGCCAATGACCAATGACCACTAATACACTTACCTATATTTTTGGTCGCAAACTCGCAATACACTTGCCTCTTGACAAGATTGGAAGCGCACACACTTGAGCGTCTTGAAGCGATGTTGACGATCTCAAAAATCTCATTTGGACTCCTCAGCGTATAGAAAAACAATAAGAGTTTGGAGACTCGGTCAAATTTTAAAAATAAAACATGTGCATTAATATAACACTGAATACCGAAGCAAGGAGACCATGTATAGCCAGAGCCACATCTCAACAAACCCAAATTAAGTTAAAAAAGAAGAGATAGTTTAAGGAGAGAAATTAAGAGATACACATGTATTTCAAAGAAAGGGACCAAGTAGCAAGTATGTCGAGCACTTTTTCTTTGGGTTTTAAACTATGTTGAGCACTTGTTAACTAAAAAGCATGAGTTATCACCAACGGCCAAACAATCATAACGCTTCATCTGGCTAATAAAACTGTAAAACCAGACCTGAAACCGTAAATAGAACTGAGCACTTACCATTCTAAACTTCATGCTGAACAGAGAAAGCTCCTTTTGTTTAGATCATCAACCAGACTAGAGAAAATAGACAAGCAGCATCAAAATATATGCTGTCAATTACCAAAAACCATATGTACTGATGCATGATACATATAAATAATAACAAAAGGGCACACACCATTCAAGCCAGAAAACAGTGGTTCGTAACCATACAAAAATGAATAATTGAAGTGAACATAACCTCGCACAGCATTTAACCAATATATTTCATAACTACTACATTAACAATTATAACAAAGAGAGAGTGAAGTTAAAGAAAAAAAGGAATAAAGAAGAAGAAAAATTTGCAAAATATAGTAATTAGATTCATTTTACAACTTCACGGGTTAATTACGTATCCATAAAATGCAAAAACACATATTTAAGTCTTTGACAGAATGAGCCATACACCTAAACTCTCTCTACTATCTCTCAGTATCTCCTACCCCACAACAAGAGAAAATGATATATATATATATATATCGAGAGAGAGAGAAAAAAGAAAAGGGCAAGATAGAACCTAAGAATCTAAGATATATCCCATGTTTATTTGTTGAGCCAGAATACAACAGCCAATAAAACAAAAGTCAGTTCTTCCTCTCTTAATTCGTCAGACTACAGAGAACTAAAGTATAAGAAAAGAAGAAAACTACGATCCACATCTACACAGTCGCAAACATCCAGAAGTTGCAGAATGCTCAACTGAAAGTCGAATTTAGGTTTATCTGTTCACAAGTGTAAGAAAAGAAGAAAACTACGATCCACATCTACACAGTAGCAAACATCCAGAAGTTGCAGAATGCTCAACTGAAAGTCGAATTTAGGTTTATCTGTTCACAAGAGTGACTTACATTAAATGCGGAACACATTAATCACCACCACCAACGTTCTTCATGCAACCTCCATTCTCTCGTTCTTTTCTGCAATCTCTGCATCATGGAAGATCTTATTTTTAGCATTTTCATCATTTGAACAATCCTTTCTTGCTTCTTCTTCTTCATCCATAATGGGTTCATTCTTTGTTTCGTCATTCCTTTTTGTAATTGTTATCATTTCACTGCATTTTAGCCTATTCATCTTAACTCCCTCGCCCTTCTGCACAAAAGCCTCACTGGATACAAGTTCGTTTCTTGTTTCTTCATACTTAACTTCAGTATCCTTAGGAGTCATTACAGGAAGTTCAACATCATCTTCCATAATAACATTCTTCATCGTATTCTCCAAAGTACCAAAGCCATCATGTTCTTCCTCCTTAGCATTATCACCAACAATTATGTTTTCTCTATTTTCAGACATATATTCAACCAGATCATTGTTTTTACAACCCATAAACATAGTTTGAGCATCTGACTCTCCATCACTTTCATTATCAGACTCGTTCTCTACAACTTCCTCATGAAGCTCCTCTCCAACTTGGTTATGCCTTTCTAGAAACTGCAACCTTCGCCTCAAATCCCCTAATTCTCTCTCCATCAAGAAAAGCCTCTCCTTCAATGTCAAATTCTCTTCTTCTAATTGAGCTATATGTGAGTCCTGATCATCCACTCTGTTTTCCAGCACATTGTTGTACTCTACTCCACTGTAATTGGGATAAATCATCTCAAACCTGCTCAAATCATGGTCCAACCTCCTCTCCACCTCGACATGCTCCTCAACATCACTCTCGCTTGATCCACCACCACCTTCCTCTTCCTCATCATCCTCATGTCCTGGAGACCTAAGCCTAATTAGCCCTTTCATCGATCCATACCCATCAACGCCCCACTCCTCTTTCGCCATATCACCCAACACTTCCCTGGACGGCGAGAATATAGGTGTCGGAAGCACCGCCGGGGTAACTGGGCACGGTGAGACCAGCGATGCAATACCCCCAGACTTTTTTGCTCTTATCCAATAAGAAGTAGTGTTTCTTGGAGCATAAGGAGCAAACCTATTATTAAACTTCTTCTTGGGATAGAACTTCCTAGCCTTTAAGCGATTCTGATACTGCAATTCATTTAGAGTTGGAGGATTGTACCCTCCTCCACCAGTGGTCTGAACATTGGGCATAAGCTTGTCCATTCTTCTAGGGTCTTTTCGCTTGTCGGTAACATTCTTACCTCTCCAATTGTTGTTTCGTCCAAGATTCGATTGCTTTTGGGGCACAAAATTAGGTTTCTGAAACTTTTTGGGATTCAAAGGAGGCAGTTGATATTGTTGCTGTGGCCACACTTCGTAGTTTCTGTTCAACATTGGTGGTGGCTGGGTCTGGGTCGTCATCATCATCAACTGAGACTGTTGGTGCTGAGCAGCCATGGCTTGAGATTGGTTCATCATTTGAGCTTGAGAAGACTGAGTCATCTGTCCGATTATCTGAGGCTGGCTCATAATCTGTGGCTGGTTCATGACCTGTGCCTGATTCATAGCCATCATCTTCGCTTGATTCATCATCTGAGATTGATCGTTCATATTTTATATTGCCGAATGTTAAATTGAAAATCCGAAAAACCCCTCGCTCTCTCCAAACAAACCAAATCGAGTCAGTTGGTTGGATCGAACGTCGCAAACCCTAATACGAGAAAATTAGAAGACAAATCACTAAATCGAATCCCAAATTCAGTTATCGATCTTGATCTCTATTGTTAAAAAGTATCTTTCGCTTGATTTGTTTTCAGAATTATCAGGTCGAAAAAGAAAATTGTTTTGCAATTTTTAATCTTCTCTCTCTTGTCGAAATCACCTAAGCACACACGAAGGAGACGAATCTAGTTTTCTGTACTTCCGTTTTCGTGAATGCTTTCGAGGTCCTCACAGGCCTTTTATAGATAGAGATGACATCATATGGACGGTAGATCTGAATTCAGATCTCGAACGGCTTGTATTAAATAATCGCTGCCGCCATGTGTTATTCCGATTCCTATATTACTTTTATGTTCCTTTTTCTAGCCGATTCCTATATTGGTTAAGATTTACTCCAATATTCGGTTAAAAATAGAAAATTATATATATTTTTTAAATTCATTTCTTATTTTTTAAAATTATTGTCACATATATATGGAATTGTGAACGTTAATTTTATTCATAAATACCTTTAATTTTTTTAAAAAATATATAATATAAAATATGATATTATTATAATTTAAATTATTATTATTATAAAAATAATTTATTGATAATAATTATTTAATTATATTGACACTAAAACTTAATAAATAAATGAGTAAAATTATCAAGAAAGTAAAGGATGCAAATTTATAAACACGCTCTTATAACTTGATTTGAGAATTATAAAACACATTATCCAAAAAGCAACATAGAATTAAAATCGATCACATACAAACTAATAGACATATTATAGTATTTATCTTGACAAAATATATATTATTCACCAAAATGCAAGATAATAGGATAACACAAATGCACAAAGATTTGGTAATCCCTTAATAGGTCGGTTCATAAAAAAATGGAGCATTAAGCTTTCAATTTGATAAAAATATGATGTAATTTATCCTTATAGTGATTGCACCATACATTTGTTTATGATTCAAGCAAACCCTAATAGGAAAATAAATGTTACAACCATTGGATCTGATCGTGTGGTCAGGGAAAAGTCACTGAAAAATACACGGGATGTTGTTCCCGCATTTCCATGCCGCGACATGGATGAATGACGAGATTTGGCTTATATATCAGAATTGTTCGGGCCATGGTGTTTAATATTCTATGTTGCATCGTGCATGCCACTATGTGAATTCCAAATTCTTACTAAGATCACCTCGCTATGATGAACTATTTATTGTGTCAACGCTTACCTTCGATTTCTATAATTCTTTTGATTTCATTGACTAGCTTCCTTCATACCTTGTACTCCATTAGGACTGCTTTTCCACTCTTTGATCATGATTTAGTGCCTAAATAAGCACATTTAGTGCTTGATTGAGTTTCTTTGTCTTTACTATTGTAATGGGTCTACTCGAAATCTATAACGGCCCATCATTCCTATCATTCTCCCTCTTTTCAAAAGAATTTGATCTCAAATCGTCATCTTTTTAATCAAAAGAAGAAAGATAAAAAAACATTAAAGGTAATGCTAACATTATACTCATTTAGAAGATCTAGTTTCTAAGCATTGTCATTAATCCGTTCAAGCACTTGAAATGGGTCATCTCTACTAGGTTACAATTCTCTGAATTTTTTTATCTTTTGAATTACAACCCTCAATAAAGTAGACAATGTTCTATTAACTATCTCAATGTGACCATCAATTTGAGGATGACATGTGGTAGAGAATAAAAATTCAGTCCCCAACTTAGCCCATAGAATTTTCCAAAAGCATCTAAGAAATTTAACATCCTCATCAAATACAATATTTTTTGGTACCCCATTTGGTCGTACAATTTCCTTAAATAAGAACTCTACTATATGTATGGTATCATTAGTTTTATGATATGTTATGAAGTGTGTCATTTTAGAAAATCTATCTATAACCATAAAAATGAGGTTTTTACCTTTCTTTGATTTTGACAATCTTAAAATGAAATCCATGAAAATATTTATCCAAGGTGTACTAAGTACATGCAAGGGGGTAAACATTCCTTGAGGTAGGACTTTAGATATAGGTTGTCTATATGTACTACATCTAGAACATATTCTTTTTACATCTTGCCTCATCTTTGGCCAATAGAAATGCTTATGCAAAGTGTCTAAAGTATTTAACACACCAAAGTATCACATTAACCCTCTCATATGAGCCTTCTTTACTAAAAGTTCACGCATAGAAAAATTGAGTATATACAATTATTTTTCCTTAAATAAATACCTACCTGATTTATAAAACTTACCAAAGGTAAACTTTTCATATACATTGTAAACAGAAGAAAAATCAATATCATTGACATATATTTCCTTAATATATTCAAATCCTAACAGCCTAGCATTTAATTTAGAAATTAGAGCATACTTCCATGATAATGTGTAAGCTAATATGTCTTCCTTACCTCTTTTGTAGTGAATCACATAAGAGAATGTCTCAACAAACTCCATCCATTTGGCATGTTTGTGATTCAGCTTACCTTGACTTTTCAAGTGTTTCAAAGATTCATGATCCGTGTTAATGATAAATTCTTTAGGCCATAGGTAGTGTTTCCATGTATCAAGAGTCCTTACCAAGGCATAGAGCTCTTTGTCATATGTTTGGTAATTAAGGCCTACTCTGTTGAGTTTCTCATTGAAATAGGCAATAGGCCTCCAATCTTGCATCAAAACGCTCTTATACATGTAGTTGAGGCATCACATTCAACCTCAAATATTATTGAAAAATTAGGCAAAGCTAAAACAAGTATCATGTTAAAAGCATTTTTTTCCTCGTCCCATTGAAACCCAACAGTCTTTTTAACAACTTTAGTTAATAGTACAATTATTGTACTAAAATATTTAATGAACCAACGATAAAAACTAGTCAAACCAAGAAAAATTCTTACCTCAACTACAGACTTAGGCATGTGTCATTCCCTAATTGCCTTCACATTTTTTTCATCCATCTCTATTCCTTCAGAACTAACAACATATCTAAGAAAAACAAGCCTTTCCACATAAAAACATCACTTTTTCATATTAACTTATAGCTTTTCTTTCCTTAATACCTCAAGTATAGATCATAAATGTAAAACATACTCTTCTAAATTTTTACTTTAAACGAGAATATCATCAAATTTGACAACCACAAATTTTCCAATGAATGCAAGTAAAACAAGATTAATAAGTCTCATAAAAGTACTAGATGCATTGGTTAATCCAAAGGACATGACTAATCATTCATATAAACCATGTTTAGTTTTAAATGTAGTTTTTCACTCATCCTTTTTTTTCATTCTAATTTGATGGTAACAATTTTTTAGATCAATTTTACTAAAAATGCAAGAATCATGCAATTCATCTAACAAGTCATTTAATCTAGGAATATGATGTCTATATTTTACCATGATGTTGTTAATGGCTCTGTACTCAATACACATTGATGAGTGCTCAAAAAGCACTAAAATTACCATGACTTTATTCACATTAATTGATATAAAAATATATATATTTATATGTTTTATTATATATATTTATATAAATTTGTCTTTTTCGGAATCACGGGTATTTTTATTGTTTTCAGATATTTTTGCTTAAGAACGTAACTTAAAGACTCAAAGAGGAATACTGGAAGCAATACATCACAAATATAATAAATAAACGAGGAAAGGTCAACAAATATGAAAAAATTGGACAAAATGGGTCAAAAAGGAGGAAAACGTGCACGGAGTTGACCAGCCCGCGCGTACTGCTCCTGTCTTCTGCGCACGCCGCTGCCATCTCGCCCCATTTTCGCACGCAGCCACCCCCCCACGTCATGCTGACGTCATCGAATGACATCATCATTCACTACTCCGCGTTTCCACCATTTTTTAACATTTTTTCACCCACTTTTTCTCTCCATCCTCACCTATAAATACCCCCTTCTCTTCACTTCTAAACACACCTAAAAATACATCTTCTCTTCTTTTTCTTTCTCTCATTTCTTAGTTTTTAAGCTTTTCTTAGTTTCTTTCTTAGTTTTAGTTTTTTCTTAATTAGTTTCTCTTAGTTTTAGAGTTCTTCTCTTTTTGAGAAGAACTAGTTATGTTTTTGTAATTTATTTACTTTTTGATTCAATAAATGGGAGTGCAAATTCCGTTTGTAGGTTTTCCAGTAACGGAAATAGCATCAAACTACTGTAATGATTTTATTTTCTTTATTACAGTTATTTTTTATGCTTTATTCTTACATGTTATATTTAATTTATCTGTGATTAAATTTAACTTTGTTGGCTATTTGTAAACATGATATAATAATAACGTTGTTATGCTTACGAAATATTAAATAGGTGAAAATCTCTAAAATAAATTGATTTTGTTTTTATTCAAAATTTTATATTAAGAATGTTAGAGAGAAATATATTATTTTTCATTACAAACTTAAATCTGAAAATTAGATTTTAAGGTTTAGTTATCCGGTCTAAACCTTACATGAAGAATCAACTAGTTTTAATGTGTACAAGGCAATTTTCAAGAAAAGTGAAGTGTGTTGTGTCGAAGAAATATGTGTACAATGACGCACACTATTTGTGATGAATTACACCGACATGTTGATTTTTGTACGTTGTTAAGTGGAATAATGTGAGTTATGGCATGAATCTCTTGGGATGGAATCAACGAAGTTGACGAGCCCCATTTCGCAGCGGTGAAAAGTTTATTGCTCTAGCACGCCTCCATTTAATTGGCCCAAAGCCCTCTGTACCATACTTTCCTTATAAATAAATCAGTTAATCTTAGCTTAGCATATTAATAAACGTAAGAAAAATTAATCGTAATTATTTTCTCAATTTATAGTTTTATTTATTTATTTTTATACACAATAGAGTAGGTTCATAACAAATTAAAGATAAATCTTTAAGAGGTTTTTCAGATAAAGAAATACAAAAGATATATGTCTATTTAAGAACACTTTGAGAATCAAGATCACAATTATGGTGAAGGAGATACCTTTTATCTTTAATTGATATTTTAGATCTGATTTATATTTATTTTATATACATATTACTCTTTTTATATTTTTTAAATATTTAAATGCTATTTTCAATCCACTGGTAATATAATTTAATCTCATTATGTTTGGCTAATTTTAACTATGAAAATTTAGCTTTATTGTCATGTTTTTATATATTTATTTAGATGAACATTTTTATAAAATAAATAAAGATTGTGTCTTCATTTAAGATTCATTACAAAATTTATTATTAATTAAGGTATTGACAACATATTTTTCATAATATGTTTAAAATATAAAACTTAGGTTTTATAAACGTCATCTAAATGTAATTTGGACACCTTAAATAAGATTTTAAATTAATAACTCCACTAAATTATTGATTTAAATGGTTTTCTATTTTCTTAAGAATAGTGCATAATTTAATTTATCAATTAATAATCCTTACCAAAAAACTTTAATTGATTTTATTAACAAAGAAAATAATTCATGATAAAGGACTTTTTTATATTTAAAAAAATCAATAATCTGAATTTATATTTTTATTAACTCGATTAATTCTAAGTAAGTATGATCAATTAGCTAAATATTTTTATAAATTCTTCACTAAGTATTAAATTCATATATGCCTTGATTTGTTTGAATCGAATTTGTATTTAGATATTTTTAATTATTTTATTATTAGATTAGGATTTTCAAAATAAATTTATTATGATAGAATATTTAGGTTTTATTTTTGTAATTATTTTTAAGAAATTTAATAAATTATTTAAAACCACGTAGTTTATCTTTACATCGATATTGAGAGTTTACTTATATTTTATTATAAATGATTTGTGTACTTGCGAGTTATTTATTAAACACAAAATTTGTGCATTATGCACACGCACATAAAATGCATTGACATGAAACAAGAATTTTTAAAATACTGAATATCCATTCATAGTACTATATCATTGTTGTTTATCTAATTGTTCTGTATAGTCTATTGAACCATTCCATTCTGTAGGGTCATACTTATGTCAAATACAAGAACAAAACCATAGCTAGTTTTGTTAATTTAAAATTGAATGGTACACTAAAATTTTTAAAGTATGGGTTATTAACATATAGCTCGATATCGTATTTGATATTTAGATAGAAATCAAAGTGTTACTTCTAGCTTTAATATTCTTACGCTTCTACTCCCAAATCAAAAGGACATACTCTGGAATTTTTTAAACTTATAAGTAAAATACGTCCAAAAATATTTAAAAATATCATTAAAATACAAGGATTCAACTCACCCTTTTAGCTAAGAACATAGGTGAAATGTTTTGAGATCACCAAAAATAGTTTTTTCATTCAAACATATATAACTCTAGGTGAAAAATATCAAAATTAAAATATGTCAAAATACCCAAAAGTTGAAATTCCAAAATTTCTAAAAAGGTAAGATATTGTCACTATGCATTGACATGGGCTAAAAATGAATTGGATCAAAGATATATACTGGTGGGCTTGAAAATTTAAGAAAGCCTAATTTGATAAGTATCTAGAATCTTCCATTAAAATATCTAGATATTATTTTAAAAATTCACCTAATTTCCAGAACAACCTATTTGTTAATATTATTTATTAAAGATGTTTCATTAGAGAATTTTAGATCATTTTTAGATGAGTGACACATATTCAAATCCAACCATTAATTAATAAGGCAAATGCTTATAAATAGGTTTAGACACTTTATTTGTGACACATTCAAGAACCAAACAACAAACCAACAAGCCTTATGATATTTTCTCCATGCTTTCAACACAAATTTCTTCACTATATTTTCCTAAGTGTTCCTATTCTTCACCTTCACCATCTTAAATACCTACTTGGGTTGCTTTCTAATTAGGTTTATTTAGCATTTGAGTAGCTAAGTGTTGCACATAGCTATGAAGAAAGTAGGTGTAGGATAGTTGGTATCAGAGCCTGATTGTGTGGGAGTTTGCAATTGAATATTTTAATAAGATCATAGCCAAGGGTGCTACTAAGAAGAACATGACATAGACTACCTTGGTGGAGGAAAATGTTGCTCTTGAGCACTAGCACGAAGGATCTAAAGATATGGTGTCTAGTCTTAAGGTACATTTAGCTTACCTTGAATCCTATGTAAGCAAAGCTAATACTAGTATGGAAGAAGTTGATAAAAGTATGGGAGATCTAGAGGGTGAAAGTGAAGCCATGCAAGAGACAATGGCTAGTATTGGGGATTTGGTGACTCAAATCTTAAAACAAGAATTTTCCATTATGAAAGATTGCATTATGGATCGGCTTTGTCATCAACTCAACAAGGAGCTTAATTCCTTGAGAGCTTATTGTAAGGAACTTCAATGTGACATGGCCTTATGCAAATGTGCGATGGCCTCTAGGGTTGTCACTACACATGAGGTTCCTAAGCTTGACATTCCTAAACCTATAACATATGGGAGAAGTAGGAATGCAAGGGAGATTGAAAACTTTCTATGGGATTTGGAGCAATATTTTAAAGCCATGAAGATTGAGGATGAGGCTATGAAGGTACATAATGCCATTATCTATATTATTGACATCACCATGCTTTGGTAGAGAGGGAGGCATGGATATTTTGAGAAAAGTATGTGCTTTATCAATACATTTGATACTTTTAAGAAAGAAATAAAAGGCAATACTACCTAGAAAATGCAGAAGAGATGGCACAAAGTTCTTGCTAACAATTGAAATAAACGTGGCACAAAGTGTTTAACATTCTTACTCCTAAGATCCCCGATATGTTTGACAAGGACTCCGTCTTCTTCTTCATTGATGGACTCCAACCTTGGGCCAAGATTGAGTTAAGGCACAAAGGTGCACAAGATCTTGCAACTGCTATTGTTGTAGCTAAGACCTTAACCAACTACTCCAAAAAATTTCCAAGATCCAAGGATAAAAGAGTTGTTCCTAGAAAAGGTGGGAGAGACAAAGGAAAAAGTGTAGCCAAAAAAAGGTGCTTCAAAAAAACCTTATAATGGAAAAACCAAGGTAAGAGAGACACAAAACCAAAGTATAATTGATACTTTTATGATGGTCTACATTTGATGAAAAACTTCTCAAAAATAAAGGCTCTCAATGATATGACTACTAAAGTTGAGGAGTCTCCTAAAAAGGGTGGAGCAAAAAAGGGAGTACTTAAAATTATGAATGCAATCAAGGTCTTTAAGGGTTAATGTATGTTCTTGTAATTCTTAGTGGAGTACAAACCAAGGTGCATATTGATACATGTGCCTCTCATATCTTTATAGATGTTAGGGAAGCTCAAAAACTCAATATAAAAGCTGTCTAGGAGGGAGGTTCTATGAAGGTAGTGAACTTTATTACCAAATTAATCCAAGGCATTGCCCATGGGGTGAAGGCAAAGATAAGAGAATGGAGTGGAACATTGAACCTATCCTTAGTACTGATGGACTACTTTAGAGTAGTACTAGGGATGGAGTTCCTTAACCAAGTAAAGCCAATCCCACTCCTTTTTACAAAATCAATATGCATTCTTGATGGAATTTACCCATTCTTGGTACCAAGGCCTAACATAGTCAACATTAAGACTTTGTCTATCATGCAATTTAAGATAGGGTAATACAAGAAGAATGAGGAAAGCTATCACGTATTTCTTAGACATTTAAAAGGAAATGATAATGATCCATATGGAAGTGAGATTCTTAAACAACTACGAGAACTCCTTAAAGATTTCAAGGATGTTTGATGAGTGCTCAAAAGCACTTAATTTATTATGATTTTATACATATTAAATGATTAAATAGATTTGTATTTGTTTAATTTTACTATCATTTTAAACAAATCTATGTTTTTGAAATCACATATATGTTTTTTTTTCAAGTATTTTAACTTTAAAAATATTTAATTAATCAAACACTTGAAGAATATATCTAAAAGCATCCATTGCAACTTTAAAAACTTAAAAGATAACATATGTAACACATTAAATATGTTCCAAACCATGCAAAAGATGTACAAAGAAAATAAGGGATCCATTTGTTCAAAATAATGTGGGACGTAATATGGAAGTTTTATGATCCGTGGTGTGAGACAAAAGGATTGAGAATCACAGATGAAAATGTTTATTCCATTGTATGAGTGCAATGGATTGAGCTCCAAAACGTGTACAACTTGAGTATGCTGCGGTGTGAAAGAATTGTATGCTACAAAGCTAGTCATTTGATCAATATTTTTCTGCTTTCCTACATCTATAAATAGGACCCTCATTCTATTGTAGTCCATATCTCACAACTTCATTCTTAAGCTTGCTTAGCTTTTCTTTTAGTAATTTCAAATTCTTATCTCATGTGAGAGTTGATCAATTTTAGTTTATGCAATAATTTTAGTTTCAATTCAATAAATGATATTATCAATTTTGTTTGATTATTTTCCTAAAACATAAACAATACTCAGATTCTATTAAAGTATATTTAAATATATTTTTTCAGATTATCTTTATGTATTATTTTACATGCTATGTTTAATTTATTGATTATTTACTAAAATATGCATGTCTGGCTATAAATAATATGAGATATTAGTAATGTTGTTACGCCTATGAAATATTAAAGTAGATTAATTATTTTTATAAAATGAATTTAAGTTTTATTTCTTTATCAAGACTAAAACAAAGTTTGTAAAAGAAAAATGTATTGATGAAATATTTTTCATAATAAAAAAGAGAGTTAGATTTATGATCTAATTATTTGAATATGATTTAGATTCAACTCCTACACATTACATAAAATATTTTGGATCTAATTTAGAAAACTCTATTTCAAAAAAAACATTTATAAGATTTATTATTGAAAATATATATTAATGACATATTTTTTTATAATAGATTTAAAATGTAAAAGTTAGTTTTTAGGAATAAAGCATAATTTAGTTAACTATCAATTATTAATCTCCACCAAAAGACTTTAATTGATAATTAATTAATAACGAGATTTATCCTTGTCTTTGGATAATTTCTTATAAAAATGAATAGCCAAATCTGGATTCATATTTTTAATAACCTACTTAATATTGAGCAAGCATAATTAACTAACTAATATTTTCTATAAATCCTCTAATGTGTGATAAATGTTTAATTGTCAATTTATTTTATTAAATTAATCTTTATTTTTATGTTATTAGTTTAGATTTTTGATTAATACGAATTGTATGTAATGAATACGCAAGTATGCGTATTGCAACAAGTAATATAACAATAAGAAATGATCATTTTCACGAAGATTATGTAACTATAAACTAATTTTTAAAACTAAAAAATAAAAATTAATTTTTTTGTGTTTTTAGAACGAAAAATTAAAAGAATAAAAAATAAATAACAATAATCAATTAATTCAGAATTGCTAGCTAAGAAGATATATGAGAAACTATCTAATAATACTTAATCCCCCAATTTTTTAAACATGCATGTGAATCACTAAAATTCCCTAATACAATTATCAATCAATTATATGATCAATTGAATATAACATAGCATGTATTCTTCTCTCAAGTAAACAACATACTATAAAGTAATTAACCTAATCACACTATTATGTCAATTAAATTACATATTGCTCATTAAGTTCATCAATTATATATCACATACGCAAGAATCATACAACTATGCCTAAAAATTATGCATGTTAATTAATCAAAAAATAATAATTAAATAATTCTCTCAAATCTATTTAATCGTTCTTATAGATTAATTATTAGCCAAACAATTGATAACATAAATTAAATAATATAATTAAATTGAAATCATAACTGAGGTAAAATATTAGACCATCACATGTTAAAATTAGGTTCATAAATCTTATATTTTTTCATAAAGAAAGACATAAAAATTGATAAAGAAACAAGTATTTTTTGGCTTATTAGAGTTTTTGGGGGCAATTAAGGGTTAAATTAGACTCAAATGGAATCTAGACAGTTAGATCAGCTTCAAATCAAGGGATGAAATGAAAAAATGAAAAATTAACAGCATTGACTAATAGGAATGCAACACGTGGTAAGGAAGAAAGACGGGACCAATCAATGCATGACAAGTGGTAGAGTTGACCAGTGGTGGTCAATGCGAACTAAGTCAGCGTCACTTGGTGCGCTATGATTCACAGATATGGATTGTGTGGTGTCTAGAGGGAATAGATAGATGAATCATGTGATGACATATGGAATGCCCGTTGATAATGTGGTGAAACTCGAAACAAATGTCATGCTAACACGTGGCAAGGCCTGCATTACCTAGTATATGTGGTGCATCTCGATTGGCCATATTTGCTTGCATGGAATCCACGTGGCGATACTAGTAAGCTCCTTTGCTTGCATGGTATCTACGTGATGCCTTCCAATCGGTCATATAGTAAAAGATTCATAACAAATCCATAAAAATTTAAAAAGAATTCCCAAAAAATATATTTTCACTCATTTTTACTATAAACTTCATATTTTAATATTTTTAACCCGAAAGGTACTATTTATTGAATAAAATGATAAAATATTAAGCAAAAAAGTGTACTAATAACTCTATTTTCATAGAATCATCAATTTTCAAATCCAAACTTTGTGATAGAATATTTAGGTTTTATTTTCATTTTTGAGAACTTTTTAAATCATTAAAAATCATATGATTTCTATTTAGACTGACCTCAGAAGTATATTTATCATTTTCTATAAGTGATTTGTGCACTTGCGAGCTATTTATAAATCATATAAATGTGTATGATTAATTTTGGCACATCAAGTTTTTGACATCATTATTAGGTAGATCGATAATAGCACTAAAAACTCGATACTATTTGCAAGCATCAATGTCATGCCAAATGAATTGCCTCCTACCAAGAAGGAAGGTGGATTATAGGATTGAATTGGAACCTAGAGTAAAGCTACCTGCCATAAGTCCATATCGAATGGCGCCACTTGAGTTGGAGTAACTTAAGAGACAATTTAAAGAGTAGCTTAAAGTTGAGTACATACACCCATCTAAAGCCCTTAATGGAGCTCTTGTACTCTTTTAAAAGAAAAAAAGGATGGGTCTTTGTGGATATGAATCGACACTTGAGCTCTTAATAAGGTGACCATCAAGAACAAGTACCCTATCCCCTTCATTGGTAACTTATTTAATCAACATGGAAAGGCACGATACTTTATAAAGTTGGATTCTTATTATGCCATTTGGTCTCACTAATGCTCCTGCCACTTTTTACACTTTAATGAACAAAATTTTCCACACATATCTTGATCAATTTATGGTGGTATATTTAGATGATAAAGTGATATACAATAACACTCTTAATGAACATCTTCAACATTTAAGACAAGTTTTTCAAATATTAAGGGAATATGAGCTTTGCATAAAGAAAAATAAAAAAAAATACTCTTTTACCCAACAAGAAGTTGTGTTCCTTGACATAAGATTAAGGATGGAAAACTCCTAATGGATGAGGCCAAGATAAAGGCTATACAATAATGGGAGCCACTGATCGGGGCAGAACCGACGTCGCCGATCCTGCCCGTTACTTTGGTTTTATCTATTTATAAAACTCTCGCAAGTGCACGAATCATTTCGTAGAAAATGATAAGTATACTCCCAAGGTCGATCTAAGGAAGGAATGTATGTGGTTTTTAATTTATTATTCAAACTTTTAAAAGCGAAATTAAATCCTAAACATCCTGTCACGATATTTTGGGTTTTGTGTTTTTAATCTATTAACATAAAAATAAACAAAGATTCAATAAATATTTATGCAAATTTTATCATTTAAAAAAGTGGAGTATTTATGGATATAATAACTAAGTTAATTATGCTTGCTCATATTATTTAGGTTATTAAAGATATGAATTGATATTTATTGATTCTCTCTTTTTTATATGAATACCACCTTTGGTGGGGTTAGATATTCTTTGTTAACTAAACAAATCAATTAACACCTATGGGTGGGGTTGATAACTAATTTGGTTAATTAAATTAATTTCTTTTTCTAAGAGATTGAAAATGAACCATTTAAATGCCACCTTTGGTGGGGTTAGACGATTTAAACTTTATTCAAGGTGTCCAAATTAAACCTAAGAATTTAGTTATCCGAGTACTAACTTTCAAGTTTTAAAACCACTACTTGAAAACATGTTGTCAATACATTTTCAGATAATAATTCTTATAAAAACTTTTGAAATAGAGCTTCACTCTAACTAGGGCGATTGTACCAACAAATAAAAGAGCACTACTCTAAATTAGGCAGGATAACTAAACCTTAAAATCTAATTTTGAGGGTTTAAGTTTGTAATGAAAAATAATATATTTCTCTCTAACATTCTTAATATAAAATCTTGAATAAAAACAAAATCAATTCATTTTAGAGATTTTTACCTATTTAATATTTCGCAAGCATAACAACGTTATTATTACATCATGTTTACTAAACGTATTAAATTTAATCAGGATAAATTAAATATAACATGTAAGAATAAAGCATAAAAAATAGCGTAAAGAAAATAAAATCCTTACGAACTTGATGCTATTCCTTCTTTGGAAAACCTCCAAGCGGAATTTGCACTTCCATTTATTGAATCAAAAAGCTAATAAATTACAAAAACATAACTAGTTCTTCCCAAAAAGGGAAGAACTCTAAAACTAAGAGAAATTAACTAAGAAAAGCTAAAAACTAAGAAAAACTAAAAAAACCTAAAAATCTAATAAAAGAGAGAAAGAAAGAAGAGAAAGTGTGTTTTGAAGGTGTGTTTTGAAGTGAAGGGAAGGGGTATTTATAGGTGAGGATGGAGAGAAAAAATGAGTAAAAAAAATGTTAAAAAATATTTAAAAATGTAAAACAGCGTATTGGAATTGCTAATGTCATTAATGACGTCAGCGTGACGTCACGGTACGACGTGAAAAATGGGGCGAAAAAGGCGTTAGGAGCTGTCAGCGTGAAAGCGAGCCAGTCTTGGCGCGGGCATAAGTATTTGGCGCTATGAAGCGTGGGCACGATTCCGTCTTTTGACATTTTTGACCTTTTTCGACCCATTTTGTCCAATTTTTCCATGTTTGTTGACCTTTTCCCACTTATTTATTAATATATTTGTGATGTATTGCTTCAAGTATTCCTCTTTGAGTCTTTAAATTGCGTTTTTAAGCCAAAATACCTGAAAAACAATAAAAATACCCGTGATTCCGAAAAAGACAAATTTATATAAATATATGATAAAACATATAAATATATGTATTTTTAATCAATTAATGTACATAAAATCATGGTTATTTTAGTGCTTTTTGGGCACTCATCAGCCACCGACCAAAGTTCACGAGCTAAGGTCATTTCTTGGATTAGTGAACTACTATCAATGCTTCATTAAAGGCTACTCCACAAAGATACCTCCACTTACTAACCTACTAAAGAAAACAAGACATAGGAATGTACATCGTGTCGTCAAGAGAAATTTGAAGAGTTGAAGAATTCCATAATTAAGAAACCTATGTTATGCTTAATTGATCCTACCCAGCCATATGAGTTACACATTGACACGTCTGACTTTGCGATATGAGGAATATTGATGCAAGAAGGCCACTGTATAGCATATGAAAGTTAGAAGCTTAATGACATAGAGAGAAAATATACAGTGAAAGAAAAAGAGATGACTACTATCATCCATTACCTAAAGGTATGACAACGTTACTTATTGGGCTTACAATTTCACAATCTAGATCGATAATATTACCACTTGTAACTTCCAAACTCAAAATAAGTTTTCCCCTAAGCAAGTGAGATGGCAAGATTTAATAGCCAAATTTTATTACAAGCTTGAGTATAAGTCTAGTAAAGAAAATGTAGTTGTTGATACATTAAGTCAAAAAGCTAAACTTCCCAACATGAGTAAGCATGAAAGCTCACTATTGGAAAGAATCAAGGAAGGATTGATACAAGAAATGCTTGCTAAGAACCTCATGACCTTAGTCAATGAAAGAAAAACAAGAATTTGTTGGGTCACTAATGGCCTACTCTATACTAAAGAAGATCGCCTAGATGGTAGAACTTGAGAAAGAAGTTAATCAAAAAATGTCATCACTCTATGTGGGCGGGACACCCGGTAAGTAATAGAACTCTTGTAATGAGTATATTATTGGCCATATATGAGAGATGATGTTGGGTCTTATGTGAAGACTTTCCTTGTTTGTTAACAAGACAAGATAGAACAACGAGTATGAAGAGGGCCAATTGAACTATTGCACGTTCCTAAGGGCATATGAGAAAGTGTATCCATGGAATTTATCTATGCTTTGCCAAAATCCGAAGGATATATAAGCATTATAGTGGTGGTAGATCAATTTAACGAGTATACTATATTCATTCCTGCCTCAATAGATTGTACTATAAAATAAGATACTCGTCTATTCGTATAACACTTAGTAAAATGTCAGGAGATTCCTAATAGTATATTAAGTGATCGAGACTCACGCTTCACTGACAAGTTTTGTATCAAGTTATTCAACTTGGTTGGGTCAAGCTTAAAATTTTTGAAAAAATTTCATCCACAAAGTGATGGGAAAACCGAACTTGTTAATGTCTTACTAGAACTTTACTTAAGGCATTATGTGAGTACAAATCAACATGATTGAGCCAAACTTCTTAATATGGTACAATTCTCATATAATCTACAAAGAAGTGAGTCAACAAGTAAAAAGTCCATTTGAAATTGTCATTGGACAGCAAACCATGATTACTCAAACCTTAGCAACAAATTATGAAGGGAAGAGCTTTGGAGCATTCAAGTTTACTAAGACATGGCATAAGCAAGCCAAAATTGCAAGAGCATACTTGACAAAACCACTAAGAAGATGACGAAGTTTGCTGATAAAAAGAGAAGAGAGGTTGTCTTTAATGAATGAGACATAATTATGGTAAATCTTCTTCCCCAATAATTCAAGTCGCTTAGAAAAGTACACAAGAGGTTGGTGCGGTGATACGAAGGACCTTTCCTATTATGAAGAATGTGGGAAAGGTTTTCTTATAAAAATTGACATTTTATATGCTTTAGTTGTGATAATAATGTGAAAATATTATTACCTTAAATATATTGAGATTTGACATATTATACAAGAAATAAGATCAATAGCTATAATTTATTATACCATTATATATCAATTTTATAGCATTATATCTCAACTTTGAGATTTATAAGTGAGATGAGAGAGATTTTTTTAATTTTAACAGTTAATATATAATGACCTAATAAATTGTATAATACATTGTGTCAATATATTACTACTAGTATCTAAAATAACATATCTAACACAAGAACCATAAAAGAAAAAGATTAATAAATTTTGATCAATGTAGAAGAAATTTTTTAAAATGGTAAAGTTATTATTTTACCCTTGTTAATTTTTACTTGTATTTCATTTCACATTTTTTTAACATTTTTTGATGACATGATAAAAAAGACTAATAATATACTCCTTTATAAAGTAAGATACTAATTAAATATTTTTATATAATTTTGATACTAATATGTAATTTTATAAAGAGATGTGATATCTTATAAGCCTTTTTTACGGTATATACTTTATCTCCTAATTTATTTCCTACATCATTTAAAATAACTTTTAAACAAAATATCAACCTCATATCAAGTTTGTGATTAATTTTTATATGCATGGTATAAACTCATGCAATGTTCACTTAAATTTTGTTATGCTAAGCATATAAGTATAAATTTTTCTAATTATATGCAAAATTTATATGTATTTATAATATTATTCATTTTAATATTATTCATTATTTAAAATTAAAAATAAAAGAGATTAATTTTATCTTATTTTTCTCAAATTTTAAATATATCACGACACTTATGTTACTTTCATTAAAATTGAGTATTATCTTCTAATTTTTTCAAAAGTTAAAAGTATATGTAAAAAAGGTAAAAAAAAAATTTACAACTATATCATTAAAATTTATGTCCCAAATTATTACGTACTAAAGTTTTTATTTTTATTTTTTTAGCTAAAATGGTTAAAAAAATTATTGCCAAATTATTGAAAGGGAAATCAGAAGTATTTTTTTGTAAATTAAATTTTATTTATTTGAAAATGTACTATATTTTTTAGCCTAAATTTGCAACCGGTCAAATTAAAAAAAAAATATTTTTTGTCACCAACGAGTGTTGACTAAATAACATATAATATATTTAAACATTTTAAAAATTTAAGTTCGAATTTCAGGTATGAGTTATAATTATTTTAACAAAAAAAAAATCTTCCTTTCCAAATCATACTCTGGCTTTATTTTAAATAAATACGTCAATATAAAATTATTTCAAACGCTTGAGATATATGGACAGAAACCTATTGACGAAAATGAAAATGGAAAAGTAACCCCTTTTCTCCTAAAATATTGAAGACAACTAAATCCATGTCATTGAATATTACATTTTTTTATATTTATTTTAAGTTTCTATATAATGCATATAATTTTGTACAAATTATGTACTATTTTTACATTAGAAAAGTATATATATAAACTTTCTGTACAATTCACAAATTATTTTACATATTTTTGTAAATTTTACAAAGTAAATTCAATATGAAATTCTCAAATTAAAAATATTACTTACTATAAATATTTTAATATTCTAGATTATTTTATTAGATGTAAATCTATAAGGCTTTACAAAATTTTTAAATAATTTTGTAAGATATACATAAAATTTATATTAATTTATAAGAAAAATCTTTAAATGTTACATCAAACTAGAAATAAATTTTGGAATGAATGTTTTAAATTATATATATTATTAAATTAGAACAATTTTATGTTTAAAGATTATTATTTTGTAAAATGTACAGAAAATATATTACGTAATTTTGTAGACATTACATAAATATTACAAAAACATATGGTTAATTTGTATGTCATGCAAATTTTGAGAAAAAATTAATACACCCTACTTATTCGTCTATATAATATATATTTTGTTTTGTTTAAAATGTGTTTTAAAATTACTAAACATGTTATTTTGATTCTTTTATTATTAAATATAAATACACTGTATTTATCCTGACTTCCTTTATTTTCGTTGACTGCAGCTCACCTCTTTTCTATAGCCGTTCTTAATAAAACTAAAGAATATAAAAAAAAATAATTAGTAAGCATAAAATAAAAATAAGGCAACTAGATGGAGCACAACCAATTGGGTTTTTTATGTTTTATTTTCACATTATAGAAAACATAAAACAAAAATCGTGATCAAATGAAGTCTTTCAAGGTTTCGGATTCTCAAATAACTGTCATTAGTTTACAAAAAATGGTTTATTTTTCCTCGTGCAGTAGGGGCTGCCTTTAAAAAGCCGAACATATAAAAAAAATTGTTTGGCGAGAAGAAGGGGGGGGGGGGGGGGGGGAACATGTTGGAGTGAATAGAATAATACAGTAAGGCAATTACTCCGACGTAAAAAGTACAATCAGAATATTCTAAAATGTTCACAGAAAAAGACGTGAAGTGAATGGAAACAATGATACAATACTATTAACAGAGCGATTAAGATAGCAATCACGAATCTGAAGACAACAGACTCACTACAAATTATGGGGGGAAACTGTCGCTAGGAACAATAGACAAAATTTGTCAACATGAAGATGCATGTGACTTACAAATATCAGATAATGTCATCATATTCCAGTATTGGGATTGTTTCCAGCAAGGATCAAGGAGATTTCCAAACCGCGGCTGAAAGCTTGGTTGAACATGAGTCGTGTTTGGAACGTGGACACAAATGGGAACCATGAAAGCAAAGCAATGGGAATGAATACTAGCATCCCCATACCAGCATCATATAAGCGGGCAATGGAGCGAACAGATTTCCATAATCGCAACTTCTTCATCAATGGTTTCCATGCGGCAGCAATCTGGAGATTATTTGGCAGTTTAACCTTATCAGTCGAGTATGAAGATTCAAAATTTTAAGTGTATCAACATACGTAAATACAAGCATCTAAACTCTATTAATAAAATTTTTGCAATTATCACTTTGACATGTTACAAAAGACCTAAAGCAGCGTCTTCATTGAGGCATCCATAGTTACAAAAGTAACTTTTTCTTAATTTCTTTCAGAAAGAAGATCCAAGTTAACCAATACACTTGCTAAAATAGATTAAAGTATGTACTTATAGTCTAATGTGTATTTGCATAATGACTTAAAAGATTACTAAATCTTCAGATGCATTTTTTGCGACAAAGTGCTACTCATGAAGGATTTTGTAAAGGATGTATAGCAACTACGACATTGGAATTAGAGATGATTTCCAACTCCTAAATATGAAATCTTGATACTGACAACATCAGTCCTTTTTTTATGCTTAAAAATTTGTAAAATCACAAACAAAATCAATTATAGAAGAGCAAACTCACAGAAAGAATTCCCCATCCAGTGGGAATAAATGCTAAGATACAAGCAAATATGTCTGAAACATCCAAATCTGTAAGTATAACTGCAACTGCAAGACCAACAAGAGCCGCCACGAAGGAAATGCCTTGGATGAAGCGCAACAGGAGCTGGAAATTGACTGACACTTTCTGGCTGAAGGAAAATACCTATAAACCAAAAAATGAATTCAAATCATAATTTAAAACCCACTGCAAACGCAATTACATTATCAGGTGTTTTGAAGTCAGGTTTTGCACCTTAAAAAGAACTATCAGACCTGCTAGCACAATCCATGAGAAGCCATATACCTACAGAAATTCCCAATCATTGTTACAAGATAATGAACATAATGGAATCAGTACAGATGCCAACTGAGAACCCTCCAAGTAATGTAATTCTTTTATATCTCACTACCAAAAAATTAATAATAATAATAATAATAATAATAAAATAAAAAACCCTTTTTGTTCATCATCAAAGACATGTTAAAAGAGATAACAAACAGAAATATTATCTTCCCGGAAAGCTATAGAACGAAATTGTGAACACATGTTTCTTTTTTCTAAGAAATATTATGTCCTAGGGGCATTTTTAGTATTTTAACTCCTTAGAGTTTAACCCTGGTATTGCACTATAAACTGAGGTGATTAGGAGTGTAATGATTAAGAATCCTCTGTTTTCACCGTGTTAAAGAAAAGAAACAAATGTTAGCAAAGATGGAATAGATATTTGGTGAGACAGAAGGATACAGTCAATAACAGGTAACTGTTGAAAAAGGTCAGCTAAATGCAAAATGAAAAAAATAAAGTACCATTTAACTGATATACAAGAGTCCCTTACCGCCAATGATTTATTTGTTCCTTGCACCTTTAGCTTGTAGATAATACCATATTGAAAGATAAAAAACCTGAGACTCAAAATAGTTTCAGCAATCCTCCCTCCAAATGTCCGAATATGTGCCTGCAGGTAGAATCTTATATGAAAAACGGGTGCAGAAATGAAATGACAAGAAAATGATAAAAGGTAAAATAGCAGTTATCAGAACATATAACCCAAGTAAATTTAAGAAACAAAAAAGAGAGAATCTGGAGGGAGGAAGGGGGAGAGAGAGGGACATAATTCTCTTTTACACTCATGTTACAACTTGCAATCAAGATATCCAAGATAGAAAAATAAATTCCAATAGTTTAGGTGTATTAAGTGCCAGTGTATTAGAAAGGAAACTGTACTCTATATTATGCCAAGGAACATTCATTTGATAGAAAATTATTTTCCTTGTTATTTGATAGAATTTAGTTGGCGAAAGTGAAGTCCCCAACACCCAACTTCTCTTACTGTTTTGCTACATAAAAAAGGGCATGAGTTTTTATTAGAAGATAAACTAGCTATCGGGAGCCCATGAAAAGGAACTGCAGATATTATGAATTTACATATAATGATTGTGAAAAAAAAGATTAACTAATAGGTAACAGTACATGCAAAGTTATACCAATTCTTCTTCCCACCAAGCTTCCCAACTTTCTGCTCCCTTGACACCAATTCCACCTCTATAAAGAAGCCAATTTGTCCAATCACGGAAATCCTCAACTATTCTGTAAAGAAAAAATCAAACATTAGTTGTGTAGAGGTACACATTGGCACTAAAATTCAAAGACGTGAATGAAATAACACTTACTTTTGCCACTCAAACCCAGAAGGATTGAATAAAGTGGGAGCAAAGAGCCACGAAATAGCCATAAACCAACTGCTCATAGTAAGAAGAATGTAGGCCAAAGAAGTACCACTGTAATATCCATATGCAAGGTACACTACCAACAAAAGCACAACTTCAAATCTGCATGGTGGTTATAGAATAGATTGATTAATTCATAGAGTATACGTGAGCCGCAAAGGTGAAAACGAGAAACTGCATCAGTTTTAAGGTAATTGAAAATTCTTCATTATGTTAGACAAGACTGAAAAACAACATACAATGAGCCAAATTTAACTAATTTTGTTTATTTCCAATCGTCCATTTCATACTCCTATAAGAACATTCAGCATTACACCAAATAAAAACATATCCCATCCATCAAAAATGAAAAGACACATCCTCAAAAGTGAAAACCGTTACTTTTTTCCCTTTTTTTCAATGGTTTTGGGGGGGGCGGGGGGGGGAAGAAAGAGAGAGAGAGAGAGAGAGAGAGAAGTAACCCTTTGACAAAGTGGCTGCGGGAGTAAAGCCTGTAATTCTCAGAAAATTTTATATGTTTGACCACAAATCCCCTACCAGTTGCTTGATACTGTAGGCAAATAAGCACGAATTTAAATGTCACCCAGCATGAGAACAATTAATCAAGAAAAACAGCAGATAAAGCTTGAAAGAAATATACCCTTGCACCACCATGAAGAATAGTTCGGCCAAAATAGTGGGTTCGTGTACCCAGAGAGAATGTAAAGAAGACAGAACAAAGCTGCAACTGCATTGTGACAAAACTAATAACAGCCTGCAGCAAAATTAAAAAGAAAGTCAATAGGTAATGAAGCTGTTTTTATTTTACAGAAAAATTACTTCTTTTTCATTTCTTAGTATCAAATCCATTTATATATACATTTGTTATGCCTAATCCACTGCTGGAAGTTATTAGTATACAACTGTAAATCATCCTGAAAATCAGGAAACTAACATCCTAAAAACAGGGGTTGATTCCACCCTGAAAATCAGGAAACTGTCCTTATCAGGGGTTGGTTCCACCCTGAAAATCAGGAAACTAACCATACTCCTAAGTTGATTTCCTACACTCCCCCTCAAGCTAGGCAATATATGTTTTCCAAACCAAGTGCTACATTTAACTCTGTGAAATTAGGTCGAAACAAAGCTTTGGTTAAGATATCTACTACGCTTTGCCTAGATGGAACATAGTTGAGGGAGATCATCTTGTCTTCAATTTTCTCACTGATGAAATGTCTATCAATTTCCACATGTTTAGTTCGATCATTATGGACTGGATTTTTGGCAATTGCAATTGCTGACTGGTTGTCACACATGATTCTAATAGATTTTGAATGTTTAACCTTGAGTTCGTATAACAGTCGTTTTAGCCAAATTCCTTCACAGATGCCCAAAGCCAATGCACAGAACTCAACCTCAGCACTACTACGTGCTACCACTGCTTGCTTTTTGCTACGCCATGTCACCAAATTTCCCCAAATAAATGAGCAATATCCAGATGTGGATTTTCGGTCACTAGGAGATCCCGCCCAATCAGTGTCAGTATAAATTTCCAATTTCCTATTAATTGTTTTCTTGAACAAGCCCCTTTCCAGGATCCTTCTTCAAGTATCTTAGAATACGATTTATTGCCTCCAAGTGATCTACTGATGGGTTGCCAAGAAACTGACTAACAACACTGACTGAAAAACTTATATCTGGACGTGTATGGGTCAAATAAATTAACTTACCTACCAAACGTTGATATTGCCCCTTGTCAGTTGCCAATTCATCAGTTCGAGGCATTAGTTTGGTGTTAGGATCCATGGGTGTTTCAACAGGCTTACACCCACTCATGCCAGTCTCACGCAAGAGATCTAGAACATATTTGCATTGAGAAACTGAGATTCCTTTAATACTACGTGCCACCTCCATCCCTAAGAAATATTTCAACTATCCCAAGTCTTTAATCTCGAATTCCTTGGATAATAGCATCTTAAGTCTCTTCATTTCTCCTACATGATTTCCTGTAAGAACTATATCATCAACATATACAATTAAAGTTGTAATTCTCCCATCTATGAAGTGTTTGACAAATAAAGTGTGGTCTACATGTGTCTGAGAGTATCCATCCTGTTTGAGGACCTTGGTGAATTTTTCGAACCATGCTCTAGGTGACTGTTTAAGTCCATATAGTGCCTTTCTCAACTTGCATACCTTCCCTTGTGTATCTCTAGTCTCAAAGCTAGGAGGCACATCCATGTAAACTTCTTCGATCAAATCTCCATTTAAGAATGCGTTCTTGACATCAAGTTGAAGCAGTGGCCAATCCTCATTAACTGCAATAGACAGCAAGACACAAACTGTATTAAGTTTTGCTATAGGAGCAAAAGTCTCTTGATAATCAATTCCATATGATTGGGTGAACCCTTTAGCCACTAGTCGAGCTTTATATCTGTCGATATTTCCATCTGCCTTCTATTTAACTGGGAATATCCATTTACAACCCACTGTCCTCTTTCCATGTGGTAGCTTTGTTAACATCCATGTACCATTCTTTTCAAGTGCAGTGTATTCTTCTAAGGTTGCCTTGCGCCATTCAGGAACTTTTAGAGCCTCGTTGACAGAATTAGGAATCTTGGTGTTATCTAGGGATGTCACAAATGCCTGAAATTTTGGGGACAAATTTGCGTAAGAAATGTAACTTTGAAGAGGATGTTGAGTGCATGATCGAACGCCTTTTCTTTGTGCAATAGGAAGATCTAACTCAGGGTCAGAACCAAGTTTTGGACTAGATTCTGTTTCATCTTGTAATCTTTCAGATTCAGTCTGACTCAGGAGAGTTTCTTGGCTTTGCTGATTTCGTGTGGGCAAGTCAGGATTTCTCTTTCTTTCATAAACTTTTATGGCATCATTAGGAAGGAGAAGATGTCTAGGATAGACAATGGGAGATTGATCAGATTTGGTTTTTGAAGGAGAATCTGGAATGGGTATCAAGTTGGAAGAGGACAAGGTTGTGGAGGGTAAATGAGATGATAAATTCGGTTCAATGAGTGATGACCAATCCCAATTCTGCAATTCATTAGTGTGATTCTCCCGAATTGCGTAATTAGAATAGAATGGAGTTTCTTGAAGAAAGTAACGTCCGTGGAATGGTAAAACTTACGAGTGATGGGAGAGAAACATTTGTAGCCTTTTTGATTGGTGAGTAACCAACGAAGATGCATTTAATGGCACGGGCATCAAGTTTGCCATGATATTGTGAATGAATATGGACAAAGAAGTGCAACCAAAAACCTTGAAAGGAATTGGTGACACAAGTTGTGAGGTAGAATATTGACTCACGAAGCACTTGTAAAGGTGAATGAAAGTTGAGAACTCGAGAAGGCATTCGGTTGATCAAGTGTGTTGCAATAAGAATGGCTTCACCCCAAAATTTTTTAGGAACATTGGTTTGAAAAAGTAAAGTTCGGGCAACCTCAAGTATATGACGGTTTTTGCGTTCGGCTACACCGTTTTGTTGTGGTGTGTCAACGCAGGAGCTTTGTTGGACAATACCATGTGATTTGAGATATCCACTAAGATCAGAATTAAAGAAATCCTTAGCATTATCAGTTTTTAGGATTTGAATATTGGCATTGAATTGAGTTTGGATCATGGCATGAAAAAGTGGAAATATGTGCTTGGTTTCAGATTTTTCTTTCATAAGAAATGTCCAACATAATCGAGTATGATCATCAACTAACAGTAAGAACCATCGAGCACCAGTAATACTGGGAACGCGACATGGTCCCCAAATGTCACCGTGAATGAGGGAAAATGGGTGACTTGGCTTGTGCGTGCGTGGTGAAAAAGTGTTTCGAGTATGTTTTGCCAACTGACAAACTTCACAATGAAATAAATTGGGATTTTTATTGATGAATAAGGATGGAAACAAACGTTTCAAATACGAAAAATTTGGATGACCTAGACGAAAATGCCACATCATGATTTCACTTTCCTTATTAGTATGACTATAAGAGTTAAGATTATGACTCAATTGACATTGATGACTAACATAATGGTTTGAAGAAGTGTTGATATCAAGAACATAGAGTCCCGCACGTAAATCAACACCGCCAATCATTTTCCCCGAGCTTAAGTCCTGAAAAACACAAGATTTAGCCAAGAATTTAGTTTCACAGTTAAGGTCATGATTTAATCTACTAACTGATATGAGATTGCAGCAAAATTCAGGCACAAATAACACAGATTTGAGAATGAGGTTGTTTGAGAGACAAATGGTCCCTGTTCCGACTACTATGGTGCGAGTACCATTGGCGACACACACTGTTTGAAGTCTGTTGCAAGGTGAATAGGTTGTGAAAAGTGATTGATCACTTGTCATGTGATTGGAGGCACCTGAGTCTACTATCCAAGATGAAGAGGGAAATTTTCCAGCATGCTTTGTTGAATTACTGGAAATATGTGTGGAGTTATTCCTGCTGCTACTAAATGTGGTGTTGATATTTGCCTTTTGTATAAGTTGTTGGAGAAGTTCTAACTGTTCCTTAGTGAATGGGATAGGATTACCAGAAAATGCACTTGAGTTTGAAGGCTGAGTTTGTACTGATGGTTGGAGAGACTGGAACTGAAAAGATGCAAGCCAAAATAGCTCTCCTTGAAAACTGGTACTGTTAAAAGGAGAAGCAGAAATATTAATAGTTGCATTGTTAAATAGACCACCAAAAGGATTATGTTTAGGAGCAGGATCAAGAATGAATCCAAGCCTAAAACTGCCTGAATTTCCCATATTGAATTCAGTTCTGTTACTTGTCTCTGGAACCTCTTCATCCATGTCATCTTTTAGTGTACTAAGAACATTTAAACTTTCAGTTTCATAGCTCTCATGCCCAAAAGCTGAAACTTGAGTTGGAAATTGAAAAGGTACATTCCTTGCCTGAGTATTTGACATCATACTAGGTGAACTTACAGAGCTAGTTGAACAAGAGGCTAAGAGCAGCAATTTATGAGCCTAAGGCTCTGATACCATGAAACTGTTTTTATTTTACAGAAAAATTACTTCTTTTTCATTTCTTAATATCAAATCCATTTATATATACATTTGTTATGCCTAATCCACTGTTGGAAGTTATTAGTATACAACTGTAAATCATCCTGAAAATCAGGAAACTAACATCCTAAAAACAGGGGTTGGTTCCACCCTGAAAATCAGGAAACTGTCCTCCTAAAATCAGGGGTTGGTTCCACCCTGAAAATCAGGAAACTAACCATACTCCTAGGTTGATTTCCTACCGGTAACAACAAATTTACTTTATGAAAAACAAAACTTGGGAATGTAAAATAGAAGATTCATTTAGAGGTAAAAATACATGTACCCCAAAGGGGTGTTTTAAGATTAAATATGATACCAGATTGTACATTACACAGTACACACCAATGTATTGATTGATGCTTTCCTGGTATAATATACCTAAAAACTGACAGATAAATATGTTCACAAATGAAAACAAGTTTAGTTGCTTACCAGGCTGAAAAGATAAAATATCAGTTGCGAAATTTTTTCCCCATCAGATAAGTTACATTAGATTTTTCTTCCAAGAGTTTCTAAATATTTACACTAATTTATACTCTCAAAACCCTCTATAATACATGCAATGTAAGTCTCCAATTCACATCAATACGAATAGCAAACTGCACAGGGAATTTACTCATGTAAGTGCATACAAAATGTAAGAGAAAGGGTAGCAATGGTCCACTAACTATGACCAAAGTGTAGAAAAGTCCACTAACTTCTGGATGGGACACTAAAAGTCCACTAATTATTGCAAAATAAACCATAAGTGTAAAACTTCAAAAAATGTCAAGAATGGAGCACATGAAACACATAACTCAAAAAAATACGCACATGTGTGTTCGTGTGCTCCAAATCTAACATTTTTTAAGTTTTGAAATTTCGGTCTACTTTTTAATAATTAGTGGACTTTGTAGTGTTCCAACCAAAAATTAATGAACTTTTATACACTTTAATCATAATTAGTAGATCATTACTACCCTTCAACTATTTGGGCTTGATTTAATGGTTAGCTTCGTCCACCTTATGTCAGACATCAGTACATCCAGAGCCATGTGATTATCCTTCCTGCGGATTCTATGGTTCAGGAAGGGCATTCATCCTTGACAATTTAGATAATCTCCCCTAAAATTGTCCCGTTTTCATCACCATAAAAAGAGCATACACTCTTAAGGTTATTCTACGGTTGTCTGACAAAGGTTTGAGTCTACGTATCACACCAATTTACCATATCTTTCATAGATGAAACACACTATAGGTTACAATTTTTTATATTTCTAAGAAATATACACCAAAGTTATATGTTCCTGCAAAAGTCAACTGAAAACAACTTGTAGGCCTTCAGCATAAAGTTCACAGGCTTGATTGGAAAAGACTGAAAATTGGAGAATTTATAACACTGACAAAAAACAAAGGAAAAAATTCTACCAAAAGGTTTGAAATACAAAATGTGAATGTGATTGTTGTTAATCAGGCCGAGCTTACCCTGAGGAAACCATGTTCCAAAATAAATCCCAATACCATCGGCACAGCAGTGAAGATGCCAATTTGAAAGAGGAACTGTGTGTTAAGAGCAGCCTCAAGTGCGGTGTTCTCTGTAATTTTAGCTCTTACTTGAAGTGTTTCACCAATTCCTGATAATGCCTGAAACAAAGAGACATTTCAAACACAATAAGAAACAACTCAGGTTAATCACACACAAGCAGACACATGCATAGAGCCTGAGACTGTGTGCCAAAGAGACATGTCCCTCCAACAGAAGTACACAGGTTAGAAACAAGACTATTAAAACAAGGAGGGAAAAGCATTAGTTCAGGCATGCCGCTTGTACTTCTCTAGCAACAGTATATAACAAAAAAAACTTCTTGTCATAGAACAGAAAGATTAAATGTACTAAAATTCACCCGGAAATGGAAAAAGGCAGAAAGTGAGGATAATGCCTAGTTTAATGAATTACAGGTAAAATGATATGTTTGTCAGTAAAACTAGATGCCGAAAAAGCATGCAAGTCCAACTTACCAAATATGTTTTCCCATAGAGAAAAATGTATACTGTCAGCACTGTCAACTGCACAAGCATTAATAAATAAGTCATCAAAACAAAACCAAGTAGCATATCAGCAATAGGCACAGCAAGAAGCTTCCATACATTAAATACATGCAGCTTTACAGCACCCAAAAAAAACCAATCATACATCAGTTTGAAAAATCTCTACTCATAGCTTGCGAGTACAAATCAGGAATAGGGGAAAATATAAAGTAAATAAAAGTGTATCATATTAAGTATGAAATTTACAAAATAAAACAGCACATTATTATGATTTAAACAATCTACAGATTATTCCCTCGGCAAAGTAGATAGAGAGGCATAAACCAGCACATCAGGGAAGTGTCGTTTTCAGCTTTAAGATATCATTTTTGTTTTATGTTTATCATTTCTCTAGCTGGCTAAAGAGTTTGTTATTTTTTTCTTTTAGTCTGATTTGGCTTTCTGTTGTAACAGAATGGGTAGCAAAATAGATAGTGGCAAAGGGTGCAAAATAGGTTTTGGAAAGCTGTGATTGAGATTTTTGGTTTGAACCATGGTTGTTCAACCAATTTCCGAGGAAATTCCTTCTTCAGATTAAAATAGGCTTCTTTGCCAATTGGTACCATTCTTCAAAGTGCAATGATACTCAAGGATTATAATATATATATATATATAATAAGAAACTCTTGTCAGCTCAAAAGTTTCATATCAACTACAGATGTAAACTAGGTTACATGAAGCCATTACTAGTCCTCGAGTCACATGGAATTACAAATAGATCCGTAAATTTGAAATACATCAATATTTTTTTAATTCATAATTGGCTGTACTTCTTTCAATAAAACGTGTTGAAATATTGATTTCAACATAAAAATGTATAAATGTCATTTCAATTAATATTATACTGTACATATTCGGTCACCCATTTGGAACTTCATCCAAGTAACCAAAAAGGCCAAAATAAAACCTGAATACGAATAAAAAAAAATCATACCATGGTACAAAAGTAGTAGCCAACTGTCGTAAAGTAAAATGACATCATTCTAAAGAAATCAAACAGCTGACCAAGCCTGTACACATCACGACTGAGAACTTGTTCGCCATTGCCACCAGCTACTTTCCCTTCAAAAAGAGCAATCTGATTGAGCCCAACATCTCGTCCCTTGCCAACCTGTAAAGATTTTTGAAATTGACATCCTATTCCCTGTTACTCAAGAAATGAACAGGTAAAAAAAAACCTGAATGTACTCATGATGAGTAATATTTCCCTGGCGTAAGGTTGAATTGAATCCTGACATCCAAAAAACCAAAAATTTATGAAAAAGAATAAAGTTAGATAAATCAATGAGTAATTCTGGAGAAATCCCAACAATTTACTCCCAGACATTCCACTAAATACACTAAAATTTACATATCAATGAAAAGTACCTAAAATGACAAATTCCCCCACCCATCTCTCACCTATTCTACCAAAATTTTCAGAGTACATCCCTCACTACATGTAACAAAAAAGAGCCACGGCACGCCACAGCCAGTCACTACCAAAATGGATTGTGGCTACATAAAAATATTGTAAAGAAATGGTGTTTGGGTGTTCGGTCTATTAAAATCGTGAGGAGAGGAAGAAGATGATACTGTGAAGGTTCAATAGGGGTTACCAAATCTAATAGAAAGGTTCGGTTAGGACTACTGAACAACCTTGTTAGGTTCGGTTGGGGCTATCAAACATCTTTATTAGGTTCAGTTGGGGCTACTGAACATTTATCATAAATTCAGTAGGGGTTACCGAACCTCTGCGCAATTTGCAAAAAAAAAAAATATCGAAAATGTATTTGTTCCAATGATTTTTGCCTTGATCTTCTTTGAATTTTTCTTCTTTTTTCACATCTTTGATATATACTTATTCCACTTTTAATATTCTAATATTTAGGTTTGTGTGGTTGGTGATGGAAGTGGAGATAAAGATGTATTCGTAAGTTGAGATGAGGGAAGAAGAGTGGGATGTATTAGGGTTTTAAGAAGATATGGTTTTTTAGTACGAGGCTGCGATGTTTTCTTTATTTTGTTTAGTGGGATGTCTATTTTTAGTTTTAATATATGAGGATAAATTTATCATTTGATTATATTTTTAAATGTTGCATAATTAGCGGGATGTTTACAAGCAAAATTCGAGATCTCTCTATAATTTCTCTAAATCAATTCAACGACAATCTAATTTGTCGATAATATGATACAGAGAAGAAAGGAACAACACCAGTGAAATAATTAGTAGCTCTGTGTGACAAGGATAAAGGATTCTTCTCATCACTACCATTGCATTTGCATCCAAAGGTGTAAATTTAAACTCCCTCCTAACATTCATTGTATTAAATAGAAGACAAAAATCAATATTTTAGCAGGATAAAAAAATAGCACCTGCAAAAATATCTTCACTAATGTTGATAACACGAGAAGCTTTACTGATACCACCTCTAGTTATGTGAAAAACTCTATCAAAAACATCTGGATGGCCATAATGCATACGGGTCCTGGGCAATTTTAACAATGTCAGTTTCAAACATCTAGAGATGGAATGTGCTTATGAGATCAAAGCATGCTTAATATGTACTTACTTCAAAGGATTCGCTAGAACACGCTGACCAAGAGTAACAAAGCTTGATTCTTGATTGGACATGAATGAGGCTAGAGAAGAGACACTACATATAGCAATCACATATGTTATATCCAAAGTGTTATTACGCTGCAGAAGTCAAAGAGAGAATTGAATGTAGAGCTACCTTCCAGTAAATACATGTTCCCTAACACCAAGAATTGTTGGAGGACGAATACCATGGTCGCGACGGAATTCTTCAAGCAGATTTCTCATTTTCAAGGCTTCCTCAAAATAGTTATCCTGAGTACATTTAAAAAAAAATGTATACAGCAAGAACAGATACAAATAATGCTATCTGATATGAAAACAAATATCCTCACCCTCAGTTTAACAAAATATTGGCTCCAAACAATGTGAAAAAATAACACCTCAAACAATATTCAGAATTTAGAAGTTAACAAGTTTTTATGAATCTAAAAACATGCAAGGCATATAGTCAAACAGGTTCCATAGGTATAGTTTTGTTGATTCACGTGTTGCTGGAATTGTAATAATTTGAGGACATAGGTGGGTTAGAACAACATCTTCAAAAACTATTAACATATAATCAAAAGTACAATCCATGGAGGGCACCCTACAACCAGAATGTCAGAAATGGAATCATAAGTACCGAAATTTGCTTTCAAAAGTTATGTATTGTCTATACTTTGATAGGAAAAGAGAAGAAAATTTCTACACTATATATTAATAAAAAGGGAATGGCTGAGCACAACCTTTCAAACTAACTTTGTATGACACTGCTTTTACTTTCATGTCCATCTTTTTTAAGTTTCGTCTGGATTGAAAGAAGGATAAAATTATACATTTATTCTTCGAACCCATTTAATCCTCAATGACGCCAATAAATTACCACGAGAAGTCCCAAAGAAAATCTTCATAGTGGCCTTTTTACACTAGGGATTTTAGAAATTCCCCTCATAAAGCTTTCTATATTTTACATGGTTCAGTTTAATTAAGTCATAATATCCCAATAATATATAAAAAAACACATGCCTAAAGAAAGTGCCTTAACTTTATAGATTCTAAACGATAAGAATACATATAGCATTCCATTATTAAAAAAAATTCCAATCATTTACCCCAACAAACAATTATGTGACTAATTTATTTTACAAAGGACAACAAAACAACATCAAAATCTGGCAGCATATTTAAAAACCAACAAGTAAAATCATGTGGCAAATTAGCACACAACAAAAACATATAGAGGTTACCTGATTCATGTCAATTGTTTGAACTGCATTTCCCCGAGTGAATATAATTGCATGGTTTTGGTTCTCAGGTTTTCCTTCACCAATTTTTGGATCGCCTGGCAATTTTATGGAGTAGATTTCCTGCAAAAGAATTAATAAAAATAAAATAAAATAAAAAACTCAAGAAAAATACGACATCAATGAAGTCATACATATAAAATGCAACTTAAGTTAAACGCAGGCTAGAAGAAGTGATGTGAAATTGGACAACAAATTTATCAATAGTTAAGTTATTCATAATAAAAATCAATAAAAAGTCCAAAATTATAATATATTATACAAATAAACCTATTTATAAGTAAAATACTATCCTAATTGAATTAGAACGCAAAATTTCATAAATCATATCCTAATTCAATAATAAATCCTAATCTAATAACAACACGGTAAGAATAAAATTCTAAAACATAATATTCGAATTATTTTCTAATTGTATCCAACATCATCACTGTGACAACATTAAATTGTTTATTTTTTGACTATTAGCTACAATTTATTTAAAAGAACAAATAGATCGAAATGTTAAATTCTGAAGGAAAGAAGGGAGGGTAAGGAAGTTCAATATGTTAAAAACATGAAGAATGGCGAGCATCTACATTAAACAACAATATAAAATACTTTTAATGATCCCTGAGCATGCGCATTCAACAGTATTTTTTTTAATAAGCATAATTTATAGATATAAATAGTTACAAAAATACAAAACGAGTAACAACAATCCACTAAAAAAATATATCTCAACTATAAGACAGCATATTATTTACAAAGCACATCCCCTTCTTAGGCTATACAAGCTCCCAATTATGGAAACTGATAATAATCTTTAAACTCTTATGAAACCAATACAGACCCAAAGTAAAACTTTCAATATTGTTATCATTCTCGGTACCCTCGAAAATTCTACTATTTCTCTAAATCAATAAAACCCAAACAACTGCTCCAATCCCACAATATTATAGCTTTCTTAACCTTCATTTTCTTACCATGCCTGTGAAACTTTTCTAGCAACAAAGATTTGCATAATCATGAAATGGTCCATTGTATAACCATATTACTTAGTAGCTTAAACCAAAAACTGCACAATTGGGCAAGGTAGAAAATAAATTTTCAATGTCTTAACTTCTCTTGCAAAGCACACAACAGTGAAGTGAAAACAAATCTTAGAAAAATTTGATTGCATTCGATCAATTGTTTTAACCATACCAAGAACAATTAGTCAATTCAACACTTTGACATTACTTGAAGTAGGGCACTTTCACACAAACATAGTGATCAAAATCTTATATAATAGAAATATCCACAAGCTCAAAGTAAGATTTACATAAGAAACTTCTATACGATTCATTAACACATTCTTGTGTCACTACTATTAAGATTTGACTCCGATAGTTAATTCTTCCAATCTTGGCATCAAGCTAACTTTCCAATCATTTAAGTTTCTTCCACATATGTAATTCCAACCCTCTGGAAAAGACAGCATGCTTAATGGGGCACTTTTTTTAAAATATCAAAACAGACTATACAACCTTGATATCTTGTTGAAAACCTCAATCCACCAAGAATCTTCTCAAAATCGAATTCTAACTCCATTCCTCCACCTAGTAACTCAAATTACAAAAGGAAAATTGAATTCATTAGCAATTGCTATCGAAGAAATACATACACCACCTTGCAAATCACAATCTGCATTTCACCCATTCTCATTCAACTCATAATTACTTCTAATAACTTTGTGCCAAAAGAGTTTTCCCCAACCACAAAATCACTTGCCTACCAATTGCCTTGTTTATCGCAGTGATATTTCCAATGCCTAAGCCCCTATTTCTTTGATCTTTGTACCATCTCCCAATTTCCCATATGACTTTTACTTCTTCCACCAACACCCTCCTAACGAAAGCCGTCATTATATTATTGCACAAAAAAGCAACTTCAGAATTTGGAAAAACACCTCTATGCTTAGCAAAAATTATTATATAAATTTGACCACTAATCCCATCCACTTGCTAGCCAAGAAATGCTATGAAGCAATTAAGAAAATTTTCTCATGTTTGGACCTTGCAACATAAGCCATTTCGATTAAAAAACCAATTCAGAAAGAAAGCAAGTTTCAATGAGTGCCATGAATAATAAATCCAAAATTGAAAGATGATTGTACCTTGTCCTTCCCACTGATATCAGCTTTAACAAGCTTTGAATAGAATTCTCGGTGTACTCTACCATCCTTAAGAGTTTCAACGTCATCAATAAAAGCAACACGAAGTGCTTCATTTCTAACAATAAAATAAAAATAATAAAATCAGACGCATGAAGGATGATTAAATATAATACCACCAGCACTTTAACTATTATAGGCACAGGCACTCTCCTAGATCCAGTACATGACTAAACACTACAAGTAAAAAATAATAATGATCCAAAAATTATACCTCTGCATAAGCAATGCAATGTCAGCAGCCTCAGGCTTTTGCTCCTCCTTTTGTTTTCCATATATTTGGCATGTAACTACATATGTAAACTTCATGTCAGCCAGAGCACGTGCTTCTGGAGACAATTCATAACCCTGAGTATCGGTTACATCATCATTAGAAACTGCAGCCTCTACATCTGAAATAACTACTCAACGGTCAGATGACTGACAATAAAAGATAATAAATAATATTACAAGTATAAAGATCCAAACCTTTAGAATTTATTCTCTCCACATAAGCCTGAAGCATGAGAGCCTTCCTGTAGTACATCATCCCACGAACTGCAAGTCCCAAACAATTCAATAATTAGCAAAAGGCTCATCAATATTTTGAAAAAGCATATACATACGCAAAAAAAAAGTAATGTATAGAAATGTTATTCATAGAAATCCATAAAAAGATAATAACAATTGAACAAGCTGTTCACAACCGAAGAGTAAGCTCTCACTTCACTTTAACATAAAACCAAACATGCCAAACAAACACAGTGAATACACAGAAAGCCCACAAGGACTAAACTATCTGTATAAAAGTATACGAACGTCTAGAATCTCTAGACTTCTTTTGGTACCGGTCCCCTTTCTTTAGTATTGGTGCACCGTATAACTGCTCCTGCTCCGAATCTGATAATAAGCATGGCCCACGCACTCTATAAAATCAAAGGTCCATAAAGAGCCTAGAAACAACTTATCCCAAAGAAAGTTAGTCTTCCTTAATATTTTCAAAGTTCTTCCAACCTTTTCCATCCAAGGAACTTAATCAGCTTTAACTCCACAAAATCAACCACCTTTTTTGCCTGGGTATGGACAAAAATGACACCCACATATTTCCAAAAATAACACAATCCTCATTATCCTTCGAGATGAATTGTACTTTATCCGGATGAAGACCACTTAACCTGGACAAAGACTTGATCCAGATGAACTTGAAGCAAATGAAGGCCACATCATCTACAGGTACTCAACAAACAATACAGGGAGGTCAACGGAAGATCAAAAGACAGTCAAAGCCGGTTGGAGGGGGAAAATAGATTTCATCTACCACCATTTTGTGGTATTTTTACAAAATAAATTTAACTTCAAAAATATGTTATTATTGAAAAAAAAATACACTTCATGCAATTCTTATGTTAATTTTGTCTTTAAATACCTGTTTTTATTATAATATAGCAACCTGGCTTTCCTAGAAGAAAACATGCAAAAGTGTTCCAATCACTCTCAAACCCATCTTAATGATCAATCTAAATTAAACAAAGATGCTATCTAACAAAATGCAGCAATTACTATTGCACATCACATGTCATTTAGGGACATGCAACAGAAAAGATGTTTTAATGGGCACAATCACAAATACATATTGTTAAAACAAGTGTTTTAACCATGCTATGGATAAGAGCAATCCATATAGCCTCTTGGTGGTCCAACCTATGAACTGATAAATATTGCTCCAAGTAATCAAAATATGAATTGCTTCAAACAACCAAGAGGATTCCGTAACTCAAATTATACTATCCCTTGGACTAGGATCAAATAATTCCTATCTAATTCTGAGAAAAGAGACAAAAGCACCTCAAATTCACAAAACACAAATTCTTCAAAAAATAAATTTAAGGTCCGTCCATATTCTCAAATCTTGTTCTACTTGTAATGCTACACTTCAAACATAACCTTGCAGATTTAATAAACTATATTTAAAAATAAAAAAGAGTTCAATGAGCTATACTGCATGCTAAAGCACTTTAAAAATATACACCATGGACTTCTACCTTCTACACAATGAATGATCGTTTACTTGGAAATCCAACCAAAGAATGATCGCTTACTTGGAAATCCTACCCAATGCCATATAACCCATTTTTGTTTCCAATATAACTAGTTGTCTGACCACTTAAGCTAATAATCAATTGTTGGGTCAGTGGAAGTGGTCGGTATCATTTTACACATATTTGTGCATCAATTCCCACATATTTACAATAAATTATTGTTCCTTGTGCATTTTTATGTGTTTATTTTGTATTATAGAGGAGTTCAGGAAAAAAGAGGCAAAAATGTGTATTTGGAGCCAAAAAAAAGAGACTCAATTGATTAAGCTTCAATCAAAATGACACTTAATCAAAATGACACTCTAATGGAAAATATGGATCAACAAACTCAACCAATCGAGACACAGGTCGAGACAAACTAATGAATGGCTATCATCGTTAGATTAATTGGCGCAGGGGCTTAAGAGTCATTTTCTACTATCGTTTTATAACTTTGTCATCTTTAATATGCTTATGTTGTTTATGCCTTTAATTTCGTTTTTATATGGATAACAAACTGATGAATGGCCATCATTAATAGATCGATTGATGTAGGGGCTTCAGAGTCATTTACGTTTTTAATATGCTTACGTTGATTATGCTTTTAATTTCGTTTTTACGTGACTTGGTTGAGGATCCATTGGTATACAAAACTACAGTCTTGTGTAATTACTTTCTGTTATTAGTAGAGGGTATGCATGAGGTAAGAAGAACTTTTGTTTTCGCTGTAATCTCCTTCTCAGAGAAGGAATTTTCAATACAATTTTCAGGTCTAAGCCATAATAGCATAGTTCCTTGACTTTTGGTTTTATTACCTTAGTGTTTGAAAAGGCTCCTACGCCACTGATCAAAAGGAATTCAATCAATCAATCAAGGGTTGAAAATCGATAAGGTTAAAGAGATAGCTAAGGTCTCAATCCATCAAAATGTCCAATCAACAAGCACAGATGCTTTTCATCACCAATTTCTAATCCTAGTCATCAGATCAAACAAAATAGAATCCTATTTGAATTAGGCTCGAGAAATACTCTATAAAAACAACCTATTAGGACATTAAAATATAGACAATTGATACAAGGAGTACGGAAGATAAAAGAGCACACCAAAGGCAACTTTTAGAGAAGATTTTGAAGAGATTGAAGATAAAGGGTTACATTGGATTCATCCTCTACTTTTCATAAGCTTTTCTTAATCCTTTCTTTATGGTTTCTTATAGAAATTATAGAAATAATGTTGATTCTTGTATAATCTATGTCTAGTTAATTTAATAATTTGATTGGGGGTAATTCAAACCCTAAATTATGTTTTAATTAATTTAAATTCATGAACTATTTTAATTTCAATTATTCATTCTCAATGTGTTCAATTTCATGTTTGAATGTCAAAATTATACGTGTTATGAATTAGGGTATATAATTAATTTATTGCATGGATATGTTTATTACTAGTTTAAAATATTAGTATGCAATTGCTAATGTTCTTTTCAAAGTAACACCTTGTAGCTTTTATTACAAGTAGGATTGAATGTTGAAGTTGAATGTTGAAGTTGAATGTTGAAGTTAAATGTTATCAATGATTTTAATCTTGCCTAGTTTAGTAACTACTTTTTTAGATTTGAATGCGATGAATGAATTAAATCTAATAAATGTAACTCTAGAATGTTCAAAGATATAGCCTTATTATGGCTTCTGTTATATGTAAGATTGAATTTTTAGGTTAAAGGTTATAAGTTATTTTAATCTTGCCCAGTTTAGTAACTATCTTTTTAGTTCTTAATGCAATGAATGAATTAAATCTAATAAGTATAGTTTTAGTAAAGATTTAGGTAGACTAATAATTATATTATTAATCAACTACACAGTAAGAAAATATAGAAAGTTTTAAATAAATCTACATTTCTAAAGCTAAAGTTTAATAAGAATTTTAAATTATGAAAGTCACTTATAACTTAAGAAATTAATTTTGATTCACGACATTATTAATTGAATTGTAAACCACTAGTAATAATATTCTCATGATCACATATCTCTCATCATTCTTGTACAATTTACCTCTATTGTTTTATGTTATTTTAATTTTCTTCACACTCAACCAAAATCCTCTTTTACTAACTTTACTTAACTCACTCACAAACTATTAATTAGAAATAAAATTGTTACTAATCATATGCAAGTTCGACCTTTACTTGCGACCATATTTACATTGACGTCCATTTTCAAGGTGTGAGGAAGCACAAAAAAACATATCAAAAACAAACAAAATTGAACGTGAAAGTGAAAAATCAACATGAAATCAAAAACATCAAAATTAATATGGTTCGAGAAATTAGTCTAGTTCACACCTAAAGTCACAAATAAATCCACTAATAACACTTCTTTATACAAAGATCTTGACGCAATACACATGTATTCCAAAAATAATATTATGAACCAAACTAACACTCAAACCTTACAACCCCGTTACATCCAAAATCTCCCACATAAAAAAACGCAAAACAATTAAAACCAAAAATTACCAAGAACATTCTTGGTTTTGTGGCACCATATTTAACAATATGAGACTTGGAAACACATATCACTAATCGTGTTCAAAATTTACCTAAACTAAACCAACCCATTTAACTCATACCAATCTAACCCACATTGTTTGTTTTTCTCCTTTTGGGTTGAATTGATCCAAAATCAATCAAGATGGGTTAGATTGGTTCTTATATTGAAAATGCCATAGAAACCGATCTAACCCATTAGTAATAGGGTAAACTTTACAATCTACCACTAAACTTTACCCATTTATATAAATCAACTATCAAACTTTTGAAGTGTTAAAATCAACCACCAAACTAATAATCTACTATTTCTGCTAAAAAATTGACAAAAATTAACGTTGAATAGGTCACATGCAACCCATTAATATAAACTTGCCACCGAACTTATATAAGTTATAACAATCTACCACCAAACTTTATTCATCTATACCCTTACAATCAATCTACCCAATACAACTCATTAAAGTTTGGTGGTACAGATCCCCCTCAATTACTCTTAACCCATGATCTCTCACGCGAAAATTGGTCTTTTTGATCTATAGGTTTGATTCCTATAAGGATATTTTTATTGAACCTAAAATTATGGCACCATTGATTCGAGTTTTGAAATGTGAGGAAAGTTTAAAAAAAAATCAACAAGATGTTTAATGAAATTAACTGAGAATTCAGATAATGTTTAAGTTGTTTCAACTCATGAAGGAGTCACTACTCTATTGAAAATGTGTAGAAGAAGATTCAAGACAAGAATTGGTAGGAACATCTTTTAGGGTTTTGAAAAATCTCATTGGAGTTGAAGAAATGAAGAGATTTAAGGTAAATAAAAGAGCAATTTTCACATTTATCAAATTTGCTCAATCTAAAGATGAATCTATCTAGATAAATTCAATACAATTCCTTCAAAATATGGCTTCTTAGGATTAATTGATTACACAAATGGGGGTTAAAGGAAGAATTCAAGCATTAATTCGAGTTGTAGAGCCTAGATAAGGCTGTAGTTCCAAGGTGAGAGAAAGAGTAATTAGAGCAATTGAAAATCTTTGTCTTTATCAATGAGTTGTATTAGGTGGATTAATAATGAGGGTATTAATGGGTAAAGCTTAGTGGTAGATCGTTACAACTTATATAAATTCATTAGTAGATTTGTATAAATGGATACAATTTTTTATTCCACATTAATACCTGTCAATTTTTCTAACGAAAATGATATATTGTTACAATTTATATTTCAATGGTAAATTTTGATACTTCAAAAGTTTGATACTAGATTTATATAAATATAATTCGGTGGAAGTTTGTAAAGTTTACCCATGGTAATATTATTTTTCTTTATTTTTAAAATTTTATTAAATAAACATTCAAAAAAAAACTAAAAGTATTGGTATTTCTTTCATAAATTTATTTTTATTTTAATTATTGGATGATTAAATAGATTACACTTGACATCATGCAAGTCATATTAATATTTATTTATTAAATGAATATTGGTTAAATTAAGCACTTCTTTATGCATGTATTATAAGCTTAATTAATATGAAATTAAATAGTTATTTTTTTATTTTAGTTTCTATGTTATTTAGAATTGCATGTTTAAATTAAACACTTCTTTATGCATTTTTTTGTTGATTTATTATTTTGGAAAAAAAATTAAAAATACTCCTAGGTCCTAAAAATAATAAATATTTAAAACATAAATTTAATGCAATGGTATTTTATTATTAAAAAAATAAAAATACAACTTGACAACCATTAGCTTTTATTTTATCAGATCGGTTCCTAATAATTTTTAACAACCAACTTCATTGTTTCGTTTCGTTTTAGTGCAGAACCAAACTAACACATAGTAGGCACACTCCTACATATCACACAATCAAATGAAAACTCCAAATTACTACAGCACTACCCCTTTTTGGAATTTTCTATGCAATAAATCATCACGTTAAAGGCTCCGGGTCCTTATAGGTTTAACTTTGCTTTCTTTGATAACTATTGGGAAATGGTTAAAGAGGAGTTATGGGAGATATTTTGTGAATAATTTAATGATGGAATAGTAGAGGAAAAAAAATCTAATGTTATTTTTGTTTGCTTAATTTTGAAGAAAATAAATGCCTTGAGAGTCAAGGAGTTTGGGCAATAAGCTTAATTACTAGTTTATACAATATCATTGGCAAGGTTTTAATTTTAAGGCTTAGAGATGCATTTGAGTCAACTATTCTAGATGAACAGGCAACTTTAGTAAAAGATAAACAAATTTTAGATGTTCTAGTAGCAAATAAGGTTGTGGAGTATAGGATAAGTATTGCAGAAGCTCTGATATTCAAGATCAATTTTGAACAAGCTTATGATTACGTTGATTGGGATTTTTTAGATTTTGTAACGGAAGACAAGATTTGACAAAATATAGAGAATGTGGATAAGGGTTGCTTGAATTCCATGAATTTTACTATAATTATTAATGGTAGACCAAGAGAGCTTTTTAGAGCATCAAAAGAGTTAAGCCAAGGAGATCCACTTTCTTCATTTCTTTTCGTTTTTGGTAGTTAATGGATTGAGCAAATTGATGGAAAGAGAAAAGAGATTTAACTTGATAGATTGTCTAAGTGTAAGAAGAGATAGTGTTTAAGTCTCTCAACTTCAATTTGCAAATGATACTATCTTCTTTTCCTTAGGCAATGAAGATAAATTTTTAATTTTGGTGAAAGGGATGAGTTGTTTTGTCATGTGTCACGCTTCAAGATAAATCTATCCAAAAATTGTATTTTGGCTATCAATTGTGCAGAAGGCAAAGTAACAGCTTTAGCAAATTTCTTGGGTTGTGAAGTTGGAACTTAGCCTTTAAAATACTTGGGCTTACCTCTAGGAGGTAATTCAATATCAATCTAGTCCTAGTCATTGATTATTGAAAGATTTGAAAGAAGATTGGCAAGATAGATGGCAAGATAGAAGAGGGTTTTTTTTCTTAAAAGGGAGATGAGTTAATAAGTTTTGTTTCGTCTAGTCTCCCAACTTACTATTCATCAATCTTCAAGATACCAATGGGAGTTGCAAAAAGATTAGAGAAAATAATGAGATTATCTATGAGAAGGTGCCAGTAAAGGGAGGAAGAGTCACTTGATAAATTGAGCAATGGTTCAAAGGTTGATGAAAAAAGGGGAATAGGTATTGGTAACATCATGAAAAAAAAACAAGGCTTTATTAGAATAGTGGCTTTAGAGTTTCCCTTCAAAGGAAGGTTCTCTACGACATAGGGTTATAAAAAGTATATATAGGTTAAAGGAAAATGGTTGAGACTAGGATTGTGGTTCGCACAAAGAGCGTTGTACTCTTTGGAAGCCAATTTGTAAATACTAGGATTTATTCTTTTCCGATTTGAGATAAATAGTAGGAGCTTTAGATAAAAAAAAATTGTGAGGATCTTTGATTGGAAAACGATTATCTAAGCCTCTATAGGTTATGTTTGGAAAATAATACTCCTATTAGCAAGTTGCATTCACCCGAATGATAAAATTTCAAGTTTAGAAGAAATGTGAATAATTGAGAAGTTGAAAATTTTCCGAATTTAATGTCAAAGCTATAAAGAGTCATCATAAGAACCAGTAACAATGATAGAAAGATGTGGATTGCGAATCCATCTGGATATTAAATCTTATTTTGAGTTTCTTGTGGATGATTCTAATGGATTTTCGATCAATTTGCATCTATGTGGACTTGCCCAATTCCAAACAAAGTTCATTTTTTGAAGTGGTTGATTAGTCATAGGAAGGTGAACAAAAATAATCGAATTCAATTAAGGCTTTTCAAGTTATGTTTTTCTCCTAATTAGTGTGTGTTTTGCAAGACCTCAAAAAATATCGATCATTTATTTTTACATTATCCAATTGCATATCTTCTTTGATCAAACTTATTAACCAATATTGGAATACATTGAGCAACTCTAGAATTTTGTAATCAATTAAGGCTTTTCAAGTTATGTTTTTCTCCTAATTAGTGTGTGTTTTGCAAGACCTCAAAAGATATCGATCATTTATTTTTACATTATCCAATTGCATATCTTCTTTGATCACTTATTAACCAATATTGGAATACATTGAGCAACTCTAGAATTTTGTAATCTTTATTTATGGAAACCTTTTAAACATATGGAAGCAATCCTTAACACTAGTGTTAAGGATGAAGAAGAATAATTTGAACCATTAATCCTAACATCAATCTCCCCATTTAAGGTGATGATTTTAATTCTAACATAACATATTGAGAATTTGAATTTAGAAGACCTTGCAAACTGAAAATGGAAAATTAAAAAACGAATAATGATAGCAAAGATGTTGAACATTTCAAAAACAGTGTATTGGGACAATCATAAAAACTAAAGCTAGCATATATAAGATATGATCTAAGAAGAAACCAACAAAACTGAAAATAAAATACAAACATTGAAGGAAGAGAACATTACCAGTCCTGGCCAATGTTTGGCCCCGGTAAGAGGCCCAAAAACGAAGTTCCAGGATATCATTAGGGCTATCAGAAAGTTCGGATTCATGTGTGTTTTCATCACGGCCAATTCGAGCAAGAAAATTCTTCCACTCATCTGAAATCAAAATAATGATGAAATTAATGACATAAGAAATGGGCAAATAACTCCCTTTTATATTTTGGAACAAGGGCAGCAGCATTCCTAGGTCAGTATCAACTGTTTACCATCAATAGTGACCATATATGATTGTTGCGATTTTTGTACAATGAAACAAAAAACTAGAAGTATTTCATTCTCGGTACCAGTTCAGGTTGTCAGTTCTATAGCTTATTATGGATTATCTAAGCAAGAAATTTCAAGGAGTTCAAATTAAATGATGTAATGGATTTTGAACCATGGCCTGTAAGATTCTGCATTGCTAATGTCAATTATATGACAAGGTATAAAAAAAAAGGTTATGCAAGTTTTATCAGGGCAATGAAGACAAGAACAAATCATACACAGAATGAACAACTTCCTCGACCTTTCAAAACTGTTCAAGAAAAAGGATAAAACACTTTTTGTTACATGAAGAAGTCATGCAAGGAATAATATTCCAACATGGGAAGAAGTACAAAAGAGAAACAACCAATAATATCACATAGATTGGAAGTAAGGGTATGCCTGGGTATATCTTTTGGAGGTAAAACAATATTGATATTCCATCCTCGTTTTTCTTCAGAAGTTCATTCATGCTATAAAGAACAACCTCGGAATAATATGGCGTGAAAACACTGCATTAGAAAAACAACAAAAAAAATGGTGAGAATATGAATGAATATTAATCATATGCAAGTATGAATAGTAATCGATTGCAAAATATATATATATACCTGAAAGATAACATCTCCCGAACTGGCTTTGCTACAGGCATCTCCATGAAAAGAGAATTTGTGAAGAATTGCAGCCTACGTCTGGCCTCCAGATTCATTGGAATATTTGAAGCCGAATCTTTGATGGTTAACAATGAATGCAATCTTTTTACCTGTGTCCTCTGTGCATCTTCAATGATTACTAATCTTATTCTGAATAAGATAAAAGGATAAAAAACTACTAAAAGCTATTTGAATATACCAATTCAATATCTTTGGGCCACTTTAGTGTTGCAAACAAACGACCTTCTGTCCTTGCTTTTGACAACAAATTCCATGTTGCATAATTTTCCCTAGAAAAGCAAGCAGAATTATGGCTAGAAAGTAAAGAAGTATTCATCAAAATATGAACTATGTAGAAGTTTTAACAGACCTCATATTAACAGAAAGTACATCATGACAAATGACATCATAGAGATCTTGAACAGCTTTAACCGCACCTTTCTTCAGTTCTGGCGTTTCCACCTCTTTCTGCAAGTTTACAAGTACAATCACAAGATCTTTTTGAGTCAGCCTGTTTTCTAGACTTTGATACTTGAAAAGATACATCTGACGTACAAATGCTTGGTAAAAAAAGGAAAAAATGACAAGAAAACATCTTTGATTCTACTAAGTAACCATCAACAGGATTAAAGCTCTGCAACAAGCAACTATTATATCCAGAAAAGGAGGGCACTTCAGCATTTAAGTGCCAACGAAGATGTATGGTTGGACATTAATTTCCCCAACAAAGACATCCAAAGTGAGCATCCATACATTGAAAATGATAAAGTTACTGGCTAATCTCAGGAAGAGAGAGAGAGAGAGATAGATAAATAAATTAATGGTTTGATAACCTAATAGTTATTAAAAAAAGGAAGGAGAAAGAGGAAATTGGACATCAATATACAAAATAAATGGATATTTCAAGCAAATAGGAAAATCCCTCTAGAACAATTTAGGGTCCAAGTTATATTTGTTCAGCATCCTAAAAATATGAGAACTTCAAATCATGAGCATAGTATAACTATGCAAAAAGTGAAATACATGTTGAAGCCCACACCAAAGCAATCCTGTAATGATACAAAGTTCTGCAATACAATACCCAGCTTCCATTCTACAATTAAAAGAGATAGTAGTTGCCGTAACCAGGAAAATGTACAATTGCCTCAAAAACCCCAATACCAATGTTAGGATGTGTCTAACTAAATCTTCCATACGGTAGCAATTATAGACAACATCATGACAGAAAAACCTTGGACAGCAATTCCATTTTGAATTAGGAGTCACATGCATGCAACAGCTCATTAAACAAATGTTTTGTCAGTCACAATACTAACACTGAGAAACTATGATTGCCCATTAATGATTAAAAAATTATATGCTGAATTGATACAAACCAAAATTCCCATCAATGCAGTTACTCTTGATATCACAAGCGTCAGCTTATTTAGTTGAAAATCAACATGAATACTCTTGTTAGCTATGCTATTCTTGATATCTGCATAAACCCTTTCAACCCTGAAAAACAACAAAATTATGTTTTCTATAAAAAAAATTCCTATTATATAAATATATAAATGAGTATATATAGTGGCCTATCCACTAAAAAACATAACATCGAACTACACCACAGTCTAACAATATTCAAGAAAACTGCAACCCCCTTTACTTAAAACATATGTGCTCTAAAATTATAAGAAACTAATAATAATCCTTCAACTCTTTTGAAACCGAAACCGATGTCATATTGAAGCCAAGAATAAAACTCTCCCAAAAGTTATCATCATTCTCAGTACCAAAAAAACAACAAAATAATAGCATATTAGGTTCAAGCAAAATAATAGAAGCATGATTGTTTTCTACTCTTTTATAAGATAATTACCACATCCGTCCTTCACTATCTAATATCTCTGTCAAGATGAGCTTAATGGCATGGTAGCACTCCTGAACAGCATATTTCATGAAGTCATCCCTTGATATTCTTTCCCAAAGTTCATCATGTGAATCTCTATTCTCAGCAGCAATGTCCTTGGCAAGAAATATCTACACGAGCAAAGAACTAAATGAATTACATTTCTTAAATGCCCGGTCCATCACACAGAAGAAAATATTTATCCGTAATATTTTAATAAAAACATGTATTTAAAAAAATGTTGATTGCAATAAAAGAAAACAAAGGTATATTTAACATAGTTAAAACAAACAGCAACCTTGCTAGCAAGAAGGAAAAGGGGCCATTGAACCAAAGGAAGAGTTGCAAAGTTTTTAGGCATTGCAAGCAATTCCATTTCCCTGTGACAATGTAAAAATGGATACATATTAGTGCCTTTAATCTGAGAAACTAACAACAAATAAAGTGAACCCTGCAACTTAAAAATAACCCACTGAAAATATAAATTTTCCAATACTCACAAGTTAGTGACATAATCTTCTTCCCTTAACTTTCTTATAATTTCATTCCAAAAGGGAGAGAACCGAGAAGCATCAACTTTTTTCTTCTCCGTTACCTTCAAATAGAAAGCTTCATCAGATTTCCAAAACATATAAGCTGAAACATGATTTAGATTAAACAAAATGGATACAAGGAGTAAACCACATCCAATCACCAGACACCAGCAGAGTACATAACATGCTTAATTCGAACAACATAATATAATCCGTTCAAGATTCTTAAGGTGAATAATCAATTATTTTTGGTAATACTAATTTATATTTATTCAAAAACTCAAGCTAGATAGAATCCATGACAAGGACAGATTTCTTTTCAACTGGTAGAGCGATATAGGAAACCTTATTTTGGAAACCCTAATTTAGTTAATTCCTCGTTACTTTCTCTCTTTTTTTGGGCAAAGAATTCTTTTGTTACCCTTATTTGCAATAACTTTATGGCCAAATTGTAAACTTTCAGATTGGTGGTTGCCCAGATTAGCAGTTATTGCCTTAATTTGGTTGTCTGGATTTAAATTTAAAAGTGAAGAGACCATGGAAATTATAGTAGTGTTAGGCACCAATTGTCCCAAAAGCTCAAGCTTATGAGAGGTAGGCCTAACAATCATTTATGCTCTTCAACATTAATGTTGCACTTTCACTTTAAAGTATTGGTCTACTTCTGAAGAATTGAAGGTCAAAGGATTCTGGTTTTGTATTTGGTTTGAATTTGTATTGGTTCTTTCATGTACAAAGGAAAGAAAGAATATCAACCAAAAGAAAAGTACTTCTCTTGTACAACACACCTCATTTGAAGAGCCATGAGAAGTCCTGCAAAAGAAGAGAGAAAATAGAATTGTAATTAGATGGAAACTGCAGGGAATGAGAAAAAAAGAAGCCACTTGCAAAATAAAGAGACCACACAAACAAGTGATTGGTCGTCCAAGAACTCAAGCTTCAATGTCTTCAAAAGAAAACAAATACTATATAAAGGAACATATGCACACACACAACCAAAAAAGGGTGGGGGTCAAACCTATTAGGAAGAGGTACATGAAGAGTGTTCACAAAAGCACCAGGGAACTCCTCAAAAAGATTCTGAAATGCTTCCAGTGATCTAATCTGAAGGTTATAATAAAAGAGAAGGTTGAAAGCATTGGTCAATGAAAATGGCTCATCATAATTAAACATGTCCATAAAACAATGTGTTTCATCAACAGAAAATTTAACGCTATAAAAGATGTTTAAGTAAAGGTCTTCGTGTTATGTAAAGGACAAACATAGAAATAGATAACAACTAAGGGTTTCAATCTGTGTCATGCAAGTGTCAAGTTAACCATGTTAATCATGTCAAATTCACATTTTTTAACTCAAAATTTTAAATCATTTTTACTCAAGCTATTATTTACAATGATTAGATAGTTATAAGTACCATACTAGCAACCAATTCTAACCAAAAAAAAAAATTTGTATAATGTTTGGTGGCCCAAATTGCCACTCCCTCATTAAAACAAAAGACATTTCGCACCTCTCCCAGGCGATCCCTTGCCCCAAGCAAGAATCCCCAAACAGCAGATACAAGTGTGTAAAACACAAAGATATCCAAGAGATAAATCTGCATAATAGAAAAATATAATAAGCAGAAACAGTTACTATAAAATAATGGAAGTTGAGGATTGAGAAGCCCTTCAAGTAATTAGCTAAGGGAAAAACAATGATAGCAACATCTACTGTTCCATCTTTCATTGGTATCACTACTCAGCTTAAGGCATGTGATACAACAGATATGAAGCTCATAAATAGACTAAAAATCTACTTTCTTTTAACCTAATTACTAATCAAGATCCAAAACTACATGACAACAGTTGAACTGTGCTTTCTGAGAATTAGAAGGAAAAACCATTTCAATATGTCCAAGTAGCATGCAAACAGTTCAGACTTCAGAGAGCTATGCATTTTAGCCAAGAAAAAAGAGTTCTTTTTCTTTCTCCTTTTCACATTTTTTTCTCTAATTTTATTACTCTATATTATATGTTTTTCTTTGACCTACTACATCATGAGAAAAGGTGTCTCCATAGTCCATAATATTATACTGCTTATGAAACCCGAATTCCATGTTATAAGTCGTTTGTCATCAATCCTCCCAAAATCTTAAAGTTGCTAGAGATGGGCCAACAATTCACTTATATATCCTAACACTTCCCCACAAATGTGGGCTTATATACCTTGTAGTCCCAACACTTGAAATTCAATAATTGGGGATTGTAGTGTTTGAAGGACCTCCTATTTCGATACCATGTTAGTAATTATTGGTCTCCTAAAAATTTAAGTTCATAGGAGATGGGCTAAAAATTCATTTATATATTCTAACACTCCAAAAAATTTCAAAGAACAATTTTAAACCGAAATAAATTGATAGATAAATATGATAGAATATATCTTGCCTATGGCAAAAATAGCAAAAATTTCCAACTTACAGATACAACTGGAGCCCATAAACTAACAACAGCAAGAGCATTGTGGTTATCTGTGATTAGAGACAAGAGATTAAATAGGCAGAGCTTGATTAAGAGGAAAAAGATTGAGACCTAAAATTGCAGAAAGCTAGAAAACTATTCTCCATAAAACATTGTTCAAAAGTACGGAATTATCAGCTAGTTAATAAAGAGTAATTACATAAAATATTACAGAGCAACAGTAGTTAGAAAACATTTGTCATATACATGTCTTAATTTAGATCTTAACCACCCCCAAAAAGAAATCACCCAAACAAAAAGAAAAAAATTGTATTTGAAAAGCGTTAAATTAACAGAAAAATCAAAGACAATGGCTTTAACTGCATTGAACATATTAAGATAATGACAGTAAAAATAAAATTAAAAAAATCCAGGATTAGAATACAACAAAACAAAAGAGAGAAATTGTTAAATAGCTCAAAAGGCCATAATCGAGTAGATTGGTCACTTACTCTTAGATACAAAATCATGCCAAGAATACTCCAAATTATCCTCATTCACAATTGCTCTTGTAGGTTTCACCAAGGGCCTGATCTGAAGACAAAATTGACATATTAGCAAATCAAAGTTACTGCCAGATAAGGATATTAATCATAACTCACCTGGAGAAAATATGCAAAGGAAAACTTTCCAGTCAAAACGACAAGCCAAAAAAACAAATACCTGCATAAGCAGAAACCATTTGAAAATTTAAAAAAAAAAACCGACTTCTTGCTTTAAATGACAACTACCAACATAATACAAGTTTACCAATCATCAAACAGAGGGGGGAAAAGGTATAGTCAAATACTAAAATACTTTGGCTATCATCTGAGATGGTTGTCACTGTATACATATATATGATAGATATATACAATGAAAAAATCTTAAAATGTAAAGAACTTGACAAATTACTTGATAAAATCAGTAGTCCTCTCATACATGCCACGTCCAACATAGTATCGCTCCTTCAAAAATAAATGCAGAAAACAATGAAAGTGGATCAAAAAATTGTAGATCAACCAATGATATCAAACATGATGACATCCAGAAGGCAAGGCATAAAATGGAAACAAGATAGCACAAGAACCTGACGCATCCATTTGAAAAAGCGCATCAATGGCCACCGATCACATTGATTAGTTAATTGGTGGCAGGCAGGTATTCGCATGAAGAAGCTTATAAAAAATTGGATACCAGCATATATGCCTATGACAATCACATACAATCTGAAAATAACAGAGTTTCCATTTGGTTTACTCTCTTCTTGAAGCGCTTTCCTGAATTACACACAGAAGAAAGGATGTTAACTTTGAGTTGCAAAAATAAATGACCAAAATCTCAAGGTACAGAACCAAATTTGATAAGTGCTTGAACACATACACATATAGAAAAGATATGACAACTGAAGTGATGCTAAACCAAAGAAAACGAAGAAAAATACGAGCAATAGCTAGCCGCCGAGTTGTGGAATATGCTCCATACATCATGATAACATCCAGGACACCTACTCAAAGAAATAGTATTACTTCCAACCCACTCGACAAATATGTATAGTAATATATATGTATTAAAAAAGTTGCCTGGATTATATCAGCTGCCTGTATTAAAATGTCAGAAGTTGAGTGTAAAGACATACTCTCAAAAAACTTCATTATGACAAATGTTGGACCAAGACTGAGAACCTTCCGAAGGGTCTTTGCATTGAGTTTTTCATTATTAAATGCAATGATGGTGAGTCCCTGCAAAAAAAATTTTGGGGGTGGGGGATTTAAATCACAATAGAATAAGATATCAGGCTGAAAGAAAAAAAAACATGAGAAATGAAAACATGATATCATAATGGGATGGCCAAGGTTGGTTGGAAGAAGAATATTTGTGACACCAAAAATTAAAAAGGCCATAATTTTAAAACTTCCTTTGAATTATTTTATCTATAATAGGAGATAATAATTTCAATAAATTGCACCTATGAACTAAATTGGAAAATGAGATATTGAATTTATTAGTGTAGGAATCTATATTAGTATTAGAATATTAAATTATTATTATTATGTTTCGTTATTAGCTTAGTAGTATTAAGAATTCTATTAGGGTTAGGGTTTCAATCTTATTATATCTATAAATATAAATGTAATCACTTATTATTATGAATGAATAAGAATTAAAATATATTTTTTAATTTTCTAGTTCTCCACTCAGCTTATTTCTATTCCTTAATATTCGCTTCCACATAACCTATTTCATATTTCTACACCTACCATCTTCATCTCTCCAAGGACCCAACCTACGCTACTACTTCCGCCAAACATCGTAAACCTAGACGCCAATGTTAAATCCTTAACGCCATCGCCAATTGGGTCGCAATCGCCGACATCATCAAAGAAACATCCACCCACCAATTGTTGCTTGCTCGCGTTCTTCACATTTCATAAGTCAGCATCCATCGTAGTTCCCATTTGGTGTTCTGGTGTCTCTAGCAATTGGACCCCTCCTCTTTGCTCTGCACCTGTGGAACCTTAATGCTTGTGGCCGATGAAGAGTCGACAGTGGAGCTCAACACTTGTGGTGGTAGTGAAAGTTCGCAACTTTGCGATTTTTTTTCTTCCTTGAAAGTCAAGATTTCTTTACTTCTATGTCAGCAACTCTGATGTGCTGTCTAGGAGTGATAACATGATCTTTAATCATGGTTTTTCTAGCTCCTCATGATGAGGATCTTCTAAAAGTGATATGGTTTTTTTTTCTATTTGGCCTAGGTGTTCTTTGGATTTATTAGTGTTTTTTTAGGTCCATCAAATCTGATTGGGCTGAAATATTTGGTCATTTTTTGGATTTATTCTCGATTGGATTAATATATGAATAAATTTATATTATTGAGCAAAGGTATTTATTTCCATGTACTTTAATTTGTTGGGTATTTGCATCATGTGAACTGAGTGGGTTTGGGTCCTCTCCAACCTACAAATTTGAAGTGCTTCAATGATCTAGTTTTGATTATCTTAGCATGTTATAGACTAGACCTTTGGTTGCAGGCACATGCCTTTCGTTCTATTGTTGTCATGGGTTTGTTTTCTATGGATTTGTGTTGGTTATCTTTTGTGACTAACATCAATTGCAAATGGCAAGGGAGTTTTCATGCCATCGCCTACTATTTAGCACTTGGCCTTTGCCGCCTTCTATGATGTGGTTGTTTGTTCTTCTATAGTTTGGTAGTTGGATTTCTTGCCTCTATTGTTGCTATATGGTCTAATATATTTAAGTGTTTCTCTGTTGCTGCTTTGTAGGTTATGCACTAGTTGAGGCTACTATTTAATTGATTGAAGATTATTCGATTATATGTTTATGCCTAATTAAAGGGGTTATCCTTTCGAGCTCGATAAAATTTGAGTTCTATAACTAATGCCTTATAATAAGATTCTTTATTATTGGAATATTTCCATGCCTCGCAATTCAAGTTGAAAATGTTTGATATTTATGCTCTAACTTGATGAGGAGCGTTAGAGTGCCTTCCTTCTACTTATGTCGATAGCTACTTAAAAATTTGAAGTATGACTTAGTAAAACTGCGGTTTCCTCTCAGATTAAACATACTCTATTGGATGTTGTATGCATTGTAGATTTGGGATAAATGCTTTTTGATTGTTGAGGGGTTATTTTTCCTTAAGAATAGTATTTCCATTTAATTATGTTGCCTCATTACATGTGAGATAAAGATGCTGATCCTACATCCCCATACTTTTCCTTCTTTTAATTAAAGAGCTCCAGTATAGAAAAAGTTTAAAGTTTCACCACAGACACACAGACCTGGAACATCATTGCTAGGAAGATCCACAGACGATGGAAACTATGATAAAGATGAAGAAAAGTTCGGTGCTCCACAAATGATGTTTTCCCTTGACGTTTACTTCTTCGAGGTTCAAGTATATTCTGTAAGGCACAAAGTTATTAATATAGATTCACAAGATAGAACCAAAAATAATAAAAAATACAGAAATGAACCACAAGAATGTATTTTAAGTAGTAAAAAAAATCTTAATTTTATTTAATATTTAAGAAATTTTGTCAATAATCAATCCACAAATATCTTTGCCTCAGTTGAAGAAAGAGTAGATCAGACAAAAAATTAAACTACTGTTTAAAATAGAAGTCACACACACGGTTAACCACAATATGAATCAATATCATTTTACAATTTAAAAAAATCATAAATGAGTATCATTGGAGCACAAATAGTCTTGCAAATTGTATTATACTAGGGAGCCTTGATAATTAAACATAAATATTATATTCTCAAATAAACTAATCTATAAGATATTATTCACAAATCAAATAGTTTACAGCTTTGTCAACATTCTTTTGGAATAGAGAAGGTGCAGAGTGCATCCACCAGACATAAAACCAACATACTGTTCAAAAACAAAAAGAAAAATAACTCTAATCAATATTTTAGAAAGTATAGAACCTTGACCCTAGATTTTGGCTTTTGAAAAAAGGATGAACTTTTGCGCCATGGCCAGCTGAGGTCAAAACAATGAAGAGACCTGAAAGGAATTTATTAAGTCTTTAAGACATCAACATCAACCACAAAGGTCATGCTATCACAGAAAGCTTACCAAAAGTACTCGTTGAAATCATCATAATTGCGCCATGCTGAATGAGGTGCTCGCCCGTTATCATTGTTTGCAGCTTCCTGTGAATTCTCATAGATGAGTGACTTTCTAAAACTGAATTGCATTGCAGATTTTTGTTACAATTTTTTTGATATGATGGGATAAGATAAGATAAGATTGGACAAGCACAGTAAAATATGGTAATCTAAAGAACATAAAAATGAAGTAAAGCAAGAAATTATGAATCTAAATCCAAGTAGATAGTTTCTGCCACATACCGCAGCCACCACATCATACACAGGAAAGATAACTTGATCAAGGAATGAGACTCCATTCTCAAATTTGCAACTATTGGCTGGTTGTGCAATCTGCTGCCTTAAAATTTCATCCATTTCCCTTGCCATCTGGACATAAAATTTAAGGTTCAAAATATGAGAATTCATGCATTAGACGGAAAAAAATAAGCCATTTCAAAATGACAAGGACAGGATGAAGTTTTTCTCGAAACAAATTCGGACATCATATCAAGATTTTACATCTACAAAACAAACTAAAATATGCAAATTTTGATGATATCAAATTCCCACACCCTCCTTCTATACGTATTGGAGAAGTAGTAAGAAAAGCTGTTATTGAAATGTGAGCAGGGAGCAATTCTTTGGTTGTACAGATAGAGAGAAATAAGAGAATTTTTTATGATAGTGAGAATTGGTAACATTATTTTGTGAAAGAAAGCTTTGTTTTTGGCACCCTTACAAGCATCGGCTTCTAAAGAAATGAAAGATTATTCTCAGTTTCTCATTTTAATTGGAGAGCTTGTACTTTTTGGTTAGGTGTTGGAGCGTTGTAATGGATAGAATATATAGTTATTATTTGGTATAGCTTGTTGCTTCTTTTTGTAAGTGGATTGCTAGTCACCTTGTACATTTGTTTGGCCAGCCATCAGAGACAGAAAGAGTGTGCGTTAAACATGTCCTACAAATTTCACCATGATTTTGCTAATGTGACTTACATGATGAAATATGTAGCACAAACATTCAGGAAGGTATCTGATATTGGCTGCTTCACCCCAAATCAGAAAGTACAAGGAAACAAAGAGTAATTTATTTTCCTTGCTCATGGCCGCAAAACTGAAAACCATCAAATCATCCATAAGATATTATATCAAGTCCTTATCACATATGCTAATTAAAATACAAACATGTAACAAGGAAGCCTGTTAAAAAAAATTAAGAAAAGGGAAAATACTTAAGACATATGGACATATTAAAAAAGATTTAAATTTCCATACTTGCTCCAAACTGGCTGAATACACAAGTAGTCACACCACTTGACATAATTCTCAAGAGACTTCTGGAATACATTCTGAACTGCAGCTTCATCCAATTTCTAGGTAGTACATCAGAAAATAATAGAAAAAACATAGGCACCGGAAACATAAGAGAGAGAAATGAAATAGCAGATATCAACGTCAACGTCTTACTACATTGATGAAGATAATGTAATTGTTGTTATTAAATTTAAAACAAAAAATTTCTGGGAAAAAGAATCTTAATGATGTATGAATATGTTTGAACTAGTAAAACAAGTTTCCAGAACAGAGATCCTTAAAAAACACTTTACTTATTATAGACCTACTTATAGCATTAATTATTTTTATAAAATTCCATCAATTGTCCTTTTTTCTAGTTTTAACACACCATTGGCAATGATATTAGGGTTCTTTTAGCAATTACAACAAATACAAGCAATTTTATAATCTTGTTGCCAAATAGTTACAAGTGCTTCGAATGATTTTTTGCCAAACGTGTAACTATCTCTATAAAACCACTTCTAGTAGAAAACACTTAATCAACTACAATAAAAATCACATTTTAGAGTAGGGCATCCAGACGTGCACTTAATCAACTAAAATAAAACGATATCAACCCATCAGGAAGGGAAAAATAGGAGACATACTGGTTCTGTTTCTTCAAGAGAGCGAAGCTGAGACTGCTCATTGGCAAGAAGGTGAACAATATGTTCGCGCTGATTAGAAACATTGTCTTTCTGACATCAAGAATCAGTGAGTGTTAGACACATCAAAATTGTACTATCAAATCCAGAATCTCAATGATAAAACTATAACAAATAGCTCCAAAATTGTACTTTCAAAATTTTAAGCAGGAATGCAATTGTATTAAATGATAGGATCATTACAACAGAGCCCACCCCAAAATGTTTTGCACGCATATTTTGGACCAAACTTTAGAAACTAATTTAAACTAAATATAAAACTTATCACCTCAGTCTCATGTGCGTATGTGTATGGGGGACTGTTAAACTTAGATGTCCAAATCTTAAAAATACTGAGCAAACAATCTCATACTTAAATAACCTCAATACTTTTAGTATAACTGTAGAACTTTACAGTTTTTTTAATAATTTACAATAAATTTGTTTTGATTGGGGCGCAAGAAGCACAAAGGTGACACCCATGTGTTCTTGGAAAACTCGGTCAAGGGTATGATGACCTTGATTCTAATATCACACTTACTTTGAGGAAATGGTTAAATGTTAGATTCCAAGAAGAACTCGGTGGGGAGATTTGACTTTTCATGCCTCTCATTTTCAAACACAAAATTTTTTTTGCACTAGGGTCTGCCTCTTTTGGTTCACAATAAAGACATCATTACTACTTGAGTCGTAAGGGGATTAGGGAAGGCAGATTTCTAAGCACTCACTTTCAAACCACCTAATCTGAGGGGTGTGGGGAAACTCGAACCTCTTGGTTCCCAATACATACCTTACCATCTTTTCTGGCACTATATTTCTAAACTGCTAGATAGTTCCCTTCATCAAAAAAGTAGGCTAGGAATGCCCATGGGAGTATTATGATTATTATCACTAAGTTAGAGTGTTTATGGATGACAGAAGAAAGACAAATGGCTATAGAGAAATCTATTTTTCCTTAATTTGGGTAAATGTAAAAACACACCTGAAATCCAAAAACATAATGCAGAAAATCAAGCATGTCAGCATTCCGCGTAGAAGGAATGGGAAAATCTGCAGGCAGTTGTGCTAAACCCCTAAAGTACATCAATGCAGATACAGATGCTTGAACCTGTCCATAACATCTTAGGTTTAAACAAGCATGGTGCATATGAACATGTAACATAAAAAAGTGCAGTAGTTAACCTCAGTCAACGACACAATAGCATTTGTTATGCTAAGAGCATCGAGAGGAATAATATTATAAGTGATTAGATCATCTATCATTGCTGCATCAGATTCCATCGCCCGTTTCAACTGAAAAGAAAAATAGAACTATAAGAACATGCAAATATAAAGAGGTAACTGCATTATAGTATGACAGTGCAAAGGCAACTGAAAAACATATTTACGGGATAATAAAATAGGTTGAACAACACTTATGGTCTTTGTCCTTTAGCAATTCTACACTTAAGTCCCTTAACTTTTTGTCTTACAATTTAGTCACCAACATTAGAAAAGTCATGGATATACAATATCAATTATCAAGCTTTCCCTCAGCATTCCAGAACTGCATTACTTCAGCTAAAGTAAAAAATCAGATATGTATATAATGCTGTAATGTTTTACATTATTAGAAACATCCTTCAGCCTGACTTCAGTTCCATGTTTGATGCTGAACTTGGTCTACATGCAATGTTAACACTATTCTTTTCCATACATGAAGAAAATAATCCTTATTGAAATTATATTGATGAAAAGGTTGAAAACAAATAATTCTGAAAACGACCATAATAAAGAGTCATGATAACAGCAAAAATGCAACAATCATGACAGCTAAAGCATAAAATAACGACATTGAAATGATAACAGAGATAAGATACAAGTGATTATGTCGGTTTATTGTCCTTCAAGAATTAAATAAAAAGATGAAGAATCTGACCTCATCAGGAATTTCTGGAGTCAACTGCTCCAAAACGTTGCCTAAAACTTTTAGAGTAGCAAAAACCCTCTTCCTCTTCACTCTGTTTCTTTCCAATCTGAATTCAGCAACCAGAAAAGTTCAATTGCAAAGCCTAGAAAGAAAAATTAACTATAAAACAATTTAAAATACAAAAAGGCACAACCCATACACCATTCATTAACAATTTTACAACCTTAAAAAATAAAAATAAAGTGAGAAGAAGAAAATAACAAAAACATAACAAGAAAAGAATAAAACTTCATATGCATGCTACATTATAAATATAAATAAAAACTGATAAGCATGATTAGTTGGATCTTGGCACTGGAGAAAACATACTCGCCCAAGTTTCCACTAAAAAAACCAGAATCCCTTAATTTCATTTCTTCTTCACGTAACTTCTCCACATCATTATTTTGTCGGTACAGTTTGTAGAACTCTTGCAAGCGAGCTATGTCCTGGCTTCGGTCTATGGTACCACCCTCCCTCTTAGCCAGCTTTTGCTGAAAGTACACTCAAACCAGATAGAAAAGTACATAAATATTAAACTAAAAATCAGACAGGTGTAATGAAATTTTCCGTAATCTCAAAGTCTTACAGTTAATTTAGTTGCACCAGCAACTTGTAGTCCAGATACACTCAGACATGCATAACAATAGATGCATGCATATTTTTGCATTAAACAACTCAACCGAAATAATTCGAAAGAGATGGTAACAAAATTTCACCCATTTGGACAAATGTGTACCTTTATTACTGACATCAATCCAGTCTTGAATTGTAAAACTCCTCTTCCTTCACTATTAGGGTCCAGATTTTGTGCCACAGAATAAGCATGCTCACATACTGTAAGTATACCAAAAAGTCAGCAGTAGCAAACTATCCTAACCTTGAATTCGATTTGGATGCACACAACATCGTACCAAAAATAAGGGATAAACAACAACTTCTATGGTACCCAAACTATGTGTACATTAACTCCTTAACACAAAATACCCAACTCTAAACACGATAACAGTTAATTTATAAATAGAGAGTTAAACGCCAAATGGCTTATCTTTTTTGACTATTTGCACAATAATAACATTACTGTAAAAGCCTATTACGAGGCTCACCTTGAGGCATGCCTCGAGTTGAGGCTTAAAAAAAAGTATGGGTATCTTTGTGTTAAAAAACAAAAGATCAGGTACTTACGTGTTAAATGAGTCAAAATTTGGATACCATGTAAGTTGTTTAGCCAAAACTAAGATGTGCAACAAGAGATTAGTTATTAAGAAGCATAAATGAACATGTAGCATTTTACATCTTGCAGTAGTTAGACTTCAAGATGTACGATGAAGCTAGAAAGATCAATAACTAAAGCTACAAAAAACTCAATGGACAGACATGCATTAATGACTTGGAGAAAAAGAAAAACATGAGAAATGATTGGAAAAGAAAAATTATAATAAGTAAATTGACCCAAAAGAAAAAATCAATACAAAGAAAAGTTTAGATTTCCAGAAATTGAAGGCCAGTCATAAAGGAAAAAATAGGCTTAAAAATGATAATAAATATTCATTTGCTAGCATATATTATGTATGCAAACATAAAAGCTCACTGAAATGCATTACAATTTAAATAACCCATATTCCATAAAAGCCATTAAAATCATAAGTCTTAAAAGTAAGGTGGAAACAAATTTTTAGGGAGAGAGATAGAGACAAAGAGGAAACCATAACAATTTCACCCAAAGGATTATAGAGTTGGAATGCAGGTTAAATATAAAGGAAGAAGAACAATAAGTAACATACAAATTCTAGAGATACTTGGATCTTCATCTTGGATTTCATCCGCAGCTCGTAAAATTTCATCTATATCCCTATTGTTTGCAAGTGAAGACGGAACATTTCCAGCAATACCACCAACAGGACGCCCAAATGCATCAGTCCCAGTCCTTTCCCTCCTTAGTACAGCTCGAACTAATCTTTCCCAGAGATCCTCAACTCCAGACATTTTCTAGAAATAAAAGTTAACAAATATTACGAGACATACAAATAGGATTATTGCCAACTAGATTCCATGGATAAGAAAACCACAAAGAAAATCATGAACCACCAATAGAATGAAAATATGAAAATGGCTGCAACGTGCGAATAAAACCAATCACAAATGTCACTTCCACTAGTGATACAACTGATCAAAACAAAAGAAGATGCAACATCAATGAACAGGATTTGTGTGGAAACAATAAGTCATGGAACAAGATGAGCAGATCAAGCTACAATCATTCATAAATATGGAAGAAAACAGAGAGAAATGTGCACATGAGAAAAACTGCTGAGTGTTCTCAAGGTAATATGATCTCAACGTTTACAAAGGCATCATTAATATTTTGCACAACTATAAAGGGACCTTGGATTTGAAGCCACAAAATAGCATTCATATATTGTCCATAATCAAATTAGTTCCAAAATAGCATATTAATTTGTACATGGCATGTATATAAATACATATCTAGTTTATATACACTGTGTACAGAAATGAATGTGCAATACGTACATTATATGCAATGCATATAACATATGTACATGATATTTTAAGGCCAATTCGATTATGTACAAACATGTACATGCCATTTAAGGCCCAAAATCCACGAGCTGGTGAGGCCAAGATCCAGTGGCTACACCAAATGGTAGGAGGGAAGTTAGCCACTTTACGAGCAGTCTTATTACAAGTTCTAGGTCTAAACCGAAGAAGAAAAAAAATTATCTGTGGCTAAGTATTCTGTTTGCCTAGCCGATCATTAATCTTGGTAGAAGTTGAACCATCTCGGCTAAATGCATGTATGCAGGCAGTTATTTTCTCAGATTGATTCTTGAAACAAAACCAAACAAAAAATCAGAAACTAAAAGGTGATGACCCAGATATAACATTAATTTAAATGAAACTGAGAGAGGCTTTGATTGATATGCAATAATTGAGAAACAGATCAAAGCAGATAAATAATTTCAAACGACCAGCAAATTACCCAAAATTGAGAATCAGAAAATTAGTACCTTACATGTAACAGAAGAAGAAGAAAATGAATTGAAGAGAAACGAGAACGGCGAGAAAGCAGGGAGTGAGCTGTGGAGACTATATAGGCTTAGTTAATGGCGTCAACAGTGAGCATACCGAACTGCAATATTGGAGAATTCTTGAGCAGTGTCGTTGGTGTTTGAGAGAGAATGAAATTAGGGTAAAGGGAATCGAAATGGATTTGTTAGGGCCTTGACAAATTTTATTTTTTTATTTGATAGAGAAAGGAAAAGGAGCAGAAATTTTCTCGAATATCGAAGGGTTACCGGTTATAGCCAGTCGCGTGAGTACTCCGGGCATGGAGAAGCTAAAAGGTACTCTAATTCTTTGTGTATACAACGCGGAGAAGTAAACGCAGATTTTTTTATTTTATTTTTTTACCGAAATGAGAAGATAAGTTCTTAAAATATACCTTTTTTTACTCGTATTTTAAAACATTATAAAATCGGTTTAAATATAAATAAAATTACTTAGGGTTCTTAATATATACCTTTTTTACTCGTATTTTAAAACATTATAAAATCAGTTGAAATATAAATAAAATTACTTAGGTTTTGCTCAACATCCAACACAAATAAAACTTATCATCAAAAAAATTCTCTCAAAAACTTTCTTCCTAAAATCATAATACATTCCTCTTTTTCTCTCTCTTCTCAACCTTTGTCTTTAACCACTCTTCTCACGTAACATTATACACATGCTATAATAATTAGATTAATAATTTCTAATACTCTAAATAAAATATATATATATATCAAATATAAGAGGAAAAAAAACATCAAAAAAATTGAATAAAAAATTCTCAAGAATAAGAATGATCTTATTTTTTCTGCAATTTAAGAGAAGCTTTGATAAGGCTTATCGGACCTCTTTATAAGGTTTGGTAGATTTTATTAAACCTTTTGTTGAAAAATGTTTAGGGAGTTTGATAACCTCTACTGAACCTCCTTTGTAAGGTTTCATTAAGCCTATCAAATCTCGTATAGATTGGTTATTTGAGAGTAGATACATGAAAGACAAATCGATAATTTTGATCAGTTTTTAATATAATTTTATTTCTTTTAAATTAACAAAATAAAGATCGATTATTTGAGAGTAAATATATGAAAGTCAAATTGATAATTTTTATCATATTTTAATATAATTTTATTTCTTTTAAATTAACAAAATGTATCAAATAAATAGTGAGATGTTTTTTAAATTTCTCAAATAAGAATTGAACTTCTTTTTACCAAAAATCATAAAATATTTTTAAAATTTATAATAAAAATAAAATTAAATGATATTACCCCACGTTTGATTGGAGGGAATGGAATGGAATCAGAATTGATTCCTTCCATTTTGTGTGTTTGGTTGGACAGAATGGAGGGCAGAATGGAATCTGATTACTAAAAGAGAAGGAATCACAATTCCTTCTCCCACCTTTGGTAATCATTATTCCATTCTCATCTAAACTTTTTTTTTCCAATTTTACCCTCATTTAAAATATAACCTTAAATTCAAATCGCAAATTCTCAAACCCAAAATTTCAAAACCCTAAACCCTAAATCCAAATCCTAAAATCCTAAAACCTTAAACCCTAAACCTTAAATCTCTAAACCTTAAACCTCAAATCCCTAAACTCTAAACCCTAAACCCTAAAACCCTAAACCTTAAAACATAAATCTCAAAACCCTAAAACATAAATCCCAAATCCCTAAACCCTAAATCCCAAATTCCAAATCCTAAAACCCTAAATCCTAAACCCCAAATCCCCAAATCCCTAAACCCCAAATCCCCAAATCCCTAAACCATAAAGCCCAAATCCCAAATCCCTAAACCCTAAACCCTAAACCTTAAAACATAAATCCCAAAACCCTAAACCCTAAACCCCAAATTCCAAATCCTAAAACCCTAAACCCCAAATCCCTAAACCCTAAACCTTAAACCTTAAAACCCTAAACCCCAAACCTCCAAATCTCTAAACCTTAAACCCTAAACCCTAAAACATAAATCCCAAAACCCAAAACCCTAAACCCTAAATTCCAAATCCTAAAACCATAAACCCTAAACCTTAAACCTTAAAACCCTAAACCCTAAATCCAAAATTCTAAAACCCTAAACTATTTTTAGAAAAATAATAATTTTAACTCTAAACCTTAACCTACAAATATAACCCCAAATCCTAAATCCCTAAACCCTAAATCACACATCCTAAACCTCAAAACCCTAAACCCTATTTAGAAAAATAATAATTTTAATAATATATTTCTTTTTAATTAAGTAATACTTATTTAGAAAAATAATGATTTCAATAATGTATTTTGTCTGCCGAAAAAATAGTAATTAAATGACATTATTTGAACTTTACAGCATGTAGGGGTATTAAGGTCATTTACAACTTTTTTCATTCCATTCCAGTGGCAAACCAAACACTATAATCCTGATTCTGAGCTTGATTTCAGTTGCCAAACCAAACAAAATTGTTTCATTTCCATTCCATTCCATTCCATTCCGATTCCGATTCCGATTCTGATTTCATTCCACGAACCAAACGCCACCATAAGTATAATATAATTGATCATATTTAAACATTGAACATGTCTAATTAATTATGATTTTTTGTGAATTTTTTGTAATAAAAATAAATGAATTCGAAATAAAAGTCTTATTTTTATGTTAACAAGTTTTAAGTAATATTATAAGTATTATTTTTATTTTTTAATAAGAAAATAATTAAAAAAACTTTTTTACTAAATAATATATTCATACAAGACGCAATATTTCAATAAAATTAAGCATATATATAAAGTAAATGTTACGATAATCTTTATGGTGGCAAATACCTATCAATTGCAAAGTCCTTGCCAAAGCTTTATTAGAATTCAATTCACATATTTATTTTTTTATAACTCCATAAAGAACTTGCAAGTGGTCGAGATAAATTCAATAATGGTAGTAATTATTTTTAGACTAATGTTAACTCGAGAGAAAATCCTTGAAAAACAAGTTAGAATTGTTAGAGATTGTTATAAAGCTCATTAATTTAAGGAACAAAACAAGAAGCTTCATTCAAGAAATTATTAATTTAAGTAGTGAATTTTCTTATAAATAGATGTGTAATTGTAATGAATTAATCAACAAGTGTTCATTCCAATTGAGAGAAAATTGAGAGTAATTTTTTGGCTTTATTTGAGTTGTGAGTTGTGAGTGTTGTAAACACATTATATAATTTCTCCATTTTCAGTAAAAAGATCTACAGTAGGTTCGGAGACGTAAACAAGATTGGTCAAACTCCGTTATCAAATTTGTGTGTTATTTTGTCTATCTTTTTTTCTTATAAATTTGGCTTATCAGAAATTTGCGTAATTTCTCAACAACTGATATCAGAGCTTTTGGTGGTGATATTTGTCAATTTCTTGCAATGTTACTATTCATATAAATAGTGAAAATTTTGTCGACGATATTTATTTGTTGACGGAGGTGTTCTAATACATGTTGATTTGTAGAAATAGTCAAAACGATCCAAAGGAAGTCAGATTTAAGTAGGAATAATGACCGCAGATGAAGAAAAAGTGAAACTTGAGAAATTTGATGACACAGATTTCGGGTTTTGGAAAATGCAAATAGAGGATTATTTGTATCAAATCAATTTGTATCAACCTCTCTCATGGAAGAAGCCAGAGGCTGTGAAGGAAGAAGATTGGAATCTTCTAGACATACAAGTCCTCAGAGTTATTCGATTTACGTTATCCTGCAATGTTGCTTTCAACATAACAAAGGAAAAGATCATGGTAGGTCTTATGACAACTCTCTCCAATATATGTGAAAAGTCATTAGTCTCAAACAAAGTGCACTTGATGAGACATTTGTTCAATTTTCAGATGACGGAAGGTGCATCGGTAACTCAACATCTCAATGAACTCAACACAGTCACAACCCAGTTGAGTTCAGTTGAAATTGAATTCAATGAAGAAATACGAGCATTGATACTTTTGTCTTCTTTACTAGAAAATTGGAATGCTACTGTCACAGCTGTGAGTAGCTCGTCAGGAAACAATAAGTCAAAATTTTGCCATGTTCATGATCTGATTCTCAGTGAAGAGATTCGACGTAGAGAGTTAGGTGAATCATCAATCTCTTCGATTTTGCATACAGAGTTAAAAGGAAGAAATTTGACCAGAGGGAATGGACGTGGCAGAACAGACTACCGAGGTAAATCAAAGGATAGAAGGTCTAAATCCATGAATCCTAATAATTCTCATAGCTCGAAGACTATCAAGTGTTAGAATTGTGGGAGAACCTGGCACTGCAAAAATCAGTGCAAGAGTGCACCGAAGGATAACACAAGTGAAGGCAGAGGCAAATGTTACTTCTACCTCAGAAGGAGATGATGCATTGATATGCTCTTTGGAGAGTAAGGAAGAATCTTGGGTGTTAGACTCTGGAGCATCGTTCCATGCTACTTCACAAATAGAATTTTTTGATAAATGTCCCTGAAAACCTTGGAAAGGTATATCTTGGTGATGACCAACCATGTGTTATTATGGGCAAAGGTGTAGTGAAGATTAAGTTGAATGGGTCTGCTTGGGAGCTGAAGTATGTCAGACATATTCCTGACCTAAGAAAGAACTTAATCTCAGTAGGGCAATTGGCCAGTGAAGGCTACACTACGATCTTCCATAGTGATGATTGGAAGATTTCAAAGGGTGCAATGATAATTGCTCAAGGTAAGAAGAGTGGCACTCTTTACATGACAGTAGGGACACGTTGTTCAATCACAGTTGCAGTAGGCAATGAAACACCAAAAGGGGATGAAGATTATGCACTCAAAAGGAAAACTTCTAGGTCTACAATCTATGGAGATAGACATGTGCAAAGATTGCATATTTGGAAAGCAAAAAAGAGTTAGCTTTTAGACAAGTGGTAGAACCTCAAAGAAGGAAAGGCTAGATCTTATTCATTTTGATGTTTGGGGACCAATGACCGTCTCATCTATTGGTGGGAAACACTACTTCGTGACTTTCATCGATGATCACTCTCGGAAGGTATGAGTTTACTTTCTAAAGAAAAAGTATGAAGTATTTGAGGCTTTTAGAAAATGGAAAGCTATGGTGGAAAATGATATAGGCTTGAAAATCAAAAAGCTTAGAACCTATAATAGTGGTGAATATGAAGACACCATATTCAAAAAATCCTGCTATGAGTATGGGATCAGAATGGAAAGAACTGTGCCAGGCACACCTCAACACAATGGTGTAACTGAGCATATGAACTAAACGTTGATAGAAAGAGCCAGAAGCATTCGTATACAATCAAGTCTAAAGAAGTAGTTCTGGGCAGAAGCAGTTAACATGGCAACTTATTTAATCAATCGAGATTCATCTGTTCCATTGGAGCATAGAATACCAAAGGAGGTATGAAGCGGAAAAAGGTGAAACTATCATATCTAAAAGTTTTCGATTGTGTAACATTTGTGCATATCAGTGATCAAGGCAGGAATAAGCTTGATCCCAAATCCAAGAAATGTACATTTATCGGTTACGGTGAGGATGAGTTTGGCTACCGCATTTAGGATAACGAAAACAAGAAAGTGATCTATAGTAGAGATATGATTTTCAACGAAAGAGGGATGTATAAGGACATGTATAAAATAGATGCCAACGACTCGGAGTAGAATGAGTCACTATTTGCATATGCAGATGATGTCCTAGATAGTTTCGCAACGGAACCAATTGTTACAAGTCCTCAACCAGAGGAATTTGTTGGACAGAGTAGTACGTAGCAATCCGACACACCACAACCTCCTACTCCAACTCCTATATTGAGAAGGTCTTCTCAACCTCATATGCCTAACAGAATATACATGAACTATATGTTAATAACTAATGGAAGGGAGCCTAAATGTTATGATGAAGCTTGCCAGACTCGAGAGTCCAACAAGTGGGAGCTTGTCATGAAAGAAGAAATGAAATCTCTCATCTCTAACCAGACATGGGAACTAGTTGAGTTACTTATGGGAAAGAAGGCATTTCACAACAAATAGGTGTACCAGGTGAAAGAGGAGCATGATGGTTCCAAGAGATACAAAATCCGCCTAGTTGTCAAAGGGTTTGAACAAAAGGAAGGAGTTGACTACACTAACATTTCGCTCCCATTGTGAAGCTCAATACTATCAAATCAGTGTTAAGTATTGTAGTCATTGAAGATCTTCATCTTGAACAGTTAAATGTGAAGATTGCATTCCTTCACATAGATTTAGATGAAGAGATATACATGTACCAAACAGAAGGTTTCTTAGAAAGAGGGAAGAAGAACATGGTGTGCAAACTTAAGAAGAGTTTTTATGGCCTGAAACCATCCCCGAGACAAATGGTACATAAAGTTTGACAGCTTTATGCACAAGGAAGGTTTCTAGAAGTGCAATGCTGACCATTGTTGCTACTTTAAGAGATATAAGTCCAGTTATATCATTTTACTACTTTATGTTGATGATATGTTAGTAGCAGGTTCAGATATGGATGATATTAGAAGGTTGAAGCAGCAATTGTCAAAGGAGTTTGACATGAAAGACTTGGGTCCAGCAAAAAGATTTTTGGAATGCAAATCACAAGAAAATAAGAAGAAAGGATCCTTGCAGTTATCTCAAGCAGAGTACATCAATCGTGTTTGTAGAGATTCAACATATGCGACGCCAAGCCAGTTAGCACACCTTTGGCAAGTCATTTTCGTATATCCAAGGATCAGTCTCCTCAGACAGAGGAAGAAAGAGAATTCATGGCTAAGGTTCCTTATGCCTCATCCATTGGAAGTTTGATGTACGCAATGCTCTATACGAGACCAAACATTGGCCATGTAGTGGGAGTCGTTAGCATATTTATGTCAAACCTAGGGAAAACTCATTGAGAAGTAGTCAAGTGGATTTTGAGGTATCTGCGAGGCACCACAGAAAAGTGCTTGTACTTTAGTAAAGGAGATTTAAAAGTACAAGGTTACGTAGATGCAAACTTTGGAGGTCAAGTTGATCACCGAAGAAGCACCATTGGTTATATATTTACTATTGGAAATACAACTATTAGTTAGATGTCACAAATATAGAAAATTGTCACTCTATCCATTACAGAGGCTGAGTATATAGGAGTGACTGAAGCTAGTAAAGAGATGATATGACTTCAGGTTTGTTAATTGAGTTGGGATTCAAACAAGAGAAGAATGTTCTACACAATGATAGTCAAAGTGCAATACACTTGACGAAAAATTCAGCATTTCATTCTAGAACCAAGCATATTGGACTTCGTTATCACTTCATAAGATCCCTATTGGAAGATGATGTGTTAATACTGGAGAAGATTCAAAGAAGTAAAAATCTAATAGATATGTTAACAAAGGGGGTGACTATTGACAAATTGAAGTTGTGCTCAACTTCAGTTGGTCTGTTAGAGTAACAAGACTAGAAAAATTATTGTATTGATCGAGGTGTGAAGATAGATTGAAATCAGTCTTCAAGTGGAAGATTGTTAGAGATTGCTATAAAGGTCCTTAATTTAAAAAGCAAAACAATAAGCTTAATTCAAGGAACCATTAATTTAAGAAGCAAAAGCTTAATTCAAGGAACCATTAATTTAAAGAGTAATTCAAGGAGTGAATTTTCCTATAAATAGATGTGTAATTGTAATGAATTAATCAACCTTTCCAATTGAGAGAAAAGCTTAAAGAGAAAAACTTTTGTGAGAGAAAATTGAGAGTAATTTTCTTAGGTGTAATTGGGTTGTGAGTTGTGAGTATTGTAAACATCTTGTATAATTTCTCTATTTTCAGTAAAAAGATCTGCAGTAAGTCTGGAGACGTAAACAAGATTGACTGAACTTCATTATCAAATTTGTATGTAATTTTATCTATCTTAATTTCTCATAAATATAATTTATCGAAAATTTGTCTAATTTTCCGATAAGAATCTATGATGTATGTGCAAATTGAGAAAAAAAACTTTATTTATGACTTCTGTATGTAGCTCTAAATCTGTAATATACACGGGTAAATACATGAAAGTTTGGATAACTAGTAAATTAAATTTTCCTTTGTGATTGAAGCTAATTAATTACAAGAAAAAAAATTGGAGCTAATTGCTTGTAACGTTTGTCTTGCTAAAAATTGAAGCTAAAATGTCTTGACATATACTGATTTCTCCGTAACAGAATATTAGTGATTCAAATTTGGGTGGTTTCTAGTAATCAACGTGGGGCAGAGCCATGACAAATTTTTCAAGGGATCAATTTAGTCCAAAAACATCATATTTTCACGCGGAGATATGTATCTATCAAACTTTGTGTTACAAATTATTTAATATTAAATAAAATTATATATTATATAATAGATAGATGTAAAACATTTTCTAGAATATAAAAGATTATATTAATTATTTTATTTTTATTTAATTATATATAATAATAACAATTTTATTATAATACAATAAATTATATATTTTATTTTATATTCAAAAATATTAAAAATATATATACTAGAAGAACAAATTTATGGAATTAGAAGATTTTAACCCACCCCAATAATCTCTCTTAGTTTCGTCTCCCACAATTATACAGTTAGCATTTAATCAATAATTTTATAATTATCGATGATTTATAAAGTATCATGTTATCTCTAACATATATGATTTTTTTTTCAAAAAAAAAAATCGACTTATAAAACTTTAAAATTATATAGTTGATAAAATTTAAAATATGTTTAGATCAAACAGAATTTGAAATTTTCTTTATAAAATTCAGCTGGTGTAAATCTGTAAAGAGAATACTTTTATTTCTTAATCCTCACAGGTATACATTGTTTTTGTTTTTATTTTTTTATTTTTTATAATGAACTATCATTTATCAATAAATATTATTTATTGTTTATGGTTACACTGAGTTAGATCTAGTTCTGAATTTCGGATACATCGCATTTTATCATACTTTAATATGATTGTTGACACTTGAGTTTTAAAATAGCTTTTTTATTTTCCCCGTTATTCTCGCATGTATTGCAATTTTATAATAGGTATGTGTGGGCTTTTCTACAGAGACTCAAAAGAGGGGATGTCATCGTATGTTCAGTGCTTTAACGTCTTGCTTTATTTGTACATGGTTTCCTTTTTATTATTATTTCTAAAAAAACACTAAAATTCTTATTAAATAAATAAAATATTACATTAATATAACTTGAACCGGGTTTATAATAATAAAAATTTAAAATTATAATACCTAGTAATTTTAAAATAGACTTGGGCAAGAAGCATTAAGATAGACCTGAGTTTATTATGTGGGCTATACATAGTACGTTACATACATGTCCAAACAGTTAAATAGTAAAATATAATAACTATTTAATGATATTGTTGTAATATCTAAAAGATATAATTTTTTTTAATATATCTAATTTTTAACAATAAATAATCAATGATATGTTAAACTAATAAAATATTATTTTTATTATCTTATAATAAAATAAAAATAAATAAATATATATATATATATATACACGTGTGTGGTTATAAATTAAAAAAATAAAATTAAAATATATATAATAAATAATTTTTTTACTGATTATTCCATATGATCACATGTTAAAATCGGATCGAATCAGATTGAACTAGTTTTAATAAATAATTATTTTTTAATTAAGCAACGTATATATAAATTGGTTCTTATCCTTAACCCTATTTCATTTTCATTCCTTTACGAGACTTAAATTCTACGAGTGCGAAGTTCTACTAACCCAAGCCAACCGTCGTCGCCTCGAACACTACCCAACCATCCTCGCGTCTTGTCATTCGTGGATGAAATAGGTATGTGATAAGTTGATTGATATATGTTTGAGTTTATGGATGAACTGTTTCGTGTGATTTCTCCAAACATTCTTAGTACAATTTCATGTACGAGACATTGTCTATATTTTGGATTGGTTGTCTAGCCTTGTTTTTTTTTCAGTTTTTAATAGGGTTTTTGGACACCCTTAATTTCTGTTTCTCCAGAACAATAGCACTACAGGAAAATTCCTGTAGAAGTTAGCAAGTTCTCAAAGCTTCAAACTCTTGATCTTTCTGATAACTTATTTATAGGAGAAATTTCCTTGTTTATTAGTCGTCTTAGAAATCTACAATACTTGTAAGCATGTATAATTTTAGAATAAAAGCTCAAAAAATTTGTTTATTGCCACATTTTGTATCTTTGTCTTTGATCTAAATCTAACATGGGTTTTACAAAACCAAGTTCATGAGACTTAAAAATAACAATTTCTCTCGAGCAATACCAATGTCATTGACTAGCATGACCTAGCTATCCTTTATGTAAATATCTTAGCTACTTTTTATTTAATGATTTATTTCTCTCACAGATGTGAGTTTCTAAAATACTTTTCTTATCTAATTTTGAGGATTTTAGAGACCTTTCTTACAATAATCTGAGCAACCCTGATCCAAGGTTTTGTACTAAAACATTCAAGTAACTCTCACTCACTCTCATACACACAGGCACATTGATTACTTCGAGAGTAAATAATATGTATATCCCACTAGTCGTGCTAATTGTTCGTTTTACTTGTATATAGAAAATAACATGTTTACTAATCATACACGTGATTGGCCTGTAATAGCACGTTAATTATACTCAAAGAGCAATTAATAATTTCTTTTGTACTAACTATTGCATCCTTATTTTCCTATCATTTCAACATCGTAGTAAATCCTCTAGTTTAAATATTTATTCATCACATGAGTTCTTTTATTGCATTCTTACAGGTATATTTTCTTTTTATTTAGATGAATGATATAAAAGTAAGAAAATTGTAGATTTGTTATAATTTGATTAGTCGCACATTCAATTACGTATCATATTTATTTATTATTAATCGGATTTAATCATTCAAAACTGTTAACTAAACCGTTAAAAATCGAACCAAACTGTTCGGTTACAATATTTTGGATAGACAAACGGCCCAATTCAATTTGAGGAATATGAAAAATCTGGTTTGGTTAAAACAATTACTCAAAATCAGATTGGATCGAACCGTGGATAGCCCTATCACATGTAGTAAAGTTTTTAACTTTTACTTTTTGAAAAAAAAAAATAGTGCTTCATTAAAAAATTGTACCAAAAAATAACATCTTTTTTATCTAATTTATATATTTTTATTAAAAAATCAAGTTTATCATTTTACATTTAATAATGTTTAATTGGGTTTCATTTAAATAAATCAACAATAATTTAGAAATGATTGTAGATCGCTAATTAAATTTAATCACATATAGCTCAAAATGTAATGACAAAAGAAAAAATTATAACTTCAATACTATAATTAATAATAAAATTAAAAAATTAAATTAATTTATAAAAGTTTAAAAATGTTGAAAATAAATCATAAAAATATTAATGCTAATGGATAATTGACTTGGATAAATTATAATTATCACATTTTATAAAAATTATTTGAACTTGGTTGAAATTCACACCATTTGCACATTGAAGAGTTTATCTGGATGGGCACACAATTCCTCACTGTGTAACTTATTCCTTTCGCCTTCCCTAACCTTGAATTGGTACCAACTTTTATAAACCTAGGGTATTTAAGGGCAGAGTCACAGGTTCGTGGCTAGAGAAGGGAGAAAAGAACGAGTTACACAGTCAAAACTGTGAGCCTGCCCAGATAACTCCTTTAATGTGTGAACACTGCGGATTTCAATCAGGTTCAAACATCAAAATGCATCCTTTTTACCTACCACAACTAAGAGAGTTTGGATATTTGCATGGCCCCCATAGCACTTGGGAGATCAATGTCCATGGCCAGGTTGTACGCATTTTTTTGCTTTTCGCGGTTCTCAAACCTGATACCTAGTCCTTAGGTACCTTAATAGGAAGCGAGCTGCTACCATCTGGACAGCCTAGATGGTACCAGGTTACTCTCTAATAAGGTCTTAAGGGTTAGAATTAGGGTTCGAAACTTGAGAAAGCAAAAACAATACTTGTAAGACTATAACCACCTCATTGGGAACATAGATCGGTGCGGAACGTCAATGTCAAAATTCTAGATCGCATGTGGATATTCTGAAATTAGAGAACTCCAATTCAAACAAAAATTATCCAATTATTATAAATATGTAGTTTATTTATTTAATAAAAAGTATTTTTTTTAATTAGGTCAAATATATAACTCTTTTTTAATATTTCATTAGTCTTGACAATAAAATTTATTTTTCTTCCCTAGTTGAGTAATTAATTTTTTTAATTAATAAATATCAATAATTAGAGATAAAAAATTACATAATACATCAAAATAATAAATATTTTTTAAAACATTTAACAAAGGTAATAAGATTCACTGATTTAGTAAATAAATCATTAATATAAGATTATTTTTTAGTAATTTTTTTTAAATTTTGTTCATGTATTTCTTCATTTATTATATACTTTTTGTTTTTAACTAAAACAAATATAATAAATAAATAATTTTTATTTTATTTTATAATTTTTAAATAATATTTCAATAATTTAAAAAATTAAATAAAATGTGGATGAAAGTGTTCAGTTATTAACTAATATTAGGGACATTTTTTTAAATGTTAAAAACATATTAAAGAAAAGACAATCCTCCTAAACATAATATTTTTCCCCAAAATAATCGACGAAGTTTATATCATCACTTCAATCCTAGAGATGTTAAGTGATTATCATCTAACATTTACTACTAGTGATAATTTATTTAATAATTTAATTTATCAAAATACAATTTAAATTAAATTAAATCATTTAAATAATTTAAAAAAGTTAAAATATAGAGAATAATATTATAATTTAAAATTAATAAATTTTGAAATATAATATAGACTAATGTAATAGGATATTACTAATATATTTTTTATAATAGACTAATTAACTCATTTATATTTATTTTGAATTTGAACTTACAATGACCTAAATTAAATTCCATTTGAATCAAATTTATATCAATTTAAACTAAAAACTAATTCGAATAGAATCAAACTCAAACTTACCCACACAAACTGACACCCTAGTTGAAACATTGATTGAATGGACTTCATGTAGCTTAAGGTTGAGTGAAGTCGACTTCGCCTTCATTGAGTCAAGGCTATCTTAAGTTGCCTTCATCGTCAGAGTATGGATGAAGATTCATGATATTTTGGGGAAAATATGATTGTCAATTTTGTGATAATTCGAATCTTGAAATTCTGAGTTCATATTCCAATGTCAACGACTGAAAATTGTACCCGTTCATTAGTGAAATAATCCTATTAATGCCGTACAATTAAGAAATCTGATGTGGTGGAAGTGACATTGCAAAGAAGTGAAGGTGAAAAATTGGAAAAGCAAATTCTCACTTATATTGGGAAAAGTTGGTGGCTACTAGCTATTCAGAGATAAAATGTAACATAACAAAGCTGAAGCCCACCCGTCATCATTCATAATTTACAACATATCAGGCAGTAACAAGATTTTGATACACAAATATCTGCCAAGTATATGGGAAAAATCAAGAAATTTGCCTAAATATTGTCCCTCCTGTCAATAAAATCTCACTCTTTGTGGCGAGATGATCGATCCTTCCTTTGCCCGCCAAGAATACGTGAAATCTGTAAACCTCTACTGAATGCTTGGTTGAAGAGCATACGGGTCTGGAATTCGGAAACAAATGGAAACCAGGCCAAAAATGCTACTGGAGTGAACAGCAGGAGACCCATGACAATCTCGTAACCACGAGCAAGAGTGCGAACAGAACCCCAAAACCCAGCCTTCTGAATGAAAGGCTTGCAGGCCTGTGCAATCTGGAAAACAAGAGGATACCAAAATATATTAAAAAAGGCTCTCTTCATATATGAAAAGAGAATGAATCTACTTCCATTTGCTGTCAAAAAGTTCAAATTTGATTCTGTACTTTAGGAAAATGAGAAACCACGTTTGCTGTTGCCCAAAACCAAATATTGGAAGAAATCAGGGTACATGGTTCAAGCGGAACACCAAGGGCTCATAACGAGTTCTATATCTTTGTGTTTGAAACTAGTTTTCTATTTTCTAATTTATTGAGAGAAAGAGGGAGGAATAAAAAACTCGTTTGGTAAAAAGTTTTCTACTTTCATTCTTCTTAACTCAAAACAAAGGAGTAAATTAACTAATGAAATAAAAATAAACTTGAAATATGGTTATCAAAACTTTTTTTTAAGTTTAAAAAATAATAAAAATTGTGTAAAAATAGTACTTGAATTTCAACTTGATTTTGAACTTGAAAATGAAATTAATTGCCAAACAATATTAATCATGAAAACTTGGGTTTAAAAACTAGAAATTGAAAGCAGAATTAGTTACAAAACAGGTCATAAATGAGTGATTCTTTTCCCAAAGGAAAAAAGTGAACAGAACAATACAAAATAACAAAATCTTAATAGATCCTCAAGCGAGAACATCTTTTGGGCCAATGTCATATTGGCTATGTATGGGTATCATCAATATGTAGAACAAATTCAATTAGACACACTTCAATTACATTGAGTTCACTATACCAAAGAAAAGCACATTTCAAAAAGTTGCTTCTCCCTTGGTTTATCTAATTCTAATCAGTCCGATGGTCTAGGATGATCCAAATTCAAATGATATATTGTGGTCGTATTCACTTACCAAAAGCATCCCCCAACCAGTCGGCATGAAAGCAAGAATGCATACAATAATGTCCTGCAGTGTCATATGAGGTAGTGCAATCAAAGTAACCAGAATGGCTACAAATGTTAGGAATATCAATCCCTTGATCAAGCGAAACACAAGTTGGAAGTTTGCACTGAATGTTCGTCTCCCAACAGATACAGTCTGAAAAAGGAAACATTATTTTCAGAAACATGACTGGCACACTTCCATGAATCAAAAGTTTTATTTGTTAAGAAATATTAAGAGGAGAAATCAAACATGCAGTAGCACTAAATTCTTTGAAATCAAGACAGATATGATAAGCAATGGCTGGATTTCTTTGTCCATCATTGAACATTTCTGTAAAGATATTCAATGATTAGGTAAATGCAACTGAATCTCTCTTTTTCCATTAGAAGAAAAAAGAAATTAAAGGCTCAGACTATGCTCATAAACAGATGAAAATTAAATATCCAGATTATTTAACCAAAGGTAGGGGACGGGGTAAAATGAACAGCATAACATATACTCAAGAACCATGATACGTTCTAAAAAAATTAAACAAAGGGATAAAGTAATTTCTAGCAATGGTTCAAGTTGGAGGAATTTAACCACTAACCTTCATCACAAACAAAATTAAAAAGATCACCAGCCACGAGATGCCATACACCTGTGCAAAGTAAAAACCAAAGATTGTTAACGGTTAACTTGACATTCCAAGTATAAGAGAACACTGATTAAGAAAACAAATAAGGCCAGGGCTTACCAGGAAACTTTTGGACTTCTTTGCTATTGTCAAGTGATATACAAGTCCATACTGATAGATGAAAAATCTTATAGATAACAATATCTCAACGATGATTCCACGCTTCCCAGAGTCATGGAGATGCTCTTGTTCCTCCTCCCACCATGATTCCCAACTTTTTTCTGGAGGAACACCTATACCTCCTTGATTACTTATCCACTTTTGCCAATCAGTCCAATCATCAACAATCTTTTGCCACTCAAAACCAGAAGGATTGAAAAGAAAAGGAGCAAAAAGCCAGGTGCTAACCATAAACCACATAGATATAGTGATCAAAACATAGGCTACAGCACTTCTATAAGACTGACCAAATATCTGGTAGACAAGCAGTAATATCATGAGCTCAATACCCTTAACAAAGTGGCTACGGGAATAGAGTCTGTAGTTGTCAGCAAACTTCGCATGGAACACAACAAAACCTCGACCAGTGGATCTATATTTTGCACCACCATGAAGTAGTGTCCTTCCATAGTAGTGGGTCTTTGTTCCAAGCGAGAATGTGAAGAATACTGGAGCAAGTTGCAATTGCATCAATATAAACTCACTTAAAGCTGTTCTGAAACCTTTTTCCAAACCAATTTCCATCAACATAGGCAAGGCCATTAAAAATCCTATCTGAACAAAAGATTGAGAGGCAAGAGCCACTTGAAGAGGCTTGTTGTCTCTGATTACCGGTTGAGTATTCAAACCTTCTTCAAGTCCGCTGAGAACAAGGTAAAGACGACCATAAAGGAACACATATACAGTAAGCACAGTTATCTGCAAAATGAAATCAACACCATGTTTAGTATATCAAACTATTAAACATAACCCCGCATATAAATGATTGGCCAAAAGAATTTTGAAATATACCAGAGTACTGAAGTAGAAACCAACTGTGGTGAAGTAACAGGACAGCATTCTGAAAAAGTCAAAACGGTGCCCAAGTCTATATATATCTCGACTCAATGTCTGCTCTCCATTTCCATTGGCTATTTTTGCTTCAAACATAGAAATCTGATTAAGACCCACATCCCTACCTTTCCCTACTTGTATGTATTCATGATGAGTTACACTGCCTTCACGAAGTGTAGAATTAAACCCTGCAGCATCACACCAAGGAAACAAGTTAGTAAATAATTACACAATCAAAAAAAGAAGAAGCACGAGCTTCACAATTTCATAAAATGCTCATACCAGCAAATATGTCTTCACTCAGATTGATCACCTTGGAAGCTTTACTAATACCACCTCTAGTAAGATGAAAGAGTCTATCAAACACATCAGGGTGACCATAGTGGAACCGGACCCTAGATGTAGAGCAGGGAGTTGCATCAATATCAAGAAACAACAGAAGAGGAAGGAAGCTAATCAGAGCCAAACAAAAGTGCATTCTGTTGAAGGATATACTACTAGATATACTACAAAATCGATATGATGTTCAAAATTCTGTCCAATAAACTCATAGTAACTCAAAATACTATAACTTATTTAACCACCTAATTGAGTCTCCACTTCGTCCTAGCAAGCTCATATATCCCAAACCCCAAAGCTATTAAAATACGAGCACTTCAACAGATACAACTCAAATTTTCTTTTGGTTGCAGATGCATAAGCCAGTGCTGTCTTGTAAACATTCCAAACTATGAGCGATTAAATATGTAGAATTGAAGCCTGATTCATGGTAAAATCTACAACATATAAACTCAGCGATCATGTATTATGACACAAATTATACCTAACAATACAATAATTAATGCTCGTTGCAACTAGAATGCAGAAACCTGTTTGATAAATACAGAGCCCTCTCTTGAGTGGTATACAAAGAGTTTTGTATGGGGCAGCTAATAAATATTAGCATCAGAACATTACTTAACTTGATGTTAAAAATAATTTTTCACGCTAGTCTGTTAATCATGCAAATCACTGTAGTTTTTCCAGCTCATCTATGCAATTTAGGTTGGAAATTAAGTGCTGCAGCCATGTATTAAAAATTTCCCTTGAAGCAGTAACATAAAGGATATCCAAAACTGGAAAAATTGAAATAAACTGTTAGCATTGCAAACTAACCATTCTTTGCAATTATGGAATTCTGTTTACTAATGTACTTGAAATAAATATGAAATATTGCAAATTACCTAAGGGGATTAGCCAACAATCTCTGACCAATAGTCACAAAACTGGTCTCTTGGTTTGACATGAACCAAGCTAGGGAAGAAACACTGCACAAAGGAGAAAAAACTATAAGGAACACAATTCGGCTCTAACCCAAGCATCCCCCAACACAAAATGGCAAATAAGTAACTTCTATTTACATCAACCCCGTGACACCAACCTTCCAGTAAATATATGCTCCCTCATTCCAAGAATAGTAGGAAGCCTTACACCATCATGCTTTTTCAGAAATTCTTGGAGCAAGTTCCTCATCTTTAAAGCTTCTTCCATATAGTTATCCTATAAGAACAAGACAAATTAATAAACAAAATGCTACCAGATCACTTGTAGCAATCAGATTGATTGTTCACCTGACTTGTGTTCAATAAAAAAATTGTTTACCTGATTCATATCTATTGTTTGCAAGCCTTCTCCACGAGTAAAAATAATGGCATGATTCTGATTTTCTGGCTTTCCTTCACCCAAGACAGCATTTCCAGGAAGCTTTATTCGGTAGATCACCTGCACAAGGACAATTATATTTACAGAGGAGAATAGTATAATGCAGCCACATGTTATAGAATCAACTAACATGTAATTATAAAGGCTTAACTACACAATTGATCCCTAAACTTTGTTGGATTCTACACTTTAGTCCCTCAACTTTGTTTACATAATATTACATCCATTATCTTTTCAAATTTCACAATTAGTCTAAATTTAGAAATTAGACATTACACTAACATAAAGAATTAAGTGTTGAAAAAACATTTTTTTTTGCATTATTTAATCCTCAACTTTCAATTTTAATACATTTAGTCCCTTACCTTTAAATTTTGAAATGATAATGGACGTAATATTACAAAAATAAAGTAGAGGAACCAAAGTATAGAATCAAACAAAGTTTAGTTACCAACTGTATAATTAAGCCAATCATAAATAATTTACCACAACCACAATCAGGTTCCAAGTTTCAGCCTCTCAGATAGGAAGTAACACAATATTTTCCAAATAAAGTACATTCATCCTCAATGGGGATGCAAAAATACTTAGGTGTAGTGTTAGATGGGGGAATGAAATAACTTGGAGGGGAAAGGAGTTTTTGACAGAGGAGTAGTGGAGTAGGGCCCTTTGCCATTTTCCTTTCAAATTACATGCATGTCCAGAATGCTGATAAGACACCATACATTCGCTTTCAAATGAAACTAGACTCAACGCAAGAAAAAAGAAGAAACCATTACCCTAACTGATGCATGTTAGGAGATTAGTATCAATGTAATTTTAAGAATTTAAGATATTTTAGGATTTCTTTATGATTAATCATTGTTTTAGGCTTATTTTGTTATTTGATTTAAGTTCATTAATAAAATAAGATTTTTAAGCTGCCTATAAATAGGCACCTTTTCTATCGTATCCAGAAATCTTAGTTGACTAATGAAATTTTATTTAGCTTCTCCCCTATTATTTTGGTTCCCCTATCCCAATTTAAAGTGTATGAAATTATCAATCACAATTCAAAACCCTAAGTTCTGTATGTTCTTGACCTCTGCTCTTCCTCTCCATTCTCCTTCCCTTAAGCACTGCATCACTTGCACTCTGATTTGCGAAACCCAAAAAGTGGTTTCTTGTAACTCTTCTCAATACCCGAGTTTATTGTCTCAGATCAAAAGAAATGGAACCCTAGTTGGTCATGTTGTAGTCTAATTTCATATAAAAACTATACTTCAAGTCAAATCAAATTTTCACACATACTAGAATTCGTGGCCAAGCATGGGATTTCACACATTCTGTGGTGTTAAACAGAACAATACAAGCACCTGAGGTTTATTCTTAATCTCTTAAGTTGCTTGTATACTTTTGTTTCTATGGATTCTGGGTAAAGTGAAAACCATCTAAATCATGATCATCCCATGTCATAGTCAAAATTTGACCCAACAGAATTGCGTCTTCTACATACACACACAAAGAAATCGATCCTTACCACCATCATGTCAGGCACTGCGCTATGGTTTTGAATAAGGTCTCAACCAAAAAACACAAGGCTACAAAGCCAATATATCAATACACCATTTTTTTTATAAGAAACAATATATTAATTAATTATGTAATAATTACGAAGGTAAAAAGTAGAAAAGTGATCCAATTATAAACCATATTCAAAACCCATAAACTACACCTCATATTGGCTTTACAAATTAAGAATTAGTCAAAAATTCTTCTCAAAAACTTTAGAGCATAATATCTGGAATGAAAAAAATACGTCTTATAATCATATCAAAATTAGAAAAAACATAATAAAGTACACTTCCAGCCAAATAGCAGGGTGCCACAGTAAGGTTTCCTGTTTTACTTTTTGAGATAGGAGTCCTTAATGATGAAGGCTGAAATAAAGCACTCCCCAAATACATATTCAACAAAGCTAAACACTCCACCCAACATTTGTAATTCTCAAATTCTATACTGAATCCAAACATACCTCCCACCTTTAATCCTTTTTCATGGATAAAAATAAAAGGGAAAAAGCACTGGATAATTAATCAAAAAATATATGTTACCTTCCAAGTAACTTGGACTTGGGTATGAGTTTTGGGTGTGTGGGTGTGGGCATGAAGTTATTGAGAAATCAATTCTCCCAAGTGTTGACTCTATACACCATAGAACTCAAGCAATAGCAATTCAATAATTAAGATTACTAGACCTTATATACAAGAACTACAAATTTGATATCATGTTAGAAATTACTTGAAAACCAACTCTCTCAATCGAATCGTTGTAGCAACCCCCATTAAATTCCTAAGTTTGTTAGACCTTGCAAAAAGACAAGAAAATCCACTTTTGAGGAAAGTTCAAATGATGGACCTTTACAAAAACAATGTAACCTACAATTAAGGGAAATTTTAAAGAATATAAATAAATTGTTAGACCTACCCCTACAAGCTTTAGTTTTTAAGAGAATTGATATATGACATTTCTACAATATGTCATGGAGGTCAGACATGAAAATTCCAAAATTTAGAATACAAGAACATAGATATGTATCTAGTATATCATGATATGTACATATAACTATTTTGTAAGAGTCAAACAAGAATTGGAGTATTAATAAGTTACAAACAACATTCTCTGCCCAAAGATGACCTAAACTGATCTACCCCCACAACTTCCACCTAGCCTTTTTTGTCCTTTTTCCAACCCACCTCGCAGTCTCAATTTGTCGGATTCTTGTCGGTAACACTAGTTGTTTTATCTTGATAGAGCCTCACGCAACACACCCAAGTACTTCCCTTCTGACTACCTTTTTCCACTTCCACCCACTCCCGACCACCTTAACCCAACCTTTCTTGTCCCATTTCTGACCCACCTTGTCGGTTCTATCTGCTGGAATCTTGTCTTATTGGCAATGACTAGCTTCATAGTTTTCTTTCTCACAAGTTTCTACCGAGTTCATCTAAAACCTTCCCCTCCCATCTACTACCTTCTATTTCCACCTATTTTCAACCTCCAGTGGCCTTTTCCAATCTCTTTGCCATCTCTGTCTGCCAAAGACTCATTACCGGTGACAAGCAGGGATTGGGTCTTTGTTCTATTCTAATCTCTCCATTTCCTTTCAACCTCCACCAGCCACCCCGATCAAGACTTTCCCTCATTTTCTCCGACCACCATTGACATTTCTTGATTTCTTCTCTGGAAGGCTAAGAACTCTCTTGGAATAAATTTCTTTGTTTTCTTTCACCTTTTATTAACCCTTCCTTCTCCTAGCTTTCTTTCTTCCCAACTCTTACCACCCATCCAAACCTTTTCAATTTTACGTCTACCCTTGTCACCTCTCCTTGTTGAGAAACGTTGTATGAAATGCTTAAATTCTTTCTCAACATTGTTTTGAGCTTCCTAAAGAGATTATGAATATTAAAGAGTTTGGTCATCTAGCAAGAGGTTTAAATTGCAAACAAGTAGTTTATTCATGAGGTGGGATTGGGCGATGTGATTTTTGTCTTCTTACATGGAAGATCATAGGAAATCAGAGAGATAATAATCAATTAGTTGCAAAAAATTCAATAGCTAAAAAAGATAGTCTTCGAAATAAAAGTTATTTGTTTGGAAGAAGAGACCGAAGTATAACTCTCTTGTGTGTTCGAGTTGATATTCAACATAGTTGATTCCACTTCTGAAAAAAGGTTAGAGGAATGATTCTCATGTAGACTTAGCCTTATGTCTTTTTATGGTCGATAAAGCTTTATTGTTTTGTGAGTCTACGAAGAGTTTCAATGATTTGAATAAGCACCCTAGAATTTGTTTAGATAAGAGTTTGATTGTGAACTTAAAAAGGATAGAGAGAAGAAGAGTGTTTAAGAAGGGAAAGACTAGTTGTCTTGAATGATTTGTTTACTTGTGGAGTAGCAATGTGTTCGATTAAATTGAAGACTTGTTTGGGGGATTTTTGTTGTTCGAAATACTTCCAAAAAATATTGTATGCAAAGCTAAAAGTAAAAGGGAGTACACATTACTTCAATTCTTTGTTCAATTTTTTCTTACATGGTAAGACTTACATCTTGTCAATTATCAGAAAGAGGTGCCTTCTCGTCTCATGGGAGGAGAAAAGATACTCAAGGTGGAGTCAAGGATGCAAGGGACAATGGTTTCCATAAAATGTGGATTCCTAAAAAGATGCAAGTTAAAGCCTTCGAGAGGAAGACATGGGTTACAACGAATGACTTTGTAGAGCTCTTGAAAGGGAGAGAAGCTTTTGACGGGACACCAATTGATAACGTGGAGGAAGAGAGTTATTTTGCAAAAGATCTATAGTGATGAAAAGAGTCATGGTGCATGCTCTAAAAAGATCGTGGTGAAGGCTAATACTTCGGTTAAAAAAAAAACCGGTTAGAAAGCTCAAGTGGTGGGAAACCAAATAAAAAGAAAATTGGAGAAGTTTTGGGGTCGGTAAAAGCATCGAGTGATCTAGGGCCTTTTGTTCAAAGAGTCGGTTCCTTTAAACTAAAATTGCGAAAGTTTGAAGACAAGAAGTTCTCTCTTAAAAGAAAAAAAAATTGTCACTTGATTCTTGAATCCTTAAAATCCTATTTTAAAAGGTACTAAGGTAATGATTTAAGAAGTTAATGGGAGCAAATCCAAGTCTGAAAAAAGTGAAAATGAGAATAAGGGGGAAGTACTTGTTGAAGATGTTCTATAGGTGTGTTGCTAGATCTCCTGATGTCTTAAATTATTGCTTAGAAGATGAGGAAAGTTTGAAGACTTTCAAAAAGGAGGGAACTGATGTTCTTTGAGAGATTGATAGTGATACCATCTCTGCGACTGGGATGAAGAAAATGTGGAGTGTGATGCAGATTGTAAGGGTGAGAACAAGGATGAAGTTTGGGTACATATTCAATTATTGTAATCATCTAATGAGGCAAACGATCAAGTTGAATATAAAAGAAAATCAATGTGTATAATGTAAGTTAAAGAAAGGATGCTTACAAAGTAAACTTGGGCATTTGTTTCACGTTAAGGATAAAGATAAAACTAGCGAAAGTTTGTATCGGTTAAAGAACAAATTTGGAGGAGTTGGTAAGAAAAATGGAATTAATTCTAGTTCCAAGCAAGAAAGATTTGGTGGTTAAGAGAGAGAGTGGGAAGAAAGAATTGAGAAAACTTATGCAATTTGATTCCTGAGGTCAAGTATGACAAAGGCAAAAATAAACTAGGTGAATCTTCTTGCTTATGAAGATTTTGAATTGGAATACAAGAGATTTGGATAATTGGAGAAAATGTGCGCTAAAGAAGTATGTGAGAAAATTAAATTCTGATATTGTTATAATTCAACAATCCAAACGAGACAAGGTCGAGCAAAGAATTTTTTAGTAGTATCTAGGGTTTTCGTTTCAAGAATTGGGCTTACTTGCCTTTTTTTAACAGATCTTAGGATATTATTATTATTTGGAAACCTAAAAATGTAGAAGTATAGGAATCAATAGTTAGTGATTCTTCAGTTTCAATCAGAGTTAACCAATAGGAGAGGAGTGGCGGTTATAAAGAGTTTATGGTCCTTATAAGAAGAAAATGAATTTGTTTTGGGAAAATTTGACCAGGTTGTATGAGGTTTCCTTTAGAAGAATCAAGTGGAGGAAGAGATAAGAGATGTATGAAGGATTTTAACTCTTTTGTAAGGGCGATAGGGTTGAAAGTCAGTCTTTGTACAAGTGAAAGTTTCACTTGATCTAACTTTATATCCAATTTGATTTGTTCCAAGCTTGATAGATTTTTATTCTTACCCAAGTGGGATGCAACGGTGGGGAATATTATTAAAAGTGAGGTTCGTCAAAAAGTTATTTCAGACCATTGTCCAATTACTTTAAGTAGGGAAACGAAGCAATGGGGTCCAATCCTTTTAAATTTGAAAATATATGGCCGGACAATCTTTTATTAATAAATTGCAAAAAATGGTGGGGAAAAGCTTCTATCCAAGGTTTGTATGATTACAAGTTTATGAAAAAGTTGAGTTTTTGAAAAGAAAGTTAAAAGGAAGAACAAAGAGGAGTTTGGTGACTTGAGTGAGAAAAAAAATTAAGTGATGCATCACTTGTTTGGCTACGGCCCATCCCTTGGCTTGTGTGGTTCATGGTGGGTCATATCCATGTGTCCTGGTAGAACTCGAATTCTAGGTTAAGTGTAATGGGCTAAATAAAGGGTAGTTGGCGCCCCTTACTGACAGCTTAAGCTTTTGGTAGGAATGGTTAGCTACTATTCCTAAGTTTAGGGAGCAGAGAACTTCCTTAGATAGATATCAAGTAGATGGAAGTTTCAATTATTCTATAAAAGCCGAGCTAAGCAAGTTGAAGATTCAAATAGAAGATCTAATTGTAAATGAAGAAATCTTTTAGAGAAAAAATTAATGAGCCATTTGGATTAAGCATGGTGATGTAAATTCAAAAAAATTCATAATGTGGCCAACTAGAGGACATGATTGAAAAAATTGAAAAAGAAGATGGTAACATGGTGAAGGATGATCATCAAATTGAAAAGGAAGTGAATTTTTACAAGCAATGGTACTCTTAATAAAGGGCAAAGACATTTAACATCGATTAAATTAGGGCTACATTCTAGAGGAAAACAACAAGTTAGTTAGAAAGATCTTTTAAAAAAGAAGAATTAAAGAAAGCAATATTTGTTTTCACAAATAATAAGGCTCTTGGTCCTAAGGGTTTGAATTTTACTTTCTTCCATGAGTGTTGGAAGATGGTTAAATATGAAAATTAATGCTACTTTTGTTCGCTAAATTTCAAATAAAGATAATAATGGCTACAAGGTTAAGGATTATAGGCCAATAAACTTAATTACTAGTTTATATAAGACCATTACTAAGGTTTCATCTTTAAGACTAAAAGACATTCATGAGTCTACTATTTCAATTAAACGGGAAACTTTTGTAAAAGATAGACAAATTTTAGATGTTCTAATGGCAAATAAGATTGTAGAGGAGTACAAGAGAAGTATTGCAAAAGCTCTGATTTTCAATATCAAATTTTGAAAATCCTTGCAATCATGTTGATTGAGATTTTTTGGATTTTGTGTTGAAAGATAAAGGAATTGAGGAAAGATGGGAACATGGATTAAGGGTTGCTTGAGTTCCATGAATTTTTTGGTAATTATTAATGGAAGACCAAGAGAGCTCTTTAGGGCATCAAGAGGTTAAGCCAAGAAGATCCACTTTCTCCATTCCTTTTTGTTTTGGTAGTTAATGGGTTGTTCAGATTGGTGGAAAGAGTAAAGATGTTTAACTTGCTAGATTGTCTAAGTGCAAGAAGAGAGTGTCGAAGTCTTTCACCTTTAATTTGCAGATGATACTATCTTCTTTTCCTTAGGCAATGAAGATAAGTTTTTATATTTAGTAAAGGTAATCGAGTTGTTTTGTCATGTGTCACGCTTGAAGATAGATCTATCCAAAAGTTGTATTTTCGATATCAATTGTGTCGAAGAAAAGGCAACTTCTTTAGCAAATTTCTAGGGTTGTGAAGTTGGATCTTGACCATTGAAATTCTTAGGATTACCTCTAGAAGGTAATCCAAGATTAATCGAATCATGGCCACTGATTATTGAAGGATTTGAAAGAAAATTGATAAGATATAAATAAGGGCTTTGTTTCTCTAGACGCAGACAATTGACTTTGATAATTTTTGTTTTGTCTAGTCATCCAACTTACTATTTATCTATCTTCAAAATACTAGTGGGAGTCGCAAAAATATTATAGAAAATAATGAGATTTTCTATGTGAAGGTACTAGTGAAGGGAGAGAGAGTCACTTGATCAATTGATTGATGGTTCAAAGGCTGAAGAAAAAAGAGGGACTACGTATCGATAACATCATCAAAAGAAAGAAAGCTATATATAAGGAAAGTGACTTTGGAGGTTCTTTTTCGAGAAAGGTTCTCTATGGCACAAGGAGTCAAATTATGGTTCACACCAAGAGCGTCGTACTCCTTGGAAGTCCATTTGTAAAGATTAGGATTTATTCTTTTCCAATTTGAGATAAATAGTACGAGAAATAAAATTCATTTTTGAGAAAATCTTTGATCGGAAAACGGTTCTCTTTCAACATGATATCCAAACCTCTATAGGTTATGTTTGAAAAAGAATACTCCTATTAGCATGTTATACACACTTGAATGATGGAATTTCATGTTTACATGGAACTTGAATGATTGGAAAGTAGAAGAATTTTCAAATATAATTCCATAGTTGGAAAAAGTCAACTTAAGAGCTAATAGTAATGATAAATGGATGTGGATTGCAGATCCATTTGAATATTTTTCTTTGAAGTCTTATTTTGTGTTTGTTGTGGATGATTCCAATGGAGAACTTTTCGATCACTATGCTTTTGTGTGGACTTGCCCAATTCTAAGTTGAGTCAAATTTTTGAAGTGGTTGATTAGACTTGAGAAAGTGAACACAAATGAACGAATTCAACTAAAGCTTTCACGTTTTATTTTCTCATAATCGATGTATGCTTTGTAATTGATGATTCCAACGGACAACTTTTCAATCAATACACTTCTGTATGGACTTTTCCAATTCCAAGTAAAGTTAAATTTTTGAAGTGGTTGATTAGTCTTGAAAAGGTGAACACATACGATCAAATTCAAATAAAGCTTTCCAAGTTTTGATTTTCTCCTAATTGGTGCGTGCTACAAAAGAACTCGAAAAACATTGATCATTTATTTTTACATTGTCTAGTTGCCTATCTTCTTGGGTTATGGAAATACAATCGACTATTCCAAGATCTTATCAATATTTATTTCTAGAAATCTTTCTCTTATGGGAGTAGCAGAAAGCCTTCAAAGGCAAGGGTATTATGGAACTGTAGGGTGGGAGCAATCGTTTTGGCATTATCAATGAGAGGAATAAGAGAATTTTCAATGATAGTGAGAAAGCCTTCAAAGGCAAGGGTATTCTCATCAGTTTTAATTGATAAGCTTGTTTACCCTAGTTAGGTTTTGGATGGAGATTATAGCTGTTATTAGCTACAATTTGGTCTCTTTTTATAAGTGGATTAATGATCCACTCTGTAGCTTTTTATAATAAAAACACATTCTCACTTTTATTAGGGGTTTAGGGGAACTTTAGGAATATTCATGGGCTCATCTAATAATTTTAAAAAAAATTAGAACTTTAAAAGTGGGTTAAATTAGCAGAATGTGCGCTTATTAGAATCATTCGTTTTGAAAACCAATAGATAATGCCTCCAGAATCCCAGCCCAAAATTGTATTTGAAAAGCACATAGTCTTCATCTTCTTCTTTCTCCTCCTCCACAATAGAGTCGACATTTGAGTCCGATGTTGGTGATGTGCATCCGACTTGTTTTCCTTAGCAGTGTTGGTGATGTGTCACACTAATACAAAGGGGCAAAGTTCCGAGTTGAAGTAATATAGATTACCATTATTTCATTAGACTTGAGAAATGCAAAGGAAACAATATAAACTTCCAATCATGGCTTCAACCAACAGTTATACACATGTTAGTAAAAGTAGACCAGAAAACTAGAAAATACTTTGGCTTCAGTAGGAGTATCATGAATAGGATCAAACATGAATATCATCAGTCAAAAGGTCCGAGAAAAGGAAGACATTTTATGAAGTTTTTGTCACCAAGTTATTTTTAACGCTCACCTCACTTAACAAAGATTGCTGAACCAATTTTGGTTTGGAAATCATGTCAAACAAGTTACAGAGACATTTTAGTACAAACAACAAAATGGCATTATGTGATGTAAATAGGTTGCAAAGTCAACATCTAAGATCTGAGTAAGTGTGTGGTACCTGGTCAAGGTTTTGCACTGGTTCAGACGAATCAATAGACTTAGGCAAAGCAGCCTTCACTAGAGTAGAATAATAAACTTTCTGGATCTTCTTTGCTTCACTAGGTTCTTCAACCTCATCCATATAGGCAACGCGTAATGATGGATATCTGCCTCATTGAAACATACCGATCAGTAAAATTTACACCATCACTAGCTCAATAATATTTGGTTCGGCACTTACGTAGTCATAAGCCTTAGAATGTCCTGCGCACGAATATTACCAGATCGCTTGTGACTACCATAGAGTTGGCATGATACCACATAAGTGAATTTCATGTCAGCTACTGCTTGACATTGGGCCCAAAGAGACCTTTCCATTTTTGACTGATCCTCTGAATTCAACTCTACTGCCTTATAGCCCTCCATTAAATCTGACAAAGGGAAATTCAACCAGTTAAAAGTAGAAAAAAATCTCAAATAGCAAGCGAAATGAGTGTAGAGATTAGAAAATATATTCAGCAGAAATTACATCAGAAATGGATATGATGCAAATAATAGCAATTTTCTTGAGAAAGAACATGTACCCTCATCTTTGGCCATATCAAGAAAAGCTTGAAGCTCCAAAGCTTTTCTGTAGTACATCATACCTCTCACTGTATGTTGTAAAGAAATTTTAGCAAATTGGGAAGAAAAATAAATAAGAGGTAACACCACAGAAAGTCAAACGATACAAAGACAACAAAATGAATGGAGTACCAGTTCTCGTTAATGTCTGCCCCCTAAATGATGCCCAGAGTCGAAGTTCCTCTTCCAATTCATCAGATCCTTTCAGTTCCTCTTCATTGTTGCATTTGACTCGCTCAAGGAAGTTGTTCCATTCATCTAGATGTCATCTCAGCCAATTCAGACAAAGATTAATAAAATGAGGTTGAAGAACACAATTAATCCCTAATCTTTTCCTCATTCTACACTTTAGCTCACCCAATACTTTCTAATTTTCATCAGCTTAAAATTGAACCTTAAGAGTCAAAATAGGTTAAATGTTCATCACGTGGTGGATAAATTAACCAAATTTAAACCATGTTCCTAATTTTATTTTATTTTATGATTTTTCAAATGCCCAAACTGAATAAAATGTTATTAAAAATAATTATTAAACTAATTCCTTCTGCTTCTTTTGTTTTCAGAAAAGGAATCAAACTTCATTTTATCACCTTCGTCCACACCAAATAATATAGGGATTAGTTTAACAATATTTTTTATACTGGGTTTGAGTACTTAAAAATCAGAAAATAAAATAAAACTAAGAACTCTCTTTAAATTGGGTTAATTTAATCACCTGATGAACACTTAACCACACATGGATTATTTTGATTGTTGAAGTCCGATTTCAAGTAAATGCATGAAAATTAAAAAGTAAAGGACTGAATAAATTATTTTTGAAGGGGGGAAAGTGGAGGAAGAAGAAGGCGCCCGGGGAGGAGAGGAAGTAAAGGTGACCAAAGTGTAGAATGGAGAAAAGTTTAGAACCATTTTTGTAATTCAGTGTGCAGGACATAGTACTGAATATTAAACCTGGGAAAATTTTTTGCAAGTAGAAGAGTATTGAAACACCATCCTCATTTGGCACTTCCAAGTTACCCAAGGAGAAGAGAACATCCTCCTCATAGTAAGGAGTTAAGACACTATAAAACAGTTAATAAATCAGTAACGGATGACAAGGAACAAAGAAAAAACAGCATTTAACTAGCTAAAATTTATGTGATATAGTCTCCATTTCATACTTGTACAGTTGTACTCAGAAATTAGTCATAAATAAAGCTTTAGATAAATTAGAAGAAAGAGCTCGAAAGAGAACTAAAAATAAATAAATAAAACTTACGAGAAAGAAAGCATATTTCGAACTTTAGGTGCATCAGGCATGTCCATAAACAATGAATTTGAGAAAAAAGATATACGCCTTCTAGCTTCTAAATTGGATGGTACATCCATGGCAGATTCCTTAGTAGTAAGCAACAGATGTAGCCGTTTGATCTGTATGTTATGTAAAGATTTTAGGAATAAGATAGAGATCAAAATTTTCAGCATGACATCTCTCAATCAGGTGGCAAACCTTTTCCTTCCAAGCTTCTGTTACTGGAGTAATAGGGAACTTGATAGCTCCAGCAGATGCAAATAACTGTTGATGCTGATCTAGGGAGCTCATCCCCTCATGACCAGATCCACCTTGGATAGAATCTAACAAACTAGAGGAAAATCGTAATAGAATCATAAGCAAAAAGATGGAGTCTGAAGGAATTTAAAAAGGCAACTAAATCATGATGAAACACACCTGGATATATTATCCTCCATCATAATATCTCTTGTTACAACCTCCAGCATGTCCTGGAAGAGAATTACAACTTGATCCCTGTCCATTGGCTTATTACCTAACTGCATTTTTCAAGCTGACCAGGTTAGGAACACTATCAAACCTTAGAGAACCAGAAATATTTTTACATAGAAAGTTTTAGAACTCACTAAACAACTGATAAGGCTAACAAAATGCTCATAGAGGCTAGGAAGAGCACTCATCTTGAATTCCTTAACCAGATCATCAGCTTCTATATGTTTCTCAATCTCAGAAAATAACATATCTATAACCCTGAAATATAATCACAAGTATGTCCAAGGATTATCAAAAAATAAATTATTTGAATTGCTTAAAGACTCCACTAGGACTCCACACAGTCACACAAACTTACTGTTTTTCGCGGCCCCCTTGAACCAGGAACTTAATAATATTCCTGAATGAAGCATAGCATTCGCGAACAGCACAGGACATATAGCTGTCATTATCAATTCTCTTCTTGAGTTCTTTATCCTTTCCATTGCTGTCCTTAGCCATGTCTAGTGCAATTGGAATCTAAAAGTTCACAGAAATAAGATGAATTATTGCATTGTACGGATTAAACTTTTGATGAAAACTAAAAAATCAGTATAGACCTTGCTGGCGAGTAAAAATGGAGGCCACTGTGTAAGGTCCAAGTCTCGGTCAGACCAATATGGAACAAGTAAAAGGTCCATCTCCCTGAAAATTAGAACAATCTCAGCAAAGAAAGAAGAATAAATGCATCCACAATAGAGGGGATTATAACAATAAGAAATGCATCCACAATACAGATTCCCCAGACAATGAATCACTGAAGAATCACATGCATATCAATGTACCAATTGGATTACCTATTACTTATAAGATCTTCATCTCTAAAACTTGTGATGATTTTGTTCCATAACTGAGCAAATCTTGCTGCCTCTTTCTCTTTGTTAGAAGGGATCTACAAAGAGATGCAAATAAATATGACTCAAGTCAAGATACGAATAATCATTGTTTCATTCATGGAATGAGCATCTGGAGTTGAAAATTCTACAAATTGAATTAAAATGACCTCAGCAAACTTGCGAGAAAAGGTAGCCTTTATTCCTTTTTTCTTTGGCTCACTCTTTTCCAATGGAATCAGCCTTGCGTTGAAAGCACCAGGAATTGATTGAAAACGGGATCTTAGCATTCCTAATGTTCGAATCTGAAACCATTTCAAGGAACAATAAGCACTATAATGCCACCAATATTGATCTTTTAACCATTAATATGGAAAATTCCAATGCTATGCTAACATTAAAGGTAGGTATTGTGTTTGGGAATTGTACATTTTGATAGTAAACAACCAACATGACTCGCCAATTCTAAAAAGTTAACCACCAAAGGAAGATAAATCTCATACTACTTACAAACAATATCTTTCTTAACCACCAGAGCAACCGTGTTGAACTTCAAAATGACAAATTATTTTATTTTTCACCATTAATGAGGAATGATCACAAATGAAATCAGTAAAGAACCAAAATGCACAGGAAAAAATGCTTAGGAGAAATAATTGATCTATTAACCTCTCCTAGGCGGCGGAATGCTCCATAAATGCCTCCAAATAATGTGGAGAATATGGCATACCAAATTTGGGTATCCATAAAGTAGACCTGCATGAAGATTCTCGTTATAAGTCAGAAAGTGTAAGGATAAACAAAAAGAACATTCATTATGCAATCAAACGATACAACATACAAATACAATCGGAGCCCAAAGTGCAATAACAACGCCAAGATTATTCTTTGCTGCATAAGATAAAAAATAAATTAGAACAAAAGAAAACACAAAATATCAAAATGTCACAACTTTTGAAAAAAAAAACACATTCAAAAATTTTACTTTCCATACCACGGGGAAAGAACTCGTGCCACTGGTATTTAGATATATGCACTTTCATTATAGCTTTTGTTGGATCAACCAGAGGCTTTATCTAGCAACAAAAAATGTCAACCACATGCAACAGATCAATTTAATAGACATTAATAAGCGAAAATCAGCAAGAAATAAATGTTAGTTTGTTCCATTTCATTATGATTTTTTTACTGCCAAATATGTGATTCGAAAAGTCCTGAACGTATACCATATTTGCCTCCCTATACCACAATTTTCCATTTATCAACTTGTCATTTACTTACAAGCACTAATTATAAGCAAAGACCATAAAAGCCATAAGAAGAAATACCTCAATATAGTAACTAAAAGCTAACTTTGTGAATATAAGAAGAACCCAAAACATGGTGTACCTGCACATTTTGAACAGAAAAATCATTCAACGTGTATAAAGAATAACAATTCAAGTACTAAGAAGTGGTATGTTCATCTTTCAAAATTCAGTTATTACTTGAAAAGAGAAAATGCACTCTCATGCATTCCCCGGCCAACATAGAGACGAGGCTGCAAAATCATCAGAAACTCATTATAGTGAGCATATGTTACACGAGGCAAACAAATTAAAATACATGATAAATATACTCTGTACCTGTGACCACCACATCATAAGCATCACAATTCTATAGTTTGATCTTTCAAGGAACCGTCGAATGAATGGGAAAAGAAACAACACAGCAGCCAGCATATTGGGCGACAAGTAGATAACAACAGCCAAAATAAATAATGATGGCGAACTTGAATTATTGCCGAACCAACTCTTGATAGTTTGAGCAAAACCCGGAGGATTTTCCCATGTATAAGCATAAGTAACAGGTAAAATTATTACCCATGAAGCAGCCGAAACAACCTTCAAAATATATCTTAATTTAACATGAAATGACATACTCCACTGAGCTTTCCAGCTCAGAATGACATCAAGGAAAGCTGCACAATTTAAAATGATTTGTGAATTAATTGTAGTTGGTAAAAGGGATAATGGCAATCCATTTATAAAACCATAGTAATGGTTAGAGCAGAACTGCCATAAAGGGTCCCCAGAGGGAGGAGAATTCTTTTGGCTTTGAAATTGAGCCCAGTTATCCTAACCTCACAATGTTAAATAACACAGGCCAAACAATGGAGTTGTAGTTTCTAAAATAGATTGATGCAATACAAAGAAATAGAATAATTATGGTATAAATGTTGTGTGGGAATTTTAATAAGGATAATTATATATCAAGAAATTACACCTTGTTTTCATATTTTGAAATGGGTGAAGGGCGTCAAGGTCCTGTAGCTTACACGACTGAAACGCATAAGTCCTGTAGGTTTTTTAGAGAACCACGTAAGTTTTGTTATTTTCATAAAACTAACATTAAAGTCCTAATTTGACCATTGGTAGAAAACTTGGATCATAGTCTATCACGTGCTGGTTATGTGACCAAATTTGTGAGAATATTTTTGGTCATTTACTTTCCATGTATAATTTCATATAACTTGATAGCAACCCTAATAACCCCAATAACTCCAATAAAATTGTTATTCCAAAAATGTCCTCACAAGTTTGATCACATGACCAACAAATGACATATCTAGCCCAATTCATCAGTTGATGTCAATATATGACTTAAGTGTTAATTCTATAAAAACAATAGACCTGTGTGCTAAAAAGCTACAGGACTTGTGAGCTTCAGTAGTGTAAGTTGCATGACCCCTAGCGCCCTTCACTCTTTTGAAATTCAGCTGTTAGTTAGTTATCTTATTAGGGATTTGGTTTGCCAATAAATCAGCCCATTTCTCATGTCACTGAAATCCACAGACTATAATTACTGAGTTGGCAATGTTTACTTAATATATCAGAACAACTTGCTTCCCATTTAGTTTTAGCTTTTCAGCAAGAACTAGAAGCTTCATTTTTATTAAAATCAAAATAACACAAATGATCCGGTAGAAAAGGCTAGCAAAGCCTGCCTACCTTGCCCCAGCTTCAATATAGCTGCAGTTATAAAAACGCTTAAAACTTTCTTGAAAACATCAGAAGAAAATATTGAACTGGGTTCTCCATTGCCATTCCAAGCAACAATGATCATAGCCTGAACAAAATGATCCAATCTCAGCATGTATTGTAGAAGTATGCATACAAAGAAAAAATGAAAAACAAATGATTTTACAAAAGAAAATCTTGATACCTGTAAACAGAGAATAAAGAAACTCCACATTCGGTCAAAGCTTCTAAAAATATGCCAAAATGATCGTATCTCAACAAAGTTAACTTTTCCAACCCAGCGGTCCCACCTGTTAGTGGACTTGTTATCCTGAACACCATGTTTAGCGAAGTCATGGCCCATTCCATTCAGAGAACTTTCAAAATGACTAGAAAAAAGTAGCAAACACACACCAAGTGGCCATCAATCATTTATTACTTAAGGTAACACTAATTCACTACCAGACACCTATCGTAAAACAGTATAAACACAGTTCGTCTAACTAACCAATATACAGAGTCACCAACCTCAAATCATACACGTGATTGAATATCACATATAGCATAAATTGCGGACAAATCCATGGGGACAGTGTTGCATAAGTTAAGGAGTGGGAAGACATCGTTTCATTCATTCATGGAGTGTGGGTTGTAGGCTTATGGACTAGATAGCAAAGTGGCTCAGTTATACCTAATTCAGTTTCAAGCCTGATCAAAATAGACTTTGGTGGCTTTTGGATATTTAAGAAAGTTATCGTGAAGGTTGGAGTGGCACACCAACCATTAATGGTTTAACCTTTTGAAGTGGAAACCATGTTCCTTGTGGATCCTACAAAATTTAATGTGGTAAAAAACACATGATCCTTGGGATAGAACATGTGGGCCCCATTAAAAAATTAAATGCCCAAGTATATGGGCCTTGCAAGAGAAGACAAATCACTGAATCCAAGATAATGACCCTTGCAAAGGAGACAAGAACCCGCTCTGCAGAATAATAAAATTGGAAGTGCAACCACAAAGTAGCTTACACTTGATAGGGAGTGTTAGAATATAAAATGAGAGAGCACCAAATTGCCAATGAATGAGTGTAAAGTAGTCTTTATAAGTATCATAGTTTCACCATCTATTCGGTTAACCTTTCCTGGTGGTATACTTATGGACTCCACAAAACTTAATCTGGAGAAGTGCAGTCATACAAGGGTCTTTGATGATATGAGAGAGAGAGATTATATGGAAGAGAATAAATAGGTCACATGGCTGCCTTGTGGGCATCTACGACACTTTTTGAAGGATTTAAGGCAATATTCTAACCTTTATAAATGTTGTTTGGTTGAATGGCTTATTGATGCATCTATTTTGTTTCTTTTAAGTTGTATGTACAGCATCTTTAGTTGGAACTTTAGTCCACTCTGTACAATCCTTTAAGTCAATGAAACGTTTATATTTCCTATTAAAAAAATTAAAGAGAACTACCAATTTGTACCTAACCAATTTAGGTACCCTTTTTTTTTTTACACCAAAATCTCTTCATATACCCTAGAGTTTACACAAAACTCACAGTATAGTTTGAGTTTAACGTATTTCACAATATAGCTTTAACTCAGGTACCTATCCTATAACTAATATACATGATTGTGTAACTTACTTACACGTTGTGCAACTGAGTTTGAAGTGCCATATAGTGAAATACAGCAAAATCAAACATGAATTTTGTGTAAACTTCAGTCTATGATGGGAATTTGCCTTTTTCTACAATTATCAGCTAATTATTAAGAAGTCCAAAATAACAAGAGTCACTTTAAAAGAATATGCATATTGTATGCACACCAAACTCAATAGAATATATAATTGAAAATGAATGGCATTTCCACAATCATTGAAGTATTAGATCAGTCAAAAGGAAAATACAAAAATGTTGCTCACCACATCCCCTTGTTTTTCAGGCAGGCAAAAGAAATCAGCATCAGCTCGCATTGGCCAACCCAACCGGAAACAATCAATGGACCTAAAATTTCAATACATTAATAAGAGAAACTTGAACAGTGAAAAAAAATCTATGAGCTATTAAACGTCCCATACCAGAAGTACTCATTCAAATCATCATAATTTCTCCATTGCGAATGCTTTGATTTTCCTCGTTTGCTTCTTTCCGCTTCCTGTCACAAAAGCAAATTCAAAAGGTGACTCAGCAAATGCAAGGGCCAAATATACTGAAACACCAGGAGAAAATGAAAGCAGAACCTTTGCAATCACTTCATATATAGGAGTGACAACTTTCCTTAAGAAAGCTTCGTCTTCACCTCCATACGCTGGCTTTATATTCTCCCCGGTTGTGGGGCTCACATTTCCAGCCAACATACCATACAATTCGAATGCCATCTACGAGAAGAAACATAAGCAGTGAGAGAACAATCATGTCCCATAGTCAATAAAATACACCACAGTGACAGCAAATTTTCGACGCCAAAAATGAAATACTGAAAAAGCCTAGGAACAATGACTCTGAATTGGTGACTATGTTTAAAGCTAAAATGAATCTTGAATGCCTAAATCTGTATATCCCACAGAGAGAACCATAAAAACTACAAACATGCAAAGTTCTATAGCTGAACAACAAAACACTGTATTGTAACTCAATTAACTTGACACTATAAAATTGCCAAGCTTTTCTAGCTAGAGTTAATCTCAACCAAGATCACTGCCACTATCAATGGTTACACCAATCAGAAGATTGAATTATGATGCAATACTATCAACACAATAGTCAAGATCAATGGCTGAACAAAAGGGACTGCATGATGACTGTTAGCAAGCAACATGGTGACCATAAGTCTATAACTTGCAAATTAGAAATCTTTCATTACTAGGTCCCCCTTTCGCTTATCATATAAGTATTCCATCAGTACAAGACAGAACTAGTTTACTCCAAGTTATATTTCATTTTTTTCTCAGAGACCAACCTAAATAAAAACATAGAAACATAAAACTACATAGATGGTTTCAATGTATGCTTATATCCAAGGTTGCACAGCCAAATAAATTGATCCAACTTTAGTTTTCATACTTTTGAAGCAACATAAACCTATGATAAAAAGAAAACTAATTTGAATATTAAAAGGACATATAAGTTATGTTTGGTTGACAGCAACATGAATGATAATGAGAAAGAATTCTACTACTGAGGTGTTTGGTTTGATAATTAATCTGGAAAAAAATGGAAATAATTCCAACAAAAACAGGAGAACTCATTCCTCCAACAACTCTCAAGAATAAGTAATAATGCTCCATTTTTTTGCATATTTGTATTATCATTTATTATTTTTTCACATATTTACTAATTTAGAAGTCAAAAAAATCTATTTTTTAATTTTACTTCATTTATAATTTTATAATTTTACAATTGTATCGTTATTTTTGCTTCATTTATAATGTATATAATTTTACAATTCTACTACTCAAAAAAACATAGTAATAATAATATTATTTCCATTTAATTCAATTCATATTGCCATTACCATTCCCATTACATATTCATTTTGCAAACCAAACATGATCATAATTTAATAAGCAGTGTTTTTCGTGAAGAAATGGGCAAGATGGGAAATATTAGATGCATACATGATGATAAACATAACAGAGGCACTCTGGCATGAATCTCAAATTTGCAGCCTCCCCCCATATTAAAAGATACAGGCCCATGTAAAGAAGTTTGCGCTGTTGAACTTCTTGTTGTATGGTTGGTAACCTACAGTCAAGCATTAAAAAAAATGTAAGTAAATAAAAGAGCATAATCTGGAATTAAGATTTATTTTTCTTCTCTGTTTCTATTGTTCACTTTCTTCCTTGAACCCAAAAAAAAAACACTAGTGGAAGATATAGCAGAAGCACATTTTATGTCAGGTGAGTGTTACTACTTACTACCTACCAGTCTATGTAAAAAAACAAATTTAATAATTCATGTAATAAGTCTCACCAAAGGCTACTTTTCCGGCCCAAGTACTTGCACCATTTTTTGTAATTCTTGAAAAGCTTTTTCATCACCTCTGTAAGGGCACGATCATCCAACTGACGAAATAGAAAAGGCATGTTGCAGGCATTTCACATACAAATAAAAGAGACTTTGCAATATATTAAAAATAATGGGAGTCCAATTGAAAACTTGGTAATGGCAAAACTGAAAACACTTCAGTTCTACATTTTAAAAAAGTCCACTTTTCATGTGCTTGCCACTTTTGGTGTGCCACTGCATGTGCCACCAAATAGATGGCAAAGTTGTACATGTGATTTGAAGTAATTTAAAATAGCCTTAACTACATAGTTGATCCCTAAAATATGGCCCCTTTAACATACGGGTCCCTAAACTTCTTTCTCACTCACGTGATTTAGTCTGAGATTTTAAAATTTTACACGAGTTCCATTTTGTGATTAAGCTTTAAATGTCACAAATATGTTTACCACGTAAGCTAATTAACATAATTACATAGTCAAATTAAGACACAAGTGTTATTAGGTGTTAATTAGAAATGTGACAAACATATTAGTGAATCCTAGATTTTAATTGCAAAAGTAGGACTTAAGTGTGATATTTTGAAAGTTTGGAAACTAAATATTGCGAAAAAGTTTGGGAACTATGTATGAAGCAAATTAGAGTTAGGGAACCAAGTATGTTGTTTAAGCTTTTAAAATTAAGCCATGTTAGTTTGCTTTGGGGAAGATAACATCCACATTAGGAGCTCCAGACCAGAATCACATTTGTTTTATGCCGGTATATATATGCGGACACCAAAAGAGGTTCAGTTAATCATCAGCAGAATGATGAAAATGATTTGAAAATCAGCAAAAGAAGATGGTCAAAGTCATCTCAACAGAGCCACGAGTGGCCCAGGACAAGGATAATAACAATGATGAGGAATAATGAATTTGTGACAAAAAAACATGGATCTTCTATTATATACCTTTTACAAAACAGACTAAACAAGATTCATCCATTGTTAAATAATAATATAAACAAACAATAAACCTTGGGTTGTTGATCAGGCTTGGGAAACTGTCGAATATGAACATTTGCAAGCAACAAAATTAGGTGCTCCCTTTGATTCGCCACATTATCTTTCTGTAAATTTGATATCAGTCATTAAATGTGCTCTGATTAATATAATTCAACAAGCTCCCCTAGAAAGCCAAAACAATTTGAAAGCAATAGCAAGGAAAGCTATAGCTCATAAATAAATTATAAAATACATTACCTGAAACCCAAACATTGCTTGAAGCCAGTCTAAGATGTCTTCATCTAATTTTTTTTTATAGTCCTTGGGAAAAGGTAGACCTCTAGTGTTACGCAAAGCAAAAACAGCAGCTTGAATCTGCAAAATATTAGATCATTTCATACCATCCTCTAAAAACAAGAAGATAATAAACTTTCCTAGGTTATCAAAATAATACTGAACTATTTAAACATACCTCAGGATATCTCATAATGGCCTGATTTGCACTATCAGTATCAAGAGGAAGGATATTGTAGGGGACATAGATCTGTGTTTTTTCTGCAACTTCATCTTGTGCTTTCAAAATCTGAAGAGCCAAACATGATTAGCTTAATAATGAGACGTACAAGAAATATAATAGCAGCCAAACTAATAAGAGCTTTTGAAACTTAAGGTGATGTTGTTATGTTCAGTCGACAGTAATGGAATAATAATGGAAAAGTATTTTGACTATTGAGAACACTTTTTGTTTTGTTTGATTTACAATATGGAAAGGAATGAATGCACTCCTCCACTAGCAAGAAAATTCATTCCACCCAAGAAATACCTTTAAATGCTATATTTACTTATTTCTATTATTCTATTTTTTTTATCTCCTCACACTTCTCTTCATTTGGAAAGCAGTAATTCCACCACACCTAATGGAATAATAATGGAAAAGTATTTCGACTATTGAGTACACTTTTTGTTTTGTTTGATTTACAATATGGAAAGGAATGAATGACTCCTCCACTAGCAAGAAAATTCATTCCACCCAAGAAATACCTTTAAATGATATATTTACTTATTTCTACTATTCTATTTTTTTTTATCTCCTCACACTTCTCTTCATTTGGAAAGCAGTAATTCCACCACACCACACCACACCCCCCCCAAAAAAAAAAAATTACTCCATTTTTATAATAAAAAATGCTTTAAATTTTAGCCTCATTTTGGTTTTATTGTTTAGTTATTGTTTCCTTTCAATTCAATTCTCTTTGTTGTTATTGTTATCCTTGCCTTTCCATTTTGCGATCTAAACACGACCTAAGAGTATAACTACTTGAACACAAACCGGTTGGGAAGATCAAACGGTACCTCACGATCAACTTCCATAGATTGTGTCATATTAACAGCCCTTAAAACTTCAAAGAGAACATTAGCAGTCTGATATGCCTTGGTCAGTTGTGCACTGCAATAAATGAACTTTTGTAAGAAAATAATGAAAAGGAGCAAGAAAAACTTGAAAATATATCATCTAAAATTATAAAACACCAAACATCCCAAACAAAAACCTACCGATCAGCCTTATCTGCAGCATTTTGCAAAGCTTGGATGTATTTTTTGTAGTAGTGTTGATAGAAACTCTGCATTTCACGTGCATCACTTTTTTTGACCCTCCCCATAAGTGTTGGATCATTTTCCTTAAAGATAAGAGTCAAAAGTTATTCAATAAGGGCCATTGCATAATTTAATGTTATTAAAGACATATTAAGACCCCAAAACATTCTTACCCTTTCAAGACGCTGAAGAAGAGCAGTTTTAAACTGACGAACACCACGCCCACTTGAATTGGGATCCAACCTATGAGCTTTCTCAAAGGCATAAAATCGGCCTACAACAAAGGATAATCAACACATCATTGAAAAATCAAATATGCAGAAAAATAGCTTATTTACAAAATTGAAAGAATCTAACATCAGATCTTTAAGAAGTAAAGAATCAAATATTTATAAGGGAGATCTTGTTTTAAGAAATGACAGTAAAATCAGTTCAAGAACGAAAGAAAACGGTACAAAAGGGAGTAAAAATGAAAAGGATGACACATTCCAAGAGAAAATAAACAAGATAGAGAACTACTAAAGAACCATCAAGTGTTTACTATGAAAACAAATGCATAGATTATAAATAATGCTAATGTTAAGTATCCATATGCTAAACCTAAACCATCTATCATGTATAGACTACACATAGCAAAGGTCTATTGAACATTTCATGTATAGAATGATGTTTTTCCTGAAATTGTTTAATAACTTTGTTAAATTTCTTTTAGTTCAATAATATACACATTAAATTTATGTTAGTTCATTATTTTTCTACAATTATGAACATCGAGATACTTTCAAGAGTGGTATAGACTACATATACCAAAGGTCTCTTGAACATTTCAATAATGTTTTTCCTGTAATTGTTTAACAACTTTGTTAAATTTCTTTTAGTTCAATAGACACATTAAATTTTATGTTAGTTCCTTGAATTTTCTACAAGTTTTTCCTGTAATTGTTTAACAACTTTGTTGAATTTCTTTCAGTTCAATAGTATAAACATTAAATTTTATGTTAGTTCCTTGATTTTTCTACAACTATGAACAACAGGATACTTTCAAGAATATTATAGCTACATATACCAAAGGTCTCTCAAAGATCTCATGTATAGAATGATGTTTTTCCTGTAATTGTTTAATAACTTTCTTAAATTTCTTTTCGTTCAATCATTTAGACATTACATTTATGTTAATTCCTTCTTTATTTTTCTACAAGTATGAATAACAGGATACTTTTGAGAAATTGGACTCAAAACATATATCAAAGGTCTCTCAAACATTTCATGTATAGAATGATTTTTTTCCTGTAATTGTTTAATAACGTTATTAAATTTCTTTTAATTCAATCATAAACTAAATCTATGTTTATCCCTTCTTTATTTTTCTGCAAGTATGAACAACAGGATACTTTCAAGTATGGTTCTTCTCATGCCCCTTATTATACCATACAAATTTCCAATAGTAACTAGCTATGTTTTTGTTGAAATCCCAAAAATGTGGGTTATCTTATATTTCACATTCTTGGGATTTCAACAGTTTTTCTTGAGCACTATTCAGGTGCAAACATGAAACTGTGTCACTAATCCTAGAAATCTCAAACTCTCATGAATATACTTAAGCAACAGCCACACTACTGCACACAGACCTTTATATTCCTTTCTCAGTTTTTGCTCTGTCAAGCTTCGAAAAATTACCATTGTGGTTGTAAATACAAAAGATAAGAGTTGGAAGAACAAAAGCAACAACAATTGGAGAAGTTTTTTTCTATTTTTGCAGCAAAGGACAAATTAGTATGAAAAATATATTCGTTTGCACAGGAAAAATAGATGAACACACACAAAAATGTCTTAAAATGTTTGGAAAGAAAAGAAGAAAACTTTGTAGTATATTAACCCATAGCATTCTTTTCATAACCCCAAAAAAAGGATTCTGAAATTTTAAACATACACAATTCCAATTCCCTCTTTCTGTGAACTTCAATAGTTGATGTTACAGTTTTAAATGGCTGATGTTGTTAAATATGTGCATTTTTTATGCAAGAATCCCGATAGAAGGGTCCCAATTGTTTATATCTACCAGAATAAATGGTTAAGAGATGCTTAAAAACAAAAATTAGAATGGAAAAAGAAGAGAATATATGCAATGGATGAGGGAAAAGATAAAAGCCAGATCTGTGATGGGAATACGATGGTCAGTTTGAGTAAATATAGTATTAATCTTTAGATTTAATGTACTATAAGTCATTTTGTTTGAGGATAATTTAGAGAAAAAAAAGTTATATAGAGATGAAAGAGGTGAGTGCGAAGAACCAACCTGCCTTCAATTAAAGTTCCTTTATATCAATGTTCAAGCCATATAACAAACAGGAGTTTAACACCTATGCTAATTACCTATGTTTGTAAGGGCCACTAATAATTTATTGGTTATCAATTTATCATTACCCTTTCCTTTAATTAGACAGCAAACTGCATATTATATAAAAGGAAAGAAATGTCAACAAATGACACGTCAGTTGGAAAAGACTGCAGAATCATAACAAGTGAGTTCATGATAGAAGCCCGCATTATTGACAACAGGGCTATGGGTTCACCCAGTTAAACTACGGACCTACAACATCATTTTAGAAACCGAAAGCAGTTTCAGCAACTAATTCTTTAAACATTCTACATTTGACTTAAGGATGTGCATTTTATCCACGATAACCAAAACCGTAGTTATCTACAAAAATCCGACCTTTTTTTCCAAAACTAATTAAACCATGGCAGGAATAGTTATTGAAATTCCAAAACCGTGGTTAATAACCAGACATATATTAATATTATTATTTATATATATATAATTACGTAGAAAAAAATACTATTAATACTAAAAGCATAATACTAATAGCACAACACTTTGAATAATTATATATAATTTTCTTTATTATTACACATATATTTTTATTTTATAAGACATGTGATAGCTAAAAAATGGAAAATAAAGTGAATATTCTAAATATTTTAGTAGATTAAACATTATGTTAAGTTTTTAATTTTTTTTAAACAGTGTATTTTTGAATAAAAATTGAAAAATAAGAATCAGGTTAAACTGCTACTAGCTCATAACTGACGGTAATTATCAAAGCTACCCGAAATCAGTGCAAGACTATCGCCACCACCCATCCCTAGACTAGCTCCATGCCCATGATAAAACAGTACAGCACTGCAGTGACATGATGTCAATAATACTCCATGTACAACTTAGTCAACTAATACATCAAAGGGGTGTCGTTCAATTGACTACAGTGTACCATTTTAAAAGCAGAGTATTTACAGAAACCATAAAAGCACAAGATAGCACGGCAAACACAGAGATAACGCATGCCCAACTGTGAAAACAAAGACACCAGCAAAAAAGACAGCAGCATACTTGTTTAGTAAGGGAAAGTACTAAAAGAACAAACGTAGTGGAGAGGAAGGTCTTATGTAGATTGTACTTTCTACTATGCTTTTGTACTGGAAAATACTATCACAACTCTGTGATAATAACATTAACAAAGAAAATTACAATTATACAATAGATGGAATAACAATTAAAATCATAGTCAAACTGATATACCAAGGAATCAACAACGTCAAAAATAAGTATATAGCCCAAAAAGTATTACATTAAAAACAATATTAAAAATCTGCACATAATTTGTAACAAGAACTTACATAGATAAGCAACTCTAGGATTGCTGGATTCAACCTCATTTGCAACACGAAGAATCGGCGCAATCTCAACAAGCGATGACGGCACAACCTCACTGTCAAAAATTGACTCCCCTAGGTTTCCAGCAGTCAGAGTCCTCGTGATCCGCTTCTGCGAGGAGTGCGTCTGACTAGAACCCCCTCTGGACGACATTTTACCCCAACTCAAACCTAAATCTCAGAGCTTGGACACTCTCTTTTTCTAGCAAAAAAATAGCAAAAAAACGAGTTCAAAAACATAGAACCCTAACTGTTTTGTAAATCATAACCTTAAAATTCCAAAAAGAAGATATAGAAAAAACCAAAGAAAAATAATTACAAGCAGATATTGTACACATCAAACATCTGCAGAGCAAGAACAGAAAAGAGAACATAAAAGTGCACCACTGTTAAGCTACGTACATAAAAACCATGAAATAAGAAACTGAAAGAGCATGAAATGAACTTCAGACAGTAGATTCAGAAACCCTAGGAGAGATAATGAGAAGAAGATGAAGCAGGAGAAGAGAGCTAGAGTGAGTAGAGAGAGACTGTGAAGGATTGCTGCTGAAACTTTAAGCTACTCGTTAGCAAAGGTTTAGCTTGAAAAGTTACTATTTTGTCTATAAAACAAAAAGCAAATAAACGGCTGTTTTGAAAACGTTTTCTCTCCGTCAGTGTTTATTTTATCTTTAGCTGAGTTGTCAATATCTAAGTGGTGGGACGTAAAGGTAATGGAAAATATGAAACCGAAGATCCACTTTCTATTGAGAGAGGTAAAAAGCCTCAAAATTATTTAAAGAACACCAGTAAATTTAAATAGGTTCAATTTTGCTATAGTCACCTTTTTCTGTAAAGCTCCTAAATTTTAAAACTAGTATGCTTAATTTCTCATTTATAAAATATATTTTTTAGTTTATAATTTAATATTAAAATATGATTCTTTAATATAAATAAGGGTAAAATTTAATTTAATAATAATAATAATAATATTTTGATAAAAATTATTTAAAATATTATTTTTATTTTTAAAAAAATAAAACTAATTAAATATTAAAATAAAAATTATAATTAGTAACAAATATTTTTATTAAAGATTATTAATAATTTTTTTGTAAAAAAATCATATTAATTTTTACTTTACAAGAAAAATAATATAATATAACATTAACTATTATCTTTATCAAATATATAAATTAAAAAACACAATTTAAAATCTAAGATACTAAATTTACATTAAGTTTTAATATAAGAGATTTGATTAATAGTTTTCTTTAATTAATAATATAAGTAAAATATATTTTATATATTTTGATTGTAAAAATAATAAAAATACTTATGTCATTATTATTATCAAATTTAAAATAATAAAGATAACAATATAATAATAATATATGAATTTTAATATTAAAAGGTTAAATTTTAGCATACTTATAAATATTTAATATAAAACGTATAATGTGAATTTTTTTAATAAATATTAGTTTAAAAAAAAAAGGTTTTAACCGTTGAAAATGTTAGAAATGTACAAGGAAAGAATAATGCTATTTATCTTGATCGCTTTTTAGCACGAGGTTCCACAGTTTTCTTTCATTTTTATTAAAGTAAGAATTTTTTTAAATAATAAAAAGAGAATAAATATTTACAAAATATTGATTAGATAAAATATATTCCCGATTGATTATTCATGTTCGGGACGAAAAGGGTATGCCCTTCTAGTAAATAGGAATTAAAGCTGATTTCGACTTCAACATGTAGAGCAAAAGGCAAGGGCATATTAGACAGAACATTCGAGTGGTAAAGATTCGTGAAGATCTAATGTTAGGGAAGGCGGCAAAAGAGAGCCACTTTTTGAAATAAATTAAAGACGCAATTACCCTCAAATGAAAAGTTTCTTCATAATAGTACTCCAGATCATGGGGTTGGAAACTATTATCGTTTTGCTATTTTTTTTAATTCATATTATCAATTACAACATATTACATACCAAATATTTTTATTTTTATTATTTTTATTTATTTTTATCAAATTTGATAATAATTTAAAAAAATTAAGATATCATAAAAATATTAAAATTGATTAAAATTTATATAATAATTTAAATAGAAATATTTAATATATTTTAATTAAAATATGAGTAAAAAATATAAAAATAAAAATAAAAATACCAATAGAATATGAAAAATAGCCGTAGGAGATAAAAAGGTAACTACCAAGAATATGTACTGTAAATTTTTATAATTACTTGCATATTATTTTATTATTAAATATATTTCTATAAGTTCAATTTTACAATTATGCATTTCTTCTTGTGCAACACGTTAACTCCGTTTGTTATAACAACCAAAAATAGACCAAAGGGCCCATGCCCATCTAAATTATTCATTTATTATTCTTTTTATATGATCCCTCTAGATTTTTTTAAGGATAAAACTGCCGCGTGTAAAGGTTTGGTCGCTTAGAAGCATGCTGTTTTAGTAAATTTACTCTATAAGGGATGCGAAATGATTTCTCTGCTAACGCAACGCAACATTTCTACTTGTAATATTTTAAGACGGAAGTGTCACGTGCTCCTCCTTTTTCAAATTTGTTATTATGATATAATATTTATACTTTATTTAATAGTTGTAATGTATTTCCGCAACCCTACGAAGTTCTGTATGTGTTATGTACATGATATTATAGTAAAAAACAATAGTGTTAATTAATGTGTTTTGTATTAATTATATTAAAACGAATATTTTCAAAAAAATTATATTAATTATTATTTTATTATTATTAAATAATGAATTTTAAGATGTGATATAAAATAATATTTTAATTAAAAGTTATTAATTAATATTATTTTTATAGTATTTTTTAAATTTAAAATACTATAACATATTTTTTTTAATATGATGAACTAAATATATATTAAAATTTAATGTCTAAAACTTGTATGATACTGTTCTATGACAAATAGTAAAACTAAGAGAGCTTTTTTAAAATTAGAGAAAATGATTAATAAAATCCCTTTTATTAAATTTTAGTGTGTATTTAGTTACTCAAATTTTAAAAGAATATATTTTTAAGTCTCTTAATTTTAAAAAAAATAACTAACTAAAGATAAATAATATTATTTTAATGATATTTTTATTAAAATATTATTTTTTAGAGTGATTAAAATTATATCTTTAACAATGAAGAAATGATAATTAATACACAATACATTTCAAAAAACATTATTTTAATATTTGGTTATTATCAAAATTTTATATTTTATTATTTTTATTTAAAAATAAAAATATGATTTAAATAATTTTTATTAATAATTTTATATTAAATTTTATTTTTAATCGTATTAATGACTTGTATTTTATTACATTTTAATGACCTAATGATAAAAAATAATATTTTAATAAAAAAATTAAATAATATAATTTATTTTTAATTAACATAATTTTTTTAAATTAAATGATTAAAAAAAACATACAAACTTCTTAATCTTGAAGGCTTTTATTATCTCTCCCTTAAAATTAAGATGCCACGTCAAATGATGGGTCATTTTAACCAAGTTTTTAAAAATTGTTAAATACTTGTAATTCGTCTCTATTGTCAGATGGTGACATTCGTATGCATGGATAATTAGTACTTCCGTAACTTTTATATACCAAATTAAAGGGTATTATAATTCACTAATTTATAAATAATATTTTAAAAATTCACTAAAGTAAGAAATAATTTATAGTATCTCATTTTCTAAAATTAATAGATATTTATTGTATCATAAATATTATATTAAATATTAATTAAATTTAAAAAATAAAACAATAAAAATTCATTAAGTTTAAAACGAGGACATCAATTATCTTCATTAACTTCTAATGTTTTATTTTTCAAATTTGATATACTTCTAATATATTATCTAAAAATTAATATATTTAAGATTTTAATTTATCTATCAATATTTTTTCATTAAAAAAATATATTCAATTATAAATTTTATAAATTTTAAAGATTATTTTTGAACTTATAAAAATTCTGGTAGATTATATTAAAATTCAATAATTATTATTTTCGAGAGAAATTTTTAAGATTTTTTTATGGAATCATAATAACTATGGATTACATTAAAATGTAGTGTATTGTTGATTTTATTTCATGAATTTGTTATTTTATATTTACAATAATTAAATTAATAATAAATAACGTGGGAAATAAAAAAGATTAGTCGCTTGTACAAATCTTTAGAAACCTGCGGGTTTGAGTGAATATAAGTCGATATTTTTGTATGTTATTTAAAAAGTTTATCAAAGTTTATAAAAAAATACACAAGTTTTTGTAAAAATTAAAACCAATAATTTTTTTAATACATTACAATTTTTAAACATATAAAATTATAATTTAAAACATATAAAATTATAATTTAATATACTTTAATTTTTATAAAAAAATTTAAAAATAAAATGAATCCATGGTTTTAAAACTCTATTAAATTTATTAAACTCTATATTCAACACACCACAAATCATGAAAATATATTAAATATATATAAATTTTCATATATATTTATACTAATATTAATTATATAAAATAAATTTAAAAATTAAAACTATATTTTTAAAAAACTTTAAAATATGTCACAAGCTTAATGTAACTATAAGCATGTGATTATGTTAAAGTATAATTAACATTATACTAGAAGGACAATTACGTCATTACGTAAAATTTATGTTATGTGTGATAGGATAGAATAAAGAATAATGGGGTAGTTTTGTCGGTATGTTTATTTTGTTTTGACCCCTTTTTTCTTGTAATGACTCATAAAGTAATAAGTGGGGCTGGAAAGTGAGCCCACGACTTTGTGCATACAGAAATTTTTTTTTAAAAGTAAATATAAATTTTTTATAATATTTTTTTAATATAATATATTATTTGATTAGTATTAATAATTTCCATCTCTACTTTAATGTTTTTTTCTTTTCTGTAAAAATAATCCATTCTGTTAAGTACGATGCAAATAAATCGAAATCTTTTATATATTTATATCTAGCCTCAGTAACAGATTATATTAATATTTAAAATAAAAATTTAAATTAATGAATAATTTTTATAATTAAATATACATATATTATTAAATTATATTTATTTAAAAATTGATATCTCTTTAATAAAATTAAAGATTAAGAATGGCAACTTATAATAGTCATTCTCAGTGCAAATAATTTAAATAATTTTTTTACAAAAATATTAATTTTAGAATAAACATAACTTAAGTATTTTAAATTTAATTAAATATTTTTTATTTTATAAATTATTTTTTAATTTAAATTTATATATTTATTAATATTTATACTTTTAAATAATTTTATTTAAAAATTAATATAACTTATTTAAATTATTTATCATCAAAATATCTTTTAAAAATATACTTATATTTTAAGCAAACAAAAAATATAAATTTATCTTCTTAATCTTAAAATTAATAAAATTATTTTAAAAAAACCTATTTTAATAATTTATTGTTAAATAAAATTAAAATTAATAAAAAATAATTATGATAATAATAACTTAAATTATATTTATTTTTAAATAGTATATTTATATATATATATATATAATCTTAAAAAATGTTTTATATATTCACGTAGATCTACCACCACCGTGACATCACTTGTGAATATGATTATTCAAATATTCTTGACTAAACAAATCAGCAATCCCCGCTGCAACACAGAAATTGTAACTAATAACCAGACAATTTTATCAGATATTTTATCATTACATTATTCCCTAAGTATATGACGGATTGTGAACTACTAGTCTACTATCACTATCTCAATTATAATTACCCATATTTTAATCTACTTATTAGTAATATTAATAATATAATATTAAATCATTATATATCAAATATCGTTAAAAAATTATTATTAAAATTTATAACAATAAAAATAATATAATTTAAATTAACTCATATATTTTTTAATATAAAATAAAAAAATTATTTTTATTATTATAAATTTTAAAAATATTATTTTAAATAATTTTTTAATATTTTACGGTGAATCATTATCATAATTAAAAATATAAAAATTTGTGTTATAATAAGTTGTTATGTTGATTGTTTTTCTAACATATTTGTGATAAGTATTGGTGATAAAATCTCTCTATTTTTTTATAATTTTCAAATTTAACTTAAAAAATAACATAATATTTATGATATATAATACTTCATCGTTTATATTTAATTTAAAGAATAACATAATATATTTATAGTATAAAGTATTTTATCCTTTTAAAGATAGTTCTTTCTGTCACTGTTATACATTTAAATTTATGATAATTATATAACAATTACATCAATGGATTAAAAAATGAGAATGTACCGTAGTACATTAATGATAATATTCAATACTGATAAAATTTGATATAAATATAATTATATAATATTATTTTAATTAAATTATCAAAATATTATCGAATATTATCGATGTATAAATATATTAATTTTTTGTAAAAAAAACTAAATATTATCTATTTTTTAAAATTTATTGGAGTTTTTTTGCCTTTTAATAAAAAGTTTCAGATAAATAAAATTATTTTAAATATTTTAAAATTAAATAATATTTTTGTGTATTTAAATTTGTAATTTAAAATAAATAAAATGTGAGTCATGTTATTATATCACTAAATAAATCATAAATATATTATAATATTATTATTTTTTTATTAAAGTAATCTTATTAGGTAAGAAGAATAAAAAGATAATGATTGATTATAATAATATAATGAATGATAATAATGACGGTATAGATAAATAGTAGGAATAAAAACTTAATATAATTGATTTAACTCTATTATCTGGTAAATTTATGATATACAAAAGTATAATAGTTAAATTTTGTATATTTATTAAAAGTTTGTATGAGCATTAATTATTTATAATAAATGATAATTATATTTTTAGGTTGATTTAAACAGAAATTATATGGTTTTTAAATAATTTGTTAAATTTCTTAAAAATAAATACGAAAATAAAATTTAAATATTTTATCATAATATTTGAGTTTTAAAAATTATAATTTAAGAAAATAATAAAAGATATGTCTAATTCAAACAAATTATATACAATTAAGAATCAATTGATAAATTATAAAAATAATTAGTTAACTAATTATACTTACTCAAAATTAATTAAGTTGATAAAAATATAATTTCAAGTTATTGATTTTTTTTTATGAAAACATTCTTTGAAGAATATGAAATTTTTTGCTAACTAAATCAATTAATATCTTCAAACGGTAATTATTAATTAATAGATTAAATTATGTTTTATTTCTAAAAAAATAATAAATCATTTAAATCAATATTTAAAGTGAAGTCAATAATTTAATCCTTTATTCAAGATATTTCTAAAATCTAATTCTCATATTTTTAATATATTACGCAAAATATATCGTCAATATATCAATCAATAATAAATTTTATAACAGATCTTAAGTAAAAAATAATCTTAATTTATTTTATAAAAATATTCACTTAAATTAATTTTTACAATCATGGTAACAAAATTAATTTTTCATAGTTAAAATTAGCTAGACATGCTTAATATAATCAGTAGATTAATTTCAATAAATTCAAAAAATACAAAAGATTAGTGTGAAAAAAATAAGAATAGAGATTCGATCTACAATATCAATTAAAGATAAACATGTGTATCCTGCTCCGTAGTTGTGGAATTCATCTTAACAGTAATTTTTTATTTCAATAATCTTTTTTATTTCTTGGTCTGAAAATTATCTTTGTTGTTGCCTCGTATTTGTTCTTATCTTATCTAAATTGTGTATAAACTAAACATAAATCTAAGAAAATAAAAGTTAATAGATGCTTCAAATTGTAAACTACTCTAAAAATAATAATACTTACTAAACCTAAAGAATATAAGGTTGTCTTTATAGGAAAATGTGAGAATAAAGAGGTTCGGGCCAATTTTATCGTGGCACATGTTTTTTCACGCCAAGACACAATATGTAATGATTTGTCCAATTACAAACAAAAAAGGTCACGCCACGGTCCACATTAATCTACTGATAGTAATAAGTATAAAAGAGTGGGTTATTATATGTAATAAACTATAGATGGTTATAGACTTAAAAATGGTTAGACCTATAATGTTATATGTACAATCTAGGAACTATTTAAGATTATACAGTTAAACTTTGACCTATAGAGGGTACACATGTAATGTTAGCACTACACGTGTAATAGATTGTTATCTTCCTTTTGAGTACCCTTGTATATATAGAGGGTACTCTTTGTATGGATTAATTAATCAATTCTTTTTTATCAAATCAGTTTGTTGATCATTTTTATTGTCTAAGGTTTCTTAACCTTTTGTAATACAAATATAAGGTCAGATATGAAACTTATAGATTAAAGGAAAATGAAGGATTCATGGTGAAATTAAGATAAAGTTGAGAAGAAGAGAATTGAGGAAGTTATTGTAGAGAAAAAGAAAGGCATTTAAGATGATACTAATTCTCATTAAACATTGTATTCACATATACATGTATTTAAATTCATTTGTAAACTTGATGCTCAAGGATTTTTGTAACTAACTAATATTCCATTTTGTCATTAGGGAAAATATTACACTCATTCTTTTTTAACAAACTTGTTTGCTACACATGTGCGGTAGTGGTGAAGTATTGCAATAAGTCATCAATTTGTTTTCTTTGTATAGTAACTGATTTACCTTTGATATCCAAATCAAATTTAGTGATAAAAAACACATTGAGTTTGGGTCTTAAAGATAAAAACTGAGATATAGATAAGGGTTTGAAAAACACATTTGTAGGTTGTTATGTGGAGGGAATATGTTGAACTAATAACTTGTGAGTAAGAACACGTTCCCTAACAAAATGTCAATTGAGTTTCATATGTTTTGTGTATGCATGATGTATGTGATTGGTAGCTAATAACACATCATTGAGGTTGTCATACTATACAATTGGAAATGATGGAAGAGTTAGTTGCAATTATGATAAGAGTGATTCAATCTAGATAATTTTAGCTATTGTACCTGTTAAAGGTTGATATTTTACCTCTGTTGATGATCGAGAGGCCATGCCTTGTTTCTTGCTAGATTTAAGGCCAAGAAAAACCATGATACTTCATGTTCGTTCTCTTTCATAAGGTGATGATGCCCAATCAATGTTATAAAAACCATGCAGCTGCAAATGATTTGATTTTTTTAGCATTAATCTATAGCTAGATATTACATGGAGGTATCTGAGAACATATTTCAAAGAATTCCAATGTGATTGTAGAGGTTTGCTAATGAATTGGCTAATTTTATTCATTGAGTAAGAAATGTCTGATCATGTGATGGTCACATATTGCAAGACACTGATAAGGCTTCTGTATAATGTAGCAATTTCCTTGGCTATTTTCATGCTTGTTTTAACCAAGACTTGATGAATGTATTTTCCTTGTGACATCATTAGATCATTATTAGAGAGATAATAAACTTTAATTCCTAAAAAATAAGAAAATAAACCAAGGCACTTTGATGCAAACTACTTGTTGAGAGTTTAAATTAGTGCTTGTACTTTATTTTATGGCTCCTAGTGATGACGATGTCATCAACATAAACAAGTTGGTAGACAATAATAGTAGAGGACATTCGATAAAAGAAAGACAAGTCAACCTTTGATTATAGAAATTACATAGCTAGTAGAGCCAGGGTAAGTGCTTCAAACCAAGTTCTTGGAGCTTATTTGAGTCTATAGACAGCTCTTATTTTTATCTTGCATACATAGTTAGGAAAATATGGATGAACAAAACCTTTTCGATGAGACATGTTGACCTCTTCATACAATTCCTCATTTAGGAATGCATTGTTGATATCCAATTGGTGTACTTTTTATCCTTTAGATAATTCTACTGTGAGTACAATACGAATAATCACTTGCTTGACAATTGGACTAAAGGTTTGTGAAAAGTTAAAACCTACTGTTTGATCGTACTCCTTAGCAACCACACAAGATTTCCTTTTGTCTAAGTAGTCATCAAGTAAGGTTTTTACCATGAATAACCATTTGTTCGCAATAAATATTTTGTCTTTAAGGATTGGAACAAGTTCCTAAGAATTATTGTTGACAAGAGCATTATATTCTTCTTGCATTGAAAATTTCTCCTAAAGGATCTACAATAGCTTGTTTGACTGATATAGGTTATGTAACATCATTTTTAGATAAAGCTACACTTAATTTGTTGGTTTGACATTGCTTGATTTGGCTCTGGTAATCATGGTATGAGTCTTAGAATTGGTTTGGAATGTAAAGGTGGGAATGGGAATTAAAAGAGTACCTATAGATAAAGATTGAGATGGGAAAGCAGGGGAAGGAATATGTTGTTTAGAGTTTGAAGTTACTAGTAGGAATAGGCACGAGGATGGGCGGGGATAGTTATTGATATAATTTTTCCTGAACCAAAGTGTAAATTTTGTACTCAAAACTACCCAAAAATCGTTACAGGTTGGGGACAGTTTTATCTGTGGGGCAGGTAATAAATAATATTTGAAATCAAAACTGTTTTAATAAATATATAAATAAATTAAATAAATATAATATATATTGGACACAGACGAGAACAGGTATCGGTATAACTGCATCTATCCTAAAACTGCTATTTCATGATCGAGTAATACTCGAAATCGTTCCCATCCTTGAAATTAATCGAAAAAAATTGAACTAATAATGTGGATAACCATCAATATTTGAACCCGTAGTTAAAATGACCATTCTGATTTACTGGTATAGAACAGGTAGGATAAGTGATAAGTTGTGTATAGATAGATTTAGTAATCAATGTTTCTATGAATACAATGTTCTTTTGAGTGTGATCAATTGTACTATATGTTCTCTAATGTTTGGTACCAACTAGGAATTCGCCTCAAGGATCCATCAACGGATTATAGAGTAAAACAAGATTGAACTTTCTTGACTCACTTAATTCAACTCATTTTCTTCATAGGCAAAATAGAGTAAAGAAAAATTAACTACGTGCTCAATTATTTTCAAGGACAAATATTTAAATCAAAGTACCCATAAAACTCTAACATAATAGTATATTTTGAATTATTTTTCTCAAAACATCCTCATCCATAAATTTCAAAGTTATAGTGAATTCAGTCATACTCAAATACATGCTTGATAAAAGACTCCAATATCTCAAGATTATAGGAGTTTACACCCCAAAACTTAAACCAAACAATGTACTCATTGTAATTCAAAAGTGAGACAAATAGAAGAAATGAAAAGAACTTCCTTAGTTTTATGGTAGATCCACATTAGTTTGTAATTTTCAATTTTTTGTTCCTATAAAATGAACTAGTATCAAAATCCAAATTATTCAAATAGATAATAATAAAATAAAATAAAAGAACAAAAGAAATTTTTATAGGTTACCTCACATAAGCGCTTGTTTTATAGTTTACAACTAAACTTTTCAATCTTCATCAATTAGGATTTTGAAGAGAAGTAAATGCATAATTCATCTCCACTTGTTCTTCATAATAATGCTTCAATATCTGACTGTTAACTCTGAATATATGTCTTGCCTTGTCCTTCAAGTTTATTGCTTTAGAAGAGGAAACTTTATCAATTATATAAAAACCTATTCATCTTGATCTTAACTTAATTGGGAAGAATTTTAGTCGTGAATTGAAGAAAAAAACCTATTGTCTTAGAGCAAACTCACGCCTAAGAATCTATTTTTCATGCCACTTATTTGTCCATTCATTGTAAATCTTTGCATTTTCATAAGCATCATTTCGAAACTCATCCATCTCATTCAATTAAAGAAGTTGATTTTCCTCTACTGCCTTCAAATCAAAAATTAAACTTCTTTATAGACCAATAAGATTTATGCTATAACTCAATAGGGATATGAAATGATTTTCCAAATACTATCGATAAGGAGACATCCCAATAGGTATTTTAAAAGATGTACAGTATGCCCACAAAGCATCATCAAGCTTCGTTGCCAAATCCTTTCTATTGGTGTTGAATATCTTCTCAAGGATATTCTTGATTTCTTGATTTGAAATTTTAGCTTGTCCATTAGTTTGAGGATGGTAGGCAAGTGCTATCTTGTGCTTCATACCATATTTAGAGATTAGTTTATCGAACAACTTGTTAAAAAAATGGGTCCTTTCATCACAAATAATAGCTCGTGGAGTGCCAAATCTTGTGAATATGTTTTTATGCATAAATTTGAGCATTACCTTTGCATCATTTTTTGTTGTAGCAATTGCCTCCACCCACTTTGACACATAATTAACTACTAACAAGATATAAAAAAAGCCAAAAGAGAGAGAAAAAGACCCATAAAATCAATTCCTCAAACATCAAATAACTCAACCTTAAATATATTTTTCGATGGTAGCTCTTAACATCTTGAAATATTTCCCATACGTTGACACTAATCACAAGTTTTCACCAAATTATAATTATCACAAAATATAGAGGTCCAGAAGAAACCACTTTGAAGTACCTTAGCTACTATTCATGTTACTCCAAAGTGTCTTTCATATGTTGAGGAATGACAATGATAGATAATGGCTTGCATCTCCTCTTTAGGCACATATCTTCGGATGATTTGATAAGGACATCTTTTGAAAAGAAAAAGGCTCATTCTAAAGATAATATTTCATATCATGCAAAAACTTCTTACGGTTGTGGTAAGTATGATCTGGTGGTAATGCCCTACAAGCTAGGTAATTTACAATATTAGCATACCAAGGAAGCTTGATTTCACATGCAAACAACTGCTCATAAGAGAATGTTTCTTAATTTATTAAATCTGGTTTTACTTCCTCTTGCTCCAATCGAGAGATATGGTCAACAACAAAATTTTCTCTTCCTTTGTTATCTCAAACTTCTAAATCAAATTCTTGAAGAAGAAGTATCCAATGAATCATCCTAGGCTTAGCATCCTTCTTACAAAACAAATAAAAAAGTGTTGCATGATTAGTGAGCACTATCACCTTTGTACGAATGAGGTAAGACCAAAATTTGTCACAAACAAATACCACAGCAAATGTCTCCTTCTCTTCCTTTCTTACGGTAATCCATACATACACGCCAACTTGTGACTGTTCTTGTAGGAATAAACTCATTATTGTCATTTTTCACCATCGTTATTCCACCCTTTTTTGGTACAACCTGCACTGAACTTACCAATAAACTGTTTAAAATAGCATAACTAATTCTAGCATTAAAAAGCTTTAAAATTTCAGCTCTCACAATCTCCTTCATTGTTGGATTTAATCTTCTTTGAGGCTCAATTGATGATTGGTAAAGTTCCTCCATTATAATCTTGTGTATGAAATGGATGGAATTATAGATTTTATGTTAGAGATAGTCCATCTCAAGGTTGTTCTATACTCTTTTAACACACATAGTAACTTTTTATCTTCTTTGGGTGTAAGTGATGCTACAACAATCATTGGAAAAATGTAATTATCACCCAAGAACGCATAGCAAAGATTCTCAGGCAATTGCTTCAACTTTGGAGTTGTAGTTTGTTGCACTTTTTTGGTAGAGATACAAAATTTGTCTTTGCTACCATCAACTCTAGCCTATCCACTTCTTTGCTACATGATATAACCTACTACAATGCTTCAAAGACAAATACATAGTGGAGAAATTATTCATTAATAAAAGGTAAATCAGATTCATAAATATCAGAGTTATTAAAATCATAAGTATGAGATGAAGTGGTGATACATCATTCTAGGTGATTGGCGAACATATCTTCTTGAAAGGCTTATACTTCATATTTTTCAATGATATATACCTGAAAAAAGTGCTTGGATCTTCTGGAAATATCATAGCTTTGTATATGTTGAATGTAAGTTTTCTTATTCATTTTCAATGTTAACTCACCTTTTTGAACATCCATTAAAGCCCTTCCCATAGCCAAGAATGGTTGGCCAAGAATTAGTGGGACATCTTGGTCTTTATCCATATCTAACATCACAAAGTTAGCAAGAAAAATAAATTTATCCACCTTTATCAATACATCTTCTATGATTCCACATGGAATAATGTTTCGAGTTATAACATAATGCATCCAACGTCAAAAACACACCTAGAGAAAAATAAAAAAATATAAATGAAATAAAATATAATTTTTAATTAAAACCAAGATTATTTTGTATCAATATTGGTAAAAATAAGAAGAAATCAATCCCTAGCAACGATACCAAAAATTTGATCTGTGCAAAATTATAAGTACACAATATCGTAGTTTTATAGTAAAATGATAAGAAAAGAAAAGTATCGTTCTCAATTATTTGTAACTTATTTTTGACAAATACCAAAATTATGATAATCTCAATTTTATTTAGATAAGTCGCAAATGTTGTTGTAATTGAAATTTAAACTAAAATCAATTTAAAGAAAATAGACAAAAGAAAAGAAAGATGTTATTCGAAAATCAAATTAATGAGAATTTTTTTTTAAAAAAATCGATTTCATCTAATCCTTCACTATGATTTACTCATCTAGTTAATTGAATTTAATTATTTCTATTTGTTAGCAATCTCCAAAAACATCGAAAAACCTCTTTCGACAGTAAATTGAAAAATTCTTGTTCATAAATTTACATAAGAGTATGCAATTTAATAAAACAAGAAAGCATTAAGATCAATGATTTTAAAACTACACAAGTTCATAAAAGTATTTTAATCTATATATTTATCTACACTGAAATATTCTAGATCTATCCTATTAATCATTTTTCGATAGTAAATCATAATATTAATATCAACTAATTAATGACCAGTTAATTAGAAGCAATAAACTTAGAATAAATCAGAAAAACATGAAGAGAAATGATTCAAAGTAACATAAAAAATCAAGCATAGTTTAGAATCGTATTACATCTCTTTCTTAGAATAAAAAAAAATTAATTTATATTAAAAATTAAATTTAACATAAATGAATTCATCATAATTTTTACGAGAAGAATTAAAAGGAAAATGAATTGAAAAAAACAGAATTTGCTTTTCCAACATTCTGTTTCTTCCATGCTTTTTCCTTTTTTCTCCTCTTTCCAATTATGTGCTACCCTTTTTCCTTTATCTTTTTGTTTCAATTTTTTTGCGGTGCCTCTCTCTTTTTCTTTTAATTCTCTACGCGCCTATTTTTTTTTTCGCCACCTCTTTGTTTCTCTCCTAGTTCCCTGATAACTGTATTTTATATAGTTATTTTCACCTATTTTATTAATTATATTTGCTAGATTCTCTCTATTTTTAGTTAATTTTAGTTTAATAAATTAGGATTTACTGTTTTTTCTAAATTTTAAGAAAATTAAATAAAATGTATCGAAAATGCTCTTAATGGTAAATTTTTGTCCAAAAATATAATTTCAAATAAAAGTATTATTAATTGCAATTTACAAAAGTTGAAAATATAATTTAAATTAAAATTGGGCTTAATTTCAATTATTAAAAGTTTAAAATTTAATTTAAATTACAAAAGGGCTATATTGCAATTAAATAAAGTTTAAAATATAAATTGAAATATATTTGTGGGTGAAAATATAATTAATAAAAGTAAGTTTTTCTTCGCAGGAGAAACATTCCACGCGGCGTTATCCACGCTCCATCGTGGACCGTCAGATCAACGCATGAACGGTTCAGATGCGTGCGTGCACTTCAACCCGACAAAAGAGAGTGGATGCAGGGAAATTCTCTTTCGCGTGGCTCGGTGCCCGAGTGGGGCCCACCTGCCGCGCAGGCTGGCGTGTAGCGTGGGACCCACCCGTCTGACGCCGCGCAGACCTGTCCCCTACTTTCGCGCGCCCTTTTCCGGCGGTTGATCCACGTGAGCCCTGCTTACGCGAACCGACCGCCACGTGTTGCACTTAATATTTCAAAGAAATCATATTCCGACACGTGGCATGTTACAACGAGCGCGACCGCGCCGGATCAAGCCCGTGTTGTAGCCGCGGCCCCCGTGCGACCATTAATCGTGCGCCCGTTTCCCCTCAACGAATGAGATGCCGCCACGTGTCCCACCACCGTGTCCGCGAATCGAACGCGACACGTGGCGGCCGTGGAATAAAATTAAAACAGAAACGCTGGCGTTCCACTCACTTTTTCGATCCCATTTTCGATACAATTTTTGTCCCTCACGCGTTTAAATTATAATTTTCGCCACAATTTTATGTCCCCGTGGATTTTAATTTTATATTTTATTGATGTATTTTTTTTTCGCTATAAATAGGAGATAGTTTTTAGTTGTAAAAAAGTTTTGTTGAGTGGAGTTTTTGGAGTAGAGTTTTAGTTTTAATTTCGAAAGTTTTTAGAGTTGTTTTAGTTTTTTCGCTTTGTAATTTTTATTGTGTTTGTGTAGTTGAATGACAAAACACGCAGAAGCCATTTTTGGCTTTTGTTGTGTTTTGCGTGTGCCAAATATTTGTTTTAAGTGTTGTTTTAATTTTATTTCTGCTTCTTCTTATTTTTCTGTAGTTGTTGTAATTTTTATTTTAATTTTATGAAGTAATTTAATTTTTTTTAGGGTTGCATTTGATCTAAATTTATGAAGCTTTGATTTTAATTATTTTTGATAGATTTATAAGACGTTCGATTTGTTCGTTCTATTTTGTGCGTAATGCTTTTTGATTATTTACGAATCTTATCAAAACGATCCGTGGCACATGAATAAACTTGAGAAAGGCATTTGTGTGTGTATTGCTCGTAAATAGAATGACATGTATGATGAAGGATAGAAATATACCCTAATTGTATGTGTGGCCATTTGAAAACTTAGAACGTAATGAATCTCGGTAAATTTAATTTTCATAGAGATATAGTAAATTAACTTAACGAGGTGTGTTTATACGGAGCTCGAAAGAGATGTATGAATAATAAAAAAAGAAGTTTTCGGTTGACAAATTAAATGTACTAAAAAATATAAATCAAAAGAAAATAATATGATTTGAGTGGATTAGTTTGGTGAAAAATTGCAATCCTAGATTTCTTTTATTTTCTTATTTTACTTTTTTATTAATCAACGATTGTTTTGGATAAAATCAAAGAGATACAATTTTAGTACTCGACAAACTATAGTAACAAATCCTCGTGGGATCGATCTTTACTTACTAATCATATTACTTGTGACCGTGTATACTTGCACGAGTCCGTGTGTTGAAAAACACGCAACAAGTTTTTGGCGCCGTTGCCGGGGATTTGTTTAACTATTTTCATTGTTGATATTGATACCAATCAATCTGATTTTAATTCAAAAAAAAAAATTTTAAAAAAAAATAAAAAATTTTATGCTTATTGTTCTTGTTTATTTTATTTTAAAAATTTTCTCATAAGTTGAGATTTTGTTTGATACACAAATCTTAACTTACAAAAAGAAAAAAAAATTATTTGCTTATTGTTGTTTTATTTTATTTTTCAATTTTCTCGTGTGTTGAGATTTTGTTACGCACAAATCTTACCTCACAAAAAGAAAAATAAAATTTGTTTCGTATTATTTGTTGTTTATTTTATTATGCATTTTTCTCATGGGTTGAGATTTTGTTTGACACACAAATCTTAACTCACAAAAAAAAGAAAAAAAAATTATTTATTGTTTGTTTATTTTATTTTTCAATTTTCTTGTGGGTTGAGATTTTGTTTGACACACAAATCTTAACACACGAAAAGAAAAACAACAAAAAAAAATAATTTTATTTTCTTATTGTTGGTTGTTTGTTTTATTTTATTTTTATTTTTATTTTTCTAGTGAGTTGAGATTTTGTTTAAACACAAATCTTAACTCACAAAAAGAAAAAAAGAAAAAAAAAATTTTGGTTATATTTTCTTAATTTATTTTTCAATTTTCTCGTAAGTTGAGATTTTGTTATACACAAATCTTTACCTACAAAAGAAAAACAAATTGAGAAGTCAAGCTGAAGACTATAAATCAAGCGCTTCTTGGGAGGCAACCCATGTGTTTTATTTTTTTATTTTTTTCGCATGTATTACTTTTTATACTATGTTATGTACTTTTTTTTTCGTAGGTGCAAATTGGAGGTAATGAATCAATTTTGGCTTAACCAATCAAACAAACCAGGAAGTTTCTTTAAACCCTTCTCATATGTTCTTTAACTTTCACACATTGAGGACAATGTGTATATTAAGTTTGGGGGTGGTGGATATATTGAACCTAAATGAAATACTTTCTCGATGTTATTGCTTGTGAAATTTTTTTTTGTTTGGTTGATTGAAGATATTTTGTTATGAATAGTGATTTATTTTGATTTCTTGTATTTAAATGATGCATAATTCTTTGAAAAATTTGAATATTGTCTAAGTGATGAATAATTTTTACGTATGTTTCGTTTTTACAAGAATAAATATTCATGAGCACTAGTCTTGATTTTTGAGTTGCTATGATAATTTAGAGAAGGTTTATGTGAGTATGGAATTCGATTGATTTTTGTGGTGTCATAGTTTTTAGAATTTGTTTGATTTTCTCTCGAGACGAAATTATAGATAATATTTAACTAAGAAAATGATTTAGGCCATCTTTGGATCGTTTGAGCTTTTCTATCTACCTTCACATGCATTATCCATAGTATACCCCTTTTGAGCCTAAAAGTTTATATATATATTTTTATCTCATTTCAAAAACCCACTAAATATATATATATATATATATATATATGTTCAGATATATCTGTGTTTCTTATCTCACTAACATGTGACAATTGTTAGTAAATATTTAAAGTTATATCGGAGAAAAAAAAGGGATACTGTAAAAAAAAAAGAAAAAAAAAAAAAAAAAAAGAAAAAAAAAGAAAAAGAAAAAAAGAGAGTATTGTATGTGATGATAAATCCCAAATTGGGAAGTAATTATTGTGATGATAGAATTATCTTTTTCAATCCTGAAATGTTATGCTCGGGAAAAGTTTTAAGCTAAATATTATCCTTCATCCTACCTTTACCTAAGCCATACATTACAAGCTTAATAAAGTCCTATTGATTTTGTGTTTTGTGTTTGTCTACATTAGTGGAGAGAGAAATGAAAAATAAACTTATGAGATTTGTGATTTCATGACAAATTGTTTGATTTTATATTTGTATAAACTGATCCGGATTTCATGTGATGAAATATGAAAAGACTTCACACACACACTAAAATTCATTGTGAAAATGTGATATACTTTTAAATTGATTTTGATGCTTAGATAAAATTCTTTTATTTCTTTGAGTTATGTAATTTCAAAAGAGAAAAGAAATATTTTGAAAATCACTATTTTAAATGCAGTTATCTTTGTTTTATTTCCTCCCTTTTGCTCGAGGACTAGCAAAAACTTAAGTTTGGGGGTGTTGATAACTGTATTTTATATAGTTATTTTCACCTATTTTATTAATTATATTTGCTAGATTCTCTCTATTTTTAGTTAATTTTAGTTTAATAAATTAGGATTTACTGTTTTTTCTAAATTTTAAGAAAATTAAATAAAATGTATCGAAAATGCTCTTAATGGTAAATTTTTGTCCAAAAATATAATTTCAAATAAAAGTATTATTAATTGCAATTTACAAAAGTTGAAAATATAATTTAAATTAAAATTGGGCTTAATTTCAATTATTAAAAGTTTAAAATTTAATTTAAATTACAAAAGGGCTGTATTGCAATTAAATAAAGTTTAAAATGTAAATTGAAATATATTTGTGGGTGAAAATATAATTAATAAAAGTAAGTTTTTCTTCGCAGGAGAAACATTCCACGCGGCGTTATCCACGCTCCATCGTGGACCGTCAGATCAACGCATGAACGGTTCAGATGCGCGCGTGCACTTCAACCCGACAAAGGAGAGTGGATGCAGGGAAATTCTCTTTCGCGCGGCTCGGTGCCCGTGTGGGGCCCACCTGCCGCGCAGGCCGGCGTGTAGCGTGGGACCCACCCGTCTGACGCCGCGCAAACCTGTCCCCCACTTTCGCGTGCCCCTTTTCCAGTGCGGTTGATCCACGTGAGCCCGGTTTTTACGCGAACCAGAATCTGCTACGTGTTGCACTTAATATTTCAGCAAATCATATTCCGACACGTGGCATGTTACAATGAGTGCGACCGCGCTGGATCAAGCCCGTGTTGTAGCCGTTGGCTCCCGTGCGACCATTAATCGTGCGCCCGTTTCCCCTCAACGAATGAGATGCTGCCACGTGTCCCACTAATTGTGTCCGCGAATCAGAACGCGACACGTGGCAGCGTGGAATAAAATTAAAACAGAAACGCGCAGCGTTCCACTCACTTTTTCGATCCCATTTTCGATACAATTTTTGTCCCCTCACGCGTTTAAATTATAATTTTCGCCACAATTTTATGTCCCCCGCGTGGATTTTAATTTTATATTTTATTGATGTATTTTTTTTGCTATAAATAGGAGATAGTTTTTAGTTGTAAAAAAAGTTTTGTTGGAGTGGAGTTTTTGGAGTAGAGTTTTAGTTTTAATTTCGAAAGTTTTTAGAGTGTTTTAGTTTTTTCAGTTTGTAATTTTTATTGTGTTTGTGTGTTGGACAGCAAAACACGCAGAAGCCATTTTTGGCTTTTGTTGTGTTTTGCGTGTGCCAAATATTTGTTTTAAGTGATGTTTTAATTTTATTTCTGCTTCTTCTTAATTTTCTGTAGTTGTTGTAATTTTTATTTTAATTTTATGAAGTAATTTAATTTTTTTTAGGGTTGCATTTGATCTAAATTTATGAAGCTTTGATTTTAATTATTTTTGATAGAGTTATAAGACGTTCGATTTGTTCGTTCTATTTTGTGCGTAATGCTTTTTGATTATTTACGAATCTTATCAAAACGATCCGTGGCACATGAATAAACTTGAGAAAGGCATTTGTGTGTGTATTGCTCGTAAATAGAATGACATGTATGATGAAGGATAGAAATATACCCTAATTGTATGTGTGGCCATTTGAAAACTTAGAACGTAATGAATCTCGGTAAATTTAATTTTCATAGAGATATAGTAAATTAACTTAACGAGGTGTGTTTATACGGAGCTCGAAAGAGATGTATGAATAATAAAAAAAGAAGTTTTCGGTTGACAAATTAAATGTACTAAAAAATATAAATCAAAAGAAAATAATATGATTTGAGTGGATTAGTTTGGTGAAAAATTACAACCTAGATTTCTTTTATTTTCTTATTTTACTTTTTTATTAATCAACGATTGTTTTGGATAAAATCAGAGAGATACAATTTTAGTACTCGACAAACTATAGTAACAAATCCTTGTGGGATCGATCTTTACTTACTAATCATATTACTTGTGACCGTGTATACTTGCACGAGTCCGTGTGTTGAAAAACACGCAACATTCCCCCTTCTCTTCTGCGCAGTTTCCCTTGATCTCATATATATATAAACAACCATTTACCCTAGTTTCAACATCATCGCTTTTCATTTCCTTTATTTTTCCAACGCCTTTCTCTCTTTTTATTATATATATATTATTTTAACTTTCCTTGTGTTTCACCAAATCTTCATGTATTTGGTTTCAATAATTTTTCATTTTCTTCGAATCTTTAATAAAATTTAAATAATAATAATAAAGTCTAAAATTAATAAAAATAAATAAAATTAAACTAAAATTAAAATTAAGAAGTGATAAATTACGTCAAAATTATGAAAGTCATCACTAGTCTATGGAAAAGCATGTTAGGTACTAATGGAATTAGAACACAAAGCACATTGGGCATTGAAACGGTGAAATATGCCCATAAATGCAGTTGGTGAGAAAAGAATGTTGTAAATAAATGAGCTATGAGTTACGATGAAGTGCTTATGAGAATGCCAAGCTTTACAAAAAGATGGCATGATAAGAAAATTATACATTGTATTTTTGCACCAAGATAGAAGAAAGTATTACTATATAAATTAAGACGCAAACTATTTCCAAAAAAACTCAAGAGCAGATGGTGAGGTCCATTCACCATCACTAAGGCAACTAGCCATGGAGCCATTGAATTAGAGAATAAAAACAAAGAATGGTTTATAGTTAATGGACAAAGAATGAACCACTATTATGGAGATTAATTACCAAATGGAACATCTGGGATAACTTTGGTGGATGCACCGTAGTAGTTGGAATGATCGTCTAGCGAAGTACGTTAAACATGACACTTGTTGGAAGGCAACCCAATGTTATTTTACTTATCGTTATTTGTTTTGTTGGTGTATAAATGTGGAGGACAATGGTATAACAAAATTACATAGTTTCAATGACAAAATGTGGTGTGTCAAGACTAAGAGAGTTTTCTTTCATTTCATTTTTTCATATTCATATGCATACATTAGGGATAATGTACAATCCAAGTGTAAGGGATGAAAATTCATTCTCTACTTTAATGTTTAGTAGCTATTTTATATTTTTTAGGATGTTTTGATCATGATTTGGGTAAAAATTGATGAATAAATGAAAACTAAATGCATACATGCTTGTTATGAAATATATGAACCAAATGATAGAATTGATTATTATGACTAGAATAAGGAATATAACATGCCCGTTAAGATACTTACATTAATCACGTGATACACATTTTAGTTTTTATCAGATTGATTCATTCTATGCATATGCTCATGATAGATTTTGGTGTTCTTATTGGGAGAAAATTTGAAGTGGGTTATGCTAGTTGATGAGGTATACTATGTTTTAGAATATATTTGATCATTTCTTGAGCCTAATTAAGAACCACTTATATCTTTAAGCCACATTTTAAGCCTAACTAATAAATATTACCTTTATCCTTATACGTTTAGCTTGAATGAAAAAAAGGCAATCATATATTATGCTATAAAGTGAGGTAAAATATAATACATCAAATTTTTTACAAACAAAAAAAAAACTCATAACATAATTACCTTTCTAAAAAAAAGAAAGAATAAAATTAAATATAAGTTGGGGTGTTGTGAAGTTATAAAAATGATGTGGAATAAAATAATGAAAAATAATAAGATAATGTGCACTAGAACATTAAGCGAAAACTCAATTGTTGAAAAACATTTCATGATGAATAAAAAGAAAGCTAAGGTATGGAAAAACCTAAATGTCTTCATTTATTTGCTCCTACTTAAGCCTTACATTACAAGCATGCAAAACCATTTTGATCTTTAACTAAATACATATTTATATTAGTGGAAAGATGTGTGAAAAATAGACTTATAAAACTTGTTCCAAGACTTGGTTGATTAGCATGCTTATATAAGTTGATCTCACGAGTGCATTGGATGACATTATGTGCCGCACATTGATAACTGTATTTTATATAGTTATTTTCATCAATTTTATTAATGATAATTGTCATGTTCTTGACATTTTTGTTTAATTTTAGTTAAATAAATTAATATTTACCTTTTATGTGTTAAGAAATACATTTTTAATAAAATTAAATAATTTGTATCGAAATCGTACTTAATTTCAAATTTATTTTCACAAATATAATTTCAAATAAAAAAAAGTATTTAATTGCAATTTATAAAAGTTGAAAATATAATTTAAATTAAAATCAGGCTTAATTTCAATTACTAAAAGTTTAAAATTTAATTTAAATTACATAAAGGGCTATATGGCAATTAAATAAAGTTTAGAATGTAATTTCAAATATATTTGTGGGTGAAAATTAAATTAATAAAAGTATTTTGTTGCGCAGGTTAGAAGACGCCACGCGCCCTAATCCAAGCGCCCATCGTGGACCGTCCGATAAAAAAGGTAACGGCCAGATTTACGCGTCATTAGCACACCCGACCAAAGAGAGTGGGTGCAGGTCTCTATTTTTCACGCGGCTCGATGCTCGAGTGGGGTCCACCTGCCGTGCAGGTCGGCGTGCAGGTGGGACCCACCTGTCTGACCCCTTGCAGACCCTGTCCCCTTGCAGGCCCGATTATTCCACCAACCAGAATATGCCACGTGTCCCACTTAATATTTTAGCAAATTATATTCCGCCATGTGGGATGTTACACTGAGCGCGACCGCGCTAGATCACGCCCGTGTTGTAGCCGTTTTCTCCCACGTTCGGCGTGCCATTTTTCCGTGCGCCGTGCCTGCGTGCAGTCGGTTTGTCAAGCAAATGAAATGCCGCCACCTGTCTCTATTAATTATTCAGCCAATCAGAGATTGACACGTGGCATGCACATTAAATTTAAAATAAAGCAGCACGGCGCCCTCTGTTTCTGTCGTGCACGCGTAAAAAAAATACAATATTCCAATTCGTACGCGTGTACGTGGAATTTAAGAAAAATGTCTAGTTTTAATTTTGATACAAATATTTTACGCGTGTTTAAAAAATGTATTATTTTGGATGTATTTTTTAGCTATAAATAGGAGATAGTTTTTAAGGTTTTGGAGTTTTGGGTAGAATTTAGTTTTCTTGTGTTGCTCGGTTTTGGACGGCAGAACACGTAGAAGCCATTTTTGGCTTTTGTTGTGTTTTGCGTATGCCAAATATTTGTTCTAAGTGTTGTTTTAATTTTCCTTCTTCTTCATCTTATTTTTCTCTATGTGTTGTAATTTTTATTTTTAACTAATGAAGTAATTTAATTTTTCTAGGGAAGAGTTTGTTGTTGAACATGTATGCATTAATTGATATGTGTTTATCAATGTGTTACCATATCATTTTAGCTAGTTAGATTTGATTTTTTTATGGCAAGCACAAAGTTAAACTTGGGATTGTGACAACTTTATGAAAGTAGAGTTATGTAACCACTTCTAAACTACTTATTTGTCTTGTTTTATGCATATCTCATGAAAATACTTAATTTGTATTTAATTGTTTCAATGTTGGTAGAACAATAAAAAGTGGGTGAAAATAAGTCAAAAACAAGAAAAAAAATCCATGTTGCAACAAGTTAGTTACTGTACCGCGACACACTCTTATGCTAAAATCAAAGATGGTTAGGTTGCGATGGGCATAAAATGGTGCCGCGATGCACATATGATAACTGGTGATTTGAGGACCCTGTGTCTCGGTGCGTAACAAATTAGGCCACAAATGTGTAAAAATAGTTGGGCAAGATTTGGATATAGATTCTCATCCTGATCTTAATCTCAATCGTTTGATCGTTTAAGAGATGATCCAATGACCCATATAAGATCATTTATCTTATTAATTAACTCTAATGAGGCAAAATCAAACACAATTAAGAATAACAAAACTTATAACTGTTGAGGAGAGAAGAGAATAAAACTTCAAAAGAAGATTAAAGGAGACACAATTTTATAAAGAATTCAAGAGAATATTAATAATACAAATCAAGAAATTGAGTATATCTATGCTTCTTCTACTTTTTTAATTTTTATGTATTTCTATATAAAAAATTTGAGCTTTATAAACTTAATTATGTTCAACTAATTTATTAGTTCAGGAGTCTTATAAATCCAATTTTTAATAAGTCCCTATTTTTAATCTAGACATATAATATTTTACCCCAATTTTGATTTCAATTAAGTTATATTATTTAATCTGAGTTTTATGTAATTAATTGTTTAGACAACAATTGATCTATAGAGGCAATTAAACAAATTTGTGAAAATGATTTAATTATTTATCTTAATTAAATAACATGTATAGATTTTAGATAAAAATGTATAATTTTTTTATACGTAGTCAACAAGTGATGATCTTAATGAGTAGTATGTAATTTAATTGACATGAAAATGTGATTATATAATTAGTTGGTAATTATTTTGAAATTTTTTTTAATGATTCAAAGACTTAAGAAATTGGGAGATTAAAAATTCCTATGTTGTTTTCTTATATATTTTCATAATTATTGAGTTTTGATTTGAGTAATAATTATCATTTATTTTTGTATTTTATAATTTGTTATTGTACAAATAATATTCGTAATAATTATATTGATATTTGATTATTAGTTACAAAACTACTTGTGAGATAGATATCTATATTTAAATAAATTATATTACTCGTACGATCCGTATATTTTAAGTTAACATATCAACGTGTATTTATATTCATTTGTAAACTTGAATCTCAAGGCTTTTTATAACAAACTAACATTTCATTTTGTCATTAGTGAATACATTGCACTCATTTTTCTTTTTTCTAACAAATTAATTTGTTTACTGCACATGTGAGGTTGTGGTAAGGTGTTGTAATGAGTCATCAATTTGTTTTCTTTGTTGAGTGACTGATTTACCCTTAATAGAAAACTCTTACAAAGAGTTCAAAAATGAATTGTTGTCTATTTTTGCCTATGTTGAAGCAAGAATACAGTCACACATAGTGTTAATATACAACATGAATCAATATCGTGTTACAAGTTAACAAAAACCATAAACAGGTATCATTGAGTACAAAAAGTCTTGCGAATATTATACAGGAGAACCTTGATAGTTAAACATAAATATTCTCACAAATAAACTAACCTATAAGAAATTGTTCGCATATCAAATAGTTTACAATTTTGTCACCATACTTTTGGAATAGAAAAGGTGCAAAGTTCATCCACCATATATAAAAAAAAAACATACTTGTTCGAAAACAAAAGGAAAAATAGCTCTAACCATTGTGGTAGAAAGTAAAGAACCTTTGCCCTAGGTTTTGGCTTTTGAAAAAAAAGATGAACTTTTGCGCCATGGCCAGCTGAGCTCAAAACAATGAAGAGACCTGCATGGAATTCGTTAGTCTTCAAAACATCAACAACAAAGGTCATACTATCACAGAAAGCTTACCAAAAATAGTCATTGAAATCATCATAATTGCGCCAATGAGGTGCTCGTCGTTTATCATTGTTTACAGCTTCCTGTGAATTCTCATAGATGAGTGACTTGCTAAAACTAAATTTTTTACAGATTTTTATTGCTTTATTTTTTTACTTATTTTGATATGAGGGGGTAAAACAATTATTAGATTGGACAAGCACGGTAAAATATGATAATCTAAAGAACATAAAATTGTATCTCAAATAACTTAGGTAGGAATTTTCTCTCATTTTTAAAATTCTCTACCTTATCTTTAAAAATTTACAAACCCTAACAGCCCATTTCCACTTCTAACCCACCCTTCTAGCCGCCCCACCCTTCTCTCTTCCTTTCATCCACCCATCCCCCATCTGTCTGCAATCCCCTCCGACGGTCGCCCTTCTGCCGTAGTCCCTTTCGTCGTATCCCATCTGCCACAATTCCCCTCCGTCGTCACCCATTTCTCTTCTGAATATCTTTAAAAGTAAAACTCATCCCTAGTATTTACTAGTGGACTTCAAATTTGTGTCTCTTGATTTAAGTTCCTGGGAGTATCCTTAATGGAGGAGACCAGTAAAGAAGACAGTGATGATGATGATGATGATGATGATTTTAGATGCATTTTGATCCTGAAGGTTGGGATTGCAGCACATTCCATTTGTATTTTGTTTTATTTTTTGTTTTTATTTTATAATCTATCTTGTATTGAGTTAGCTTGGTTGATGGTATTTCTGTTTTCTTTTTTGACTTGTTATGGTGATAAGATCTTTCCGTTAAAAAATTAAGACTACAATCTTCCTTGTCTGAATGGACTTTTGGGTTTATCGTAGGAGTGATGTGCTTGGTTTGGTAGTTCTTCCACGGACATTAGATGATGTTTTAGTATGTAGAACTAGATTTAGGTTTGGAAAAGCAATCTATATACAATGATTGTTATGTGTTTATTCTAAGTTATGGCTAGTGCAAGAAGGTGGTGTTTTGGTTTGTGATTTTGCTGCAGTGTTAATAAAATTGCCTCTCTTTGGGCGGGGCGGGGCGGGGTTGGGCAACGCTGCCTGGCGCCCGGGGGAGAGACATAAAACTGAAGTGAAGCAAGAAATTACAAACCAAAATCCAAGTTAGGTAGATAGTTTCTGCCACTTACCGCAGCCACGACATCATACACAGGAAATATAACTTGATCAGGGAATGAAACTCCATTCTCAGATTTGCAACTATTCGCCGGTTGTGCAATCTGCTGCCTTAAAATTTCATCCATTTCCCTTACCATCTAGACATAAAATTTAAGGTTCAAAATATGAGAATTCATGCATTAGATAGGAAAAATAAAAGCCATTTAAAAAATGATAAGAATAGGATGAAGTTTTTCTGAAAAATAAATTCAGATATTATATTAAGATTGTACATCTACAAAAACAAACTAAAATATGCAAATCTTCACTATAACAAGGAAAAGTGTTATGGAACTGTATGAAGGGGCAAGTCTTTGGTGTTACGGAAGGAGAGAAATAGAAATATTCTTTACGAGACAAAGAGAGTGTGCGTTACACGTGTCCTAATTACATTTGTTTGGTCAATACCAATATATTAATAAACAAAGACTAAGAGCATATAAGATAGATACGTGTCCTACAAATTTCACCTTGATTTTGCTAACGTTACTTACATGATGAAATATGTAGCACAAACATTCAGGAAGGTATATGATATTGGTTGCTTCACCCCAAATCAGAAAGTACAAGGAAACAAAGAGTAATTTCTTTTCCTCGCTAACGGCCTCAAGGCTGAAAACCATCAAATCATCCATAACACATTATATTAAGTCATTAATACATTTACTATAAAATACAAGCATGCAGCAAGGAAGCCTGTCAAAAAAATTTAAGAAAAAGGGAAAATACTTCAAACATATGTACATATTAAAAAGGGTAAATAGATTTTTTTTATAACAACTGAGCTATGATTTACCAAAGTAAATCAAACTATAAACTGTTACTAAATTACTAACGAATTTCGTTAAAATTTGTCAAACACTAACAGAAAAAGTTTAATAAGTACCAACAATATTAAAAAATTTCTGTTAGATTATACTTTTATAACAACATCATAAGTTCAATATAAATTTTGTAATAATTTAAAGTTTAATGATAATTTTGCAACTACCATTATCGTTCAGTCATAAAAGAATCTATTAATCTTATTTAAAAAAAATTATTTAAATATCCATACTCGCTCCAAGCTGGCTGAATACGCAAGTAGTTGCACCACTTGATATAATTCTCTAAAGACTTCAGGAATACATTATGAATTGCAGCTCCATCCAATTTCTAAGTAGTACATAAGAAAACAATAGGAAAAAGATGAGCACCGAAAACATAAGGGAGCTTTGTAAAATGAAATGGCAGATATCAACGTCATATTACATTAACAAAGACAATTTAATTGTTGCAAAACAAAAGTTTCACAGAATTCTGGGAAAAAAGTATCTTAGAAGATGTGTGAATAAGGTTGAATACATAAATAAGTTGGAAACAATAATAATAATACTGCTTAAAACTTAGACCACATAAATAACACTATGAATATTTATAAGCGTTTAATATTATTGGAATATTATATTTTGTTATAAGTTTTAGGGATATTAATTTATGTAATTTTTAAATGTGTTTATGTGTCTATATAAAACCGCTTTTAATGGAAAACACTTCTTAAAAATCACTTCAATAAAAACCGTGTTTTAAAGTAGTGTGCACTTAATCAACTAAAATGAGGGAATACAATCACTTTATCAATCCATTATGAAGGGAAAATATGAGACATACTGGTTCTATTTCTTCAAGTGGACGTAGCTGAGACTGCTCATTGGCAAGGAGGTGAACAATATATTCACGCTGATTAGAAACATTGTCTTTCTGACATCAAGAATCAGTGAGTGTTAGACACATCAAAATTGTATCATCAAATCCAGAATCTCACAATAACAAGTAGCTCCAAAATTGTACTATCAAAATTTTAAGCAGGAATTTAATTGCATAAAATGATGGAGGATCATTACAACAGTACAGAGCCCACCACAAACCACAAAATGTTTTATACACATATTTTGGACCAAACTTTAGAAACTATTTACACTTGATGTCCGAATCTTAAAGATACCTGGCAAACAATCTCATAATTATGTAAACTCAATGACTAGTATAACTGTAGAATTTTACCGTTTTTACTTTTTTTAATTATAAATAATTTACACTATCTACATTTATATTGACTGAGGCACTAAAAGTACAAGGGTGACACTCACATGTCCTTGGGCAACTGTCACTCAAGGGTATGATGACCTTGTTTTTAATGTCGGGGCAACTCAAACCTCGGACCTCTTGTTTTCCAATAAGTCAATACTATATCTTTTCTCGTACTATTATTCGTAAAGTAGGTTAGGAATGCCCATGAGAATATTATGATTATTTTCAATAAATTAAAGTGTTTGTGGGATGTAGAAGAAAAACAAATGGATATAGAGAATTTTATTTTTTTCTATAGTTTTGGTAAATGTAAATAAGATTAAATTTACATATGTGAAGAAAACACACCTGAAATCCAAAAATAAATTGCAAAAAGTCAAGCATGTCAGCATTTCGCGTAGAAGGAAGGGGAAAATCTGCAGGCAGTTGTGGTAAACCCCCAAAGTACATCAAACTAGATACAGATGCTTGAACCTGTCCATAACATCTTACGTTATAAAACAAGCATGGTACATAGAATTTGTAACATAAAATTGTGTAATAGTTAACCTCGCGTATTGACACAATAGCATTTGTTATAATTAGAGGAATAATATTGTAAGTGATTAGATCCTCTGTCATTGCTGCATCAGATTTCATCACACGTTTCAGCTGAAAAGAAAAAGAAAACCTATAAGAACATGCAAATATAAAGAGGGAACTGTACAATGTCTAATGCAATAGTGATATTTAATATTATAAATTTGGTCACAATTTTTTTCAAAATCAAAGTTTTACGATTTCGATCACGGTCGAATAAAACTTGTAACTATAATATATATAATTTTAATTTTTATAAATTATTATTATCATAAATTTAATTAAATTATAAAAATTATTTAAAAATAAATAAATTTATAATCAGATAACCTTCAAATAATAACCTAAATTTTAGTAATATAGTCTCCGTTTTTTTCAATTAGAAGTATGTTTTTAGTTCTTCTAAGTGAGTAATTACACGATTTCCTTTTTCTTTGCTCGCGTCCTAGAGTAGAACCCCGTCCTTTGCTGGAAATGGGTGCCTCGCCGTCGATTCCATTGCTCGAAGTCCGTCGCAAGTTTGAAAGCAAGGTGGGGCAAGTTTGAACAACTTGAATTGCTTTGCGTTTCCTACATCAGTGTTCGTTTTTACCTTAAACTAAGTTACTTTCACATGGATCTAGTTTGGGGCAATTTTTCAAACAATATCTTTAGCCAGTTAAGTTAAATGATGTCGAAGTAAAGCCGCAGCAGTATCCCTTTTTGAACTAATTACTGTAGGTTGCAGTTTATCCTTTCTTCTTTTATTCTACTTTCCTAAGGTTTCCTTCATTTCCTTCCTAAAGGTTGGTTCGCAATCAAAGGATTTGAGCTATGTGATGGAGGTAATCTATTAACTTAGTTCATTAAGGATAATGCAGTTCCTACTTTATGTATAGTCAAGAAACTAATATCCCTTTTCTCTGGATATGTATACAAAATGCTTTACTAAAATTGTGAAAAAAAGCTATACGTATCCATGGAAATGATGTTGTTCTAAAAGCAAACAATGTCATTGGTGATGTTCTTGTAAGTGTACAAAGGCTAGTAGGACTAGGAAAGCATCACGTGCGAATTTGGTATTTTTCAGGAGTCGAAGGTGATTCCTGACTTTGTTTGTCTTTCCCCTCCCTTAAATTCTCTTTGCATAGGAAGGAATGAAGGTTAATCCTTTAGCTTCTTTCTTTTTCCTTTTTTTTTTTAAATTCTAAAAACTCTTTTTTTTAGTAAACAGATATTTTACTAAGATTTATAGAATGGTAGTGTGGCATAATATGTTCATCAGAAAACAATACTGCTCTCATTGATAAAAACAGCCAAACCAACCCTTCAATTCTATACAATCTCATTCTGTAGGAAACTTCATGTAATCAACACTGTAATTAAGCAGTTGGAATAAACATATCCTAGTTGGAATGACCATATCCTTCTCTCCTTACAAATTTTATGATAATATATCATCATTTATGCCATTGTGTATTACTTTTGCTACTCTTAGGTTCTGTCTAAAGAGTTGGTTTTCATGCTTTGCCTTAATGTTCAGGATGGAGGCATGAAGTTCACCGCTGACAGTTCAAGTAGTAGTGTTCCATTGTTCGATAGTTAAGCAATCTTGTACTAAATGCAAACATCGTGTTTCTTCGGCATCAAGCAGTTTCCGCTCTAAAAGAGGTGCCAAAATAGAGAAATTTAAGTGATTTTACATATATACGAGGTTGGACTGGATAAAAAAGATAGTGCGTCTAAGGGCGGAATTGGTCTTGCTAGCTTTTTCCTATAGGCTTGATTCTCCACTTCTTTTGAATCTCAGATTTATTCTTAAAAGTAATAAGCATGTCGTCAACATATAGCAACAAATAAACAAATAAATCATCATGAAATCTTTAATGATAAACATAACTATCACGATCACTCATAGAGTAACCATGGTCAATAATAAAACAATCAAACAGTTTATACCACTGCCTAAAAGATTGTTTCAAACCATATGATGAACTTTTCAATAAACAAACATGATCTTCCTTACATGAAACAACAAACCCCTTTGGTTGATGCACATAAATTTATTTCTCAAACTCAACACGTAAGAAAACTTTCTTGACATTAAGCTGTTTTAATTCCATATCAAATAGTGCAATTATAGCAAGCAACACACAAATAGAACTATGTTTCATAACGGGTGAAGATACTTCATTAAAGTCAATGCTCTTCTTCTGACAATAGTCATTTTCTACAACACGTGCATTGAACCTAGTTGCTTCAATCTCAGGTATACCTTTCTTTTTCTTAAAGATCTATTTGTTTCCAACAATCTTCTAACCTTAGGTGGCTTTACCGATTACCAAGTATGATTATTATGAAATGACTCAATCTCTTCGTTTATAGCAATTAACCACTGAGTAGACTCATCATAATTGACAACTTCATGATAACTAGAAGATTCATACACTTTAATAGACTCCCATAAACAATACAAAAGAAACTAAGTCTGCATTTGCATACATGTGAGGGCGTCGAATCTCTCTTGTTTCTTTACCCTTAGCGATACTATATGGTTGCTCGTGTTGTTCCTCTAATATATCGAGTAGAATCATCTATCTCATCCACATATGGTTTATTTGAAGTGCCTTTTGCATTTAATTAGTAGTTTCACTCTCAAGCTCCACTTGTTCACTAACATCGTGGTTTTTACGTGTGACAACAAACTTTTTTTTCTTTTCCAACATGGAAAGCTCATCAAATTTAACATCTCTACTAATCAAGAATTTAGATGATTTAGGTTCAATACACCACAATGTATAATTCTTCATCCTAGAAGGATATTCCAAAAATATGCATTTCAATGCCCTATGTTCAAGCTTATCATTATTAACATGAGCATAAGAAGGATAACCAAAAACTTTCAAATTAGAATAATTAGCAAAAGTACCAAAGAATATCTTAAACGGAGTCTTCAACTCAATTGTAGTTAATGAAGACAAATTCACCAAATAGCATGCATGGTTGCTTAAGCACAAAATGATTTGTCCAAACCAACTTGCAAGAGCATACACCTAACTCTTTCCAAAAGAGTCATATTCGTATGTTCTACAACTCTATTGTCTGGTGTCTCATTATGCCATTTCTTTCGCATAACTCATTAAACTGACCTTTGCAAAACAACAAGCCATTGTTGGTTCTCAAGCACTTGATTTTTTATACAAATCTTAAACTTTACAAATTTTGAGAACATATCATTCTTATTTTTTAGAAAATATACCTAAACATGATGAGAGAAGTCATCAATAAAAACAACATATACCGAGCACCATCCTTAGACACAACACGAGAACGACCCCAAAGGTTTGAATGAATATAATCTACTATACTCTTCGTTTTATGGATGGTTGTACTAAACTTGACCTTACGATGTTTTTCATAGACATAACGCTCACAGAAATCAAGCTTTCTAGTTTATTGACTACCAAGCAAACCCCACTTGCCCTAATCGCATATGCCATAAGTGGGTAGTATTTGAATCTTGATCTGATGAGGATGAAATTGAAACACTACCAATTACAGTGGTACCCTGAAGTACATAAAGACCACGTGGCAATTACCCTTTAATAATTATACTTTCAGGTATATACTTTTAGCCTTGTAAACTAAGAGTACCCAAAGATATGTTATTTTTTAAATTTGGAACATGAAAAACATCTTTTAAAGTCCTAACAATATCATCATGCATCTTAATTTGAATAGTACCAATACTAATAACCTTACAAGATTCATTGTTTCCTATCAAGACAACACCCCTTATCAATAAACTGATAAGAAACTAATCCCTAATAGGGTACACTAGTCCCTAATAGGGCACCTATGGTAAGTATAACCCGCAAGAATCCAAATATCTCTAGGTGAACCAACAGATGATGATAGAACATTTTTACCATCGAAACCAAAACTATCTGTGATACTAACAACATCATTAGTATCAGAAGACGTTGTGTTAGATTTTTTTTTACCTTTGAGTTTTGAATAATTAGTTTTTCAGTAACCTTCTTGACGGTAATAATTACATATATCTTTTCTTTTTCTAAATTTGTATCCAAATTTGTCTCTATTGTTGCTTGAGTTTTTTTCTTGAGTTCTACATCTGACAAATATATCATTGATACTATCATTATTGTTAGTAGACACCTTTTTTTCAATTATCTCAAATTCAAAGCTGCTTTGACATTTTTAAAAGAAATAATGTCTTACCCATATACATGGTATTAACAAAATGTTTAAACGAATGAGGTAAAAAGCATAATAGAACTAAGGCATGATCCTCATCGTTAATTTTGACACCAAAATTTTTTAGATCACAAATAATTTTAATAAATTCACCAAAGTGATCGTGTAAAAGTGTATCTTCTGATATAAAAGTATACAAGCGTTGCTTTAAATATAATCGACTTGCCAAAGATTTGGTAATATACACACACTCTAATTTAAGACACAATTCAGTAGGAGATTTCTCATCACCAACCTCACATAGTACCTCATCAAACAAGAATAATTGAATTGAATTGAGAGCATTTTTCATCAATGTATCTTTAACACGTACTTCTTTAACTAGTATGACTTCATTTTCATTCCCCAAAGACTTAAATCATTTTTGTAATTGAATTTCTCAATTTCATATTTTATCGTCATGATAAAAAACCCAATATTAGATAGACTGAAGTACAATCCAAAAAATATGAAACCAATTAGATAACCAAAAGTTCAAAATAAATCAAAATGAGCAAACTTAATCAATCTCAATAAATAACAGAATAACCCAAAGCTATAATACTAATTTGTTATAAATTAGCATTAACGAAAACAAAGTTCGAGTTTAATTTGATTACACAAATATATAATTATAGATAACGGTAAAATAATAAGCAATGAGAAAAATAAATGACATACAATGATTTAAGTGATTTAGTTTTTCAGTGTGAAAAATCTACTCGACTGACGATAGTACATCGAGAAAAAAATTCATTAATAATCAAATAAAGAATACAAACAATATTCAATTAAATCACTCAAAATATCATACCCGAAATACACTCATATATTTTCTACGGAAAAACAGTAACCAAATAACAAAGACTAACTGACAAAAGCTTGCTAATATTACCGCACAAAGGAGAACAAATCTGATGGAGAACAGTAGAAAAATGGAGGATGTTGGTGGCTTGATACCTCTAATGGATTAATCAAAATGTGGCTGTAAATAAGTGAAGATGCTAACTTGGCTTCACTATCATGAATGGAGATAATGGAAACTTAATACATATATACCCAAAACCTAGTGAAACAACTAATAGTGAGGGTAATGGGTATAATATTATATTAAAAAATTATCATAATACCCTTTATCAAACCCAAGTTTTGAAGCCACAATTAAACAACTTACTTTACTTGGCACTCTTAATTATCTATGCACCATTATATCCTTTTGTTCTATAGGGATATATTTGCTGCTGCTTACTTATGTTCTGTTTCATTCTTTCTTGTTTTTCTTCTGCTTCATATTTGTGTTTTATGTGAATACCCATTCCATTTTTTCTTTATCAAAATAGGTAGCTAATAATAATTCAAAATTTGTGTGCATTGCAGCTCAATCACAAAGGAACTTACACCAAAAAATGAGTGTATGAAGTTCACAAATTAGTTCTTACAGTAATAATTAGCTAGCTAAAACATCTATGCATTTTTAATTACTTTTTTGTTAGATTAATTTAGATAGATACAATTTGATTAATATTGTTATTGACAAACTTTAATGTGTATTTAATATTTTGGAACTTTAATTAACTAGTAAAGTTTATTATGTTTTGTTGCATAAATTCTTAAATATAATCGTATTTTAATTTTAATATAATATTGATTTTTAATATTATAATTGATAAATTTATTATAAGTTATGTTGAAAAAATAGATATTTTAATTTATTGAATGTAGGAAAATTAGTAGAATGTAATTAATTGAGATGTATATAATCACGATTTTAGTGTAAACCAATAGCAAATTTGAACATAAAAGGTCATGATTTTAGTGTAATCGAAACAAAATATAAAGATAAAAGGTTAAAGTTTTTGTGTAATCGAGACCAAATATGAAAATAAAACGTCACAATTTTCGTGTAATCAAAATCAAATATGAAGATAAAAAATCACGATTTAACATTGTAATTGTGACCGTAAAACATAGAATAGGTCATGATCTTTCACAAGACCGTGATTAAATGATATGAATATAATCACACTAAACAAATTGTGACCATATGTAAGAGTTTATAGTCTCTTTCACTTAAACTTCAATTTTTATTAGAATGATCATAGATTTGGAATCATGGTTAAAAGTTATCTATATATCAATATTGTATGGAAAGAAAACCAAAAAACATAAAGAAATTTACAGGATTATAAAATAGGTTAAACAACTCTTATAGTCTCTATCCTTTGGCAATTCTATACTTAATTTCCTTAACTTTTTTTTCCTAAAATTTAGTTCCCAACATTTGAAAAGTCATCAATTATCACGCTTTCCCTGTTATTCAGCACTCCAGAAATGCATTACTTCATCTAAAGTCAAAAATCGGATAAGTATATAATGCTATAATGTTTTAGATTATTAGAAACATCCTTCAGTATGACTTCAGTTCCATGTTTGGTGCTGAACTTGGTCTGCTTGCGATATTAACAATATTCTTTTTCATACATGCAGGTAATAATACTTGTTGAAATTATATTGATGAAAAAGTTGAAAACAAAGAATTCTCAAAACGGCGATAATAAAGAGTCATGATAACGGCAAAAATGCAATAACCATGACAGCTAAAGCAAAAATAACAACGATGAAAACAGAGATAAGATACAAGTGAGAATTAAATAAAAGAATGAAGAATCTGACCTCGTCAGGAATTTCTGGAGTCAACTGCTCCAAAACTTTGCCTAAAACTCTTAGAGTAGCAAAAACCCTCTTCCTCTTCACTCTATTCCTTTCCAATCTGAATTCAACAAGAAGAAAACTTCAATTGCAAATCCTATAAAGAAACTTCATATGATAAAAACTGAAAAGCATGATTAGTTGGCTCTTGGCATTGGAGAAAACACACTCGTCCAAGTTTCCACTAAAAACACCAGAATCCCTTAATTTCATTTCTTCTTCGCATAACTTCTCCACATCATTGTTTTGTCGGTACAGTTTGTAGAACTCTTGCAAGCGAGCTATGTCCTGGCTTCGGTCTACTGTACCACCCTCCCTCTTAGCCAGCTTTTGCTGGAAGTATATTCAAACCAGATAGAAACGTACATAAGTATTAAACTAAAATAATCAGACAAAAAAATACAAATTCAAACGTGAATAGAAAACAGGAACAACAACACAAGCATAGTTACCCACTTCATGTAATCTTGTTGGAAATGAATTTAATAAAAAATAAATGATGTCAATTTGTGCTAAATTTTAGTCTCTTAAGTTTTCTCCCACATTGTTATTTTACATCATTTAGAAGATGTATAAATAAAAAATGATTGACTATTAGATTTAGACTATGATAGGATCTCTAATCTTAAAAGAAATAAATTTGCTAGTAGAGCATAGGAATGTGTTTTCATAGGATATGTTGTGAATAGTAAAATTTATAAATTCTACTACTTAAATGATTATGTAGTTATAAAATCAAATAATGTTGACTTCTATTAACATAAGTTTCCTTTAAATTGAAAAATAGGGGGGTCAAGCTCAAACCCTTAAGGATTTTGGGAGTGATTTTTATGCTTATACCTTAGAAGCCCCAAACTCTTCAAAAAGCCTCATCTTCTTTATATGCCAATTTATGGGAAGAAGTCATAAATGATAAAATAGACTCTCTTGAATATAATAGAACTTTACATTTAGTTGACTTACCTCCTTGTTACAAAACCATAGGATGTAAATGGATACTAAAAAAGAAATTAAAACCCAATGGTACTATTGAAAAGTACAAAGCTCGTCTTGTAGTCAAAGGGTATTGTCAAAGGAAAAATGTAGAATTCTTTGATATCTTTGATACTTTTTCACCAGTCACACGAATAACTTCCATACGTGTACTTTTCTCTCTTGTTGTTATCCATGATTTAGTAGTGCACCAAATGGATGTTAAATCTGCTTTCTTAAATGGTGACTTAGAAGAAGAAATTTATATGGACCAACCTGAAGGTTTTGTTGTCTCAGGTCAAGTAAATAAAGTTTGTAAACTAGATAAATCCATTTATGGTCTAAAACAAGCACCTAAGCAATGACATGAAAATTTTGATAATCTAGTTATCTCACATGGTTTCAAAATGAATGAAAGTGACAAATACATTTATTATAAATTAGAAAATGATATTTACACTATTATATGTTTATATATAGATGACATGCTTATTTTTAGATCAAATATTCATGTTGTGAATAATGTGAAAACTTTGTTATATGCTAACTTTGATATGAAAGATCTCGGAGAAGTGACTATAATTCTTGGTATAAAAATTACTAGGTCTAAAAAGGAACTTTTTCTAGATCAATCTCATTACATTGAGGAGATCTTAAAGAAATATAATTACTTTAACTGCAAATCTGCATGTACTCCTTATGATTCTAGTGCAAAGTTGTTTAAGAACATCAGAGATAGTGTTAGACAAACTGAGTATGCGAGCATCATTAGTAGCTTACGTTATGCTATTGACTGCAGTAGACTAGACATAGCTTATGTTGTGGGACTACTATGTAGGTTTACCAGTAGACCTAGTATAGAGCATTGGAATGCTATTGAAAGGATCATGAGATACCGTAAGAGAATTATGAACCTTGGATTACATTATAAAAAGTTTCTTGTTGTTATAGAAGGATACAACATTGTTGATTAGAACACTCTATCAGAAGACTCCAAAGCAACTAGCAGCAATATATTTAGCATTGCTAGTGGGGCTGTTTCTTGGAAGTCTAAGAAATAGACAATATTGACTTAATCTACGATAGAGTCTGAAATGATAACACTAGCTACTACTAGTGAAGAAGTAAGCTGGTTAAGAAGTCTGTTAGTTGAGATCCCTTTATAGGAAGGATCGATACCATTTGTCCTGATCTGCTGCGATAGTACTGTGGCTATTGCAAAGATTTAGAATCGTTATTACAACAATAAGAGACGATAGATACGTCGTAAGCACAATACTATTAAATAATTTCTTTCTACAAGAGCTGTAAGAATGGATCATGTACATTTTGATGAAAATTTGGTTGATCATTTGACGAAAGGATTACCAAGAGAGAAGGTTTTCAAAACCTTAAAAGGAATGAGATTGATGCTCTTAGAATAAAGAGTCACTCATGATGGAAACCCAAATTATAGACTAGAGATCCCAATAAATAAGTTCAATGGGTAATAATAAGTCATGAAGTGATATGAGATGAATCGTGTTATTATGAAGTCTCATTCTATATTGTTAGAAGCATGAAGTCCTAAAGCAACAGAGAATAATGAGTTAATTATTAAACTTTTAATGAGTTCTATACTCTATGTGGAGTGGAGTACATAGTTATAGAAATACTCTTGATAGACTCACCTATGTGAATGTAGAAATGTGGCCGCTTCCTATGAAAATTTTGGGCAAAATTTTCTAGAACATTCACTACACTGTTATACATGTGCATGGTCGTAAAGCATAGACTTTTCGAACTACACCTTGGAAAGGTTGTGTGTATAATGTTGTTAGAGATAGAGTTCAAAACTACGAGTTACACTAGTATATTCTAAAGCATCAACACTATGCAAAAGTTCAAGTTGATAGACACCTTTTGTTTATGCATAATTTTATACTTTTAATTGATCGGTTTCTTAATAAAAACTATTTTTATATAAAATTCAAGTGGGGGATTGTTGGAAATGAATTCAATAAAAACAAATGATGCCAATTTGTGTCAAATTTTAGTCTTTTAAGTTTTGTCCCACATTGCTATTTTACATCACTTAGGAGATGTAAAAATAGAAATGATTGACTATTGGGTTTGGGCCCCAAGGGGTACCTACTTTTATGGAAGGGGAGAGGACCTAAACAAATGCGATTCTACACACATGCGTGCACCGTTGTCGTTGTTGCTATCTGTCCGACTGGTTGGTCGAGACATGTCGAACCGAGCCGAATGCGCGTGTGTGTGTGTGAGGTGAGATGGTATTTTATTTTTTCCCGATTAAAATTACTTTTTCACTTAGAAAATAACTGTTATTTTTCCACTCAAAATTGATCGTTATTTTTTCACTCAGAAAATGACTGTTATTTTTTCACTTAGAAATAACCGTTACTTTTTCACTGAGAAATGACCATTACTCTTTCCACCCAGACATTGACCATTATTTATCATAATTGTCACACATTTTCTCAAACTATAAATAAAGGGCCTCAGTTCTCAATTTAGAGACATCAATTTGGAAATTTCTCTTACAGATCATGGAAGAAATAGCTCTTAGAAATAAAAGAAGAAGATACTAAATTGTTTTTAGAGTTTTCAGAACAATATAAACTTTAGAGGTGTAGTATTCCGGACTTCATCAGTAGAGTGAAGTTTCGAGACATAAAATAAAGATTCTGAGTTGTTTTATCCTGAGAACGATGAGGTTGTGTTTGTTTGCACAAGTTTGTATAAAACCGCGAAACGTCTTAAAAAGAACAACCTAGTGTGTGACTCAATCCAAACAGTACATTTCAGTATATCGGTAATATTGTTCTTACATTGTTTTTTACGTATTTGTTCCAACAAATCTATACATCAAAAACATGGGTTAGACTAACTCCTTCAGAATCTGCCAGGTTCTTCCTTAATTTCCCTAAACTTCTTTAGAAATTTTAATTTGTTAAAACAGCAAAGCTTGACTATTTGTTTAAGCTTTAAGGTTCAAAAATAGCATGTTTCGGGAGTTCCAAGTGAAATTGGCCCCAAAATCACTGGTTATTAACACATAATTTTTTATAATAAACATTATATTATTTTGATAATGTATAACTTGGACATTACAGATGTACAGATTTATATGTAAGGTTGTACATGATGTACATTAGTAATAGACATTTACAGTGTAATGCACACACTGCACATCATCAAAACTAACGATTTTGGTGGCCAATTTCACCAAATTTGCGTAAACCCAGCTATTTAGTGCCTGATCTGAAAACTGCAAAATTTGTAGAAGATCCACTAGGTTTGTGACGCCATCCAATAAAACCGTTCAAGGTTTAAAAGTAAATTAGAGAACACACACAAACACACAGAAGTTCACCACTGAACCCCAAAATTAGAGGGCGTCAATCATTTTTTTATTATTAAAGGGTGAAATGATTGGTTAAAAAAAGTGCTAATTTATATTTCCCATGGTGTATTGATAGAACTCTAGACTCCTAAGGGTGGAATAATATCTTTTATAGGAAATTCCTAAGTGTGGAATGAAATTACCCGTAATCTCAAAATGTTATAGTTAATTTAGTTGCATGAGCAACTTGTAGTCCAGATACACTCAGACATGCATAACAATAGCTGCTGAAATAATTCGAAAAAGATGGAAACAAAATTTCTCCCATTTTGGACGAAATATGTACCTTTATTACTGATGTCAATCCAGTCTTGAATTGTAAAACTCCACTTCCTTCACTATTAGGGTCCAGATTTTGTGCCACAGAATAAGCATACTCACATACTGCAAGTATACCAAAAAGTCAGCAGTAACAAACTTTCCTAACCTTGAATTCAATTTGGATGCACACAATATCGTACCAAAAATAAGGGTTAAACAATAACTTCTAAGGTACCCAAACTATGGTTACAAAAAATCCTTTTAACACAAAGTATTCGACTCTAAACCCGATGACATATAAGTTATAAATAGAGATTTAAACACTAAATGACTTGTATCTTTTGACTATTTGGACACCTAATGGGCCATCAAGGAGGCAGTTTTCAATTCATAGATGACAACTCATGCTATATTTTAACAAATTAGAATATATTAATCATCCATTTGGCATTCTAAATCTTTGATTAGAGACTATATAATGTCGGGTTTGAAGTATGGGTACCTTTGTATTAAAAAAACAAAAGATAAAGTACTTAAAGTGTTTAATGAGCCAAAGTTTGAATACCTCACAAGTTGTTTAGCCAAAAATAAGATGTACAACAAGAGATTAGTTATTGAGAAGCATAAAAGAATATGTAGCATTTTACATCTCGTAGTAATTAGACTTTGAGATGTACGATGAAGCTAGAAAGATCAACAACTAAAGCTACAAAAACTTAATGAACAGACATGCATTAATGACTTCGTGAAAAAGAACATAGATGAAAAGAATAGAAAAGAAAAAATTAGACCAAGCAACTTACCCGAACAAAAGATTTATACAAAGAAAAGTTCAATTTTTTTAAAAATAGGCTTAAAAAATGGTGTTCATTTGCTACCAAATAATATGTATGCAAACACAAAAATGTATTACAATTTAAATAACCCATATTCTATAAAAGCCATTGTAAGGAACTTTTTGGTCGAAGTCGGCTCGCAACTAAAGTAAAATTAAGAAAATGAAGATAAAATGAATGCAAATATTTTTACCTGGTTTATCCAAAATAATTATGGACTACTCTATGGGTAAATACTAAAAGGAATTTACTATGTTGAAAAATTTACAATTTCCCTCTAAATATAAGAAGTGAACAAGATATCTCTATCTTATAATAGAATAATACAATTAATCCCTCTCTCAAAATAAGAAAAAAATTCTTCGGAAATATTTTACAAGCTTATAGCTATGAGTTTTGAGATGTTGGGATGCTTGAAATGACTTATTTATCCTCTATTTATAGAGGTTTGATTCACTATTCCAACCATAATTATTTATTTCTTCTTCCTTCATTTTCTTGATTGCAATTACCATCCATTTCATTTACAACAACTATAATCCACTTCATTTATTGGTCGACTCCTACCACCCATTTTTATTTTACTATTGTTTTTAAGCATGTGAAATTGGTTTCAACACTTTTATTCTCCCACTTGAAGTCATCTTTCATAGATATTTCTTACGATTATCTTTGCTCCAGCCTTGCTGCTTACATCCCTGTTAGGTTGTACGAGGATCGACACCATATAAACTTATCAATGTTTATCGGTTTTGTTATTACATCTACTAGATCCTTATTAGTATGAATCTTTTGCATATCCACACTTCCTTCCTCTACTACTTCTCAAACGAAGTGGTACTGAACCCTTATGTGTTTCTTCCATGAAAGAAACGTTGGATTCCTTGCGATGTACAAGACACTCTGATTATCACAAAATAAAATAATCTTTTTTTGCTTGTGCACGAGTTCCTCCAATAATCTTTGAATCTAGATTCCTTCCTTGCAAGCTTATATAGCTGCCATGTATTCTTCCTCTGTTGTAGATAGATCTACAATAGTCTATAGTTTCGAAACCCAGCTTATAACTCCTTTTGCATGTGTAAACACATAACTCGAAGTGGATTTTCTATTGTTAAGATCCCTTGTAAAATATGAATCAACATAGACCTTTACAATAAATTTTGATCCTCTGTAATAAAATGATGTATTTGAGGTTCCGTTGATGTATCTCATAACTTTCTTTATAGCATTCTAATGTTCTATACTAGGATTTTCCATAAATCGATTGACCACTCCCACTATTTGTATAATGTTTGGTCTTGTGTATATCAAAACGAACATTAAACTTCCCACTATTTATGCATAGAGTAATCGAGACATCTTCCTCCTTTCTACTTCATTGCTAAGACACATTTCTGAGGATAGCTTGAAATTGATAGGAAGTGGGGTTGAAATTGATTCATAATCTTGCATGTTTAAACGTCGCAAGCCAAATGTTGTTGGTATTTCTATCTCAATGAATTTGGATCCCTAGAATCTTGTTTGCTAGCCAAAATCCTTCATGTCAAACTCCCTAGCCAATTGTGCCTTCAATTCTTGGATTTGTTCTTTGTTGGGACCTGTAACCAAGATGTCATCCATATACATCAACAAGATAATAAAGTCATCACACCAAATCTTTTGTAGTACGTATAATGGTCTGAACTGAGTTTATTGTATCCAAGGCCAATAATGAAGGAATAAAATATCTTATACCAACACCTCAATGCCTGTTTAAAATCGTATAAAGATTTGTTCAATCTACAAACCAAGTTCTCCTTACTTTTTTTTAGCAAAACCCTTTGGTTAAAGCATATTGATTTCTTCTTCAAGTTCTCCATGAAGAAATGTAATTTTTGCATCTAACTGCTCCAAATGTAAATCAAATGTAGCATACATAGCCAAGATTACTCTGATTGTAGTGAGTCAAACCACTAGTAAACACATCTTATTGAAATCAACACCTAATTTCTGAATGTATCCTTTCATCACCAATCTTGCACGATATCATTCCACTTGATCATTTTTATTTTGATCTTATAAACCAGTTTATTACCAATGGCTTTTATTTCACGTAATAATGGTACTAGTTCCCATGTCTTGTTCTTGTGTTTAGCTTCAATTTCTTCTTGCATTGCTATCATCCACAAAGATGCATCTCAGTTACTTGTAACTTTATAGAAATTTGACGATTCTCCATCATCTGTTAAAAAATAGTATGCAACATTACTCTCCATAACATACTTTGAGTGCCAAGTTGGCATCCTTCTCTCACGAGTTGACTGACAGACTTCTTAGACCTCAAACTCGATTGATTCTTGTATTATTGTATCTCATGCTCTAGTATTGTTTCAATAGAATCTAGAAATTCTTGTACTAGATTATTTTTTATCTGAACTATTGTAATGTCATAACTCACATTCGATGTGATATTGTCTCCATCTTTACATTGTAGTTGATCTTCTACAAAGATTATATCCCTGCTGATTACAAGCTTGCGGCTAGTGGGATCTCACAAGTCATACCCTTTACACCATCAACATACCCCAAGAATATACACCTTTTGGATTTTGGATCCAACTTCGATCTTTTTTAGGCATTATACATCACGTACAAAGGACATCCAAATGATTGTAAAGTAATTAATCTATTGGCTTACCAATCTACATCTCCATCGACGTTTTTAACTCAATTTTAATTAATGGAGACCAATTTACCACATATCCATCCTCAAGCAATTGATCTTCTTTCCAAATTCAAGTTCTACCTATGCTTTGAAGTCTTTGAACACTAGAAACACATCAGACCTCTTCTTGATTGGGTACACCTAAACTCTTCTAAAGTAATCACCAATAAAAGAGACTAAATACTTTGCTCTTTCTAAAGACATTTTCGATGATTTTCATACATGTAAATGAGTAAAGTCTAGAATGTATTACTCCTAGCATTAGATCTGCTAAACTTCAATCTATATTACTTACTTGTAATATAATGCTCACAGAACAGTAGAGTTATTAATTTGAGCCCTAAAAGCAACTTTCGCTTTGAGAGAATCTTCAAACCTCGTTCTAACGTGTGGCCCAATTTAAGATGCCACATCATCGTCAACTCTTATCTCTTGTTGGTTGATGCAACATATACATTAACTTCCTGTAGTGTTTCCCAATTAAGCATGAATAGATTTGTTGTGATCTTTTCTACCTTCAACACCACAAGTGCACCTCTAACCATCTTTATGTCTCCGTTTTCAACACGAGTCTTGCATCCAAGACTATCTATTTGCCCTAAAGACAATATTTTTTTTCAACCCCATCAAACATCTCTATCGTCTAAGGTACTTGCCACATTCCCTTGAGCATCTATTTACTCAAGGTCTCCACTCTTCTTCTTGTTTCAACAATCCTTTTTGAAATGTCATTTCTTACCACAATTGTAGCACTTGATATTCTTCTCATTTCTTGATTTTAATCTACCATGATTTTGGCTCCTATTGGTGCCACGTTCTCTTGATCTCTTTCTCGTCGCTGCCAAAACTTCCACTTGCTATGAACTTGCCTAACTATCTTCTTTGTTTTTGTGCCTAGTTTCTTCTTCCAAAACAACAACTACAACTTCATCGAAGACTAGATAGTCTGTAAGGGTGTTATTCGTCAATTTGATCAGAGTTGATCATACAAATAGATTTCCAAGTAAAAGTTTTGCACATTCGACTATCTCTATTTTATAACCCATTGAGGTAAGTTACAAAAATAAAGAGTATTCAAAGTATTGATGTGGTCGATCACTATGGATTCTGTCATTCGAAGAGTGTAAAGTCTTCTATTTAAGAAGATATTGTTGTGTACTAACTTGGCCTTATATAGTCTTATTATAATAACCCAAATCTCCTTTATAGTTTTCTTTTTCTCCATACTATATAACACTCTATCGGCTAATGCTAAGTGTAGATTGGCAAGCAATTGTCCTTGCTTCAGTGATTTTTATCGACTTTGCTTCAATCGTTGCTAAGCAATTATCCTTCCTTAAAATTGCTTTAACCTTCATTTTTCACGACGAGAAATTAATCCTATTGAACTTCTCAACATCGAACTTTATCACTATTTATTCACAACGATCTATTTCTCACTCAAATTGACTCATATTATTCACCATGAGCAGTAACCATCTACGTGAATAGTAATCCGAAACTAAAAGCTTTGATACCACTATTAGAAAATTATTTCAAAACTAGCTCTTAAAGTGAAATTAAGAAAATACAAATAAAATGAACACAAATATATACATGTAAAGTCACGAAGGAATTTACTGTATCAAATATCGAAAAATTTATACATATCTCTAAATATAAGAGAAGAACGAGATATAAGAATATAATTAACTTCTCTTTTAAAATAAAAAAATAACTTTTTAAGTAGAAAAATACTTTAACTTTGTGTTTTACGATGGTAGGATGTTAGAAATAACTTTTTTTTTCTTTCTATATAGTGTTGATTCTCCATTGCAACTACCATAATTCATTTACTACTAGTACGACACATTTCATTTATTACAACTACATCCCACTCCATTTATTAGTTGGATTGTATCACCAACTTTTATTTGACTATTGTTTTTAGCCATGTGAAAGTGAATTCAACACTTTCGGCCAATAAAATCTTAAGTCTGTAAGGTGGGAACAATTTTTTTTTAGAGAAAGATAGATACAGAGAGGAAACCATATAAATTCCACCAAAAGGATTATTATGTAGTTGGAATTCAGGTTAAATATAGAGGAAGAAGAACAGTAAGTAACATACAAATTCTAGAGATATTTGGATCTTCATCTTGGATTTCATCTGCAGTTCGTAAAATTTCATCTATATACCAATTGTTCGCTGGTGAAGACGGAACATTTCCACCAAACCGACCAACAGGATGCCCATATGCATCAGTCCCAGTCCTTTCCCTTATTAGTACAGCTCGAACTAATCTTTCCCAGAGATCCTCAACTCCAAACATTTTCTATAAATAAAAGTTAACAAAGATTATGAGACGTAAGAAAATAGGATTCTTCCTGGATAACAAAACCACAAAGAAAAATCAAGAAAATGGCTGCAACGTGCAAATAAAACCAATAACAAATGTCGCTTTCATAAAGAAGATGCAACATCTATGAATAGAATTTGAGTGGAAACAATTATATTTGGTTATAGAATATAAATTTAACGAGAATAATAGAATTTAATGAAAATAAAATATTATTATTATTAAAATAATGAATTAAAATTTATAAAATTATAAATAAAATAAAATTAAAAAATATGTGTTTTTTACTTAAATCAGATAAAAATAAATTATATATATGTACTAGGAAAATATTATATTTTGATAGGTGTGAGGAATGAATATTTTATATTTTATTTTAAATTAATAATTAAATAATACTGATTTATTTTCATTATTATTTTTGTCAATATCAGCCACACGTTAGCTAAGTAATGGAACAAGATAGCACAGATCAGAGTTATAATAATTCAGAAATATCAAAGAAAACAGTGAAAAATGGGCACATGCTCACTCATTGTATCGGGCTGAAAATCTAAACGCTTAAATCATTACCTTTACCCCAGCCAACATAACAGGATATAATCGTTTGTAAATATCAAAACCACAAAATTATCCTACTAAGGATCCTTCACTCTTTTATAATCAAATACCAGTTATAAACAATACTTATAAATACCAAGTTATACCATTCTTAATTCGTAAGTAACCTCAAACACTTTTTTTTTTAATATCTCTTTTTTTTTAATAAATATTATATGATATCATATTTTTATTTTTTGATTATTTCACGGTTTTTCAATATATATTCATAAATATTTTTATTTTATAAATACATTTAAATGTATCATGTAATTAAATTCTATAAAATCATCATTAATTCTAAGGTTATTAATATTCATATTTATTTATAGAAAATATATTTATATCATTTTTATGTAATTATTGATAATTTTTTTATCTATAACAGTAAGATCGTTTGACACAATAATTTATATTTTTAATTTTTTTATTAATTATTTTAATATATTAATTTTTTGTTTTTTTTCTTTTATTCTACTATTTATTTATTTATTTCATTTTTTAAGGCACCCTTATAATTTTTTCTTACTTATTGATCTAATTAAAATCTAATATTATATAAAACTTATAAATAACATGGATAATCAAACTTCAAAATGTTAGCATTAAAGATAATATTGCTCATGATTTTACTTATAAATTTCGTATTAATATCATTTTTAATTTTTAATTAACGTGAGTTTTTTTTTATTTATTTAACATTTTCTCAAACTGTGAACCATTTATCTCCTAAGTTTATATTTTTATTTTATTAACTATTTTAATATATTTTATTATTATATTTTACTTTTATTTATATTTTTTATCATAATGTTTCTTTTTCTATCTTCTTAATTTTCTCTTCTTCTTTTTTCCATTATTTTCTTTACTTTTTTTTTAAATAGATCCATTGAAGTTTTTTCTTAACACATTAATTCACTTAAGTTTTGATATCATATAAATATTATATAAAATTCATAAATTACATGAGTAACCAAATCTTAAAATATTAAATTTAATTATAATAATATTCATAGTTATATATAAATATCATACTAGTATATTTTTTAAGCACCATACATGCGACATTCTTTTATTTATAACGTACGTTCCAAAAAGTTAATCATTTGAAATAAATTTTTATATTTTAAATTTATTTTATTATTATATTCTACTTTTTATTTCTTTTAATATACTTTTTTTTAATTTTCTTCTTTTCCTTCTTTCCTTCTTTTTACCTTCTTTTTCTCACCTTTTTCTTTAATTGTTAGGACCTCTCTAAAATACTAAACCCAAGAATAACGATGCATACTGTCACGACCTTAAATTTTCAATAGCGATCGTGCGGCACTTAGCACGTTCCGTTGCACTAAACCTGCCTTTCCCGAACGAATTCTCCAAAGAGATTAGAAAGAGAGTTTGCAAAGAATGCTTTGTATTGCTCTAGAGGGAGTTTATGTTACAATTTCCCAAGATTTCCAAGATGAATGCAAATGAAGACCAAGTGGTCTATTTATAGTGTGGCTCTAAGCTTAAGAGCATGCCACCACTTTCTAGAGTCTTCCTAGTCTAGAATGTACAAGGGTGTTCTAGATTTATGTACAATGTGCCATAAGGCTCTAGGACCTTCTAGCCATCTCTAGAGTCTTCTAGGTTTGTCTAGCTCCTTCATGCACGTTCTAGGATGTTCCGTAAGCTTCCAGCGGCTTCTACATCCTTCCCGAACTATCCCGTGCTCACAGAATATTCTAGCCCATTCTAGCACTCTCCAGCGTGCTCTAGAACATTCTAGGGTCTTCAAGCATGAGTTGAGTCCGTCCAACTCTAGCCCTTTCTAGACATCTCTAGGCCACTCTAGAACCTTCTCATGTAGAAAAGTCTAGGTCCTTTAGGCAAGCATCATTTGTTTTGGATTTTCGCGGGACATTCTGAGCGGGACGTGACAATACGCTTACTTAAAAATCTCATATATTTATCATCCTTAAAAGTTATAAAACACTCATTTTTACTATAATATCTCCCCTCAAAAGGCTCAAAATGTGGGTCAAATTATCATTTAACCCAATATTTTTTATTTTGAATGTATGTTATAATTATATTCTTATGTATATTGTATCAATTTTTTTTTCTCTTTTATCTCTTTATTTTTCTTCATTCTGTCTTTTCTTTTTCTCACGTCCTTCTCTCAAAAGATCCATTATTTTTTGTGTGACATTTAATTTATTAACTTTCAAAAATTTAAATTGATATCATAAGTCTACTTTTTATATTTTTATTCATTTTTTTATTTTTTTATTTTTATTTTAAAAACTGTTTTAATAATTATTCGTATTAAAACCTTATTTTTTAAATGCATTTGAAAACATCTTATTTTTAAATATAAAAATTGAGCTAGTGCACCTTTCCTTTTCAAAGCTGACGATTAAACTTAAAAAATAAAAATAAAAACCTATTGGCCATGAGTGGTCTAAGTTCAATAGCTATTATAATAATGCAACATTTTGTCTATATAATTTTTTTCTAGGCACATTAATCCACTTAAGTTTTAATATTACGTAAACATTGTATAAGTTCATAGACTTATTTAATCTTAAAAAACTAACTCAAATTATAACAGAAAAAAAGCTATCTAAAGTTATCTTATTATATTATATTATTATGAAAGTTATACACTTTGTCAGTATCGTTCTGAGGGAAAATAAAAATGCATTTTTTGAATAATGGGAGAATATTTAAATGTTAATTTTTAATAATTAAGAAATTAAATATCTTAATTTTTTATATTAGTAAGATTAATATAAGTAAATAATTTAATAATTATAAAATTAAAATATTTTTTTTAAATGGGACACTTAATACTCCTCGAGTGAATACAATTTTCATTCTTATTTATAAACCTTATATTATGATCATTTTGAAATAATGTAGGAGATACCCATTCCTACTCTAGTATTTCTTTGTGAATAATTTCACCTAACATTTTATATTTTTAATCCATTAACTATTTTAATTTATTTTATTATTACATTCTTATATATTTTATTATTATATTCTAGCTTTTTTTCTTGTTTCATTCTTTTTTTTTTTTTGCTAAGAAATCTCTAGATCTTTTATGAATATATTTTTTCAAAGGAAAATAGACAAAATTGCAGTGTCTAATAGTTTGGTTGGCGCTTAGAAGCATGTTTTTTTTAAGTAAATCTATACAGTTAAATTTATTATTTTTTTGGTTTTTTACTTTATAAGAGATGTAAATTCATTTCATAGCTAATGAAACGCAACTATTATAGGATTAAGCGTATGTTTTTTAATCACCCTCTTAATTTAGTGACATTCGTAGGAGAAATCCTCCTAAATAGTAATCTGTTTCTCCATTCTAATTTATAAAGGCTCTTACATCTCAACCCTTTTATAAAATCTTGTAGATATTAATGAATTTCATTTCATAACCCTCTTAATTTATATGGTTTTATTTTTATTTATTTATAAAAATAAATATATATTTTCTTACGTCGTAAAAAAACATATTTGTATCGTATTTTTAAACTTGAGATAAATATATGTTTTTATGTTATATATAAAACAACATGCATGTAATATGTAGATGGAGGATAAAAATAAAACTTAATTTTTAAATTAAGATTATAATATGCAATTAAATTTAAAATTAGAATGGACTAATATTTTCATAGTATATTTTCACCTATAAAGTTTATAAATATCCATAAAATTTTATAAATCTATAAAATGAATGATTTCATTTTTAATACACTATAAGTTTTTAAACTCATATAAATTATAACTAAATACACAAACTTTTATAGTCTATAAAAATATAATCACTTGACTTTAAAATTTCAATAAAAACATGTTAAATAATGCTATGGATATATAAATTTTCACATAATTTATTGGAATAGATAAAAAAAATTATGAGTTTAATTATTCGCGAGTATCCAAACCATCATAAATAATAGTAACGACGGTTACAATTTTGAGTATTAATTGAATATAAAGTAATGATTAAAATATAATTTATTAAAAATAATAAATTCAGAATATGCTTTCTAATATTACTTATTATAAAATACATAAATAATTTTGGATGAATGATTAATACACGCAAACAATTTCTTAAGAGTATAAGTGGGTAAAAGGAATTGAAGGAGGTTACTCACCCCTCTTCTAGAAAAATGTTTAGAATAATGGAGTTACTTTTGTCGGTCTGTTTCCTTTTCTTTGAAACCCAATTTTCGTTGTTAGTATTTTGATATATGAATGAACAATCAATCCCATAAATATATTTAAATTAAGTAATTTGATTACGTATATAATATTGAATCAAATTAAATTTATAAATTTAATAATCGAATTACTATATTGAAAAATACATAATCTGTTCAGATTAAGATTTACACATTTTATAATTCACTGAAATTCGATTTAAATCAAATTATTATAATGTATTATATTTAAATATTATACATATCATAATTACATTAAATTACTATTTTAATTTAAAAAATAAATATAAATATAAAATCTTTGTAATAATTTAATAATTATTTAAGCATAATTTTATTTTCTTAGTTGTAACTACAAATAATAAATTTTATTAAAGATACATTAATTTTAAATTTAAATATTGTATATATCATATTTTATATATGAAATTAATTCATACATAAATTTTAACATCAAGTCAATCTTATTCGATTCAAAAAATTCAATCTGGGATTGATTCATATTGATTGCATCATCAAAATGTATTTGAATTGAGAGCCTTCAAGTCCAATTTGAAAAATAGACGGTTTTGATCCGTTGCTTACACTTATTATGATATAAAGTTATTAGCCTAAATAACTTTAGCCTCGATAAATTGATTAATTTTTCCTAACTAACAACAATTTATCTCAAAACTCATAATTTTATACCAAATTATATAATAGAAAAACCAAAAAATCATCTTTCATAACTTCAACAAAATGAGATTATTGTCACACCAACCACATCTCCAACAATCATTACCATATACCCTACTGTAACTCTGACAATCATTATCGGTGACCCATCGAAGCTCTGACAACCACCATCAACAACCCATCGGAGCTTTAATAACCACCGCTAATGACACATTAAAGTTTTGGTGTATATAATAGGTTACATACAAAGATACTGATGAATCTATCTAGCTACATCTAATGGTTCACAAGAACTATAATAGATGTAATACATTATATACAAAAATTTATGTAAATATAACAGGTAACAATCATTGGATTGCCAGAACTATAATGGATGTAAAAAGTATATACAATTATATACGTAGATGTGTCATATTGTATCCCATAGATCATAGGAACTATAGTGGATATAACACATTACATCACATGTATATAACACATTACATACAAAGATACATGTGATGTAATATGTTACATATGATAGGCAATCAGAACTACAATATATGTAACGGGTAGGGTTGTCAATTTTTCCTATTTTCCTATTGAGACAAATCCCTTCATAAATTATTTAATAGGAGGCAATGAGGAGGATAACAAAATAGAAAATGGAAAATGAAAAATAGAAATCTGTATTTTATAATATTAGGTGTAATAAATATATAAATATATAAAAATTTAATATTTTTAATTTTTTATAGATTTAATTACATTTAAATTCAAAATTAATCATAAGTAATACATTATATATTTTATATTTCATCTTTAATTATGTTTTTATTCTTTTAAAATGTTAATAATTTTTCATTTATATAAATTATTTAAACTATTTATTTAAATTTAAAAAATCTAAAATCTTATAATTATATTATAATTTATTTTTATTATTTCAAACTAATTTATAATAAGATTCTTTCATCAATGTTTCTTAATATAAAAATATTATGTATTTATTATTACATATATTTATTTTTTTCTTTCACATAAATATTACTTATTAACTCAAAATTTTATTTTTTTCATTATAAAATATTTACTATTGGTTTACTCTCTTTTTTACAATTTTTTATTTATAATAAAAATAAAAATAATATTTAAAATATTAAGTAAATCCATGTTCCTCGAGGGTTTCCATTCTCCACTAGAATCTTCGATATATTCTTACAAGAATTTTAAGTGAATATGTAAGATAAATTTCAAATCGTAGACGAAAAACGAATATAATATATTACATATTGTGGATGGTTGAAAGTGCGATGGATGTAATAGTTACATATAAAAATATATTTTAATATAACATGTTACATACAATAATAGAGATTGATGTAACATATTTCATACAAGTGTAAAAATATATGTAACATTACATGATTTAAGTACAATTAAAAAGAAAGCCAAAATTAAGGAGACAAATGTCTTACATTAACTATTACACTAAAAATACTTAAATTGGGCAAATTTTTTTTATAATTTAGTTCATTAGTTTAAAAAAATAATAGTTTAATTCAACAGCTTTAAAAACTTACGGTTTAATTCATATTGTTAAATTTTAAGTTTAAAAAATATTTTTAATTTGTTTTAAAAAAGAAAGTTTTACTATACATATTTATTGAAATACTTTTTAAAATAAAATAGAAAAAATATAAATTAATAATTTAGACATGTGATATAATTTTTTCAAAACTAATGAACTGCTTTTTTAAAGCGTGAATGATTCCAAAAAACTAACAAACAATATATTAAGTAATATTTATGAAAACAATTTAATTCAATTTATAATTACAAATAAGTAATGATTTGAAAGTTGGAAAAAAGTTAGACAATTTATTATAAAGAAAACTACTTCTTGTAGTTGTTGCGGGTGGGGGATTATAGGAAGTCATGGTCTAACTCCCTCCAAAAAGTTCTCAACGATGAAAAGTCAACACGACCTTATATAACCAACACTTTGTTGGTTTTCTGGATCGATGTGAGACTCCTCAACACTTTCTTTCGTATTAGACGGGAACACCACAAAGACCGATTGACAGTGAAGTTGAATGATCAGGATTGACAGTGTTGGATACATCAATTGAACCTAGGGATCTGTTTTGATACCATATAAAAAGTCATGACCTAACTCCCTCCAAAAGAACTCTCAAAGAGGAAAAGTTACCATGATTTTATAATCAGCACTTTATTGGTTTCCTTATCATTGTGGGACTCCTCAAGGATGTCTCGTACACTTCAAAGTTTAGGCTTCATTTTATGACAGTAAGCAAAAGAGAGAGTAACATAGTTTTTGTTTCAGCTATAGTTCTCTTTAATTGACTTTCCCTCCCAAATTTTAGAGCCTTAATTCGACACTATTTCATCATGAAAGTGAAAATGGAATGATTTGAACCCGTTTTTAAGCAAGGTAAGGTGTAAATGTAAATGTAAATGGAAATGGAAAGTAAGCATCTTAAAACTTATGTTTCCAGGAGTTTAGAGCGATTATAATTGACACCCAAAACTTCAATCCCTTCTTTATGTGCTATCAATGTTTAGTAATTTTTCATTTTCCAGAACCAGTTTAGCTTTTTCCCTTTCAACTTTTGCTTAGTTGTACATCTCACTCTCGTCAATGTTCTTTCCATTAGGATTTTAACTACCCAACTTCACTATATTAATTAATATAGTTAATTATACCTTAAATACAAATGAATATAATATCTTATAAAGATACGTATAAATATAACCAATTATATATAAAGATATAAATAAATATAATAAATTACACTACGTGTATTGTAGATCGTTAGATAGCCTGTGAGATATAATTTTATTCTTATTTTATTAAATTTATGTAACAAATGTATTTTGATATTTATGCCTAACAAATTAGGTTTAGGGTTAAGTTTTTCCTTGTTTGAAAAAAAATACTAGGCAACATTCTCTTGAGATAGAACGAAAACAATAGTGAACCAAAGGAGACTCCTAAACAGCGGTGGATTTATATTGGAAATGCATGCCCCTTTTATTTTTTGATAAATAAAATTCTACATGTAATATGAATTGAATTATAAATAAAGTATGCTCTCTTAAATTTTAAATTTTAATCTTTTATCATTTAATAACTCACCATAAATTTAATAATTTAAACATTTATATTTAAATAAAGATTTATATAACATATTTATTCATTAAGAATTAGTAGTAAATAAGAAACAAATAATACTATTTTTTACTGCTTTACAGTGCCCAGAGAATCAAATTCTATTGTGTCAAGGTCCAACAAAGAGTCAAGCATCGAGCTTGGACACTTCTCACTATTGAAATTCTTTGGCTAAAAACCGTGTAATGCATGTACGAATAAAATATATTGAAATAGATTTTCACTTTGTGAAGGAACAAGTGGCAAAGCTAAAGTTAGATGAGCAACATCTTTCAACAGAAGCCAGATTGCAGATGTGTTAACAAAGGGTTTAGGAATTGATAAGTTTATGTCCTTCAAGAACAAACTCCTTACCTGTGGGAAGGTAGTAATGTACCTGATTGTAGCTTGCATAGTTAGTTAGATGGTTACAAGCTTCCTATAGAGAAGCTACATATAGGTATTTAACGCAACACAACTGTAGCATATAAACTGTAAGCTTGTGTTAGGTGATCAATAAGATTGCAATCATCTTCTTGATTACGAATCCAGTGCTCTTTACATATTAGATTCTTCTAAATTTTTGATTGAATATAAATATGTGAGCTTAATTAGACCAACAAGTCACAAAATATCACATCATTTGAAATTCTTTAAAATTATAATAGATAGACTTTTCCTTCTTCTAGCACCTAGCTACAGTTGAACTCAAGCAGATATATAAAAGAAGTAATATGGTGAGCAACGGTGCTCTCTATAAGGTGAGCTCCATATGGATAGAAAATTACATCTATAAATAATGGGCATAAACATATGAAAAAATAAAACTCTATAGTGTTGTTAATGGAAATCTAAACATTAACTTATGAAAGTTAAATCCTAAAATTAAACTAAATTGTCCTTAAATTCACAAGATAATTTTCTCCCCTTGAGGTATTCTCCATAAGGTGAGCACCAATGCTCAATATAATATTTATGCGTGCGCTTGTGTATATATAATTATTATTTTGGTGAATTTCAGGTGTACTTATTTCCAGGTTTCAACATGGCTTTACCTAGCATTCTCATTTTTGTATTCTAATTATGGTTCATCTTATACCAATTATCTTGTATTGTAATAACAAATATTTTGAATGTCACCAATGTAAAAGATATTTGATTGTACATGTGTGTGCAATAAATGTGGTTTGTCTATTAAATTATGAGCAAACACAATATATATACTTGCGATCAACCCAATTTTACTATTTAACACAAGATGTTTCACAATATAGATAGCTACAATGTACACATCCATGCAATTGAGTTACATTTAAATACTCTTATCCATTATGCACATCAAAGCTATTATGTACACTATTACTACATTACCTACTTCGTCCACATTCCAATATTTCTTAGCATCTCAAATCAATAACGCCATTTCTCAGCTCGTATCAGTTATAAGAAAGTTCAACTAGGAAGGTAATATTGGCATCTAGTTTATAGTTTAGGTAGAAAATGAACACTGTTTTCACTTGTCAAAATAATTTTTGTTTTGTTTTGTCTGCTAAAGCACTTGTCAAAATGCCTTGAATGCATATACTTTTCCTCCTTGATAATGTGGGATAAGGATCTTATTAGTCCATTAATTTTTTGATAAGTTTGCTTTAATCACATGCATAATACAATGGGATAATTATAAGGGTATAATTGGAATTCAAATATTTTAACTGACACATTAGATAAAGCTGGGTGAGTTGGTCAAGTAATTCGAGCTTGGACTCGAGCGTCGAAGACTTGGAAGTGAGAGTAGCAATGAGGGATTGAGATTCTGGATTGGGATGTCGTTCTCATTTTGGAGGAGAAACGAGGGCATAGTTGGAAATTAAGCCTCAGAGATCCTAATTGGGGATGAGAGAAGGATTGACAGTAAGGAGAAGTTTGGTAATAGGACATGTACGTGACTGACGTCGAGCCACCGCTGGATGGAAGCACATTCAAATGTGTGACCCGAATAGAAAAAAAATCGGTTCGATCATTATCTCCAATGAAATCGGGCATTTGAAATCGTCTGGATCTCCATTGCCATTTTTAAAATCGGGCCTCACACTCACTTTAACTTTTGGTGGAAATATGAAATGGGGTTTATGAGGTTTTGGGAATCACCGACAAGTCCTTCATCAGTTAAAAAGTTTCAAGTTTTTTAAGTTTGTAAATTTGAATCTATTATATCAACTGGGCCTGTTATTTAAAAATTTCAATTATATCTTTCTAATTATCTCATGTATTATTATATATGCGATTTAAAAATACTATTTTTTTGAAGATTTATTTTTAAATAATCTTATCTAATAGTTACTGGATTAATGTTACTTAATTTAAAACAAAAAGAAATAAATCACCCTTATCAACAAATTATAGAATTACTAGTACCATTATGGCACCTGATGTCATAGAAAAGTACTTCTTTAGCCAATCAAAATGTTATCTTTTGTAAAAATAATAATAATAATTCGTCAAAATATTTGAAAAGAAATATATTTTCTCTCGATCTTTGTCACCTAAACAAACCCTACTTAAAAATTTACATTTTCAAAATATGTGTAGGATAAAATTAAAACCATTCATATTTAAGAACTATATCTATATGGGATCCAAAGTAGATCATACACAACATGTGTTACACTTGAGTTTAATTCATTCTCAAAATCTAAATTTTAAAATGAAAGATTATTTAAACTTATACATGGAGTAGAAGATTAATACCTGATCGATGTGAGATTTAACATCCTCTCTACATCGACTAGTGATCCAAATCAATACTAAATGAGTAAAAAAACAAAAAAATTAGTTCTGACATCATGTTAAATTTGAGTTTAACTTCATCTAATACCTGACCGATGTGAGACTTACCAAGTATAGAGCTCAATCCCAACAATGCACTATCAAATTATCAGGAAACATAAAATAACAAATCAGATATTATGGAGAAGAGAAGTGATAATACTAAGGTAGAAAGGTAGAAAGGCAGTCCATTCTAACAGGCACACAAGTTCTCCCCATAATTCAGATTATAGCAACAGGGGACAAAAATAAGGTCAAAAATAAACAGAGCCTAATAATAAGGGCACATAGAACTCTAGAGGAGGCTTTCACAATGACAAGGTCCAAAGTTAAACTAATATAGGACATTTCATAACAGGATAAAGATTAGAATAATCTGTAAAGTATCATTAATCTTTATCAGGATGAAAATACCACAAATATCAATCACCTCAGCCCAAGAGACACACCGATCTATTTTGGATGTTTCATATTCTCATTTTTCAAGCACACTGCTTCACTTAACCCGAGATTATATTGTACTTCATTCCATGCACAACAGATTTTCCTTTGCCTCTCTCTTTGGCAACAGTTTGTATAATGTGGACATCACTCAGACTAAAGAACATGTCTGTTAGTTACACGTAACATATCTATCCTCAAGGACAATAAGTAGGGACCTCAGAGCACCTATGGAAATAGAAAAACTTAAGTTTCCATAATCACCAAAGCAGAAAACAAGTTTATCACTTCATATCAATAATATAGAACCCACTTAGCCCAAAATTTGCTCATTTTTCAAGGATACTCTCTACGACATTTCATCGAACTTCTGATATGCATCACAGTAATACAAATAACTCAATATGTGCAGAAAAGCCAGCTAAAAAAGAACTTGGAATTATTAGCTCTCAATTGAACTGAAAATTAAGAAACTATGGTACGAGACCAAAAGAGCAAACCTTACCGACGACAGAACAACAAAGCCATTCCAAAAAGAACAACGATGTAACCACCAATAAGAACAAATCGAGCAAGACAGACCAGCATAGCTTAGAAAAATCCACAGACCTCCGCTGATGAAACCCTAAGAGATGATTGGAAGAAAAAAATTTGGACCATTTCTCGATTTATGCGTGTCATCCTTGCGCAGGGGCCATGCTAATCTTCTCTGTATCGTTCCAATTTTATCAGATGTCCCCGAAGGGACAATAGAATGGGTTCTCTCTTCGTATATAGAAGCTTCAGATTTCATTCATATATCCGATGTGGGACTTTATTAGTGAAACTAGTAAGCTGGCTCAAGCCTGAACCCAAACTCTGATGTTTAACCATGTCTGCAAGCGAAGTTTCCGTGATGAGATGCAATATTAGAATCTAGAGACCGCATTATAGTTATGATTCTTCTTTTGTTTCCCGTTGTTCTAGTATCGAGTAAACTATGCTTTTATCAACATATGCCTCAAAGTTTTCAATTATTAATAATATATTCGATAAATAGTATAAATAATATTTTTAAAATTTATATTCATAAAAATAATATTTTTTACATTTAATTTTTATATTTTTATTATTAAAAAAAATTTAATATATCATTTCTTTCAATAAATTGAACATTATTTAAATCTGTTTAATATTGAATATCATTTAAATTTAATTATAATTATTTAAATCTGTTTAATATTGAATATCATTTAATTGAATTTCGTATAATATTATTAAAGTATTATTTTTATTGGGTAAGTTTAAAGAATATTATTTTTATAATTTTTTGGTATATTTTAATGTATTCTTTTGTGTAACACATATACGTTGTCTGTTTCATTAATAAAATTTTATAAAATTATTAAAAAAACATATATACAATACAAAAGTTAGTAGCACATTTCTTTTTCTTTGTTTCATCTTTTGCTAAGAAATATGAGAAGCTTTATAATAGAATAATAAAACAGTATTACAAATAAGCTACATACATTGCATTAAATAAAAATAAAAAGTAATTATCATCACCATCAACAATAGAAACAGCAGTAAAAGAAAACAAACTTGGAAATAAATTGTCTCATTTCCATCAAAAGCTGGGTCACTTCTACATTAAAAAAAAGAGATTAGTCAATAAAATAGACAGACATTAGAGCTCCCTATGCTTATAAGTTAGATAAGTTAATTTATTTGAACTCATGACTTAATTTACTTCAATTTTTTCAACCCATCGTCTCATTAGATCAATATTAAATAAGATTAACGTTCATTCAAAAACAAATATTTCAAGTTAAAATTTAATTATTTCTCCTTAATTAGTAAGTAGTTATATATGTACGCAGTATAATTGTTTATCATTTCTATCTTGCTTATTGGTATTCAAATTGCGGTGAAAGCATTTTTACAAGTTATCAACAGACATGGGAATATCTAAATGAACCTATTTAAATACAATACCATTTCGATCTTTACAAAACTTTTCCATAAATATAACCATAGATAATATACAAGCTTGTGAGTAATAAACTTAGTGTTGACAGGGATTGATGAGGATTCAGATTAACTCTCAAATATTGTATAATGTGAATATAATTGCATAATGACTGTATAGGTTTACTAGGTTCTTAGAATTGATAAATTAAGTTTATTTGTTTTTTCTTTATGATACTTTAGTAATACAACAATGTTTTAAATTTTTAATCTTTTATGTTTTTTTTATTTTTTATTTAAAATTAATAATTCTACATATATTCATGTTAAAACTTTCTTAATTTTTTTTTCAAATGCAATTGAAAAGATAAAAATTTAAAATTTATTTATTTAAATTAAACTGTAATTTTCTTAAAATTAATAGACTAAATTATCATAAAAATATTAAAGTTAAGTACCCTAACTCTAATTAGAATAGCTAGTATACTGTCGATCCAAATTAACAGAGATTGGGAAAAAAAACTCCCATTATTCATTATACTCATTGTAAGTAAAATCATTCACTTTGATACACTATAAAGAGGCATTTCTGTTTTCTTAATACAGGATTGATGCACCTTATTTCGTAAGCATCTTGGCAAAAATCTCATCTCAAGATTCGTCTGACTAATTTGCAACTCACAACCTAGTTGCTTTTAGTTTAGGTGACCATTTTTGTGATAGCCATGTGATATATTACATTATGTAATATGAAAAAGGAGCCAAAAACCGAAAATAGTACTTTCAACTTTATAAATCCGGATTAATTCTTATCTTGACAAGATTACCAACGATCCCTTCCTGTTCAAATTGCAAAACTGTTGCCTTATGTATCTAATGTTGTAAAATCAAATTACTGTGTAAAGAAGCCAACTTCATTGAGAGAGAAACTTAGGGTCAATTTTGATGTGCTTATATCTAATAAGCATTTTTAATGATAATTGTATTGTCAAAATTCAAAAGTGATTTCAAATAGGACTTACCTCAAAAGAGATTGTTAAAAGATATTTTAATTGATGGGATGATGTAATTTTAAAAAAGAAAATTAGAGAGTAGTCGAAGAAATAAAAAAAATTACTAATTATCTGTTATTAAGTTTATATTATAGGATATTTACATATATACATATCGATACAAGTTTACAAGATATCAAGAGATAAAATAATAAATACATGATCTAATTTAGGCTCTATCACATTAAGAGATTGAACATATGATGAGTCTTTCAATGCTTTAGACGGTTGTGAACCGATAAGGATGCTCATTAGATCAACGTCCTAAATGCAAGCAAAACTTTGTGTCTCAAACAACTATACTAAGACTCAAGCACTTCAAGGATCAAACTTAAACATCATACATATGCTCAAAACTTAATATCACTAAACTACTTTTTTTTAAGTACTACATCTCTCAAAAGGTATTTCTCAAAATTTTGATAGTGTTTCTCTTCAAGTATTTGAACCTTTTTAACCCATGGAAGATGTCCTAAACGGGCACTTAATTAGTAGCATAAGCATTATGTTGATGGGCTAGCAATGACTAGTAGTTGAAAAACAAGACTTCGCAACAAATAAAGCCCATTACATAGTTCCAGAACAGCAGGGGCCAAAAGAGGATCACTTTTAACAAATGGTAATTACCAGAATACATACCCTACAAAACTCTCAAATACTGCAATCTTAGGAGGGGGGAACACAGAAAAAGATGTGAATAACTAATGTCGTAACAAAGAGTTATCCTTCAAACATTGGAACTAAAATCAGATGAGGGACTTGCGCAATTGTTCGGCTCCATGAGCAAAGTGACATCTATCTCCAAAGGTGCATGACCCTTTCGCAAAGTTCTCACAGAGCTTAGTCTTGAAATTGCTTCCTGGAGCTGAACCCCCCTTGGTTTGATTCTTTATAGGAGGAGGCCCAGAAGCTGGACCAAGATTTACAATAAGTTCACGAACCATGGCACTGGCTTGGTTGATCTGATCAAAAGTACCCTCGAGTTCAATGTTCCTGAGGTTTGGATCTGACTCATGCTCTCTTATAGAAAGTTTTGCTCCTGTCACCCGGCAAATCTGCTTGGAATTCACACCATTTTTTCCAATAATGGCTCCAGCAAGAGAAGCATCAACACTGATTTTTGCGGTAGATGACATCCCAAAACTGGCTGCAGATCTGTGAGCTGATGGGTACGGTTCTATACGACCACCCATTCTGCCAGACATTGGTCCCATGGCACGGGGATCTTCATAGGATGGAGCAGAGGGCTTACCAAGCTCCCACTCACCATGGGCAAAATGGCATTTATCGCCAAACTTACAGCCTTCAGCCGTGTTGTACTTAGTGCACATCCGAGTCTTGACAACAGGCGTAGAAGAACCATCCGTAAACGACTGTGGAATTGCAGAATTTCTGGGAGGTGGTGGAAGGGCTGCATTGCCCCCAAGATTAATCATCTGAGACACAGCTTTGATGCCACCAGGAACATAATGTAAAAAGTGACATCCTTCACCAAAAGGGCACCCAGAAGTACTGCAAAGATGTTAAAAACAAAATGGTCAAAGCCCAAAACTGTAAAACACAAGAAGAGTTATTTTTTGGGACCCAAAGAAGAAAACATGCATGTTACTGTTACCTGCAACAATCAAAAGCAAAATTCATGAATGAAAGGAGACACAAGGAATAATAGAAAATATAACATGATAATTGGAGCAAATAATTCAAATAATTCAAATAGCTATATTTCTGCTAGAGAATCTTTAGTTATCAAAAGTGATAGGGAAAAAAGGGAATAATTTTCGGCATATAAAACCTGTCTTCAAAAGACATCGACAACAATACAGAAGTCTGTCAATAACTCATCCTTAATCTCTATGGTAATAACAGATTCCTGACCCACAAACTTCCACCTTAAGCTGTCTTCGAAAGACATTGACAACAATACAGAAGTCTATCAAGAACTCATCCTTAATCTTTATGGTAATAACAAATTTCTGACCCACAAACTTCCATCTTAAGCTTTCTTAAAATCTGCTTTAAGCTTTAATAACACTGTCGACACAGTTTGCATTCCCTTTCCCACAGAAGCCATATCAAAATCAAGAGAATGTCCTAAAATTCCCGAGCAACATGAGCACATAAAAGTAAACAATTGACACACTTGTCCTAATCTTATGTATTAATTATTATCCAACATGCTAGCCCTCCCAACAAGTAGAGCAGGAGCAAAAAGTGGACAACCAATTTTACATATATATCAAAAAGATGAACTCCAAAGACAATAAAATAATTGCAATGATATAAATAACCAGTCTAAGAAATTTTTTGCCATGCAATAAAAATTCAAAATTCACAGATGGTTAATCAATCGAGATTAAACAAATATGTCCCATTTCAGGCAGCTTAAATAAGCAAACAAGGCTGAAAACTTAGTAAAGTGCACGCTAAAACTCCTTATCATTGCATATGATATAAAAAACAACAAAAACTAGTTCAATTTTGATAAATATAAAACATACAAAAGAAACAGCGCATATTGTGTATCAACTTCACTGACTAGCTACATACTTTAGTGGGAATCTAAACTAACATTCCAATGTTTCTGAGATAGTATGGCTGAAAAAATATTTATTAACTAATAAAGCTGAAAGCATCCTGGACAAGGTTTTCGTGCCAGAAATTTATTTACTAAATGTTTAGCCCCAAAAGAATGCAGCATCTATACAAACCTTATTTCCTCCCTTTTTAGAGGGGAAGGGGAATAGGTGATTCTAGCAAGAATAAAACCTGTACAACAATTTAGCTTCCAAGTATTTTCCCACATCAAACTGCTATTACTTGCAGATTGTATTAAAGATTAATTGTAATCATTATAAGATAGTTCTGCATCGCACTGTTTACACATAACTCCTTAAGATTTATATAGGACATTATAGGTGAATTGTGATATGTTCCACGAAGTTGTTATTGAATTATACTCTTGTCAGTTGTCATTCACCTTGTCTGTTCATAACATATGTTAGCTGATTAGAACAGAGAGTAAAACCTGTATCACAGCTTTAAATGTCCCTTCCATTAGTCCACATGACAAAATTTTACTTACAAAGATTAAATAATTTGTAAGGAACTCTTTATTAGATATTCAAAAATTATGAATAAGAATATTATATTAGGTTATTGATCTTAGATAAGTTTAGATTAGAACCTGAAAAACTTTGTGCATGGCTTCGATTTGCTTCCTATACCAGTTGTGAAGGACTCCAATTCTGTTGAGACAATTAATTATTTCTCTTAGTTAAAAATTACACCAGGTTGTTAATCTTTGAACTTAACGTCTAAACATCATGGTACCATTTTAACACTAGCAGATATAGAAAGGGGGCAAAAAAAAAACAATTCTATTCAAATTTTGAAAAAGCAATGGAGCAATTCCAGTATAACACATTTTTAATCCAATTTGTAGACTCTAGATTTTATTTTTGATGTTTCCACAGATGTTCAATTTGAGCAGTGAGAAAGTGAGCATAAAAAGGTATCGCAACGTTACACATCTCAATCTAAATGTTCCAGATATATAACTGCATAGACTTCATATTTATTGTATTCACATTAATATACTCGCTTCATAAAATTTTTAAATCAGTGTATGTACTATGTAGTCTCTGCCTAAAATAACAGCACCAAAAGCTTTTCATATCGATTTTCCATAAAAGAGCAAGTGAAAAGGTCTATACCATTCAATGAAACTATCCAGTTCAAAAGCTATTAACATAGGTATATGTACTGGACAGCTGCAATGTGAACAGTAATCCCAAACAAAATTCAAGGAAGTACAATAAATGAAAGCTCTACTGAGCTTACACTCGGCGACTAAGAGCCTACATCTAAAAAAAGAAGTTGGTAGTAGCATAACGTTTTTAGGGGGGAAAAGAATTAGCTTCCAAAGTTTAAATTTTTTACTTATTTTGACAACTTCGTATTCCTCCTGACATGTTTAGAGTATTTGCTTACGTTTATTTACCTAAAGCCCCAGAAAACCCAACCACACAACATAAGAAATTTAATTACTTATTATTTCATTGAGTATCCTACGGGCAAGTATATGGGAAGAACAAAAGACTAAAACCAACCTGGTTTGGATTTCTTGAAGCTTCCATTGCCATTGAAGGCAGCTTCGGGCCTCCCCCTCTTGCGGCCACCTCCAAACTCCATTATAGCTCCGAAAATTGGGACAATGTCCTTATCAGAGACGAGTGCTAGCAGCAAGAAACGGCTAGTCGAGTTGAATAAAACTTAGCAGCAAAAACCCTAGAGAGAGTAATAGAGGAGCTAGGGTTCGAAGAAGAGGTCGAAATTTTGGGAAGAGAGATAAAAAGAGAAAGAGCGGAACTGAATATTAGATTTAAATGTGGTTATTAAAATATACTGCGTGATTTAGGATCGGATATGTGTGACTGTGTGAGAGAGCAAGGTCTTAGAATTCACGTGCTGTCCGTCACGCATTTATACTGATTTGGAATCTACGAGAATCAATCGCGCTTCGTGTACGATTGTGATTCAAGGACACTTATAGGCGATGCCTTAAAATTGTTGACCTTTCGTTTATTGGGTAGGCCTTAAATGGATTTATTTTTGGGCTTTCAAATGATTGATTGGTTATGCTTTAAAGATACATAGGCTTGAGTTGAGAGTGGTCGTCAATGTTTTCGGCCAATTTATGGATACATTGAAAGAAGAAGAAGAAGAAAAAAACTTTAAGTACATTACTGACATAGTAAAATAAACTATTACTATTTTTAGGGGTATTTAAATTATCTTTTAAGATATTGTTTAACTATATTTAAATTTCTCATATATAATTTATATTTATCATTTCATTGTTCATATTACTATTTAAAATTTATTAATCGTTAAATAATTATCTAATTTTTTTATTTTAAATCTACGAATAAGACATATACTTCCAAATTAGATCAAAATGAACTCCGTAAAATTTATTAGATTTTTTCCCAAATTATTTTTTATTTTTTATTTTTCTTATTCGTTAAATTTTTAAGAAAAATTGGCTAAAATAACATCATTCTATTATTTGTAATCTAGTTTGGACATTCTACTCACGTATTATTTAAAAATATCAATTTTATTATTAACATTTTACACGGTTTGAAATATGTTTAATTGGATACATTAATATTGAACTTATGTCAACTAAAAATTTAAAATTTTAATTTAAGGATATGTGTTTAATTTTATAAAATATAGTTTGAAAATATTTAATCAAATATATGATAAATACATAAAAATTATGTATAATCAATTATTTAAACACATATTAATACAAATTGAATCATTACATAATTATGAATTATGTTATATCTTTGTAACAATTAATTGGAAAGAATACATGTGTTAATATTATGAACTTGTTGGGAACCCAATGTCCATTTACTATATGCACGTGAAAATATGACTAATTAAGCACAACTTGAATTGGGTTACTATTTTACCATAATGAACACACATTTGGACATATGTCTAACAAGACACGACACCTTAGACATATATCAAACTAAAAATCATAGAACTTTAAATTATATCTAATTTAACTCTATCGAGTAAGGTCATTGGTTTATTAAAATATGATAAATTGGATAATTATATTATTTAGTTTAACATATGTCCAATTTGACTCTTATGATTATGATTATATGTCAATTAAAATATGATTAATTAGTCATATGTCTAATTTGACTTCGATGAATATGATCATAGATTAATCAAAATCCGATGAGTATGGTCATTGGTTGACCAAATTTCAGTGTTGGATAACTATCAATTTAATTAAACATGTGTTCAATTTAATTCTGACAGTAGGGTCACTGTTAGATCAAAATATGATTAATTGAATAATTATCTAATTTAATTGGACATGAGTCTAACTTGTCTTCGACGTCTATTGTCATAAGTCAACTAAACTCTAATAAATTTGACAATTATTTAGATCAATTGGATATGTGTTTAACTCGATTTTAATGAGTATGGTCACTGATCGATTAAATTCTGACTAGTTAAAGAACCTTTCAATTCTAAGTAATTAAATTGAATAAATATTTAGTTAAAATTAAATTTTAATTAATCAATAAGAACTAATAATAATTCTAAGTAATCAAATTGAATAAATATTTAGTTAAAATTAAATCTTAATTAATCAATAAAAACTAATAATATTTTTGTGTATAAAAAATTAAGTAGATTTTATCTTATCTTATTTTTGACTAATATAGGATAATCACAACATATAAATCAATTTTCAACCCTCATTTGTCTATATCTCACAATTTTTTTAATATTTTCTTTCATATTCTTCTATTTTTTCTAAGTCAATTTTATATTAGAATAATTATATTTTATTTTCTTAAACAAAAAAAATGTTTTTTATATATATAAAAGACATTTTTTTTATATATCAGTGAGAAAAAAACTAAACATAAAATTCACTCTCTTTTTTGGTGGAGACAAATAACTTATCAATCAATATGTCATTAAAAATAAGGTGATAATATTAACATAATTAGATTGTTATTAGTATGATAATTTTTTAATAATAATAAAATTAAAATATAATTAATAATACAAATATAATAAATAATTTATGTATATTTATTGTAACAATAATAAAAATCACTGTTACAGTCAAATTATCTAAGAATACAAGTATGATGTCCATAGATAATTGTTGTCTTTGAATTTTCTATATCATTGTATCTTCAATTTATAAATTTTTTAAAAAGCGAAGTCTACTCAAAGCCATTGATTCCTCGGATAATAAAAAAATTGCATTATAAGAAGTGCAGTATCCTACTATTAAAATTCCATAAAGAGTTGTAATATGGTGCATTAGATTCGACAACATATATGCAAGTATACAATATCTTATTGTTAGTGTTTGTTGCATGGCTTGCATCCTCAAATAAACATTTTATAGTAAAAATATAAAAACATACAAATTTACTAATAAAATTATTTTATTAAAATTAAAAATATATAAATATAAATATATTTATTAATTATAAATACAAAATATACTTAATATAAAATTTAAATAGAAAAAAATAAAAATTTATGTATCATATAATAGTGTTCTTAAGATTATTTTTCCATTCATCATGTATGTTTAAAAACTACGAAAACTTATCTCTTAATATATAACGATTAAATAATAATAAACTTATATTATAATTTATTATTTCATAAATTTTCTGGTGCTTAAACTCTATTTAAAGAATCTAACACTAAATTTAAAATATAAAAAAATCTTTTTTCTTTCTCTTCTCTCCTTTTTTTTCCGCTAGCTTTATTCCTTTTCTTTTTATTTACTTTATGTCAAATATAAAATAGTAATGGAAGAGACGTGAACAAGAGTAACAGATAAGAGAAATTACATTAAAACTGAAACATAAAGAAAAAAATTGAAATATATTAAAAACCAAACTAATTGTTTCAAGTCGTAACAATAATTTTAATTTAAAAATTAATTATCATTAAATATCCATTTTAATAATTTTAATCCAATAAAATTCAACAATGTCCTACATGAATAAAAATGACATATATTTTAAATTAAATTTTGATACGAAAATAGAATTCAACGGATCGAAACCTACATAAAATGGGTAAGTGTTACCATTTAAACATTTCTTTGTGAAAATATATTTACCTTACTGACTGATCAACAAACGTGATATCCTTGAACTGTTATGTCATTTATGTAAGCTATGACATACTTTACACAAGAGTTTTTCCTAACATAATTCAATTCTCATTGTTATGTTCATTTTGGTCATGAACATACGTCTGGTTCCATGAGAATCTCTAAAGAATTGAGCCATATACAATTCTCTTTTGAAGCAGTCCTACTCCTCCCTTACATATGTTATCTCTTATCTTTAAAAGTAATTTGCAAAGAGTAACCCTCATACTCTGCTCGATATTCTCTTCATAAGAATCATTAAAAGCCTTAACTTACCATGTATCTTACGGACATCGCTATTTTCATCACAGGAATGGACTTAGGGTAAACTCTTCATAGTAATCTCACTAAGTCTTTACAATTAAGTTGTCCATTTGAACCTATATCTTAGAATCTTTGGTCAAATAGGTTGAGTTTCTTTTGCAAATCTTTATTCATACATAGGTTTCAATCTTATTCCTCTCAATGATTTATCAACTAAATCTCGATTTAACCTTTTAGTTAAGGGATATTCTATGTTATCCTCTCACTTTACATAATTAATAAAGATAATCATAGTTGAGAGTAGTTGTCTAATGATATTATATCTATGACATGTATGTCGAGACTTACCATTATACATATTGATTGTGTCCTACCAATAATAGATTGGTTATCACAATGAATGCATATTATAGGTACAAGCTTCACCCACTTACGAATATCCTTTAAACAATTGTGTAGCCACTTGGTTTCTTCGTCACATTTATCCAAAGTGATGAACTCAAATTTCATCGTGGATCTAGAAATACACGTCTATTTAGAGGACTTCCATGAAACAAGTGCAACACCCAATATGAATAGGTATCCACTAGTTGACTTTGAGTCTTTCATGTCAGATATCCAATTTACATCACTGTATTTTTCTAATATAGGTATATATCTTATGTAGTGCAGTCTATAACTACGTGTATATATTAAGTATCTAAGTAGTCTTATAATACATTTCCAATAATCAGATTCTAGATTACTAGTATACCTACTTAGTTTTCTTACAAAATTTATGTCTGATATCATACAACTCATCAAGTACATAAGACTTTCTATCACTCTAGAATATTCTAGTTGAGACATACTCTCACTTTTATTCTTAGATAGGTGTAGATTTACATCTACTGGTGTTCTTCAAAATCACCCTTGTTGAATTTCTCAAGTATTTTGTCAGCATAATGACATTGACTTAAAACGAGACCACTTGATATTTTTGGTATCTTAATTCCTAGAATTACATCAATATGTCACATGTCTTTCATATCAAACCTTGAATTCAACATAGTCTTAGTAGATTTGATCATTTTATCATTACTATCCATAATTAACATGTCATCAATGTAAAGACACAAGATAACATAACCATCTTCTTTGTCCTTGACATATACTCATTTGTCACATTCGTTGATTTTAAATCTATTTTTCCTCATGACAATATCAAACTTTTCTTGCCATTATTTTGGTACTTATTTCAAGCCATATAAAGACTTCACCAATTTACAGATCTTTTCTTATTGCCTTAGGTATGAAAATCCCTTGGGTTAGTCCATGTAAATTTCTCCATTTAAAAAGGTTGTCTTTATATCCATTTGATGAATTTCAAGATTTCATAGAGTGACGATAGCAATTATCATCCTTATGGATGTTATTCTCGTCATAGGAGAATAAGTATCAAAGTAATCAAGGTTACGTCATTGTTTGTTTCCCTTAATTACAAGCTTGACCATGTACTTATCAATTGATCCATCTAATTTATGTTTTCTTGTGAAAATCCACTTGAACCCTAGTATTTTATTACTTGGAGGTAAATCAACTAGTTCCTTGGTGTGATTTTGCATAATAGACTCAATTTTACCATTAATAGCTTCTTTTCATTAAAGACCTTCAGAAGAATTCACAACCTCTTCATAGGTTTAAGGTTCACTTTCTAACAAGTAGATTAAAAAATCTGAACCATAGACATTTCTACCCTAATCCTCTTGCTACATTTCGGTTAAGCCTCAACTTTATCCTCAACCTCTTGTTTAGGTTCTTCAAATTGACTATCTTCATTAATAGTCTCATGCATTCATTTAGATGAACTTAATTCTCCTTGAGATTTACCTAGAAGTACATGTTCAAAGATTAATGCATTGCTTGATTCCATTATCGTGTGTTTGTGTATATTTAGCATCTTTGACTCAAGCAAAAGAAACTAATAAGCACTACTATTATGTGCATATTCAATGAAAATGTAATCTATCATTTTTGGACTTATCTTCACCTTCTTAGGTATAGGTACGACTACTTTAGCAAGACACCCCTACACTCGTAAATATTTATAGAAATGTATCATTCCTTTAAATAATTCATACGGTATTTTATATGTCTTTTTTTGGGATACCTCATTTAAAAGGTAGTTAGCTTAAAAATAATTTCCTCCCACAAGTTTTGTGGCAACCCAAAACTTAGTATCATTACATTCATCATTTCTTTCAAGATACGTTTCTTACATTCATCTAGAATCCATGCTTCTTAAGCAACGAACCTTTCAAGGTTCTTCCAAATCTCTAATATGTATAGTATATTTTTTAGGGTAATCTTTTTTTCCGGAGGTCATCTTTAGGATCACTTTACCTTATCATCAATCATTGAAAAGTTCCTCATTCACAACTTCTTCACATTCTTAAATTATTTGAAGAAAGTGAATAACTTATTATTTGAGGATACGTGCTTAATAGCACCATTATCGATCCATCACTTTTATGAGTTCGACCCGATGAATTCACATAAAAAAATAATTGTTAATATAATAATGTCATCCATCACATTTGTTATCATCTTAAAAATAAATAAATGTTTTTAGATGTACTAATATTAAAAAAGAATAAAAATTAAATTTCAAAATATAATAATAAATCTGAGAATTTAATTAAACTAATTTACCTTCAAAAAATAATTTTCTCAACAATAAAAATTTTAATTTCCTTGGAACCAAATTCTAATTCATAATTCGATAAATACGAAGTCCAAAAATTCATAGATATATAAAATTAAATATTTCAAAATCAATTATAGAAAATTCATTATTTTAAAAATATAACATTTACTTCTTTTATGAATACAAAATTCATTAAATTATTTCATAAATGTAAAATTTATTTATTTTATAAAACTACGAAACTAATAAATACAAAATTTACTATTTTTTAAATAAAAAATTTAATTCCAATGAAAATATCATTCGAAAATTTACTTATTTCAAAATTCAAACTCAAAAAGCTTTACCATATGTAAAATTCTAATACTTCAAGAATAAAAAATCAAATAATTCATCAATTTAAAATATCAGAATTAATTAATTATATATTTATACAATTTTTTAATTTAAATAAACAGAATTTCCAAATTGAAAAACCATACTAAACATGAATTGTGAAAACTTTACGATACAAATTCTTTGATATGGTTGAAATTTTGATATTCTCAAATATCAAAATCAATCCGCAAAAGATTAATATATAGTTCTACTAGAAAAGATACTGCAATCTGATTGGCCAAAATTATGAAAATTAATTTACATATTAATTTTATCTCTCTAACGTCGATTTAGCCCAATAATGACATTTAATATCAAAATAAACCGTTACAAATCAATTCCTATCAAATTGACAAACAATTAAAACTAATCCAGTTCATCACCACATGCAAAGGTTTAAGTAAAATATACATAATATTTAAACAGCTTGAACCTATTTTGGAGAGTAACTATATCAAGTATAAAATTTATGCATAAATTAAAGTAAACAACGCAAAAAACATCCAAGTTTCAAATAGAATAATGATGAGAAAAATCATATAATCGGTAAAAAATAATAATTATTATTAATAAACAGCTAATAAAAGGAATAAAGCAGTTACCCAAAAATTGACTATATTAAGTTGGATGTGTTAAAAAACTAGTACGGTGGTAACAATTCTTATAGAATTATTTTATTAAAATTAAAAATACAAAAATATAAATATATGTATAAATTATAAATTATAAATACAAAATATAAATATAAAAAAATCGAGACTTGTGTATCACACAATATCTTTAAGATAATTTTTTCGTTTATAATGAATGTTAGAGAACTACAAAAATTTATCTTTTAAAATATAATGATTAAATAATAATAAATTTATATCATAATTTATTATTTTATAAACTTTTAAATGGTTGAAATTATTGAATGAGATTAAAAATAAAAAATAAAAAAAATTCGTTTGTCTTCTCTCATTTCATTTCTTTTTTTTTTCTTTCTCTTCCTTTTCTCTTTTTCTCCTCCATCCGCGAGCTTTATTCCTTTTATTTTATGTAGGATATAAAACAGTAACAAAAGAGACAGGAACAAGAGTATAACAGAGAAGAGAAATTACAGTAAAACTGAACCGAAAGGAAAAAAACTAAAATACATTAAAAATCAAATTAACTGTAAGTTTCATCCAGGCTTATAACAATTTTAATTCAAAATTTAATTAACATTAAATATCTGTTTTAACAATTTTAATTTAAAATTTTCCAAACATATTTTTCATGTACAATTTAAAAGAATATCAATCACATCCAATAACATCTAAGTCTTTATATTATATGTCAGACTTTTTTGTGTCTGAAACAAGAAATAAAATATAGGGGCAAAGTTACAATTGTTAAAGTTTAAGGGGACTAATAAATTTTTTCAACTCACTACCTTGTAGAATCTAAAAATATATATTTTAACAAAATTTTCTAAAAGGAGCGTGGCTATATACCCCTGACAATGGCCGATAAAAAAACAATTGAGCACCAGTTGATACAATAATTTTATACCAATTTTTTAATATTTTGATAAATAAATATTTTAATATTCTAAATTTCGAGTGTGTGACAGAGTCCATTGCAGAAGTTTCGTTTTTATTTGTTTAACACCTAAAATTATTAATATAAATTATTTTGTGTAATTCGAGACCTAGTATGAATGTAAATTTTGATAAGATTGCTAGTTATTATCATTATAAAATGAGTTTATTCAAAATCATATATTATGATAAATGCACAAATATAAACATTAAAACAATAGTTACTTACTACTAAATATAAAATCCAAAACAACATTTATTAATTAATCAGTAAAGCCCCAAAGCAGGAAAGCAATCATACCCCTTAATAGATTACTCCTAATTCCTAAAGAAGTCATGTTTTCCTCTTTATTACATCAAAAGAAAGCCTTAGCTAGCCTCAAACTTTAGTCCAACTAAACATGAATTTAACCAAACTTATTCTGCAGAATATGAATAGAAATTCAACTTTCAAAGCCCAAAATCAAACTCTTACCAAGACTTGAAATTTTAATTACTTTGTTGGATTGGTTGTTCTTGTGCTTCCCTTGAAAAAAGAAAGAATATATATATTAAGCTCTCAAAGCCCAAAATCAAACTCTTCTGAAAACTTGTTCCGAATCAATCTGAAGCTCCTTTTCAGTACTGTCTTGTGGAAGAACAATAATGGTCTTGTACCACTTTGCACAAAACACATATAACACAAAATCAAAAGCAGTTAATATTGCAATTAAGAAGTAGAACCTATCCATATGACCCGAATTCAAATCATTCGGTATCCAACCCGGCTTATCACCTTTAGTTGTAATTCCCATAACCATATGAACCAACATACTACTCACATAATTCCCAAGTGAAATTGAAGTCATACAAAGAGAACTTCCAAAGCTCTTTATTCCATCTGGGGCTTGTCCATTGAAGAATTCTAATTGACCCACATACATAAAAACTTCAGATGAACCAACAAGAGCATATTGAGGAATTTGCCAAAATATACTTAAAGAGCTTGTTTTTTCACCAGGGTTCACATGTTTTAGACGAACAATCTCAGTTATTCCAGCTGCTAACATAGCTAACATTCCAATTACTAAGCCTATTCCCATTCTTTGAAGTTCAGTTAATCCTTTTGGATTTCCACTTAGTCTTCCAGCTAAAGGAACTAGAATTTGGCGATAAATTCCACTGCAAATTAGAACACTGCATATATCAAAAGCTGACATACTTGCTGCTGGGAGATGAAAGTTTCCAACTTTACACTTCATTACATCACCTTGTTCTACAAAGAGAGAAGCCATTTGAGTAAATATAACTGAGTAAATTATAGTGCATAGCCAAATCGGTAGCATTTTTAATACACATTTTGCTTCTTGAACTTGAGTTACTGTGCAAAGTCTCCATAGATTCTTTTGCCCATATGTACCATCCCTATCCTTCTCTGTTATTGTTGCTGCCTTATCCAAGAACCTAATTGAAATTAGGTTTGACAAACATGTAAGAGGGTTAGACGATTGTTTGAAAGTACTTCTCGTTTAGAAGTGCTTTCAAATATACAAAATACTTGTACGCTTTTAATACTCTGTAAAAGCGCTTTTGATAATAAAAACTTATGAGTGCTTTTAGTGCTAAAAAAACACATTTTTGTACTTTATCATGAAGTCACTTGTGACCCCTAAGTACAAGAAAACAAACAATAAGACGGGGTTTGAAAATTTTCAACATAAGTGCTTTCTAAATTTTGAGTTAAGAAGTTACAACTCCTTACTTTCAATAGTGATTTTGTATGCATTTTACTCCATAACATAATTACAAAAATGCCCTTCAAAACTAACAGTTTTATGGCAATTACTAAATGCTACTTTTGAAATAAATCACTTATAAAAAAGCACATCAAAACAGGTCGTTAAGTTGGAATAAAATTTTATTAAGCACTTACAAGATCTCATTGCTGTGAAGAATCTTTCTGCTTCCTTTAATGGCAGACTCTGAACCATCCACTTCATAAAGTTCATCTGGGTTGGCTGGAACAACATCCCATTTTCTAAAAGCAGCAACAAAAACCTGAGCAACTCGTGGTAAAGGGTTGCCACAAGGTTTAATATATCGATAGCCTTGTGTTCCTAGCATGAAGGACAAGAAAGCTAAAATTGCAGAACCCAAAGATACCAAGAAACCTAAAGTCCATTTGCCTGTATCCTCATAATAGACCAAGATGGTGTTTGAGAAAAGTGAACCAAGATTTAGTGCAAAATAGAAGTAACAAAAGAAAGCTGCTTTGGAGTCTTTTTCTTTAGGATTTGCCTCATCAAATTGATCAGCTCCAAAAGTAGCTAGAGTAGGTTGGTGACCGCCATATCCAAATGCTGTCAAATATATAGATAAGTAGAAAATAGCTACCCCAACAGATGATGTTGGCTTGCAATGTATCTTTCCATCTCCACAACCTAATGGCTTTACTAAGAAAAGCCAAGAAGTTATTGATAAGAGAGACAATCCCTGATCAAATTAATTTTCTCAAGTTAATAATATATATATATTTTTTAATTTAGAAAATGAAGAATTGAAAAAAGTAATAGGAGAATTAATTACCACAACAAAGATAAGCTGAAATACAGTACAAGTTATATAACGGCCCCAATATGAATCGCTGAGAAAAGCTCCTACTAGAGAGCACAAGTAAACAGTGCCAGTCCATATGCTTACATTATTGGCTGCACTTGCATTTTCTTGGTCAAGAACTCTAGTTAAGAACAAGACCAAGTTAACTCCAACTCCAAAGAAAGCCAATGTTGCTAGGCTTTGATTCACTGCGGTAAGAAATATTTAATAGAATGATATAGAGATAAATATCAAATTTAAACAATTTATTATATTAGTTAGAAATTAGGAGTGAGGGGTAGAATAAGAAAGTTGTTACCTAATAAGAGACTTACAGATCTCCAGCCTCCTTTGCTCTTAACTCTTATCAAGGAGTCATTATGTTGTTCATTTCTGTTGCAGTTTTGCTTAGAAACTTCTGAATTTCCTACCCCATTAATTTGCTCTCTTTCCTGTTTTGTTTTTCAAGAAATTATTAAAAGTTTAATATTCATTTCGAGCCCTTTCAAGTGAAAGACCATACAATTTTTTTTTTTTTTTTTGTATATTATGAATAAATATTTCATTCATATGTGTATATATATATAAATAAATAAACACAATATCTCAATATTTACACAAACCATTAGTGCCGTGTCATGGTTGAAGTTGAGTGAATCCATAATGGCCATTGAAGATATGTTCTGCAAAACATTCGAATTTTTGATAAAGAAATTGCAGTTATAACACTATCTAACTCGAAAGCAACACTGACAATATATATGAAACAATTTTGTTAAATTTAAAAGGAAAAGAAGAATGGGGGAACCAAGAATAAAAGGATTTGAGAAAATAACTCATTTTCAAAGCGATAATTTTCATAAATTGATTTTTTTATGTTGTAACAGGGCCATGTTAATATCTGCTTCAAAATTTGATCATTCAAATATATACATTCATATTAATTAATCAATTCATCGGATAAAATAAATAAATAAAGAGTTAATTTACGCATTACACTTATTATCCTTTATTTTTATGGAATGTGTTAACTAAATTTCATGTTAAAAACGTACAGAATGAGTTGAAAAAATTCATAAAAAATTTAAGTACTTATAATCACCTACACAATATTATTTAATTTTTTAAATAAATTATATTGCGATACATCATCATTTTGCATCAAATTTTACAACTTTTTGTACCAAAAGTTGCCTCAAATTTTTATTCATATCTAAACCAACATTAAATATTATACTAAAAAGTATATTCTTTTACGAAATAAAATATTTTTTTTATTTTTTTTAGTTAATTTTAACAATTATTATATCCAACTAATTAATTATATTTTTAATTTTACTTTGTATTTAGTACTTTTTTTTATTAATTTTGTATCACATAATTAATTTTAATTTATTATTTATAAAAAAAAATTAATAATATTTTGAAAAATTTTCTAAAAAGATTACACGTGAATTGTATCACTTTAAACTTGAAACAATACTGTTCATTGCACTATTTTGAGTGCAAAATTTGGTATTAAATTAGAGCAATTTTATACTAAATTTTACATCAAATTTGATAGGATGGTCTGCACATACAAAATATTTTATTCATACGTTTTATATTAGGATTTAATAATATATATATATATATTGTATATATTATGGGTGAGAAAAAAAGAAGAAAATTAAAATAATAAGAAACTAAACAAACCTTTTACGAAACTTGATCACCGAGTAAGTAACTAGAGCCGGAACAATAATGGATTCTGGAGAAGGGGAAGAAAGTGTGCCTATAATTTCAAGATGGAATATAGGTCGGGATATCGCTGGACTCGTCGGGAAACTAGAAATCCGGTTAAACTCTTTTGTCATTTATGGTAAGGAAAAAATAGTGTGTTTTGATTAACCTTCAACGATGTAACAATGTCTTCAGTCCTCTCAATCCAAAAACACCTCAAATAACACACCCTTCTTTTCAAATATCATACTCGATCAAGACACTAAACTCTATAGTTAACGTGTGATAAAAAAAAAAGATAGAGAAAATATATAGATTCGGGCTTTAAGTATTTTTTTTTTAGTGATTAGAAAGAGAAGAAGTCTCCTAGCGATATCCAGTTATAAGAACTCAAATACTAGTAAAAGTAGGACTATATATTCACTTAAATAGAGAGTTCCGCTTAAAAAGTTGATCACAAATAATAGGACCTTATCTGTTAGGTTTGTAGCTAAATTCCCTTAGTAAGTTCCCGGTTTTTCTCATCCTAACTTCTTTGTTAAAAGTTAAAACAGATTTATAAGTATTCAGCTTCTAATGTATGATTATTTAGATATACTTATATATTTAGATATACTTATATATTTAGATATACTTATGATTATTTAGATATAGTTAAGAATAAGTTAGGATTTAAAAAATTTAGATAGGGAATTTGTTTAAATATTATATATTTATTAATTATGTATTTGAATTTGAAATTTTGTTTTGAATTAGTGAGTATGATTTAATTTATTATAAAAAATTATTATAAATAAAATATGTAATCGTATATTTATTATCCTATTATGATTATAAATTAAATCAATATTTCCACAATAATTCACGGCAATGTAAATGTCTTTCAACTAGTTTATTATTAAAAGTTTTGAAATACTACAATTTTGCCATTAATTCGATTCTAATTATTTTCATTTGCAAGGTTAAATACGTAGTAGCATTCAATGATTATTATTAGACAATCTTATCATTCATTTTAATTATTTCAATTATTTCAATAAATATTATCAAACATACCATTTACAAGTAGCCTCTTCCATATTAAAAAAAAGAGATAGATTTCAAATTTTAAAACACTTATTAATTTTAATAGACTTTAAATTTTTATCTTACTCACATTTTTTTTACTATATTTTAATTATCTTATAATTTATTAACAGGACTTTTACAATTATCAAAAATACTTAATACATTATTATATATTTTATTTAAAATTTTAATTAAATCTATACTCTTTTTTAAGTTGTGAAAACATTCAAAATTTTCATAAAAACAAACATAGACTTGTATTAATTAAAAAGAGTCACATGCTTAATATAACTTATATTAAAAATTATTATTATAAGATTATTGATCCCTATTAACTATTAAAAGAAAATTATTTCTTTAAGTTTAGTATATAGGAATAAAAAAAATTCTAATACATAAATTAATTTTTAGGTTAATATATGAGAAATATATATATAAGGGAGTTATTAGTGAGGAAAACATAGAAAGAGAAAGAAAAAATAATAAGTAAAAAAAGTTTCTAAAAGGAGAAGATGCCATTGATGATAAATTTTATTTATACATAAAAATATTTAAAATTTTCAAAAAGTTAGGATTGCACTTCACGGCACGACAAAAAAAAAGAAAGAACTTTGCTTGGTGGGCCTTCCTACGCTGACGAATGTCTCCTTTCTCTTCTCTAAATTCTACAACAAACAAGTGGGAGAGGTAGGATTCGAACTTACGTAGAAAAACTTCAACAAATTTACAGTTTGTCGCTTTTGACTACTCGATCACTCTCCCCTTCTCGGGCCGAGGCCCCACTCAATGGATTCTAACAAGAAGGGTGGTGCACTAAATCAATCAAAAAGTTTTGATTAAGTAAAACTTTTAAAAAGCAACAATTAAATACATCTAAATATGTATAGATTTTTATAAAATTTTAAAAAGTATTAGAAAATTTTAATTGAATACAGTTAAACTTCTATAAATTCTTAAAAAATTTAAATAAATACATTTAAATTTTTAAAAAATTTTAAAAACCATTAAAATCTATAATGTGAAAAAAAATAGTGAGGAAACATGAATAGCAAACAATATATAAAAAATATTTTGAGAAAATGTTGTCATAAAAATAATACTTTTTATGTCAATTTTATATTATTTTATTGTTAAAAAAATTCTAACACATCCTTTTATTTTAAATATTGTTCAAATTAAATTATTATTATTTAGACTCGTTTAATGTTGCATATTGTTCAATTATATCCGTTTAATATTATTAGGGTATTTTTTGTTCTTATAAATTTTAAGAATTTTTTTTTTAATTTTTAAAATATTTTATCCTGTTTGATACTTTCATTTATATTAAAAAGATATGGAAAATAGACCTCTTCATTTTTTGTCCTTCTTTTATGGGATTAGTTAGGAAATATTTGAATAAGAATTTTATTTTTATTTTATTATGTCTTAAAAAAACCAAACTATGAAATAGGTAATTTATGTTGTATCCATGTCTATGTGTTAGCTTTTTTCATATAAAATACGGTATTTTTTTTATTTAATATATTTATTTTTTCTAAATATAAGATTACTTATTGTAAATCAATAATTTATATACACATATAGTAAGATACTCTTTGTATGTAATATGTTTACACATATTACATGATTAATTTTCATAGTGTGCAAGGTAAGTCGTTCTCTCGTCAACGTTGTTATTTTTATTTTTAATTCTTATTTGATACGAGTATTTATAAATAATATATATTAACATCATTTGTAATATTATTTATATGAAAAATTTACAAAAGAAAAGGACATATATGCCAAAAATTAGAAAAGAAATAATTTTTTTAAAAAAATAAAAATTTATTCATCAAATTAAATATATATTTATAAAAAATATTAATTATATAATCAATTAAAATAGAGAATCATGCTACAATAATTCAGAAAGTGTGGGTGTCAAAAGCTTAAAATAAGAAGAAGAAAAAAAAATTACATAAATTTCTCAAATCATAAAAAAAAAGTTTCTGCCCATTTTTAAGAGAAAAATGATAATAATAATAAAAAGTTGTTTAAAAAATTTTTCAAACCAATTACCATCATATTTTTTTACTTGTCAATTTCCTTTATCCAAACACAAAGAAAATGTTTTCCTTCTATTTTTTATTTATTTATTTCCGCACTAAAATATTGATTACATATAGTTAGCCCGAACTTAAAAATCTAAAATATTAAAAAAATAAAATATTTATATGTAAAGATAAATGAGTTACGAGCAAGGATTTTCTTTTACATATTAGTTATTTGTTTATAAAATAAATTAGTTATTTGTTTACAAAATAAATCTTCAAGTAAACAGGATCTCCACAAATATAAGAAATTAAATTCTTTATTTTTTAATATTATCTTTTTAAATTAATCATTTTAAAATAATTAAACTTACATTAAAAAAATAAGTAAATACAATCAATATCAATTTAGTTGCAATTTCCATTTCCTTTTTGTTTTTGATTCATCTTTTTTATTTCAATTTTTTTTTCAAATTTCATTACAGATTAGTAAATGTGTTCTTATTTTGATTTCAATTTTAATATTTTATTAAATATTTTTATAATTTAACTATAAATGGTTAAATAATATAAATAATTTATTTAAATTATAAATAAACACATATTTTATTTTATAATTTGTTAATTTAAATATTATATGTATCATAATTATATTAAATTATAATTTTAACTTAAAAAATAGATATAAATATTAAATCTCAAAATAAATATTATTTTGATTTTCTTTATTGTGATTATAAATAATAAATTTTATAAAAAATAAATAAAAATTAAATTTAAATGTTATATATTCATCTTTTATATAATGATAATCTATAAATATATTTTAATATCAATATCAACTTGTTTGATTTGAAAATTTTGATATGTTAAAGTTGATTATATAATTTGATTAAATTTAAATTAAAATTTTTTAAATCTGATATCTAATTCATATTTATAAAAGAAATTTATGTAATTGCGATGTTAATCATTTCATAGAAATTACTATTTTTTTCAAAGTTTACTCCAAGTTAGTGGGAAAAAAACGGATAATGATGAGTATATTTGGTACTAAAATTATATAAAAAGTAAAAACAGAGTTTAAATAATCAGGATAGATATTATTGAGAGAGAGAGAGAATAGATTTGTTTAAGGTTTTCCGGGCCAAAAACTGTTGGCTTCAATTACCTACATTTGAAAAAATGGATAATAATGTCATTCATTTGGATTGATTTTTTTTTTCTCTCTTGTTAAAACTAACCAAAATTTAACCTTAAAATTCAAAATTTTAATATATATAAATATTAAAATATTCTTATCATACAAATTCAATAAAATAAAAGTAAGATTAAATCTCATAAGATTTTCGATCACCCTTAATATTTTGGAGAACGTTGTTGATAATTTATTGTTACATACATATGTATTTTTGTATGTAACATATCATATATATCTATATGTATATTTGTATGTAATATATTGCATCTATCATATTTTTATCAATTAATTAGATGTAACATGTTATATTCACATATATCTTTGTATGTAAGATATTACATTTATTATAATTCTATGATCTATTAAATATAACATGTTACATTTATATATAATATATTATATCTATCAAAATTATGATGTAATTGTCAATATTAAATTTTAGAGCATTGGGTTAGTATTTGAAACTCTTATAGGACGTTGGTTGTGATTGTTGAAGATGTGATAAGTGTAATAATAATATCATTTTATGAAGTAATGAAATAATAATTTTTAGATCTTTTAATTTTGATATTAGTTATTATTAATTAAAAAAATTGATAAATTTTTCAAAAGTGAAACTATTTTGGTTTAAAACTCAGTAAAGATCACGTCTAATTTGTTGGGCTATATACAACGTGGGCCTTTAAAGAATATTTAAGCCCAAGGAAAAGCCCAATTTCAATTTGCAACAAAGCATGGCCGAAAAACCCTTTTGAAGCTAGCAGGAGATGCATATGGCGTTAAGATCCAAATACACACATAGAACCGGCTACAAATTGTTAACGATCTCAAAGACTTGTTTTTCTTGGCATTTTTCGACAATTTCGAAGTATTTTCAATTCCCTGCCTCTATAAGAGCTTAATACACGCATCATTGTTATCATCGACTCCTTTTAGTCCTCCAACTAACCTTTTTAAACGCACCTCTCTCTCTCTCTTCCGTCTTGGAAATTAGCTGATAACAAGAAGGGAAGTTCCTCTAACATTTGATCTCATCTTCACTGAACAAATACTGACTGCCTCAAGCCTTCCGCATTGGTGCTTCTTACAGCAGAAATGTAAGAAACTTATCTTCTTTTTGGATGGCGGTTTGACTCTCTCTTTCTGGGTTTTCCATTGTTATTGTAGTTTTGGGTTTTACTGTTAAATGTTTTTCATTTTTTTTGGGATTCGATGAGACGTAGTTGAAGGAGAAATGGGTACATTGATTTCGACTTGAAGTGGATCAGCAAGCTTAGACTAGGTTGATCTTACTTTTTTGTGAAACTAATCACAGTTTGGTGCTTGATCGACATATTAGCTGTAGGGTTTAACTTCATTTTCTGATTAAATGCTATTACACTCACTTTTGCACCCAAACCACTTATATCATGCAACTTGGCGGAATTATCTAGAAAAATAATCACTTATTCATTTTCTAAAATAATTATGACATATGTCACGACATACTGCAAAAGTGAGTGCAAATTTGGGAAAATACTTTATAATGCTACTTTACCACTGAATACAACTTATGTGTCACAAATCTAACGATCCTAATCAATGACCATGAAAATCTATCTAGTTAAGTGGTTTTGGTGTCCCTGCCATTTAGAATTACTCGCAAATTTTTGTTATTAGTATTTCTCCTATTGTTGATTATAGATGTGATTAATTTTTGAGCAACTTTCCATGGGGTTCTCATAGATGTGATGTTGTGCTGGAATATGGATTTTTATCGCAGCTATAAAAATTATTTTGACTCTGGTAGTTAAGAAGTGGAGTGTTGTTAGGCTAATTATGTCAATGGCTAGAAGCTCCAGCATGTGATGTAGAGCATTTGAAGAATATTTCTTTCTTTACCAATATTGTTATTATTGTTTTTCCTACTTCAAAGGGAGACTGTGCTTTATGAATTTCTTTAATTACTGCGTTGTTGATTGTTCATGGACTATTTTGAGGCACCAGTACCTTTCTAAAAAAATATCTTTTTTTTCTCTTTCAAATATTGACTTTTAGAGGTTCCCATCTCATTTGTCAAAGCAGATGTAAAGTTTTATCATATTTGTGAATCGTGATGTGAGAGTAATTTTGGTTCATATGTGTATGTAATGTGAAATTCTGATTTATTGCCATTGACAGGGTATTAATTTTTAACCCTTTCAATGTAAAAAATTCACTTACTGTCGGAAGCAGGTGACTATGGCTCCAATTTTTTGTCATGACATGCCGGTGGAATAAGTTTCTGTTAGGGATCATTTGTGGAGTTTTGCTTTCATGAGTGCAATCATATGACACATAACTGTTGAGCATGGTTTTTCTTTTTTCTTTTGACCAAACAATAATTGGGTGGGCAATAAAATCAAGGGCTAGAGGTCTGCTGGTTATTTAAGACAACCTATTATTATTTTTTGCTCTTGTATTGTTGAACATTGTAGTGGACGTTGCCCTTAGGTTTTTGTTGATATTAGCTCTGAATCTGTTGTCTTTGTGACATGTACATCTCTTTTCTCCTCAGTAAGATTCCAATTATTAAAGATGGCAACAGCAACAGCCTCTAGCCTGCAAATGGCTACTGCAAATCCCTGTATTTCCCCTTCTTATAGAGCATTTAGGGCAACTGCTACTTTGTTTAACGGAAATTCCAAAACAACATCATGGGCAAAGCTTTCTAGTGCCTGTCATTTATCATCAGTACAGCCAGTCAAGCGGACATTTACGTCAACCTCATCTTCCATAAAGTTTGATAAAGCTGTTACAAGGGCGATGGCTGATGCTAGTGAAAGCAAGACAGTCTCAGGATTGTCAATAAATCTGAAAGGTCAATAAATGCTACTCTAGATATTTGACAGTACAAGTATATTAAGTGTTGAAATTCAGCTTAGAAGGTGCTCAAGTCTTTTTCAGTTAACCAATTTAGTGCTTGCTTCGTGCAGGTAAGAGGGCATTTATTGCTGGTGTAGCTGATGACAATGGATATGGATGGGCTATTGCAAAATCTCTTGCTGCAGCAGGTGCTGAAATTCTTGTTGGTACCTGGGTGCCCGTAAGTAAATGAATCTTTTCTTATGTTTTTTTACCGTTTAAATTCTTTTTTTTGGATACTTTTCTAGTACTTAACAATGATTAACTACCATGAAACTTTCTTTTGCAGGCTTTGAACATTTTTGAGTCCAGCCTACGACGTGGAAAATTTGATGAATCACGCGTGTAAGATGTTAGAGCCAGTAATACATACATGCTTAAAATTGCTAAGAAACTATATGTCTGGTTTCTTAGCAATTATTCACACAAATACATTTATAAATTCTTAAAATCAATACAATAAATTGCTTCTGTTGACAAGACATTTGATGTTTCAGGTTACCAGATGGTTCTTTAATGGAGATTGCCAAAGTGTATCCCCTAGATGCAGTTTTTGACAACCCTGAGGATGTGCCTGAAGATGTAATGGAGAAATTTTCTGTTATAATTGTGGAGGAAGCTTAAAAAGTAATCAATTATTTGACATTCTTTTCCTCTCTTTGGTGCAGATAAAAGCAAATAAACGTTATGCAGGATCTAGTAACTGGACTGTTCAGGTACGGACTCATGAGTTGATAATTTATCTGCTTAAGGAAGTTGACTAACGACTGAATTGGGATTTGCTAAGAACTTTTAAGTTTTTATTAAGATGGAATGCTTACATATATAGTAAAAGTTTTAATGTAAGCTTTCTTAAAACTGTCCCGTAGGAAGCTGCTGAATCTGTAAAGAGGGATTTTGGCAGCATTGACATCTTGGTGCACTCACTAGCCAATGGACCAGAGGTAAAACAATTCTTTAGTCAAGGATGCATGCTTGGTTTGTTTGGAACATACCAATAAATGTTCTTTTTAATAGGTCACCAAACCTCTGCTGGAGACATCTAGGAAAGGATATCTTGCAGCTTTGTCTGCATCAAGCTATTCCTATGTATCTTTGCTCAAGCACTTCATCCCTATAATCAATCCAGGCATGCCTTTCCATTATGAACCAAATAGTTTGTGTTTTCTGATAAAATTTACTGCCAAGGCTTGTATCAACATTTCTAATTTTTATTTGTTCATGTAGGTGGATCTTCAATTTCTCTTACCTACATTGCATCAGAGAGGATCATTCCTGGGTATGTCTAGCATTTCCTGCTTCTTGTAAATTGTTTTGGATTTTATTACTTGACAAAGTTCCTGAAACCTCATACACAGATATGGTGGTGGTATGAGCTCTGCAAAAGCTGCTCTCGAAAGTGACACACGGGTGAGTTTTCATTTCTGCACCTACGTTCTCATATTGAAGCTTTTTTTGCCATGTTTTGGTCTATGTTCTAATATCAAGTTATTCAGGTACTTGCTTTTGAAGCGGGTAGAAAATACAAAGTTCGAGTTAACACAATATCTGCTGGTACCTTCTTCCAACTTTGTTTCCATTTTTATATATTTTTTCAGTTAAAATCCTGTACAATATTCTACTTTCAATTTGTGGAAAAGAGCGTGTGATGTCAATTCTCCTCAATATAGAAACACATATATCATAGTTCTATCAGAAATATGTTTATCCTTATTGTGTAACTAATGCATGGTGTTGCCACTTGATACGAAATATGTTTTCTGACACTATGAAATCTCATTGAATGATAGAAATTTTATCCAAAGTGGTGGGTTACCTTCTTTTTGGTTTGCACTATTCAGTAGATAATGGATATGCTTGATTACTCATTGATCTTCCATTTCTGTTTCTATAAACTTGATGTGTTTACCTGGGGCCTATATCAGTTTTGGAGCCTCTCTTATACTTTGGTCATTTGTGTTCACTTGTTGAGTAACCAATGATCAAAAGGAAGAGATGGTTCTAAGTTATGCCTCCTGTATATTTTGAACGTTATTCTTCTATGTTTCGTTAACATTGCATATATTCATTCCTCAGGTCCACTGAGAAGCCGTGCTGCAAAAGCAATTGGGTTCATAGATATGATGATTGACTATTCTTTGGCCAATGCACCTCTGCAAAAAGAATTATCTGCAGGTGAATGTTTCATCTCTTCTCCCTTGAGTGTTATTTCATGTTTCCTACTCTCTGCAGGAAGAATAATATATACTGGAATCTAACTTGAAACAGATGAGGTGGGAAACACGGCTGCTTTCTTGGCATCACCTTTGTCATCTGCCATCACTGGTGCCGTTATATACGTTGACAATGGACTGCACGCAATGGGTGTCGGAGTTGATAGTCCTATTTTCAAGGACCTTGACATTCCAAAGGATACTACTCTCTAGAAATAACAGATGTTGATAGAATAGTAACGCCTAAGCTTTTAACTATTGGGTTTTGGTTAAAGTATAACGAATTTTCTTATTTTGCTCATTGTTTCCATCGACCCTAGCCGTAGGACGGCTTCAACTACTGCCCCATGTCTATTGTTGAGAATTCTTCTTTCTGCCTTAAATCATAACAAGCAACATTGTGTTTAATGATAGTTTGAGTAAGATTTAGTCAAAGTTTCAGTAAGTTGAATATGCTTAAGTTTCTGCAAGTTAAAAAGAAGCGAATACATACTCTCAATCAATTTAAGCATTACTCTCTTGAAAGATTCATTTTCTTGTGCCGTTCTCTTCAAATTAAATTAATGGGAGCAACCTACATATTATATATATATATATATATATTAATTTTATAATATTTATACATATATTGAAATTTCTATTATTTTTTATTATTTGATTTTTCTTAAATTATAATTTATATTATGAATTGTTTGGTCAAGTAAGTCTTTAGTTCCTATACCTAAAATATTTATACTGTGAACTGATTTTATGTAAAAAGAATTATAGATACAAAATACATTTTAATTTTATTATATATAATATTTATACATATATTATAATTTTTAATATATTTTATCATTCCTCATTTTTCTTAAATTATAATTTTAATATAAGTTGGTTGATTTGGTGTAAATCTTTGGTTTCCACGTAGGAAAAACTTATATTGAGAACTAATTTTTGATTAGTGTCAAAATCATAAATAAATTGACCTCAAATTAACATTATAATTAAATTGATCATGTCTACTATTATCAAATATCCTTTGAAATATGTGACATCAAAGTTCCACCAAGATTTCTGATTTTTTTTTTGTGCATAAATGAAAAATAGCTAAAGAAAAAGTGATAATTACAAAATCTAACAAAAGGTCATTAAACAAGTTTTACATGTTGAAAAACCCCACACATGATAACCAAACCAGCTCTTTCCAACTCTTGACAAAGTAAAGTGGCTACCTTAATGACCTTTCCAATTTAACGAATGATTGATGTTATTAAATACTTTGTCATTCCTAGTTTTTCAAATATAATACCTTACCTCAATGCAAAAATTCAGTAGCCTTGTACATCACTTTCGAAACACTATCTTGAACTGAATCACCAACAAAATCAAAAATTGCCCAAGCTAAAAGGTGTGAACCAGCAAAAATCTAACGGGCCGACGAGCACTTAAAAGTATTACGAGTACATGTTTCAATATGATTGTTACATAGAGGATAACAAGATTAAACATTCATACATCTTCTCTTTATATTACTCCTCATTGTTAATCAATCATGGCAAAGTTGCCAAATGAAATTATTCAACTTACTCTATACGGACAAGGACCAAACCGTAGGCCAAATTTAAGATTTGCTCAGCATTTTGCTTCTTCATGACCTTTCCCCAAACTCCGATTCTCTTTAAAGAAATAGCTAGTTTATAGTCAGAGCTCATAACCTTTGAAGTGCAAAATTATCTTGTCGTTGTCGTCCTTTATTTTAATATTAAGGATTTCAGAAACATCAATTGGATAGAAAATGTCTCAATTACCTAAAACAAGAAAATTGTTAGAAAATCTTGAATTAAAAATTGTTATAACAGTTATTAATAATAATTAATTTTTGAATTATAATTGATAAACCAGCTATTTAATATTTTAATTGATATCAGTTATTTTTTCAGTTTTATTTTATTTTTCTCTTTTCTTTTCTTTTAATTTTTCAGTTACTCTTCTAATTAATATATACCTAACCATAAACTTTAATTTAATTTAATTTTTTCTGTTACTTTTCTCTCATTGCAAACAGAGAACAAAAACTTAGAAAGAAAAGTGAAAAAAATAAAGAATGAGAAAAGTAAAGAAAAGAGAAAGAAAAAGGAAGAAAAGGAAAAAAACAAAAACAGTTGGAGAAGATAAAGAGAAGATAAAGGAAAAGGAAAATGAAAGAAAATAATGCTATATATTATTTTTACTGATTTAGAGTTATTTTTTCAAATCAATTGATTATATATATTTTAATAATCTAAAATTTTATTCGGTGGTTTTCAAAACTTGAGTTGTTATTTTTGTATTTAACACAAAAAGAAAAAATTATGGCATCTGAAATGATCACTCTATTGTCTCGAATTGAAAACACAATTGTAAATTTTGCTGACTCTATTGTGGGTGGTTCAAGTGTGAATCAAATGATGAAAACTTCTGTGGTTCATGGAGTAACACTAATGTTATTGGTTTTTGTTCTTATGAACCATGCAATGGTAAAGAAATCAAAAAAATTTAATGGCTTGAACTTCAAGAGATAAAGGAGTAAGATGATGTTCTATCTCATCACCTTGAATTTGGCAAGGTTTTTTATCGAAGAATATCCCAATCAACCTGAGGGTAAAAGAGATTTTCTATCTGCTAGTACTATTGAAACATTCTAATTATCTATGTCAGAACTATTTTCTGAATAGTCTAATTGATTCCTTGTACAATTAGTACAATAAGGAGAAGATGACTAAAGACTTGTGTGAATCATTAGATTAGAAGTATGAAATTGCATATGTGAGTGCCAAAAAATTTTTGGTCGGTCGCTTTCTTGATTATAAGATAGTGGACTCTAAATTATATGCAGTTAAATGCGTGAAATCCAAAATATCTTAATAAAGATGTATGATAAAAGGATGGTATTTAGTGAAACCTTTCAAGTTGCAACTATTATTGAAAAGTTACCCCCTTTATGAATAGGGTTCAAGACCTACCTTAATCACAAGCGAAGGAAAATGCCTTTGAAAGACTTACTGATAAGATTCAAAGTGGAAGAAGACAACAAGATTTCTTCTAAAAGAGGGTATATCTCATCAACACATAAGGCTAATATGATGGAGCATGATCAAAAGGAAATGTTAAACTAGGTAAATGGTATAAATTGGGACCTAAAAATAACTTTTAAGAAGTCAAGCTTTAGAGGGATTTACTTTAACTGTCAGAAGATAAGACATAAAGCCCAAGACTACAAGTTTCCAAAAAGAAATAGGAACCGTGAGGCAAACATGTTTGATGACATCACTTATAATATCTTTGATATTGACTTATGTGCAATCATTTCTAAGGTGAATTTGGTGGGATCAAACCCAAAAAAGTGGTGGATTGATACTGGTGCAACAAGGCACGTATGCTCAGACAAGGATCTATTCATTACTTTTGAACCAGTGAAATATAGAAAGAAGCTCTTTATGGAAAATTCTACCACATCAACCATTCAAGAGCAAGGCCAGGTCAAACTGAAGATGACCTTTGAGAAAGAGCTTACATTAAAAAATGTACTCTATGTGTCAGATTTCTATAGGAATCTTATTTATGGATCATTGCTAAACAAGCATGATTTTCAAATAGTGTTTGAATCTAATAAGGTCGTTATAACCGAAAATGAAATGTTGTTAAGACAAGGGTATGTATTTGATGGGTTATTTAAGCTCAATGTAATGACTGTAAAAGCTAAGAATATTAATAAGTTAATTCTTCAGCTTATTTGTTTGAGTCTTCCAACTTGTGGCATGGTAAACTAGGTCATGTTAATTACGATACATTGCATAGATTAATTTACATGGAACACATACCCGTATTTCAAATAGATTTAAAGTATAAGTGTGAGACTTGTGTTGAGGTAAAAATGACTAGGTCATCGTTTCATACAATTGAAATGAACATTGAACCCCTTGACTTAATCCATAGTGATCTATGTGATTTGAAATTTCTTCAAACAGGGGGTGACAATAAGTATTTTATTACTTTTGTTGATGATAACATGAAATATTATTATCTATATTTGCTTAAAAACAAAGATGAATATATAGAGAAATTTATTCTTTATAAAATAGAAGTTGAGAATCAACTCAATGAGAAGATCAAGGTACTGCGCAATGACCATGGTGGTGAATATGAAGTATTGTTTGGTGAATTCTGTGCACAATATGGAGTTATCCATGAAACCACAACGTATTATTCATCTTTATAAAATGGAGTTGTTAAACATAAGAATTGTACCTTGAAAGAAATGATAAATGCAATGCTATTAAGTTCTGGGTTGCCATAGAACTTGTGATAGGAAGTTATTTTATTAAATAACTACCATTTAAATAAGGTACCAAAAAAAAACATATAAGACACCTTATGAATTATTTAAAGGAATGATACCTTCCTATAAATATTTACCAACATTGGGGTGTCTTGCTAAAGTAGTCGTACATATACCTAAAAAGGTGAAGATAGGTCTAAAAACTATAGATTGTATCTTCATTAGATATGCACATAATAATAGTGTTTATTGGTTTCTTGTGCAAGAGTCAAAGATCTCAAACATACACAAGAACACTATAATAGAATCAAGGAATGCATCGTTCTTTGAACATGTATTTCCAAGTAAATCTCAAGGAGAATCAAATTCATCTAAACGAACGTATGAAACTATGAATGAAGCTAGTCAAAACAAAGAACCTGAACAAAAGGTTGAAGATGAGGTTGAGGTTGAACTCAGACGTAGCAATAAGGCTAGGACAGAAACATCTTATGATCCAATTTTTTTGACCTACTTACTAGAAAGTGAACCTTAAACTTATGAAAAGGTTGTGAATTTTTCTGAAGGTCCTCAATGGAAAAAAAGGCATTAATAGTGAAATTGAGTCATTTTGAAAAATCACACTTAGGAACGAGTTGATTTACTTTCAAGTAGTAAAACACTAGGATCAAGTGGATTTTCACAAGAAAACATAAATCAAATGGATCAATTGAAAAGTACAAGGTCAGGCTTATAATTAAGGGATAAAAAAATAACATGGCCTTGATTACTTTGATACTTATTCTCCTGTGATGAGAATAACATCTATAAGGATGATAATTATTATCGTCGCTCTGTGAAATATTGATATACATCAAATGGATGTAAAGATAGCATTTCTAAATGGAGAGTTGGATGAATAAATCTACATGGACCAACCCAATGGGGTTTCCATGCCTAGGATAAGAAGAAAAGTATGTAAATTGGGGAAGTCTTTATATGGCTTGAAACAAGCACCAAAACAGTGATATGAAAAATTTGATAATGTCATAAGGACAAATGACTTTAAAATTAATGAATGTAACAAATATGTATATGTCAAGAACAAAGAAAATGATTATGTTATCTTGTGTCTTTACATTGATGACATACTAATTATGAGTAGTAATGATCAATTGATCAAAACTACTAAGACTATGTTGAATTCAAGGTTTGACATGAAAGATATGGGGTTTGTTGATATAATTTTGAGAATTAAGATATCAAGGATATCAAGGGGTCTCATTCTAAGTCAATGTCATTATGTTGACAAAATACTTGAGAAATTCAACAAGGATGATTCTAAAATTGTGAGAAAACTAGTAGATATAAATCTATACATATCTAAAAATAAAAGTGAAAGTGTCTCATCTAGAATATTCTAGAGTGATAGAAAGTCTTATGTACTTGGTGAGTTGTACGAGACCAAACATAACTTATACTTTAAACAAACTAAGTAGATATACTAGTAATTTAGAAAGGTATTACAAGATTACTTATATACTTAAGATATACACATAGCTATGAATTTTACTACACAAGATATCCAACTGTATTATACAATGATGCAAATTCGATATCTGACATGAAAAACTCAAAGTCTACCAATTAATATGTATTCATACTAGATGGTGTATCTATTTCATGAAAGTCCTCTAAATAGGCGTGAATTGCTAGATCCAAGATGGAATATGATTTCATCGCTTTGGATAAATATAGTGAATAAGTCGAATAGCTATGCAATTTTTTAGAGGATATTTCTAAGTGTATGAAGCCTGTACCTGTAATATGCATCCATTGTGATAGTCAATCTGTTATTGGCAAGACACGGAGCAATATGTATAATAGTAAGTCTTAACATATACGTTGTAGACATAATACCATTACACAATTACTCTCAACTGGGTTATCTATATAGATTATGTGAAGTCAAAAGATAACATAGCAAATCTCATAACCAAAGGGTTTTAAATCAAGAGTTAGTTGATAAGTCATCGAGGGGAATAATACTAAAGCCCATGAATGAATAAGAATTTGCAAAGGAAACCCAACCTATTTGATTAGAGATCCTAAGATCTAGGTTCAAAGGGACAACATAATTGTAAAGACTTAGTGAGATCACTGTGTGGTTTTACTCTCAAGTCCATTCCTATGATGAAAATAATGATACCCGTAAGATACAAGGTAAGTTTAGGATTTTAATGATTCTTATGAATAGAATACCGAGCGGAGTATACAGGTTATTCTCTATGGATTACTTACAGATATAAGAGATCACTTATGTAAAAGGGATTGGGGTTGCTTCGAAAGAGAATTGCATATGGCTCAATTATTTAGAAACTCTCACAGAATAAGGCATATGTTCATGATCATAATAAACATAACAATGAGAACTGAATTGTGTTAGGAAAGACTCTTGTGTGAAATATGTCATTGTTTACATAAAAGGAAAGAACATTTCAAGGATATCAAGTGTACTGGTCAATCTGTAAGGTAAATATACTTTCATAGATGAAGGCTCAAAGGATAACATATACTTATCCTACGTAGGTTTCAATCTATTGAACTAAATTTCTATTTCAAAATTTGATTTAAAATCTATGTCAATTTTTATTTATGTCGGGATTGTTAGAATTTCTTGAATTAAAAATTATCACAATGGCTATTTAATGACAATTAATTTTTGAATTAAAATTTGGTGAAACGAATATTTAATATTTTAATTGATTTCAGTTATTTTTTTTTACAATTTCATTTCACATTTCTCCTATTTTCTTTTAATTTTTTTGTTACTCTTATTAATATATACATAACAACAAACTTTTACTTTAATTTTTTCAATTTTTATTCTTCGATTGCTTTTTCTCTCATTGTTATATATATTTAGAGAAAAAGGAGAAAGGAAAGGAAAGGGAAAAAAGAAAGAAAAAGGAAAGGAAAGGAAAGAGAAAAGAATGAAAAGAGAAAGGAAAAGGAAAAAACGTTAAAGGAAAAGAAAAGGAAAGGAAAAAAATAATTTTTTTTCTATCTAGAGTAAGGTTACTTCAATAGAGTTTAGATATTTATAAGTTCGTGGAATGATAAATTATGGTATAAGTTTATTATTATTTAATCATTATATCTTGATATATAAGTTTTCGTAATTTTATGACACCCACAATAAGCAAAAAAATTATCTTAAGAACACTCTGTGATACACAGACATATATTTTTTACTCTATTTAAATTTTGTATTTATAATTTTAATAAATTAATTTTATTATTAACTTGTTTGTCCTTGTATTATTTCCTACAAAAATCTTTAAGCTAAATGGGTGAGAAGACTTAGGAGTAGGGGTGTCCAACGGTCTGGTCTGGTCCGATTTTGGTAAAAAACTTTAATCGGATCGGACCGTTTATATTACAAGGACCGAACTGGACCGGATCGTTTGAAACGGTTTTAAGTAATAAAAATTGGACCAGACCGTTTGATTTATAAAACGGTTTGGTTTGATTTTTTATACATTTAATGAAGAATAATGTGAAATTTTTAATATATTATTAAACCGGTCCAGTCATGTTCGAACGGTTTAAAATTAGTACAAATCGGATCGGACCGTTTGATTTGTAAAACCGTTCAGTCCAATCCGGTTCGATCTGGTTTTACGGTTTGGTCCGATCCGGTCCGGTTTATGGACACCCATACTTAGGAGTGATAGGTTTGGTGGAATATGATCTTAGAATCCAAACTAATTTATAGATGTTATTTATAGCTAAGAATAAATTGAACAAAAATAAAGGATCATTAATTAGAAAATACATTTTAGATAAAAAAAATATTAACTTACTAATAATATTTATTTATTGACGGTTAAATCATAATCTCTAAACTTAACTTTTAAAATTTAAATCCTAAATTCTAAATTAGATTTAAAGTTATTTTAGTATTTTTAATATATATGTTTTTTTTTAAATGTTGCTTTTAATTACTACACACATTATTTTTGTATAGATGTAAATACTTATTTTATTCCTCGTTTTAAGGAAGAACTGAGCTATTAGAACCAACTTCCCATCAAACACCTCAATTTAAGATTTTGTGCCTCAAATATACTCCTCCACTACGAGAAGGATTACGTCCGAAAGATCCAAAAATCCTTCCCTAAAATACTTACCTTTCAACACTCTAATTGCAAGTGCATCAGGATTATGAAGTAATCTACATCATTGCTTAGCTAGCATTGTGAAATTAAAACACCTTAAATCCTTGAAACCCATGCGACCCACTTTTTTGCTTAGTTACAACTTATCCTAAGTGACTCAATGAAACTTACTTTTTCTCTCCTATCTTCCTCATTAGAAATATAATCAGCCATAAGCTTCTCAAGCTCATAACAAAGAGTAATCGAAACTTTAAAGCATTGTATAACCTAGTTTGAGATTGAGAAAATTACTACCTTGGTAAGAACCTCCCTATCTGTAGTGAAAGCCACCAACCACAAATTCTCTCTTTCTCAAGAATAAAGTCAAAAGCCTTTCATTTAGCACATCCAATCGAAGCTAGAAACCAAAACATTTGTTAATAACACAATACACTATAAGAGAAAATGTTAAATATAATATATTATATGTTTTGTTAATATAAATAGTTAATTTTATCAACATTTTTTTTATTTTTATAAAATAAATAATTAAAATCAACCTATTTTATAATATCTATGCTTATATTATATTTAAGATCTTTGTACTCAATACCCACCATTTCTTTCGCTATTCTATTTTACAGACATAAACTTTTAAGTGAGTTTTGATTCACAGAATGGAATCGGAATAAAAATAAAAATAAAAATAAAAATGAGAATAAGAATAAGAATGAAAAATAAATAATTTTGTTTGGTTTGGTCATTAGAATCAAAGAATGAATCAGTATTACAATATTTAGTTTACAATTGAAATGAAATGAAAAATACTGTATATTACCTTAATACTCATATATTCAGTAAAGTTTAAATAATATCATTTAATTATTATTTTTCTAAATAATTATTACTTAAAAATAAAATATATTATTAAAATTATTATTTTTCTAAATAGGGTTCAGGGTTTTGAGGTTTAAGGTTTAGGGATATATTTGTGGGTTAAGGTTTAGGGTTAGGGTTTAAATTATTATTTTTCTAAATAGTGTTTTGGATTTTAGGATTTGGGATTTACGGTTTTGGGTTTTGGGTTTATGGTTATATTTATGGGTTAAGATTTAAGGTTAAAATTATTATTTTTCTAAATAGAGTTTAAGATTTTGGGATTTTGGGTTTAAGGTTATATTTGTGAGTTAAGGTTTATGGTTTGAGGTTAAAATTATTATTTTTCTAGATAGGGTTTTGAAATTTGGGATTTGGAGTTTAGGGTTTAGGATTTAAGATTTATGATTATATTTGTGAGTTAAGGTCTATGGTCAAACTTATTATTTTTCTAAATAGGGTTTAAGAATTTTGGATTTTGGATTAAAATTATTTAATAATTCTCTAAATAGGGTTTAAGGTTTAAGGTTATATTTGGAGTTAAGATAAAATTAGAAAAAAAAATTGAGATGAAAATGAAATCATGATTCCTTAAAGAAGAAAAGTAATTATAATTTATTTTTTTTAGGAATCGATTCAATTCTATTTTTACTTTTCGACTTAACCAAACATAAAATTAAAAAAAATCAATTATAATTTTATTTCATTTCATTCAAATAAACATGTAATTAATATAATACTAAGTAACAAAAATATGAACTTACTAGCACACTAGATTCTAGGTATTTTTTATCATTAATAATTAACCATGGACAAAATCTAGGGTAAAATAGTCAAACAGTTTTACCACGTTCATTTTTCACAAATTATGAGAATACCAGTGTTTCTTAAATTTTAGTTAAAAGAGTATATTATTTTCATAATTTTTAATTAAAATATTTTAATCTTATAATTATTAAAAAAAATTAATCTTAAAAATGTATGCTTAAATCTTAAAAAAAATACACATAATTATTGTAATTTAATACTTTCTAAACTAAATTTTTTTTTAATTATTAGATTAAAATATTTCTTTTATAAAAATTATAAAACTAAATTATTTATTTTATAAAAATTACAGGATTCTCGTACCCCTCAATCCTAACACATATATATAACTTAATTCATGACCCCGAGGTTCCAAGTTTTAGAAGAAGTACTATATAATTAATTATAAATTAAAAAAATAAATCATATTATTGAATTTTTGTCTATAATGATCATTTTCTATTCAATAGTTTAGAAATAGGTTTATTTGTATTTTACTTTAGAAATAGGCTCCTTGTGACCCATTCAACAATTAGCAGGTCATTTTTTTTTTGTCTTTTTCTAGCTTTCCATACAACTCTATTTTTCTCTCTTTCTTTAATCACCATTTTTTTTATCTCCTTATTTTCTAAAAAAAATCAAAAATAAAATATTCTCTTCCAGCAACTTTTAATAAATAATAATTTATATTTATATAATAAAAATATATTTTTTTATAACAAATAAATTATCAAAATTTTATTATAAAATAATTTAAAATAATAATAAATTATAAAATTTAAATTATTAAAAAATTTACTAAAATAAATTATTGACATTTTAAAAAAATAAATTATTTAAGATTAAAGAAATTAAAAAATAGATTACATTATAACACATATCTTTAATATTATTATAATTTTAATTATTATTAAAATAACAAATATTTATTATCAATAATTTAATTTAAGTATTAAAATATAATTAATTAGATATAATTTATATAATTTATTATATTAATAATAAAAATAATTATAATATTATTATATTAGATAATATTTTCACACAAAATTTGTGATATAATGTTCTATGTTTGTATTGTATATTGTAAAAAGTTGGAGAAAGAGACTTCATAATTTTTTTTAATAATTTAATTTTTATATGAATATTATTTTTTATATCATAATTATAATTATTTATTATATTTAATAATAATGTATTATATTATTTAGGTTATTTTTATTATAATAAGATAAAAAATTAATGTTATAAAATTTTGCAAAACATTTATGTAAGTTATAGTTTATTAAAAAAGTTATATTTTTTATGTAATTTAATTATTCTTTATTATACATCACATTTTCTCTCTCTCTTTTTTCATTTGTTTTTTCTAACTCCCATTACATTTTCTCTCTCTCCTTTTTTTTAATTAACACCCCATCAATTACGTTTTTTTAAATAATTATTTTTGTCTTTACCTTCTCTCTCTTTCACTAATTTCCATAACCTTATTTTTTAAAATATATCCCATTCATCAATTTTTAATAAATAACAATTTATTTTTATTATAAATAAAAAATAATAAAATAATTTATATAAAATAATAATGTATTATATTATTTATGAATTATCAAAATATTTAGAATATCATTTTCAATATATGTATAAATTTATATTTATTTTATTATAAAATAAATTATTTTTTTTTTTAAATAAAAATTTTAATATATGATATGATAAAAAAGATTTATGTATTTAAAATTAATTATAAATTTATAAGATGTTAATATTTTTTTATATTTATAATAATTATGTTTTATAAAATAGAACTAATATATCTTTTTTTTTAAATAAAATTAGTTAAAAATTTTGTTTTCAAGTTTAAGGTAAGATTTTGCCTATTTTTTAAAAAAATACTACTTATGTCTATTTTTAAACTATTTTCTAAGAGTTGGTTTTTATAGACAAAACACCCGTATTATTTTGATTTTTTAGAAGTTGTCCAACCAACGTCAACACTTCTCTTCTTTTTCTTTTTTTTCTTCTCTTATTTTACAGTTTCTCTCTTCCTCTCTTTCCCCCAATTCTGTGTCTCTCTCTTTTCTGATTCTATTTACTTTCTCTATTCCGTCTTATTCTATGTCAAATTATACTGTTGAGTCCTCCTCAGTTGAAAGCAGCGATGGAGTTAAGCTCCATACAAGGCTCTTCAAAACAAAAGAAGAGATCAAGGACAACCTTGTAATTGTCTTGGTCCATCCCTTCACAATTATGGGTGGTTGCCAAGGCCTCTTGGGAGGAATAGCTTCTGGGTTGGCAGAAAATGGTCACAGGGCTGTCACATTTGACCTGAGAGGCGCTGGAAAATCAACCGGAAAGCCTTCTCTTACTGGGTTTGCAGAAATCAATGATGTGATTGCCGTCTGCAAATGGGTATCTGAGAATCTCTCCACTGATAGGATTTTGTTAGTGGGTTCTTCAGCTGGTGAGATTTGTTGAATAATCTGCTTCAAATTTTCATGAGGTGTGCAAGTTCCGTTACAGGGATAACTTTTGGTCTGCGGATTGTGATTAAATTGCTATTTTGTTTGCTTTGATCTATTGTTTTGTGGATCCATAAAATTGTTTTAAGTTACTAAACATGGTCAGGCGCTTATCAATGCCTTGGATCTGGGTATGTTGAATCTAGAAACTAGAAATTAGGACTATAGTTGCATTTCTGCTTGTTACTCTTCATTTTTCGCTTTCGTTAATGACTCGTGACCAAGCGACATGACCATGCTGGATACGTTAATTTTGTGGAAATTTACATAAAATTGAGAAACTATGACGCACCCAACACCAGGATATGTATCCAAAAAAGTCCCTTTAACAATACTTGTTGTTGGCACATCAAAAAGTCGGGATTTTAACGAGCGGTTATTGAGTTATTGATTATTATCCTCAAAGAAACCAACTGTCATCTGGATTCTCAAGCTCATGAATCAGTCTTAGAGTTTTAGAAAGATCCTAGAATCAGGTACAGATTTATTTCTACATTGGTCTCCTCTTTTTGGGATGGTAGCTCATTGCTGTAGACATTGAGTTAAATTATGAAAACTTTTTGTAAAGCTGTGGAAGTCTGATTTCTGATAAAAGTCTCGGCTGCACAAGCAAACTGAGGACGCATTATGTCTTAGACCGTCACCTTACGAGCGGTTTGTAATGGAGCTTAAATTCTTGGGCATGCTCCTATAGAAATTTAAGTCATTTCTAGTTTCTAGATAGGTCTAGATAGGGAGATAGAACAAAAAGTAAATAAAGAAAGAAGTTACTTCATGGGTGAATTCTTCTAAATTATTTTATGTTTACATCTCTAGTAGTCATGCACATCATAATCTCCTGAAAATGAATCATCCTTTAATCTGTGGATTTTTCTTTCTGTTCATAGGTGCCGGGGAGATATTTTGGTTTGTTCAAATTTAGTGATATTTTCTTTCTTTTTTCCCTCTTGATTTTGACGAATATATTAAGTTCTATTTCCTGGTTGTGAACATATTAGCAATTTAAGATCTGTTAAAATGTAGACATATGCAGTTTCTTTTTGTTGTACACAGATGTAGACTTGTGGTGTCCATCACTCTCAAATGTGTTTTAAGTGGCTGTTTTTTGACACTTTGAACTTCCTTTTAATCACCGTAGTAACAACATATTTGAATGCTGACTATACTCATTATGAATAGGTTTTATGACTATTATTGATAGGAGGCTTAAATTGGTAACATATTAACATGTTCTTTATTTGCAAAGTTTTAGTATAGTACCCTCCTACATTTTGTCCCATGTATTTTGGCAGGTGCCCCAATTGCAGGATCTTCAGTTGATAAAATTGAGCAAGTTGTAGGTTATGTCAGCCTGGGGTACCCCTTCGGCATGATGGCTTCTATTCTCTTTGGGAGACACCACAAGGCTATATTAGAATCCCCAAAACCAAAGCTCTTCGTATTGGGGACTCGTGATGGTTTCACCAGCGTGAAGCAGTTGAACAAGAAGTTGAATTCTGCTGCAGGGCGTGTTGAAACTCACCTAATTGAAGGAGTAAGCCATTTTGAAATGGAAGGACCTGCTTATGACGATCAGATGGTCGATCTTATCCTTAATTTTATTTCATCATTATAAGATGCAACGTCCTTCATGAGCTTGGTTTTTAGTTGTCTCTTAGCCTTGTGAATTGTTTGTAAATACTAATTATTGTGTTCAATGTAGGAAGTTAGACTGTACTATTTGTTTGCTTTATGCGATCGGGGCTCATGCAAATTCTGTTAAATTTAAAACTGTTAGCAAATTAAAGTACAAAGTAATCTTCATTAAACATACTTATTTGACTGCTATTCCTTGCAAAGAATTTTACATGAAGCAATACTCAGTGTAAGGTTAAAACTTACATGAATGAGCCTAATGCCTGCACTAATTATCTAAAATAAAGCCGAAGGATCAACCTGGCCAAGTCATTAAATTAGAATATGGTGTACAATATAAAGCAAAATAACAAAATGCTTTAATCAACCTAATTTCATCATTACGTACATGTCTAACTTGCAATTTTATCACAATTTGAAGCTTCAATTGCTCTAGCTTCCCCCCATCTCATCAAATTGCCTTTTTCTCCATCCTCGCTCTTGGTCCATTGGATGCCCTTGCGAAAATGGATAATCTTCCCCATCTGATTCGAAGACAAAACAAAAACAAAAATGGTATATTTTTCCTCATTTATGATAAAACTTGCAATACCTAGTATTTCTCCGTAGAATTTAGCATAGTTGAAAAGAATATTACACATCAAGTCATGTTTATTTAGTAAAATGAAAATGTAACGAAAATAGGAATGGAAATAATAATAGGAATGAAGCTCAATGAAAATATTACTATTACTATGTTTGACTAAACAAATTAAAATAATGATAAATATTAAAATAAAATTTATAAAATTATAAATGAAACAATATCAAAAAATAAGACATTTTTTATTTTTAAATGAGAAAAATAATAAATAATTATACAAATACGTGAAGAAAATAAAAAATTTCAACGTATTCATAAAAAATGTAAAAAGAATGAACATTCATGCTACTATTAGAATGCTTTACATATCATTACAGATTAACAATGAAAACAAACACAGGAGTATCCCTAATCTTACTCGTTACTGTTCCTATTACTGTGAATCAAACGTGACCCCAATGTAAAAGAACAATGTCATTTCACTCGTAGGGTAGAAAAGTGACAGCCCAGTTCACCATACATATTTTCCGCCTTACTAACTGTATAAATAGAGATGGCTTCGTCTTCCACCTCTACATGTTGAGCACTGAAAAGGCCAACCAATGATTGGAAACTAATTTACGTACTTTTTATGCAAATTTTTGAAAGCCTTGAGAAAAAATACAAAGACATAACTTAAAATTTTACGTAGCCAACAAAGTCAGTTTGTATTACTCAAGACTAGAAAGATAAAAACAAATGCATATTTCTTAATTGAACTTGACTATTGTCTAACATTACGTGTAATTAATTATTACCACTTTCACCGTCAGATGCATCTTCAAGCTTTGCAATTGCATCCATTAATGCTTGTTCATGCTCCTGCGTTTTAAAATAATCAACATAATCGCAATAGCTGAGAAGCTTTGCAAAACAAACATTTAAGAAAAGAGGGAAATCTCATTTTACCATTGCCCTTTGTCCAGTCACAAAAATACCATCTAATTTTGACTTGTTACAAAAATATACCAACAACTTCAGCATTAGTGTTGCAGGTATACCATTTTTGTAACATAAATACATGAGCGTCATTAACATAGAGCAAAGAGGTTAGAGGTTTATTGTATCGAGTTAAAAGTTGGATGGTAGCTTCGCAACACAGTGCAAATAACAATTATAAAGTTTAATATTTACCCATAAAAATTGGTTCTTACTTTTAGCACTTTCTTTGCTTTCTCAATTTCCACTGGGTCAAGATGGCCAGCACCAAAAACTTTTTCAACCTGATTAGTTTCACGCATATTGGGGAAATCAAGTCAATACACAAATAGAAAATTGAGAGAAGCAGCATTGAATATGCAAACAGAACAACTATATTTATACCTCCTTAATTAAAGTGTCTGTGTGAAGTATTTCTATATCACACAGAGCTCTCTTCCCTACTCCATTTTGTTGCAAAGGGAAATCTTTCTTTGAGTGGCCTTTTGTGGTTCCTCTACCTCTTCCTGTGCCAGGAACTGCACCACCACGTGTCATGGACTTCTTGATCCCTCGGCCAGGTCCTGGACGACCAGTTTTGCGAGAAATAACAGGATCGTCACCTTCCCATCGGATATCACCAGGAGATATCTGCCATTAGAAGTAAAAATACAGAGCGAGAAGGTGATGACTTTAAAAAAACATGATACGCTTCTAGCATAGCTCAAATGGCCACTACAGAAAAAAATTTAACCAACTACAGACCATGCTCCTAGCAACTTTATTTGGAGATGGTGTCATCACAGACAGAATTGATGCCTTAATAAACTTTACCTAAAATCCAGCCTATAATAGGATAAACAAATAGAATAAAATAGCCAAAACCTTATTCCTGGGTAACAATTATGGAATGATGAGTCAAATTATGTGAAGCTAATATACAATAAAAATACATAGAGCCAGTTCACAAATATTACATTTACACAAAAGGACAGTGTTCCTCTAACTAGGAGAAGTCATCATACAAGCATGCACTGTGACACGTTCAGCATTAGTTACTAGTGTGTCACATAAAAGTTCCAACACCCAAAGATAAATCGGAACAGAAGAATTTCCTGAATGCATTCACAAAACTGCATGGTACAATAATTCACTAAAATGAGCAATAAAAGGGAGAAATCTTTTTTAATTCTAACACTAGCAATTTATGATAAAATTCTTTATTTACAAAGAAGCTCAAGATACTAGAACATGCATAAATAGAATGCACGAGGCAAAAGAGAGCTTGAAAGGCAGTAGAAAACTTTTTAGGGTCATTTTAAAAAAACTACACAAAAAGGCATTTTACCTCTTTGAGATTAACCCATTCCCATGTCTCATCCGCTGTACTCATATCATAGACCAAAGCGTGTCGTCCCTGTCAATATTAGGAAAAATAAATGAAGACCCAGTAAACGTAAAGTCAAAAACTCTTCAGTAAGACCAGCAATGGAGGCTTAGTTGATCTGAAACAACTGCATACAAAAAAATACCTCGGCTGCATTGTAGTCAGTAATAACAGCCTCATAAAAATGATTGTCTTCGGGCCACCTTGTCCAGACTTTCCTTCCAATTAATGGATCATAAGTTGCCGCCTCCATGGCATCTGATGCCACAAAAGCACCTGAGGAGCCTCTACTAGTGGCTTGAGGTCTACCATTGAGACCTGTAGAAGGGTACTGCATGGACTTCATAGGAAAGGCAGCAAGCAAACATACTGGTTCAGAAAGAGGATAATAGAACCCAGAAGAGATTCCCTCTATCTTTTGTCATCTTAATATTAAAAAAAAATTCAACTTACTGATTTTGATTTCTTGCTCCGAGGTCCTGGAGGAGGACCTCGCCTCAAGGCTGATGAGGATGGTTGCATAGAAAGAGGCAATCCAGGTGAGGGAGCACCAAGAGATAAGGAAGCCACAGATTGCGATGTTTTCTGTTTTTTGTGAGAAGCTGAGACAGAAGGACTGGGTATGGGATCATGAACGGGTTGAGGAATGCTAAGCATGCCAGGTTGAAGCCCACTGGCTTTTCTCCATTCCCTAACAGCAAGATCATTACACTTTCTGTTAGGTGGAATTGACAAAAAGCAACAGAATATTCAATGAAATTTCGTCAGCAGAACATTATAATCAAACCTTATCCTCCTGATTATGTCATCAGAGTTGACCCTGGAAAGAAGTTCTCTGTGTTCCTCATCAGATACTCTCAGCTCCTTCCTTAGTTCTGTAATTAAACTTTCTTTATCCTGAAGAGCATAACAAACAAGATTAATGTCAATTCTAATGTATTTTGGGATAAATACTAAATAGGGAAAATAATAAAGAGACAAAAAGCTACCCAAGTAATGGCATCAGATTGCGCTTTAAAGGCCCGAATGACAGAACAATATGCTTCCTGCTCAATGTGATGAATCTGGGTTTCCATGTCACCATGTAACCTAGGTAATGGAGGAGGGCCAACAGCTGCAGACCTTCCATTTCCCGAGGCACAACCACTCCTTTGGAATCTATTTTGATGAGAGGGTGGGAGGTCATCATCAGTCCCTGCAAGTCATTGGTTAAAAGAATCCACAAAACAATTTTACAACATGAAACTTTTAAACATTTTAAGAACTTGAAATTTTTTAGAAGATAATCAAGTCATATGGTCATCGACCTATGAAAGAGTAACTCCATCTCATCGAAGTAGCATGATCATGCATCTACAGCAAACACACATCTCAACTCAAGTATATTACCCAAAAAATTATTAACATACATAACTACAATGAGCGCATTCATAATGGGTGAAATTTTGCCAAGCATTCCCAGTGAGACAGGAGGAAGCACTGTCTTAATAACGATCATAAGGACAACATGTGTTGGAAAACCATTGTGCATATAACTTAATTTTACGTTCCCTGCAGCATATGATTGACTTAAAGGCACACACCTATTCAAACTAACATATGCTCAATATCAATCCACTGCTAAAGTTATCATTGATGCCTAATCTTTTCCAGACCTCAATTTATACATTAACCTATTATTGCAGATAGATGAACAAACAAGTAGAGGTCAATCTGAGTAACCCATGATACATCCCAATAACTAAACCAACGGAGAGAACAAACCACTAAAAGAGACCAATTTAGCTATCAAGGCCGTAAAAAACCATGAAAAATAAAAGATACTTCAGTGAAATTGAACTGTGAACTTTGACAAGACCCTGGAATCATGGTATCTATACCATACCAAAACATTACAGAACTCTTCAAAATGATGGTTTATCTGCAAACATGAGCTCAGACACAAATTCAGTTTCTGACTGCTCGAGAATAATAATATTTTCAATTGAAGAAAAAACATTTGTTAATATATATGTAAAAAGACAAGAAAAAGGTTTTAGAAAACCCTCACCAAGCAGTGTTTTATAATAAGTCTAGCAAGCATAAGTTTCGTAAGAACCATTAACTCCATGGAACCTTAAAAGTAGTTCTCATCACTAAGCTTTGAAACACAAGTACCATAAAGTCCGCCAAAGCACAATCTTATTTAACCCACACTTTTCATCAGAGAGCTCTTATAGGCCCAACTAGGAAACAAATATTAAAAACCGAAAGAGAAGACAAACAAAGCATAAAACAATTAACAGTAAATTCACAAATTTTACGTGCAACACTAATCCTCAGTAAACCCTACAACAGCATATATAAATTAGCTTACCACTGCTGTCAGAGAGCTCGTAATCCATAGTAGCCGTTTAAGACACGGACTTTCAGCAAAACCCAACCACCGCTAGAATTAGCTGACTTTGTGATAGAGATTGAACTGATGTGTTGTAACGATAGAAAAATCAGCTAATACCGCCACAAATATACTAAATTACGGACATAGCTCCGTCCGAGAAGCTCCAAAAAAAGTTGGAATTCAGATGCATAGAGTAACGGAGAAAGCGATCGGTTGATGCTGAAGACAGCGACTTAGGGCTTGAATGATGTACGGGAATTTTAGGACTAACCAGAATTCAGAAAAGTCACGGGGGTTAAGATCTTCTCCTCCATGAACAACTAGGGTTTGAAAACATAGTGGTTGGTAGCGTGAACTTCAAGAAATTTGGATCGAGAAGGTAGATTTGGGGCTTGGGAGGGAAAGCGACTCGAATAAAGTCTTTGTGGCGCCCTAAAATTTTGTAGTTAATAATCGAGTTTGATTTCCGCCACCGTTATTGGCTGAAATTTCCGGAACGTGTACCCTATAAGAATAAGTATTTTTTTATATGAAAAATGTGGAAATGTTTCATTAATATGTATAAAAACTAGTACATTTTTAAGTGAATAATACAAGTTCGTTGAACATTGAAAAGTATGAATATAAAATTTAAAAAAATATGAAAATGTATATTTATATGTTCTATTTTAAACAATTTTAAAATTTTAATTTAATTTTAAATAATTAATAAATTTATAATATCCTATCTAAATATTAATAATTTATTTGAATAATTGGTATAGTTAATGGATTATTATAACCCTCGTCTTTTTTATGTTTTATTTTCTTCTCCTCTCCAATTCTCTTATTTTTTTTCCTTTTTCTATTTTTCACCAAAAATATTTAAAATAAATAAATAAAAACTCTTTCACATAGGAAACGTGTATTAAAATAATTATTAAAAATATTCTTAAATTTTAAATAAATATTATAAATATTTTTAAGATTTTAACAATATTATAAATATTTTTAAGATTTTAACAATATTATAAATGCTCTCAAATTTAACGTAAGTTAAATTTTAAAAAACTAAATAGTAATTTTTTATAAATAATAAAAAAATTAATTAATAATAAGAAATCAATAAATAATAGAGATAGAAACATAATCTTAAGCTATTTTTCACAATAAATTATAATTAGTAAAAAGATTTGAAGAAATACAAAAAATTAAATTAAATCTTAAGGAATAAAATAAATTCAAAAATACACAATTTATGAAAATATTTTCGAGCAAATATATAGTTTATTCTGAAATAATTAATAAAAAATGAGCATTAATGTTACATGTACAAAAGAAATGTATAACATACCATTAATTGATAAAGAAATCATTATAAATAAAATATCAAACATCTCCCAAAAGAATAAAAGAAAAATTGAATACATCCATTTTAAAAAAATATAAATATTAACAAAAACATATTTTAGATAATAAAGCAATACATTAATAAAATTAACATTTTTATATAATAGAATAATAAATAAAAAATATGTTTTATTAAGAATGATCTATAGAAACGTATGATATCATAAATTAAAATTTAACATACCTTATGTTTTTCGTTAATATTAATGATAAGAACTTAAACCAAATGTTAAGTTTAATTTAACCCATAAATTTGAAATGTGAGATTTAAGAAAATAAAGAAATCATTCATCTTTAATACACTATATAGTAAGATATTCATTAACAAATAACCATAATAATTCAATATATTAACAAAATGAATTCATAAAAATAGATTAAAAAAATTCAATAAGTTAAAAAATAATAAAATTAAAAATATTAACAAACTTCAAAATACCATGATAATGAAACTTAGATGTTAAAGAAAAACCTCTAATAATAAAGAGAAAAGTAATGTATAAATAATTAGTACTATATCAAGGTTTATGCTTATAGATTTTGAAAGAGAAACCTTTAACAAAAAAATAGAGGTTACAGATCGAGAATAAGGAGTTAAAATAATGAAAACATTAGTACATGACATAATATTAGGAAAAAACATGATATCATTGTTATCCCAGTAATATTCAAATATAAATTACAAAATATAAAATTAGATTTTGATGGAAGTTTAACTGGCATATCAAAAAATCAAATAAAAATAATGAAAGTTGTAATTATTTTAGTAGAAGAAATTGAAATAATAAAATAATCAAACATCAAGTCCTTACAAGACATAAATAAAACACAACAGTTACTCGTAAAATAAATAAAAGAATATGGTTATAATAAAACACTACAATAAGACATATATATAAGAATTTATAGAATTAAAAAGGAATGTAAATAATATACATAAGGATAATGAAATTGTAGGTTATAAGTTTGATCTATTTGTAGGATTAAAAGAAAAACTACTTAAGATACTAGATGCATTAGTATCTAAAAATTAGAAAAAATGATAAAAAATAATTTATAATCATAGTTTAATAGAATATAAAGAATAATTGTAACAATATTTTATGAACCTTGAGAATAAGGACTAGAAAAAATAATTACTTTATAAACCTAATACATAAAGAGTTAGGAAGATATTATGATAAAAAAATATTATACAAACAAAAAGGAAAATGATATAACAATAATAAGTTAAACTGATTATAAAACATAAAATATGATCCAAAAAAACATACGAAACTAATTTCATTATTAGTTACATTTTAAAAATAAACATCTCACCTACATAAAGAATAAAGAAATAAAAAATGTTAGAAAAGTCTAACATTCCTTATATAATGAAACGATAATTTAAAATAGAATAATGATTACATTGAAAAATTAGATGTAATATCCTATTAGAATTCAAACTTCATAAAAATTATAAATCTAATATTTTAGATTTAAATCGTATAACAGATAAGTTACCACACTTCATGCAATAAACTTGTAAAGAAAAATTTTTCAAAAATTAATTATAACATTACATAAAATCATAATAAAGGAATGGAATACAAGATATAGAGAAATTATAACAGACATCTTAAGAAAAAAATAAGAAGCATAATGACTCTATGAAAATAGAGTCATTAGTGCACTCTTTTACGTAATATTTAATTATTTTATTTATTAAATAGTATTTTTATGGCTAAAAAAATTAAAATATAAACTTTTCAGTGAAAAGGGATGAAAATATCATTTTTGTTTTTTTTTTAATTTTTAACGCGTGACTAATCAGAAGTTACCACATGGCATGCCACGTAAGCAAAAAAGCTTACTAGGCAAGCCATGCGGACGTGGCGCAAGCACGGAGAGTGAATCACATCGCGTCGTGTGTGAGGAGGACAAACATGCGCCACATGTCAACATGACGTTCAATTCGAGTTTAGAAATCGGTCAACGCATCATGCCATGTGTCACCACGTCATTGCTCCACGCGTACCACCTGTGCGCCACACCATCCGTTCATGTGAATTTGCACCACGTGTTGCTAACTTGGTGAGCATTGACTCTAACCGGTCTCCCCTACCACGCGTCATTCCATGATTCGCCCAATGAATTTTTGATGTCATATGTCGCGTTGTAATTGGCTAAAATTGTCAATTTTGCTTGTTTTAATCGTAGCCCTTGATTTGAAGCTGATCAGACGGTCCAGATCGCACCTGAGCTTTATTTAAGCCCCTAATCACTATATAAACCCTAATTAGCCTATATTAGCATAGTTTTGGTCACTTTTTAGAGCAAAAAGAGATAAAAATACAGAAAAATTCAAGAGAATACACAATTTTGGTGGAGATTCAAGAAGAAATCAATTCTACAATTCAAGATATTGATTGTATTTTTTTTTCTACTCTTTTATTTTTCAATTTTATGTATTTCTTTATGAAAAAATATGAGTTTTATTAACACAATTATGTACAATTAATTTATTAATATATGGATCTTATGAACCCAATTTTCACCATGTAATGATCTAATATTTTTCCTAATTATAATATTAAGTTGATTATATTATTTAATCTAATTTTTATCCTATTAATTGTTTGGCCAATAATTTATCTATAGAGACAATTAAATATATTTGATAGAATTATTTAATTGTTTGTCTTGATTAACTAACATGCATAGTTTATAGACAGAGATGTATGATTTTTATGTATGTGATCTATAATTGATGAACTTAATGAGTAGTATGCAATTTAATTGGTGTGAGAGTGTGATTAAATTAGTTACTATATGATGTATAGTTTACTTGAGAAAAGAATACATGTTAGGTTAAATTTAATTGATCATGTAATTAATTAATATTATATTAGGAGAATTTTAACGATTCGTAGGTTTAGAAAATTAGGAGATTAGTATTCCTAGATATTTTCTCGTAATCTTTTTAGTCACAAAATCTGATTTAATTAATTATTATTGTTTACTTTTAGTCATTTTAATTTTGTTTCCTTAAAATATAAAAGTACAAAAAATTAATTTTTATTATTTTTAGTTTTAAAAATTAGTTTCTAATAAACTAATATATGTGTAAACGATCTTTACTTATCATTAGATTACTTGTACGTATATTTGTGTATTTATTGCACACACAATTTGTGTGGCGATCAAAGCCTTAAAAGATTATATAATCAATAAATGTCAACTTACGTGGGCTAAAGAAGCAGAAAAAGAAAATTAAAAAATGACTTATATGATATATAATGGTCCAAAACCAAAAATTTATAACAATTGTCCCGAAGCAAGGAAATTCATTATCAGATTTAGTAGAATAACTCAAAAAGCTTTCATTAATAGAATAAAAACTGAATACAATTATGGTAACAAAATTAATAAAGTTATAGGATATAGTTAAAAATTACTTTACAACATTACAACAATGATCATAGCCACCAAGCAGGTTGAAGACCCTAGGAAAGATAGTATGATCACTAGTATTATTTAAAGAAATGCCTCTCATAGAGAATAAAAATATTATGACCACTAGTACTATTCACGGAACATTCTCCAATAATACAATAAATATTGAAAATAAAAAATACTAATACATAAATTTAAGTAAATCACAATGTTTGAATTTCTACAACTTAGAAAATCTACTCAGAGATATATCGAAGATATGAAATTTTATACAGTATAAAAATAATTTCTTATAAATAGTAATATAATATTTTTGAAGGAGCTTATCCAAATTTTATTTATAAAGCTTTTTATGTAGGTTTAATTAAGAACCTATATCCATAACTTAATTTAAATGAATTAAATTATTTTCTTAAAAATTTCAATAAGGTTATCAAGAACATAATGAAGGAGATTAAAGTAAGTAACAAATCTGTCTATATCGTATTTTTCAACTCACTTATGGATTGAAATGAAAGAAGGTTATATTAGTTACTACCATTTTATTAAATTGGATATTTGCAGTACTAATAGGAAATATACAAAACTAAGTGTACTTAAAAAAAGGATTTTAATACAAGTAAACTATGTATTTTAAGAGAATAGATACTAAATCAAATTATCATGAATTAAAAAAAATTGATAATTATTCTAAAGTTAAAATAAATTTCTCTATTAGTAAGGTTATAATTACTTCTCATACCAATGTGGTTATAATTGAAGATCAATGAATTTGAAACAAAATTTAACAATAATAATATTTTTTTTTCAAGAAATAATAATTGTATTTTGTTTTTATGCCGAAAAATCACTAAGTATCACAAATATATTTACTGCATAAGAGATTGATAAGATAAAATTGTATTTTTGTTTATAGCATAAAAAAAAACCATCGGTAGAAAATAACAAAGTGGAATAGAGATGTAAACCCACATCTTCAATGTCAAGGAAATGAAAAGCTTGGATTCAAAATCTAAAAATAGAAAATTAGGTAATTTATTAAAATAGAGGTAAAATAATGACTTTTCACTATTGTAAATAAGGATTTTTTATCATATAAAATGAACCGTTATTTTTATCAGTTGGATACAACTTCAGCAATAACAACTTTTCTATTCTAAAAATTATTCATTTAACAATTATGTATTTAAAAACTACGAATAACTAAGAATATCTTAAAGTTTCTTAATTAGTTTTTAAAATTGTAATAATAATTAATATTATGAATAAAATAGACAGAGTGCGATCACTCTTTTTTATTCTTTAGTAAGTATAATTTAGACACCATAACATGTACTAATATAAGAGTTGCATCATTAACACGAGGATATTAAGACTTGAATAAGATGAGGTATATCAAGTGTAACAAAAGAAGACAGATAATGAAAGAAAAAAAACGTGATGGATACATTAAATTCAGGCATGATAATTATAATTCTAAATCAATTAATGATCTTGAATGATTAAATATTTTTTATAACATTTAGAAAATTAATAAATAATAAAATGAAGATAAAGAAACTAGCTACAAGTCTTTACGAAAATAAACACAAGGAAAATATAAAATTAAAACAATGTTTTAATAAAAAATTTAAAGTCATCAAAAGAGAAAAAAATAAACTTTTTGAGTTTAAAAAACAACAAGATGAGATTTTCATCTGTATAATTTTAAATAAAAAGTCATCAAAATCTTTAAAAATATGAAAGTTTTGAAATTAATAACTTTTTGAATATATATATATTTTTAAATATTTTTAAAAAATTACAGTTAAATACACATAAATTTGTACAGAGATTTTATTCTTCTTAATTGAATACTCTTAAATCTTAAAATTATACTAAATCATTAAAATTCTTTAATGCATTCAGTCATTATAGTTTTCGAAATATTTTTGTCTTATAAATGAGAAAGTTCAATCTTATTTACTATTGTATCCTGCTTGCAAAGCATATCACACAAAGTTAAAAATAATTTTTTATGGCATATATTTTTTCGTTTTATGTTGCAAATGCAAGAGATACATATTTATATTCTTTGTTATTAACTCTGCTTAATGCTTATTACATGTGGATTTGTTATATTAATCTCAAACATTAGTAAGACAGAAAACAAAAAACTAAAAAAATCAAATTTAGTTTTGATTTTTAACTTTATTTTTTATATAATATTTATTTTAAATTGATAGATATTCATGATTAATAAAAATGTATCATATATTAGTAGGTAATAAACATAATTATTTGAACTACAAAATAATACATGTAATATTTTCGATGGATAAATAATTTGGAATATAGATACGATTACTTTCAGTTTAACATTGAAATATATGTCATTAGAAAATTCACGGATATTAAAAAAAAAACAAAACAAAAAACTCACACCTCTTTATAGTTTAAAAAATAACATAAATTTTAATCATTTATACATAGTTTTGTTATGCATGTCATACTTTTGTTAACATTTATCAACTTTTTTTTATTAGAGGTAAAGTATTAATTTATTTAAATAATAACATGATTTTTGATTTTTAATTCTATATAGAATAAAATTAGACCCATTTACGAAGTTATTAATTTGCTCCAATTACTTGATTTATTCCCATTTTTTTGCCCCCACATAATTGCAATTATACAAAAGTGTCATTTTTCAAATGAACTCATTTCACTATCTACCGTATTCTTATATAAGTTAAACTTTTGGTATAATAAACTCATAATTATAATTTATTTTCTTTATTTTTGAGTTCAATAAAATCATTTTACACAGAGGACAATGAACAAAAGGCTAAAATTACAATGATATATAAATTTGACTAAAATAATTAAAATTTATCTTTTTTTAAATGAATAAATAAAGAATTTTACTTTTAGCTTTTAACCCTTGATTTTCATCACATTTAATTATAAATAAGGATTTTTTAAATAAATTTAACGAGTGACAGCCTCTTTAATAGTAGGCAAGCATATTATAAGAAACATTTTTTTGAAAATGAAGGAATTAATAGATGCTACTTATTCTTATATTAAAAATAAAAATACTAAAGAAAGTAATGGAAGTTATTAAAAAAAACCTCTATCTAATAAAAGTTTTTTTTTTGTTTTTGCAAAAGTGAAAATTAGCATAAAAAATAGATAGTAATGTTAACAATAAAAGATAGAGAGATCAAATAAAATGCAAATAAATAAAATTTCTAACTATTTTCTTTTCCTTTTGTAAATGAATAAATAAACAATTTATTTTTAACATTTAACACTTGATTCTCATCAAATTTAAGAGGAAAGAAGTATTATATATATATAATGCAGTGTCAACCCTTTTATTAAAACAATTACGTATCAAACAAAAATATTTAATACATTTAAAACTTTAAATATTGAAATCCATAATATATTAAAATAAAGTAATAAATGACAAATGTTTTAGTAGATTTTATTAAAAATAATATAAAATTAAATTTGATTAAAATATAATTATTAAATAAATTTAAATATTTATAATTTAACTTCAACGATTTTTGATGAAATAATGAATCAATTTTTTAATAATAAAAAATATAAATTAAAAATAATCTATGTTATTTTTATAATTATAAATTTTATTATTAAATAATTTATTCAATTAAATATAATAGAGTTATAGAAGACAAAAAAATAATAACATATAAATATAATTTAATAAAAAAAAAATAACAATATCAATTATTAAAAATATTTTTAAGTGAATTGAAATTTATTAAAATTCATACTATTTAAGTTAAAATCTTCAAATTGAAATTTATTTAATAGTAAATGGTAATCTAATTAACTTTTTAATTTTATTGTTATAAAGGTGATATTTTATATAATTTATCAATTTTTTTATTACAAATGCATTCTCCAGCTTCTCATCCAGGGATGAACACAGGTATACATAGGGACGATTTTTGATATAATCGTTCCCAAATCGAATTATAAAATCTATATTTAAAATTGTCAGAAAATTGTTACGATTTAGGGATGGTTTTTACTCACTCACGGGTAATGGTTAGGGATGGTTACGAAAAAAACAAAAAGAAAAATTTAATTTATTAAATATATATAATTAATTTTCAATTTATAATTTAATATATAACTTAATTTATTAAATATATAAATTAATTAATTTTAAGTACAGACATGTATGATTTTTAGTATACTTATAACTGAATCGTATTCATTATTTAATGTTCGTTTTTTACTCGAAATCATCGTGTCTCCAAAATTTATTGGTTAAAAACCGAACCGTCGGTTTGGATAACTTAGGATAACCGAACCAGGTTTTTTTCCCATCCAAAGCTTTTTATTATGTTATGCTTCCCTTTCCCAACCAGCTCTCCTTCGCCGTACTTAACCCCTGTCTCTCTCGATCAAAATCCTCTTTTTGCCCTTCGGCTGCTCTCCAGTTCCCGACACTCCCCTTCGCATGCCACGTCAACTCCGATCGTGTTCTGATGGACTCTCCCTCACCAGACTTTACCGTGTCGGTCGACTCTGTAGCTGAGGATTTGCAGAAGCAGAGCTTGAGGAACGATGATATTGGTAATGGTACCAAGAAGGTCAGGTTGAAGCTTGAGGATCTTAGTTGGGACCATTCTTTTGTTAGAGGACTGCCTGGCGATCCTTGGACCGACCCTATTCCACGAGAGGTTATCTTTTCTTTTATTGTTTTTATTATTCCCTTCATTCATTTTGTGTTTGAATATGTAGGAGGTTTGGAAAGAAAAAAAGAGTTGATTACTAGTTGTATGGAAAAGTACTGGTAAATATAAGTCTTCTGCCAGGGATACGTTATAAAGAAAGGGAGGGGGGGAATCCTTGCTTAGAAAAATCATACAGACTAACTTGCAAATTTATTTTGTTCGATATGAAGTTGTAATATCTATCTCATCGTCTATTTTTGATCCGTAAAATTTTTCACAAATGTTCTTTCAAGTGTTGTGTTTTATGTTATTTTAATGTTCACACTCAAATTTTTGACTTTTTTTTTTTAATAATTTCATTTTCAGTTTTAATTTTAGTACTTCTTTTTTGTTTTATAACCTAATTGTGGAACTTGAAATTGAACAAAAACCTTTAACACTTGCTTTTTGTTTTCTAGTAATGAAAGTCAATTTTATCTGAAGGTTTAATCTTCAGGATGGATAGAACAACGCTGGCTCTAACTCAAAACAATGTTATATTCAATCCACAGAGAAAAAAACATCTATTACTAACTTTCTAAGCAAGCAAAAAAAAAAAAAGTGCTCTTATCTTTTCTTTCCAAGACTGTAACTTGCAAATCCGATTGGCCCAAAATGTCAACAGTCTGCCAAAACAGAATTACACTTCCCACTACCAATAACCGTCAAAACAGAAAAAGGAGAAGAAAAAAAAAGGACATAAAATAGAAAAGACACTAGACTAGCAAAAACAACATAGGAAACAAAATAAACTTTTAGTAAAACTTATGCTCTTGCATCATTGCCCCTCTTGTGAAGAACAGCTTCCTCTGGAACTGTTGTAGTGCCATTGTCTGCAGCTTCTAGAACTGGAATGTCTTCATAGAGAACCTGGCCATCATCTAGAGGATGGTACTCATAGAGGTCAGCTACATTAAATGTAGGTGAAATTTGCGGTGTGCTTGGAAAATCCAACACATATGCATTGTACCTAATCGTCTTAACAATCATGTAAGGTCCAACCTTTCTATCTTGCAACTTTGAGTATGTCCTAGTAGGGGTTCTTCCTTTACTAATATGAGCCATTACCAAGTCCCCTTCAGTGAAAACTTTGAACCTGTATTTCTTATCAGCCTTTTCTTTGTAAGAGTCTGTAGCAGATTCTAGGTGTGCCCTGACTTCTTTAAGGAATTGAGCAGCTTCTTCAGCAGTTTTGCTGGTTAATTGGCTTTTAAATAAAGTCAATCCTGTGAGATCAGTTACAAAGGCATCTTGGTGTAGACAGTTATGAAGGAAGATTGATCAGTAGTCCTGTTGACCATGCTGTTGTATGCAAATTTTGCTTGTGATAAAGGCCATATCCCAATGCGGTTTATTACCTGAAATGCACTTGATCATACTTCCCAAAGTCTTATTCACAACTTTTATCTGGCCATATGTTTGAGGGTGGCAGGTAGTTCTAAATTCCAGTTCAGTGTCAAATCTTTTCCTAAAAATGACTGGTGAACTTGACATCCCTACCAGTCACTATAGATTTAGGAACCCTATGTAGTTTGACTATTTATTTGAATAATAGTAAAGCAACATGGCTTGCATCTGTAGTCCTCTTATAAGCCACAAAATGGGCCATCGTAGAGAACCTATTTACCACCACCATCACAAATTCTAAGTGTCTACGTGTCTTCGGCAATCCAAGGATGTAGTCCATACTCAAATCTTCCCATATGCTTTGTGGTATTGGCAGAGGAGTATACAATCCAGTGTTCTTAGAAGTTCCCTTAGCAGTTTGGCATATAGTGCACTTTTGGACAAACTTGATCACCTCCTTTCCAAGTTGGGACTAGTAATACTTTTCTTCAAGGGTAGCCAAGGTCTTGTTTCTTCCAATGTGGGCATAAATACCTCCTGAGTGATGTTTTTTGATCAAAATCTCCCTAAGGGAAGGTCTTGGGATGCAAAGTTTGGATCCTTTGAACAAAAAACCCTCAAAGACATGATAGTCATTCTTGAATTCCCTTTTCATGCATTTTACCCCAAATTCCCTTGAAGTCCTCATCTTCTTCATATAAAGACGTCCATCTTGGCAATGGTAAGAACATGAGCTTGCCTTCTAAGTACATCAGTGACAATGTTGTGTTTTCCTGCTTTGTATTTAAAAACAAAGGTGAACCTTTGGAGAAAAAGAGCTCATCTAGTGTTCATGTTGCTCAATTTCTTTTGGGAGTTTGGATACTGTAGGGATTGGCGATCACTATGTAAAACAAACTCTTTTTGGACAAGGTAATGTTCCCAATGTTGAAAAGCCCTTTCCAGTGCATATAATTCTTGGTCATAGGTGCTCCATTTTCTCCTTGCATCACTCAACTTTTCATCGAAATACTCTATACCTTTCCCTCTTGCATCGAAATACTCTATACCACTCCCTAAGGTATCAATTTCCACTTCAAACGCTAACTCAAAATTTGGCATGCCAAAATGGGGCACTAGTGAGCTTCCTTTTGAGGAGTTCAAAGCTTTCTTATTGACTCTCTTTCCAACTAAATTTCCATTTTTTCATGCAATCTATTATAGGAACTACTAAAGAACATAAATGCTTTATAAACCTCCTATAAATTGAAACAAATCCATGGAAGCTCCTTATCTCATGCACATTTTTTGGTGTAGCCCAATTCTCAATAGCTTGCACCTTTTTTGGATCAACGGAAACCCCAACAAATCCTAAAAAGATTAAACTCAGTTAAGAATTCACATTTTTTTTAGATCCAGGAGCAACTTACTAGTCCTAAATACCTCCAACATTGATCTAGATGACTCAAACGATCATCTATATCTTTATTATAGACTAAAATGTCATCAAAATAGACTACAACAAACTGACCTGTGAATGGCTTAAGTATTTGGTTTATGAGTCTCATGAAGGTGCTTGGTGTATTGTCGAGTTCAAAGGGCATCACTTGCCATTCATATAGTCCCTCTCTAATCTTGAATGCTGTTTTCCATTAATATCTAAACTTGATTCTAATCCGATGATATCCACTTCTATGATCGAACTTAGAAAATACCACAACTCCTCCCATTTGTCCAACATATCCTCCAATCTTAGAATTAGAAACCTGTACTTCATTGTTATTTTGTTGATAGCTTTGCTATCAGCACACATCCTGCATCCGCCATCCTTTTTAGGTACAAGCAAGGCAGGCACAACACAAGGACTAAGGTTGTCCTTGACTAGTTTCTTTTTTAACAAATCTTCAGTTATTTCTTGCAAAGTGTCATGATCCTTGGGACTCATCTGATGGTGAGGTAAATTAGGAAATCTAGTACTGGGACAAACTTGATTTGGTGGTGGATGTCCCTAAGGGGTGGAAGCTCACTAGGCAATTCTTCTGGAGCTATGTCTTTGAACTCTTCCAAAAGTTTTTTCAGCATTGTTGGAGCCCCTTTAGCCTCACGAAACACTTCTTTCAACACCAAAACTAAGACTGGCTGATGTTTCTTGAGTGCTTGACTAGTTTCAGCACTTGAGATTTTAAGTAACACTAGTTTGTTCTCTGCTTCAATAGAAGGGGAACTGATCTTCTCGGATTGTGGAAGGAGGACTATCTTTTTGTTGTGCCATACAAAGAGTATGTGTTTTCTTGACCCTTGTGTATGGTGGTGTCTTTGTCGAATTGCCAAGGCCTTCCAAGGAGAACATGGCAAGCATCCATGTCAATGATGTCATATTCAATCTCATCTTGGTAGTATTTATCAGTGGAGAGTGGAACCTTGCACTTTTCATTCACTATGAATTCAGTTCCCCTTTTGATCTATCCTACTTTGTATGGGTTTGGATGCTTCATGGTAGTTAACCCCATAGCTTGGTCTACCTTTTTGGACTCCTCATTTTCAGAACTTCCACTATTTATAATCTTGTTAATAGTGCAACTTTTATAAAGATTGTGTGCCTCTGAGTTGGCCTTGTTTCCTTAAGAGTTAGTAAAATCTTTTGAATGCAAGCAAACTTCTCACTCTCATCTCCCATAACATTCTCTATTTCATCAAAATCTGCTGCGTCTTCTTCTTCACTGTCATCACCTTCCATTTCTTCCACAATGTGAATAGTTTTCCTTAGGGGGCATTCACTTGATCTATGGCCTGCTTGGTTACACTTGAAGCACTTCAATATACTAATTTTGGCACAAGGATTGGCTCTCTGTTCAGCCATTGGTTGCTTACTCAAATTTCTGGCAGTTGCATTTGGATCAAGTTGGCCTTTATGTGAACTGTTTGGGGGATTTAATGAAGTGGCTGGATAGGAAGAGAGTTTATCATTAATAACCTCACGACTTAGCCTTCTAGAAAATGGAACTCTTGGGGTCTTGTTGTTTTGGGCTTCATACTTTACTGCCAAAGTGACAGCCTCTAGAAAAGTATGACGTTTCTAACATCATCTTGGCTCTCTCAGTCCAGTTATAAACCTCATTACTCTTGGGATTCACTCTCATTTAAATCATATCTGGCCCTAAGTTCTTGAAACTCATCAATATACTCAGCAATGGTTCGAGAACCTTGTTGACAATGATTGTACTGCTTGAAAAGGGTCTATTGATAATCTGAAGGTAGGAAATGATCAAACACAAGCCTTCTCATCCATGTCCAAAATCCATGTCCAAAAGTTGGTAGTCAGTTCACCATGCTTTCTTCTAGTTGCTTGGATTCTTTCCCACGAAGCACTAGCTCCTCCTTTGAACTTATAGGCTACCATCCTAACCTGTTTGTCCTCAAGAATCTCCATGTAATCAAAGAAATTGTCCACTGATTTAATCTAGTCCAAAAACTCTGAGGTATTCATCAGGCCAGCATAGTTTGGAATGTCATTTTTAGTGCGAAAATCAAAACAATCTGTGGTTCTACACCTGAAAGGAGTTGGGATTTGACGATGAAATTTTGGTAAATTGAGTGGGCAATTTCTGGCTGGTTTGTGGGTTGACAAGTTTTTGTGTGTATAAGTGTGATAGTAATCTGGGATAGGAATTTGTTGATAGGTTTGGAGAACTGGGGAAGAAAAAGGTTTGCGAGAGTTGACTTAATCAGCTGGGTCAGTTGGTGTTGGGTTCGAAGTGGATGGTTGTTCGATGATGAAGCCAGGCGAGGGGGTTCACTGGTTTTTAAACCTTGAAGCTCAGTCACCACTTCCTCATGAAACTGGTTCATTGACTAATGAAATTCTTGCAGAAATGTTTGAAACTGAAATTCATTCTTCTGTTCATAATCATGGAGGTAAAACGCAAGAGCTCTCGCGATGAAGCTTTGTTCGCATCACGTTGAGATTCTTCACTGGTGTTGGCCATCGTTGCACAAGAGAAATCTTCTTTCTGATTCCAATTTAGTGGAGAAACTCGATTTTATCTGAAGATTTAAACTTCAGAATGGATAGAACAGCGTTGGTTCTAACCTAGAAAATTGTTATATTCAATCCTGAGAGAAAACCCTCTTTTACAAACTTTCTAAGCAGTAAAAAAAAGTGCTCTTCTCTTTTCTTTCCTAGGCTATAACCTACAAATCCATTTGGCCCAAAAGGGCAAAAGTCTGCCAAAACAGAATTACACTTCCCACTTCCACTGACTGTCAAAACAGAAAGAGGAAAAAAAGACATATAAAAAAGATACGACACTAGAATAACAAAAATGACGTAGGAAACAAACTAAACTTTTAAGAATAGTAAAACTTATGCTCCGGCATCATTTTTATATTTCATAACTTCCTCAAATAAATTTCAAATCCTACTTGAGTACATCTTTTTCACAATGATCACAACTACACCCCTATTCTATCACCATTCTCTATAAATTACAATTAAAATATTAGATAAAAAAAGAGAACAGAACTTGTAACACAATTTTGCTAAATGAGTTTTTTTTTAACACAAAATCTTGTTACCCTATGAGTTTATTTTTTCTTTAACAAATGAAATTAGAAAACATAAAACTAGTTTTGAAAACATGAAAATAGAACTTGTTATAGAAGGAACACTTAGTTAATGCCATACTTCTGTCTTCAAACTTATTCTGAAGTTTTTTTTTTTAAAATAAAGCATAAGATGAAAAGACCAACTCTGGTTATGTCAAGAATGAAGAAACCAAAATTTTCAAATCCAAAATGCCTTAAATGATAGGTTTTGAGTACTCTTATTTGCTGTAGATAATTTCATACAAGTTATAATGTTTCAGGTGAATCATGCGTGTTATACAAAAGTATCTCCATCAGCTGAAGTGGATAAACCCCAACTTGTGGCGTGGTCAGAATCAGTGGCTGAGTTGCTCGATTTGGATCCTGAAGAGTGAGTATGTTTTTGTTTATTGTTTTCTCTGGAACATCCAGTTGGTTACCATGTTTCCAACTCTGAGATAAATCATAAATGGACAATCTTTCAAGTTGTCTTTTACATCTTTAAGGAAGTATGGTTTTCATATGAATAGTATAACCACTTTCTTCTCTAGTAAAACACTTATTTCTTATCTCATTGTTTAATATAATGCATCAGCAGCGTATTCAAATCACTGCAATTAACCAAATTTTTATAATATGAAGTTTTGTGCATTGTGATGATAGAAACTTGGCTTTAGCTGCTCAAAATGCCCCTTCCATCATTTATAAACCCTAGTTGATGGTTGTCTACAAGGTGTGGTGCCATATGCCCTAAGTCTTCTTCCATATTACTTGCCAAACAATTCATTTTCACGGATTAATTGAAAACTTTTATATGTGTACTTATCACTTTTCATGAAACTAATCTTGTGTTTGGGTTTCAGATTTGAAAGGCCAGATTTTCCTCTTTTATTTTCTGGAGCATCTCTTTTGGTGGGAGCGTAAGTCTTTTCACAGGATTTTTTTTAAGACGGTGTTAGCTGCTTAATGTTCTCTTATGCAACCTAATTGGTATTCCATTTAACAGGTTGCCTTATGCTCAGTGTTATGGAGGACATCAATTTGGCATGTGGGCTGGGCAATTGGGAGATGGTCGGGCAATCACTCTTGGAGAAATAATTAATTCAAAGTCTAAGAGGTGGGAACTGCAGCTTAAAGGTGCCGGAAAGACTCCATATAGTCGATTTGCAGATGGCCTTGCAGTTCTGCGTAGTAGTATTCGCGAGTTTCTTTGCAGCGAAGCAATGCATAGTCTTGGAATTCCAACAACTCGTGCACTTTGTCTTGTAACCACAGGAAAATATGTTACTCGTGACATGTTTTATGAGTATGTTTGGGATAATTTTAAGTTTTTGGCACTTTTTCTGTACTAAGTTGCATTTCCTCCCAAAATAGCAGATAATATCATTTTTTGAATTTGAGTTACCTAATACCTATTTTAGATTTTTATAAATTTTGTAATTGTTATTTTATACGTTCTAAAATTCCAGAATATGGTCATCCTAATAAATTTACATAGGTAACTTGTACTCCACAGCATCCTGTATAAACTACAACTGCTTTTGTATGAAGTGTTGACTCTTACCTCCCTCTGCAGTGGAAACCCAAAAGATGAGCCTGGTGCTATTGTCTGCAGAGTTGCTCAATCATTTTTGCGGTTTGGTTCATACCAAATACATGCATCTAGAGGGGAAGAGGACCTTAAAATTGTTTGTGCGTTGGCAGACTACGCCATTAGGCATCACTTTCCTCATATAGAAAATATGACTAAAAGTGAGACTTTGTCTTTCAGTACAGGCGATGGAGACCATTCTGTTGTGGATCTGACTTCTAACAAGTATGCAGGTAATTTTTAGTGTGTATTTGACTCTAACAGATATTAATAATTATAATTATAGATAGTAAAAAGGTGACTAGGGGAGTATTGATGCAGGTGAATGTTGAAGTCCATTTTTAGAAGATTATTGTTTATGAACCTTAGTACTCGTGTAACCAGAAAGTAGCAAACTGAGGCTTTCCATATGCAAGTTTGCTACTGGTAGGATGACAATTTGACCCAACAATTCAGTGCCCAGACAGCCGCATCCAACCCATTTGGGTCGGATTTTAACTATTTTTGTATTTATTTTTCAATTTTTAAATTGAATTATTTTTCAAAACGAGTCAATAGTTCAGATGGTAATACATTAACCACAGCATACCCAAAACTAAAGAAGCAGTTCAGTTCAATTTGCCTAGTGGGTCAATATGGTTTAGTATAATATTGTTAAAAGTTATTGGAAAACTAACTCTCTCAAAAACTTAAATTAACCAAGGTTTTGAAAGTTGGTTTTGTGGTTTTACGTGTTGAGGTATTTTTTTTGTACGAGATGTGGCATGAGCTTCAAGGCAGTATGAGGCGTGGCGTGAGCCTCGTTTTGAAGAGTTTGAAACAATTTTCTCTTATTTATTAGCCTAACACAATTTTTACTAAAAATGAATAATAAAATTATAATAACATCGAAATGATCATGAAAACAAACAAAATATGATTTTAGAATATTAATCATAATATGAATAAGGTATGACCATCAAATTAAGTGATACTAAAGAATATGATATAAACAGATAATGGATAAAATTGGGGTATTTGAGGCCAAACACATAATTTCAAGCTTGTTGTTTTGCCCTTTAAAACCTAGTTTCTCCTGCCCCCTTCCCCTTCCCCTTTCCCTTTCCCTTTCCCTTTCCCTAGTGGTCTGGTATTGGCTCATCAGGGATGTCAGGTCATTTCTGAGAAGACAATTCCAAAAAAAGAGAAAGTTTGACTCATAGTCTCAATAACCTTATTACCTACCAACTAATTGCGTAAGCCTCAAATAAATCATCAGAGGCTAAGCTTTAAGTCGTTGGATAAATGAGCTTATGAGTCAACAATTATGAAATTTATGTGATTAGAGGTGTAAATTAGGATGTGATGTTCAATTAACCTACAACTCATTAATTTTAGGAATCCATCCCATCTTTTTCTACTTATTATTTGATGGATTGAGACTGTATAAGTTAGAATGTTTCATTTGTCTTAAATGAACTTAAATGGCGCACGTAAAAATACAAAAACAATGGGAAAAATGAAACATTATTTTATAATATGTAAATTTAATAAAAAGAAAAATGATGGGATACGATGTTTAAAGTGAGACACATTAAACTACAATCTTTGTGAAACGGGATGAGATATGATGTGATTGGATTTAAATGGGATGTGATTAGATTTAAATGGGATGAGATAACTTTGAACCAGGAGCCCATTTAGGGACATTAAATGATACATAGGATGGGATGATAGAGCCTACTTTACAATTCTACATGGGATTGCCATTTTCGACATGCGAATCAGGTAAAATGTCCTAATAATTTTTAGTGAACTGTAAAAGGCTTAATTGACAGTATTTTTGTGCTGTGAAGTATCTGGAGCTGGAGCTTAGTCATTACCTCCTAACCATATTTAACATTTTGCTAGATGCATGCTGTTGAATTATGGGCAGGGGCCTTTTAATGTAGAATTCTGCATTTTAACTTTATGCAAAAATAATTTTGCTTAATTTGTGTCAGTCAATTCTCAAATACACTCTCTAATAACAAATGGACATGCTGGGTCAATTTGAGAATAGTTTTATAAAATTTTCAGTTTTTACTAAGTTGCTTCCATTGCAAATGTCAACAGCTTGGATTGTGGAGGTTGCTGAGCATACGGCATCTTTGGTTGCCAGTTGGCAGGGAGTTGGGTTTACTCATGGTGTTTTGAACACCGATAACATGAGTATCTTAGGTCTCACTATTGACTATGGTCCATTTGGATTTCTTGATGCTTTTGATCCAAGCTATACCCCTAATACCACTGATCTTCCCGGGAGAAGATATTGCTTTGCAAATCAGCCAGATATTGGCTTGTGGAACATTACACAGTTTGCCAAAACTTTGTCTGCTGCTAAGTTGATAGATGATAAAGAGGCAAATTATGCCATGGAAAGGTACCAATTTCATGACCTTTCTTTTAAAGAGATGAGAATTTTAGGCTTGGAAAGTGGTTGAAAACATTTTCCTTTTGATTTGTCACAGATATGGAACCAAATTTATGGATGAGTATCAAGCTATAATGACGAAAAAACTTGGTCTCCCAAAATTTAATAAACAGCTGATCAGTCGACTCCTTAACAATATGGCTGTTGACAAAGTTGATTACACAAGATTCTTTCGGGCACTTTCCAACATCAAAGCTGATCATACCATTCCTGGAGAGGAGTTGCTGGTCCCGCTCAAGGCTGTTCTATTGGATATTGGGAAGGAGCGCAAAGAGGCATGGATTGACTGGGTGAAATACTATATAGAGGAGGTATAGTTCCATGTTCTTTGGTGCCAAGCTTTCTTAATTTTAAAAATTGGTTCTCTCTAATTCCATGTTCCATGATTTTGTGCATTACTTTATCGGTTCTTCCTTTATTTATTTTTAAGAATACATTTTTTTTACTTCACATATGTTGAGTCAGCAGAAGGGCAAAAACACAAAAAGAAAACAAACAAATGTGGAAGTTAAAAATCAAACAATAAGCAAACAAAAACACAAGAAATTAGCATGGTTCGGCAAATTGCCTATCCACACCCACCGTCTCAAAGAATCCACTAATATCAATTTTTGAATACTCAATACATCACATATCGTAAGAATAATGCTAGTAACCCAAAATAAATTCTCAAACCCAAACCCCAAATATACCTAAAATCTTTCCCACACAGAACCTAAAACAAAGGGACTACGTTCTTTGTCTTATAGAAATCAGTTGTTATCAACTTTTAGTCGATATGTTATATAATAGCCTGTTTACATTTTGTTTTGTACAGATATCTGCCAGTGGCATCTCAGATGAGGAGAGGAAGGCCTCCATGAATGGGGTGAACCCAAAATATATTCTTAGAAACTATCTATGTCAGAGTACCATAGATGCTGCTGAACTTGGTGATTTTGGAGAGGTGAGGAGGCTGCTTAAAATTATGGAACGGCCATATGACGAACAGCCTGAAATGGAAAAATATGCTCGCTTGCCCCCAGCTTGGGCATATAGGCCAGGCGTTGGCATGCTTTCTTGCTCTTCATGAGTCCCTTCAGTTTGTTTTTGATGCTTGCTACTTTAAGTAGTTACACATTTACATCTCAAAGAAAGAATTTTCAGTGGTCTACTAGATTTTTTTCCCACATTTCCTTTTTGTTAAGGTAACGCTTTGTATATAATAGACTAAATAGTTCAATTTTTTAAACTCTAATTAAAGGAGCAAAAAGGGAAAAAAATTATTTTTTAATTTTCAGTGTACAATAATGTAGATTGCCTTTTCTTTTACTTTTATTATTATGTTATTTCCTGCTTGAGAAATACGATTCTGTTAATATTCAGTTATTGAAATTGATTTATAATCTCAACATATGATAATATTATTGATAGTATATAATCGCATAATTACTTTAAGAAAGTGGTGATTAAACCCTATTATGGTGACAAGACTATAGGAGAGGTCTTAAATTGAGTATCTATTTTCTTCCTTTTCTTGTTAGGACCTGAAATTTTATATTTTAGATATCCATACTATTAATTCCTTGGGTTTATATCTTTAATTTCATATCTAATTTAAAATCGACATCTGACTTGATTTTCCATAATTGATAAAAGAAAAGGGGGAACTACTCTAGTAGGGTAGCGGTGGTGGGTTTGACACATCCTCGTATTAATTAGCCTATCATGTGACATTTTTGTTTGTTAACTCAATTGTCTGAATTGAGAGTTAAATTTAATCATATTCGAACTTTAATCACAAAATGGATAAAATTTGGTAATTCTGTTTTAACTTAGGTTAACACATTTAAAAATATTTGTGTAGATCCGTATGAAATATTATGGTTATATTTAGTTGATATATACATGAAACTAACCTAAGGAAAGATAACACATTTTTTTTTGTTCTCTCAAATTTTTAAACTCATTTTTGATCACTTAATAACTTAATAGAAACTAGATAATATTAACTTTTATAAATCTGTGGCTAGAAATGTCAAGTCATAGGTTCGAAGTTAAAAATGACAAAAAAAAAAAAACTCTACAAATTAGGTAGGAAAAAATCATGGTTGCATAAAACTTACGGAACTTATGGGAATATTATCTAAACCCAATATGCTGGTAAAAAGGACGTTTTATTTTTATTTTTTAAGTTTAAGATTGTTTTTTAATCCAGTTAATATCAACCTCTACAAACTCGGGGTATTTAAAGATTGAGAAAGAGCGAAATGAATCTATCCGCGGCTTAAAAACTAAAGCTTGCGAAGATATCTCTTTCTTCCATATACGGAAAAACAATCTCAAACACCGAGTAACCCAAAAAATACTGTTTGGGGTCGGATTGGTTTTGGTTGCCTATAACCGAAAATTGAAGGAATAAAATAACATAAGTCGCAAGAAAAAAGAAAAAAAGAAACAGATCGATAGACTAAGAAATCCAAACTTAAAGAGTAAGAGAAAGGGAATTTCTAGTCATTCTCTCAAACCCTACCCCCTTCTTTGTGCGGCATCTTCACCATTTCCTCCTAACCTCCCAGCTCTGCTTCTCTTATACTTCAGACATTAAGCAGGAAACATTAAGTCAGCCTCATCTAATTCATCCTTCCCACTCACCTGGCCTTGAGACAAGTGGGTGAGGCATTTATGGAACTTTGATGATCTCTTTCTCTTCCTTTGTCGAAACTTTCTAGCTATACACCTTGTGTTTTGGGTTGGAAAGCTACTAGTTTTATAAAAAAAACTCCCAAGTTGTTTAGCAAAATTTTAGAGAAGTATTAGAAGTTTAAAGTTCACTCCTCATTCTATCCTTTCCTCGCCACCAACAATGACAGACCAGCAAGTTTGTTTATTTTGTATCTTTCGTCCTGCCAAAGAGTTCTGATGTGTTTGTCATCTTTTCTTGAATTTTACAGGTGATTTGATTTTGTTTTTGTTGTTTTGTTCTTTTTTGAAGGGTTTGTGTTTGTCATAATTTCTTAAATTTTGCAGGTGGTTTGATTTTGTTTTCGTTGTTTTGTTTTTCTTCTTCTTTGGAATGGTCATCTTTTATTTATTATGAAAGAGTGCCTACGAAATTATTTATCAATTAATTATTAAAATAAAAATTCTACTTAATAATAAAAACTTAAAATATAAGAAAACACAATAATAAAACAAAAGAGGGAAAATGTAATTTTTTTCATTTTTGAAAAATTATCTTAAAAATAATTTTATTTGTATTATTTGTATGTTTTGATTATTTAATTTTTTTAAAGATATATAAATTATTTGATTTTTAAAATTAAATACTTTAAAAAATTATTTGATTAAAATATTGAATTTTAAAAATCGAATGATTTATATATCTTTATAAAAGTTACGTAATTAAAGTATGACTTAAATAATTAATCATTTATTTTTTTTACTTAAATTTATTAAAAATAAAAATAAAAGAATTGAAAAATATAAAAATGTAAAAAGTGAGTTGGATAAAAAAGAAATAAGATGATATATTATTTCATATTTGTTGATTTTTTAAAGATTTTTTATTTATATTTTATTTTAATTTTTTATTGATAAATATTGATTGTGATTTATGCATTCTAATAGCTTGGTATAAACCTTCAATACTATATCATTTTTGATGTGGTTTGAGTTTTTATTTTAAATTGAATTATATTGATTGAATAAAAAATAATAAAAATAACATATTTTAAAATTTATAGCTATAAAATTAGTATTTGTAATATTTAATTAGTATATTTTATTGTTAAATAAAATTTATTTTATCATTTTACATTCAACGTTATCTAATTATAAGTTGAATTACGATTATTTAAATTAATTTGATATTTAATTTAATATCGTTTAATTATTAGATTTTATTTTTATTATAATAAATTTTAAGATTATTATTTTATTTTATTTTATTTTTTAAAAAATATTAACTAAATTAATACGTTAAACTTTTATAAGTTTAAAAAATATCGAGTTATAAGTACGATATAAAAAAAATATTCAAAATTTACATCGAATTCATCTCATCCTCAATTAATATAATCAATGGATAATATATTCTAAAGTATCACACACAGTATTTTGTGGTTATAAAAAGCAGGAGATTTGACGTTATACATGTAGTCTGATATTTTCATGATGTACATGAAGTCACACAAAAGCAGTCAAGATATCAGTTACAATTTCGTTTGGCATTTCAATCGTTCTTCAATTAAAAATATAATGTTTTTATTATTTTATATTTGATAATAATAGTAAGCACCGATATCTTTTTACAAAAATAAATATTAAAAATATTAATATAATAAATAATAATTAAATAATTTTTATTTGATATTTTTATTATGTATTAACTTTATATTATTAATCTATAATTATTATTTTATAAATCATAATATATTAAATTAATGATTTTTATGTTATATCTAATAATAATTAACTAATTTATATTACTTGTAAGTAAAAAATATTCATAAAATATTTATTAATTTTGATTTAAGTTTAATTTATTGTGTTGAATTTATATGTAAAAATTTATTACATTTGATTTATTTATTAAATAAAGTATTATTAATATTTAAATCGTGTGTCATTGTTACAAAATGTAATTATTATTGTGTATATTTTTTTTTACTAAAGTAATAAATTAATTAAATTTTTGTTAAGAAAATAATTATTATATATTTAATTTATAGGTAGTTAATAAATTAATTAACTATTTATTTTAATTTTTTTATATCTTTATATAAAATTTTAACATTAATTTTTTATCTTAACATAATTGATAAGTTTTTTAGAATCATAATAATTATTAGTAACAATTAATAATATTATATAATTATTAAATTAAAATGATCAATCCGTACATTTGGATGTATAAAAAATTAGTTAAAATTAAAATATCGATCAAAAAATTCTTATCGACAACAAAAGTAGGGTTGCGTTGTTTAGTGTCCCTAAACATCTCTTCTCTGAGTACAGTATCTAATTTTTAACTACTCATATTCCATTCTTTGATTTAGTTAAATTGGTGTTACAATTTGATTAATATATTTGAGGGTATAAATTTGAGTGTTCTTATAGACATAATTTGAATTTAATTAATGCGTGCAAGTATTTGATAATAACTTTTAATTCTACCTCAAATGAGTTTTTATATGAAAAATGGAAAAATTCATGTTTTCATCTATATAACCCTTTCCTTTTGTAAATGGAATATTTATGTTCTTAAAAGACATAAATATTGTTACTTACCCTTAAAGCCATTTAAAATTTTCTGATTTTTTTTAAAAAATATATGAATTATGATCCATTTTTATTAGAGAGAAAGTATAAATAGTAAATTAAACAAATGTATCAATGAAATATTAATAAAATTATAAATTTATAATCTAAATTTATCGAATTATAAATATAATAATGAAGTAACATAAATGTTACAAAAAATACATTTTGTATAATATAAACAATATTTTTATAATGTTATTTGATTATAAATATAACATTAAAATATCATAAATCGTAAATATATTATATTTTTTAATATTTATTATATTTTAATATTGTATTTGTAACTCAATAAACTTGAATGATATATATTTTCATTTATAAAGTTATTTTTTTATTAATTATTCTCGATTCTTTTACTTACAACACTTTTTTTCAATTACTACAGTATTATTTTGATTTAAAAATAAAGTTTTATTTAAGTGAATGGATGAATCTTTAAAATTATTTTCTAAATATAGACAATAACCCTTTAATTTTTCTATAAGTTATTCATTGATTGATTAACAGTTTTTACGACATTCATAAACTAATTTAATTAGTTTTTTTTTCAACAAAAACAAAAAGGTTTTTAGGATAGTTATGAGGATTTGCTTATTAATTCTGCTGCTATTATTATTCTCTTTAACAATTTTATTAGTTTTCTAGGAATTATTCTTGCCTGGGTAATAAATATTATTATTAGTACTAAATTTTGGGTTGTATCGGTATTTTAGTACGTCTTTTTTTATTTGTTATTTTCTTCGTAATATATAGGATTTTTTTAACACACATTGTATTACGAGACAGGTTTTTTAGTTATGTCTAATATAGAATTGATTATATTATAAAAAAGTGATAGCATAATAATAGATTATTAAATTAAAGTTTTTTTATTAATTTTTTTAATAATTTATAAAAATAATATATAAATAATAGTTAAAAAAATATAAAAAATAAATAAAAATAAGAAGCTACTAAATTATACTCCTTTTCACTTAACCATGGACTTCTTTAATCACCTAAATTTTATTATTTGAGATGTCTCTTTATCAATATTTTTTAAAAAATAAAATCAAATAAAAAGCTACAAAATTTCTTGTAATATTGCTGGAGGCAAGATTTTTCGTAATCTAATTAGTTAAGCATCTCATTCCCATTCGGCGATGGAGCCGGACTCAATTTTTATCCCATGACCTCCATCGTAATGTGTGAAGAAAAGAAAGCATTGGTTTCTTGTTTATGTTTTTTTCTAATTCCCAATTTACTTTATTGTTAACCTAAATTAACGACGTTAGGCTGATATGGTTTGCTTATTGGTGTGTCAAATCTTTATTGGCGGGACAGAGATAATGATATCGACAGGTAAATTAGGTCAGAGGACTTGAGCCGGGGTCGGATGCTTGGCAACTGTAAAGCTTAGATTCGGATTGGTGGTGGACAATCTTCTCTTTGTGACTTGCATTATTAACGGTATTTCTGTATCTGATTGAAGCTCTACACTTTTACATCTTTATACGACACTTTTTATTTTGATGTTGTTTTCCATTTAACTGTGTTGATTTTTGATTATTATTGTTATAGAGATTTGTTAGAGTCGTCTTTTGTTAAATATCTGTTTGATGAAATGCCTCTGTCGGTGTGTTTATGTTTTTGCTGTTTGTTGAACGTCAATTTTGCTTTAATTTAGCTCAATTGTTTGTGTTTTCCGTTGGCTAGTTTGAACTTTGAACGGCCACGATTGCATCGTAATGAAGTTATTCTCATAAATTGTTGGGGACTTTTGTGGTTAATGTGAGATAACTGGAGGATAAAGACAGATTATCAGTTCGTTGATGATAGGACTAGGATTTGAAGATGATCACGAGTTTAATGCCTGAACATTAAATGGGTTAGTTAAAATTTTTGGAATATGGATTCATGAAAATTCTGAAGCAATGTAATGCTTCATAGTGGACTAGTGGTATAATGGACTTCCACACAACATTACTGATGTTAAACTTTACTGTTATGTGATGCAACCTTAAAAATTAATTATGTGAGTTTTTCACGGTTCTAGCCAAGGAAAGCTTCCACCTTCCAGTGCTTTCATATTCTTCTTATGTTCTTGGTTAATTAGTAGCTCTGTATAACATTATTAGGTCATAGACTCATAGGTGAGCACTTAAGATATGATAAATCGAATCTTTTGGGTATACTTGTCAAGCCAATCTGTGCAGGGTCACAAGTAGATGCTGTGATTGGATTATTATTGTGAATATGGATTTAGGTATATAAAGAGGTGGTACATAATAAGTCTTAAGTTGGTCTGAGCCTACTCTTTTTGCTGCCTAAGTTTCATTGGATAACTGGTTACATAGACATTTTAAATTGTTGACAATTCTTGTACTCACAAGGATAGTCTCTTGCAAATCTAATGTTGCATTAGTAGGGATATTACCAGATCTTGCTTCAATAATGCCACAAATCTTTTTTTTTATAAACTTTTGGGATACTACCAAAAAGAAAAAGAAGAAGACAAAAAGAGCATAAGTAAAAGAAGAAGAAACTGAAAATATAGTAGAATTACAGACTCGAAACTGTTGTGTCATTTTTCTGTGTTGAAACAGATGTGATGTGATCCCTTTTGTCATGTAATATTCTGGGTACCTATTTAACCCTGAGCTGCTTTTACTTTCAAGTAGTCATAGTTAATAGTTACCAGTGTCACATCTACAAGAAATCAAAACAAATATTTCCACTCTCTAAATGAAGTTTGAATTACTTGTTTCAATATATGCTGTTGGAATTCTTATCATTGAAACTTAAAATCCTCAGCAAGTGAAATGAAGACTGTTAATGTGTCGTCTACGTGGGTGATCTTAGCTTGAACTTAGTGCTAGGATCTGTGAAACTAAAATATGTAAAAAAATTAGGGTAAACAATTTTTTTTACTACCGGTCTTTGATGTTATGGATATATTGTTGGAAAAATCGGGTATATTTTCTTTATTCTAAGTAATTACTATTCAGAAATACTACGATTTAAATAAATAAAACTTAAACTAGTCCGAAAAAATAATGCTATTAGAAATATAATACTAAAAGAAATTAAAGCAGATATTAAAGCAAAAAAATAAAAACACCAGAAATTTTATGAGATTCGTTATAAATGTTGCTTATGTCCTCAGCTGTCGTTGACAATTTTCACTATCTTTAAATTTGATGAATTTCAAAATTACAACTAATTGAGCAAAATTGAGCTAATCAATTACCCTTACAAAAAAGAGAAAGATATACAAATTTTTGGGATGCTTTCAAAGTGGAGGAGAGGGTTTTATTTATAGCCCAAAATACAACACCTACCATGGTTTCTAATCCGTGTGAGACTTTTCAAATTGCTCACTAAGGAGCTATACAACAAATCTCCACCTTAGCGACTTAGTGATTCTCAAATGATTTATTAAATCTCTAGATCAGCGACGTCGTGATAACTCAAATTTGCAGGATGTTAATCAAGTCCAAACAATGTTTGAACTTATTTGCTGTCACCACCTTGGTTATCATATCTGCGGGATTCTCTGTAGTATTAATCTTCTGAATTAGTACTCCACTTTCAATAATCTCTCGCACGAAATGATAACAAACGTCAATGTGCTTTGTACATGCATGGTAGACTTGGTTCTTCACTAAATGAATAGAATTTTGACTGTCACAAAACACCTTAATATGCTTTTGACCAACTCCCAAGTCTTTAAGCAATCCTCGTAACCAAACAGCTTCTTTCAAAGCCTTTGTAACTACCATATACTCTGCCTTTATAGTAGACAAAGCAAATGTGGACTGCAAGGTAGACTTCCAAATGACTGGTGCTCTAGCAAAAGTAAACACATAACCAGTAGTTGATCGACGCTTATCTAAATCTCCAGCATAGTCAGAATCACAATATCCGACTACATATTGGCCAACAGTATTATCTTGCTTAAATATTGAACCAACATCTACAGTATTTAGAATATACTGTAGAATCCATTTCACAGCCAACCAATGTCCTTTACTAGGATCATGCATGTACTTGCTTACAGCTCCAACCGTATGTGAAATGTTAGGTCTCATACACATCATTGCATACATCAAGCTACCAACAACATGTGAAATGTTAGGTCTCGTACACATCATTGCATACATCAAGCTACCAACCGCATTAGCATACAATATATTTGCCATGTATTCTCATTCTGCATCATTCTTAGGAGACAATTGAGCACTAAGTTTGAAATGAGGAACAAGCAGAGTTCTTATAGGTTTTGTCTATTCATTCATACCAAAACGTTGTAGCACCTTTTTCAAATATTGACATTGGGTCAAACAAAGCTTCCCCTTTTTCCCGTCTCTGTTTATCTCCATGCCAAAAATCTTCTTGGCTTCTCCCAAATCTTTCATCTCGAACTCTTGACTTTGTTGAGCTTTTAACCTCTCAATTTCTTCTTGGCTCTTTGATGCAATCAACATATTATCGACATACAATAGGAGATAGATGAAAGACTCATCTTGTAGTTTGCGAAAATACACAATGATCATGTGTGCTTCTAGTGTACTTCTGTTGTAACATAAACTGATCAAATCGTTTGTACTACTACCCCGGAGATTGCTTCAATCTATACAACGATTTGTTTAACTTGCAAACCCAATTCTCTTTACCAACAACATTAAACCCTTTTGGTTGAGACATATATATTTCCTCTTCCAAGTCACCGTGTAGTAACACAATTTTTACATCAAGTTGAACTAGTTCCAAATCCAAATGTGTTACTAAAGCCAACAAATTCTAATTGAGGAATGCTATACAACTGGAGAAAATACCTTATTATAATCGATTCCCTCCTTCTGAGCGTAGCCTTTAGCCACCAATCTTGCCTTGTAGCAAACACCATCTTTGTTAGGAAATCCTTCTTTCTTTGCATACATCTATTTGCAATCAATTGCCTTCTTGTCCTTTAGTAGTTGCGTCAAATTCTATGTCTTATTCTTCTGAAGGGAAAATAGTTCTTCATCCATGGCTTCCATCTTTCAACTTCAGGACTTATGATTGCATCTTTATATGTGGAAGAAACATCATCATGCACAACTGAAAGTGCACAAGCCACAATATTCTTAAACTGAGCAAGTAGATCTTCCATATCCTTGTATCGTGTAGGCATCTTGACATTTTGTCGTCGTGGCCTATCAATTGCAGTTTCTCCTTATTGCTGTGAAGGTTCTTGGGTTAAAACCTCTTCTTTATATGATTCATCTTTTGCTAATGGAGGATCATCTTCTATCTTATCTCCACTAACTGGGTCAACGATTCTGCTTTCAAACTCCACCTGCTTCGAAGTTTGCTCCACTTGTTGCAAAGTACCATCAATCTTCTCAGTTACTTTTCTCAGCAAGGTAGATTCATCAAAGATAACATCTTTGTTGAAAATTATCTTTTTCGTTTCAAGGCACCATAGACGATATCCCATAGAACCAGAGGGGATCCCCAAAAAAATAGCTTTCTTGACTCTTGGATCTAACTTCGATTTCGTGACATGGTAGTATGCAATAGAACTAAACACATGTAAGAAATCATAATCTCTAGCAGGTTTTCTAGACTATACCTCTATAGGCATTTTGCCTTCAAGAGCAAATGGTGGTAGACGGTTGACAAGATGACATGCATACGTCACAACCTCAGCTTAATACTGCTTGCTTAACCCAACATTTGACAACATACACCGAACCTTCTCTAGCAAAGTCCGGTTCATATGTTTTGCACCTCTGTTTTGTTGTGGTGTTTTTCGAATAGTGAAGTGTCGCACTATCCCCTCTTCTTCACAAACTTTCATAAATGGATCATTTGTGAACTCAACGCCATTATCAGACCTGAGATGCTTGATCTTTCTATCAGTCTGAGTCTAGATCATCTTCTTCCTCTTGAGAAAAATCCCCAACACTTCATCCTTCTTCATGAGATACACATAAACTCTTCTCGAGAAGTTATCGATGAAAGTGACATAATAATGTTTGCCACTCATGGATGGAATTCTTGTTGGCCCCCACACATTTGTATGAATATAATCCAAGATGCCTTTTGTACTATGGAGTGCAGTGCCAAAACTTACTCTTTTCTGCTTTCCCAATACACAATGCTCACAGAATTCTAACTTGTCGGTTATCGCGCCTTTTAACAGGCTTTGCTTTACAAAAATTTGTAAAACTTTTTTACTAGCATGTCCCAAACGCATATGCTATAGCTTAGTAGTTTTTGAATCTTTTTCTTCCTCCGAAACTACTACTGATGTTGTCCCAATAACTGTACTACCAAGGTAGTAGTACAAGTTTTTCTTCCGAGCAGCTTTCATCACCACAATTGCTCCAAAAGTAATCTTCAATGCCCCATTTTGCATGGTCACAGTGAAGCCTTTTGATTCTAAGACCCACAACAATGAGATTCTTCATATTTAGAACATAATGAACATCCTTCAAGACTTTGGTTGAATCATCTTGATTCTTCAAACAAATTGCACCGATCCCTAAAATTTTGCATGGATAATCATTACCCATAAAAACAACTCTACTATCTAGTTCTTCAAAATTAAAAAAACCATTCCTTATTAGGAGACATATTGAAGGTACATGTTGAATCAAAAATTCAATCACCAGGATGAGATGTTAATGAACCAACCAATGCAAAATCTGAATCTGAGTTGCTTTCAGCTACATATGCATAAGGCGTCACAACTTTTCCTTTCTTTTGCAATTTCGGATAGTTTTTCTTCTGATGACCTTTTTCATGACAAAAGACATATTCATTTTTACCAAGCTTTCCTTTAGAAAGAGATCTACCTCTCCTTTCTTTCTGTTGTGTTTACGGATGCTCTCTTACGGACAGTGCCTTTGCTGCTTCATTCTTGCTTTCTTTTTTATCTTTCTTTCTAATTTTATAACTATACAAAGCAGTGTAAACTTTCTTAAAAGACACTTTATCCTTTTCAATGAGTAAGCTCGTAATAAGGTGATCAAACTCATCAAGGAGTCTAACAACATCAAGGCTAAATATTCATCTTTAAAAGTTTCATCCATATTTAACAAAATTGTTACTAATCGATTAAAAGCAGTAATGTGGTCATTTATTGTGGTATATGGAAGGTAGTCAAAACGGAACAATTTTTTCTTTGAATAGAGCCGATTATGTATGTTCTTCTTCGTGAACTTGTTCTCCAACGCCTTCCACAAATTACTTGCTGATTTTTCCTTTATGAACGCGCACTTTTGTTCTCTTGAGAGACACAAACGTATTCTATCGCATGCCAATCGGTTGATATTTTTTCGCTCGATTTCATTTGCTCCATTTGGTTTATCTTCTTCAATGACGATGTCTAGACCTTGTTGAAACAGAGCATTTAGAACTTCGCCTTGCCACTTGCCGAAACGATCGGTTCCATCAAACTTCTCCACCTCAAGTCTTGCATTCATCACAATTGTTCTGCTTGGCGTGGATGGTTGGCCTTTGTTTGAGGGAGACTTTTCTTTCGTCATTTCTTTAAATTACAACAACTAACAACTATATTCCAATAGCAAACAAACAAAATATAAATAAATGCCTAGGTAGAAACCTTCGGCTCTGATACCAATTGTTGGGAAAATTGGGTATATTTTACTTATTCTAAGTAGTTACTATTTACAAATATTACGATTTAAACGAATAAAACTCAAACTAGCCTGACGAAATAATGCTATTAAAAAGATAATGTTAAAAGACTAAAGCAGAAAAATAAAAACACCAGATTTTTAACGAGGTTCAATATAAATGTTACCTATCGTTGATCACTTTCACTATCTTTGAATTGGATGAACTCCAAAAATACAACAAATTGGATAAAATTAAGCTAATCAATTACCCTTACAAAAGAGAAGAAGATATACAAATTTTTGGGATGCTTTTAAAGTGAAGGAGGGGTTTTTATTTATCGTCCAAAATACAACACCCACTATGGTTCCTAAACCATGTGAGACTTTTTCAAATTGCTCACTAAGAAGATATACAACATATATCATTGACTTTACGATGTTACAAAGATAACATTAACTATGATATCTGTTGCATCGGTACCATATCAGTTGATCTCACCGAAAAACCTAAAAATAAATAATCACATGAACATTAAAATTAAAATTAAAATAATAAGTTTATTGAAAATTTTAAAATATAAAAATATTGGCAAAATAAACCCGCTGGATCATCATCCTCAACCTAGCACCCCTCTCTCTCTCTTTGCTTCTTCTTTTTCTCTTATTATAAGTTCTAACCAGCCCTATTTATTTACCCCTCTTCAATTTCACCAATTTGTTAACTGCAGTACTCCCTTTGTCATATTTTCATGAATATTGTAGACATCAACCAAAGGAGCACACAAGAAATTGACCCAGCAATTTCATTCCTAAACTGGCGTGTTTGGGCTTGATGTAATTGCATTACCATATAATATACATCTCAATATCAGTACATAGGTTGCCATTGATCTCAATATAAAAAGTTTAGCCAGTTTGAGCAATCTGTGCAGCTGTAGCGTACAAGGAAGATATGAAGAGTGCATTGTTGCTGCTTCGTGTTTGTTCATTATCAGCTTCATCTTATAATTCTTCTCGTGTTGAAATGGAAGAGGGAAAAGGAAGAGGGTTGATTAGAACTTACATTTGATGCAGAAAAAGAAGAGGCAAATATAGAGGTCTTGGGGACGTGAGCTAGTTTTTCTTCTCTAATTTTAAACTTTTTTAAAAAAAATAAATCTAATATTCAATCAATTTATTTTAATGTTAAAGTTAGCCAGATGATAGCACGTGAATATTTTCTATTAGGTCTTTTGGCTGAGTTAATATATGTTTTCATAGTTTAATGCTATCTTTGTAACGTCATAAAATTTTAGTATGTTTGTAATAAAAACCAATGATCGGTGGTAAAAAAATTATATGCCCTTTTTATGTGTAAAGTGATCAGAAAAAAAAAATAGAACATAGAATGTGATGATTAACAAAGATATAGAATTGATTATGCCATAATTTACAGGAAATGAGAGTTCCACGAAGTCTTGATGTCTGGAATATGGGCATTGTTAATTATCTGGATGCACTAAAGCTGCAGGAGAAACTCGTCTCTGCCAGAAAAGTCCATAAGATTCCAGACACTCTCTTGTCCCTGCAACATCCACCTACATACACCCTTGGCAAAAGGAGAACTGATCACAATCTATTAGTTCCCCAGTCTGACCTTGAAAAAATAGGAGCTGAACTTCATTATACACAGAGGGGAGGAGACATAACATTTCATGGTCCACATCAAGCCATATTGTACCCCATTATTTCTCTCCGGGATATTGGAATTGGGGCACGGAATTTTGTGGAGAAACTTGAGTTAACTATGATTGAATTGTCATCTTTGTATGACATCAAAGCTTGTCCTGGACAAGCAGGGGAAACTGGGGTTTGGGTTGGAGATAGAAAGATTGGTGCAATCGGGGTTCGAATTTCACATGCAGTCACTTCTCATGGTCTAGCATTCAATATTGATCCAGACCTGAACTATTTTAAGCATATTGTGCCATGTGGAATCACAAATAAAGAAGTCACATCACTTCGAAAGGAGATGGATTTAGTGCTTCCTCCAGAAGATGTTATTCAGGAGCAGTTGATTTCTTGTTTTGCTAGAATATTTGGTTATAGTAATCTTTCATGGAAGGATAGTCCTATATTGTCTTCTGATTTGGAAAGTAATTAAGTTATAGCTAAAGGCATAATTTATACTTCTAATTTGCCTATTTCATTAGATAATCTGTTGAAATGATTTTGTATTGCTATGGAAATTGAATCCAGTTTAGAATCATGTGTGATGTATCTATACTCAAAAAGCAAATGCATACACAATATCTTGGGATTTTCTGGTGGAAAGTTTGTGGTTTTTCCAATTTTCCTTCAGAGACTGAGTCTAGTTTTCTATGTAGAATGTTTGATAGCAAAACCATGTTACTTCTTGTTTCGGCTACAGTATTTAGGCCTGTATCCAAAGAGTTTAGGAGTCAGGCAAGAGTCTTTTATAATCTAGCAGACAGGTCACATGTGACACTTGAATAGAGAATCTTTTAATCCACATGGAATTTTGAATTCATTACCATAATAAGAAATTTACACGAGATTATGCATATAGCTCTCTGATCCCTGGACCAGATCTTGTAGTATTTTTTTTTCCTTCTCCAACCTCCTTGAATAGTTCTCATCCACTGTGAATTAAATAAGGCCTAGTGTATTATTTGATGCATATCAAATTGTTTAATGAAGCAGATCCTGCTTACTAGAGAAAATTATCATTCTTTACTCATTAGAGACTGCTGACAGTTTGAGCAGGTTGGCAAACGAATCAAACTGCTTCTAGTAAAAACCCATATTCTGTTTCACTCCTAACTAAAGTATAACCCAAGTTAAACAAGTGGTTATTGGGGAAACATCTTGGGAAAGTGTCTTTAGAAGAGTGAGTTGTTTTAGCTTACAAGTAATTAGGTAATTCTATTAAGTTTCAAAAGGCAGAAGTTGTGTTTGTTTTAGATAAATACCCAGAAATGTCACAACTTGAAGTGCTGTATCTAAACGATACGACATGGACGACACTCAAATTTAGTGAAATTTATAGAAAATGGACAAAAAGTGGTGTGTTTCACACTCAAATATATATTCAAATACTTATGATACTTTGGTATCCCATAGTACTACAGTGATTAGATTGGTTTGCTGTAAAAGATCGTAGGCAAAAACCTTGGGAAATGAAGACTGGGTATTCTAGAGGACAAAAAGAGTAAGTGGGCAGCTTCCTATAAAGATGATGAATGTTCCAAATCTCAAGTCAAAAAGCTAGCTTCAATGATATGAAAAAAGAGAGTCAAAAAGCTAGCTTACCCAGTCATGTTTAGCTGTGAGTTTTAAACTTATTATAGATAGAATATTACAAGTTAGGGAGAGGGTAGTGGAAGTCCACGGATCTTAAAATTGGTGTTCTTTAATTCCTACGTTACAAAAAGAATGTTATTTAGTAATAAATTTAAAAAAAATAATTAAGAATAAATTATATTATTTTAATAAATTTTTTATCAAAGTATTATTTTTTCAACCAATAATTAAAACGGGATAAAATATGTGTCATTAACATGATTAAACATGTAAGTTATTTAAGGAAAAAAATAAACATTAATAAAATTCTAACAAATAATTATTTAAATATATTATTTCTGTTTTTTAAATAATATTAAATCAACAATTTTTATGAAAAAAATCATATTATCATTTTACCATCGTTGAAGGTCAGATTTTAATTACTTTAATTGATAGGAATAAATAATATTTTAATAAAAAAATATTATTTATTTTTAATTGGTACATTTTTTCGAAAATGAAGATTAAAAAATACATTCTACGTTCTGGGAGTATGGTGTAATCCGAGAGATTTACCTGATCCTTTTCTCAATAAGTTATTTAAGCAATGGAAGAATAGAAAATGGAGTCACTAGTTTATTCATCATAAAAATAAAAATAAAAGTCATTATATGGTCTCATGTGATGCATCACATGAGTGATTCAGTAAAATATTCAAACTTTTCAGAAAAGTAATAGAAATATGGTATTTAATTCAGCATCACATGATACTCTGCCTCTAAGCCCAAACCGACTCTAGAACAAAGAAGGAATTACTAAAAATATCTCTTAGTAGAAACTGTTAAAATTGTCTCTTACATTTTTCCGAAGTCAAAAGTGCAGAATTTTCCTATGTCAGTAAATGCATTGTTTCTGCTTTTTACTTTCTCTATACATAATAATTATTTCATTATCACTTTTTAAACCGTGTTGAATTTACCCTTTTCTTATCCTCTCTGTAAAAAGAAACAATTATGTCAGAAAATTCTAGATTTTCTATCCATTACCTTTGTTGATTGCTGATGACATGCAATACAACCAAACACCTGAGACCATGATATGGACTTATAGCATCTTGCCATCATCAACTAGCAAGTATCAACTGTAGTTATGTTTGGCCTTGAGTTACATCTATATATAATACTTACTCATTAGCTAAAACTACATATGTAACCACACTACAGACTACAACTTTCCTTAAACTGAACAACACATATATTAGCTCAAAATTTTAATCTTCTAACAATCTATATTTTCTTTTTCTTACTTTCATTCGCCACCATGAAAACCAATCAGAGAGGTTTGGTTGTCTTCTTTGTCCTAATACTTGGGTGGATTCTTTTATGTTCTCCATTTGCAATTCACCATAGGACACTGGTTCATGTAAGAGAAAGAAATCAATACAGAAGGTTGCTTCTTTCAGTTTCTTCACTTACTACAAATCTAAACAAGTTGAACCAAGCCTGGAAAGATTCCAAGAAATCTGTAGAGACAAGCTTAAGGAAGGCACCACCGAGCAAATCTAATCCTATTCAGAATAAGTAGCCTGGAAAACATTTTTCTAGAGATCTCAAAAAGGAAAGAGAAAATAAATCCCGATCACTTTCCTCATTTTTGCAGATTCTTCACTATTACTGTTGTATAGGTAGCAGATGGATCTGAACACAATTTTTTTTCTCTTATTTTTTTATTACTTGATGTGTTTCATGTACGACTAGCTTATTCATAATTCCTTAGTATTAGATTCAGGAGAAGATAATGTATCTACAGAAATCTGTAACTAGCTTTTATGTATTGATTTGTTTCGGAAAAATATGGAGCCATCTTTCAATTTATTGTTCTAAACTTGCATTAAATTTATATTTTCTGAGTCTTAGTTATTACAGTGAGCTGCCACTTTATGAAATTCTGTATAAGCACCTCATGCTTTATCTTACAATTTTTTTAAAATGGTGTCCTTGTATTATTAAATTCAAAGTTGGTTGATCCATGGTATTTTGGACAAGCTTCATTGGAACATAAGCCTAGTATAACATACTGGTGTATGTGTAGAATTGTAGGAAATCAATCTAGACGTATGATTGATTCCTAATTTTCAAGGTGTAATTAGCTCCTGATTTTCAGGAGGTTAGTTTCCTAAAAATCTTGTGTATATTATAATTTTCAGTTGTATATTAGTTAAAATTTTAATCTAGATCCTGATTTATACGAAAAATTTAAGGTTATAACAACTGTATATATATGTATCTAGTATCAAGAAATAAATGAAGAAATTTTCTGTAAGATTCATACAACTTCATAATATCATAGCTCTGGGCAAAGAAACCACTGCTCTTATCTATCTCTTGTATTTTCAAATAACATCTCGCCATGGTAGAACATTCCTCTACATCCAATCCCTCTTTTAATATTCCCACTGCTCCTCGGTTAACATCAGGCAACACAAACAATAATTTCGTTCCTATCACCACACAAATTTAATGGCCAAATTTATCCTCAATGGTCTCAATCAATGATGATGTTCATGAGTGGGCAAAGCAAGGAGGAATATCTCACTAGAGAAATCCCAAAACCCGATCCCAATACTGTTGATTCCAGGATCTAGAAAGCAGAAAACAATCTGGTTATGTCTTGGTTAATCAGTTCTATGACAACCGAAATAGGAGAAAATTTCTTGCTATACACCACAGCGAAGGAAATATTCCCAGCTGTACTAGAAACGTTCTCCAACAGTGAAAACACTTCCGAACTCTTCTATGTGGAGAGTCCTCATTAGGACCTTCGTCAAGGCGACAACTCTATGACTATTTATTTCACAACTCTTACTCGTCATTGGAAACAACTAGACTTGTTTGAGATACATGAATGGAAATGTCCAAAAGATTGCGCATATTTTAGAAAGATTATGGAGACTAAGCGTGTCTTCAAATTCTTGATGGGACTCGATAAATCCCTTGATGAAGTAAGGGGTAGAATTCTTGGAACAAAACCACTACTAAGTCTACGAGAGGCATTTTCTGAGGTGCGTAGAGAGGAGATCCAAAAACGCGTCATATTGGGACAATCAAATCCTTCCACGATTTCTGAAGTCCCAGTATTTGTAGCAATCAAAGGCAATTCACCAGATTCTGGTGCATTCGTTGCACGAAGCAATACTCAACATACCGACACTAATCGAATAAGGAAAGGTCGCCCATGGTGTGACTATTGTCGAAAGCCTGGGCATTTGAAGGAGACCTATTGGAAATTACATGGAAAACCTTCTGATTAGAAAACAAATCGAGACCAAGAGACAAAGGGAAATTCTACAATTACTAAAGTATCTCAATATGATAATACTGTCTCATTCACTAAGGATCAGTTGGATCTCCTCCAACAACTTATACAAAAAGAAAACATTAACCCTGCTCATAGCTCTAGTAGTTCAACAATGCATGCATGTAAATTCCCCTTCTCATCTTGGATAGTAGACTCAAATGCCTCCAATCACATGGCAGGTGATCAATCACTTTTCACAACTTACTCACCTTGTAACAAACTTCAAATAGTGTGTATCGCCAATGGTACACGCACCATAGTGGTCGGAACATGGACCATTTGTCTATCAAACAACCTTACCCTTAAATCTGTGTTATTTGTGCTTGATTTTGACTGCAATCTCATATCAGTTAGTCGACTAAATCATGACCTTAACTATGAAACTAAATTCTTTGCTAAATCTTATGTTTTTCAAGATCTAAGCTCGAGGAAGATGATTGGCAGTGCTAATTTCCGTGCGGACCTCTATGTTCTTAATGTCAACACTCCAATTCATTTTGTTAGTTATCAATGTCAATTGAGTCATAGTCTTAAGTCTATTAGTCATACTAATAAAGAAAGTGAAATCATGCCGTGACACTTTTGCCTAGGTCATCCCAACTTTTTGGACTTGAAACGTTTGTTTCCATCCTTATTCATCAATAAAAATCCTAATTTATTTCATTGTGAAGTTTGTCAATTGACAAAACATACTCGAAATACTTTTTCACCACGTATCCACAAATCAAGTCACCATTTTTCCCTCATTTACAGTGACATTTGGGGACCATGTTGCGTTCCCAGTATTACTGGTGCTTGATGGTTCTTGCTGTTAGTTGATGATCATACTCGATCGTGTTGGACATTTCTTATGAAAGACAAATTTGAAACCAAGCACATATTTCCACTTTTTCATGCCATGATCCAAACTTAGTTCAATACCAATATTCAAATCCTAAAAACTGATAATGCTAGGGATTTCTTTAATTCCAATCTTAGTGGATATCTCAAATCACATGCTATTGTCCAACAAAGCTCATGCGTTGACACACCATAACAAAACGGTGTAGCCAAACGTAAAAACCGTCATATACTTAAGGTTGCCCAAACTTTGCTTTTTCAAACCAATGTTCGTAAAAAATTCTGGGGTGAACCCATTCTTACTGCAACATACTCAATCAACTGAATGCCTTCTCAAGTTCTCAAATTTCACTCACCTTTACAAATGTTTCAGGGTTAATTTTGGTTGTACTATTTTTGTCCATATTCACAATATCGTGGTAAACTTGATGCCCGTGTCATTAAATGCATCTTTATTGACTACTCAGTCAATCAAAAAGGCTACAAATGTTTCTCTCCTATCACTTATAAGTTTTACAATTTCATGGACGTTACTTTCTTTGAAGAAACTCTATTCTATTCTAATTTTGCAATTCAGGGGGAGAATCACACTAATGAATTGAAGAATTAGGATTGGTTATCACTCATTGAACCGAATTTGCCATCTCATTTATCTTCCACTAGCTTGTCCTCTTCCAACCTGGTTTTCATTCCAGATTCTCCTGTAAAAACCAAACTTGATCAATCTCCCATTGTCTATCCTAGACATCTTCTCCTTCCTAATAATGCCATAAAAGTCTATTGAAGAAAGGGAAATCTTGACTTGTCCACATGAAATCAGGAAAGCCAAGAAACTCTCCCGAGCCAAATTGAATCTAAAAGATTACAAGATGAAGTAAAATCTAGTCCAAAGCTAGATTCTGACCCTGAGTTAGATTTTCCTATTGTGCAGAGAAAAGGTGCTCGATCATGCACTCAACATCCTTTTCGAAGTTACATTTCTTTCGCAAATCTATCCCCAAAATTTCAGGTATTTGTGACATCCCTAGACAACATCAAGATTCCTAATTCTCTCAATGAGGCTCTAAAGGTTTCGGAATGGCACAAGGAAACTTTAGAAGAATACATTGCACTTGAAAAGAATGGTACATAGATGTTAACAGAGCTACCACCTAGAAAAAAGACAGTGGGTTGTAAATGAATATTCTCAGTTAAACAGAAGGCAGATAGAAATATAGACAAATATAAAACTCGACTGGTGGCTAAAGGGTTCACCCAATCATATAGAATTCATTATCAGAAGACTTTTGCTTCTATAGTAAAACTTAACACAGTTCGTGTCTTGCTGTCTATTGCAGTCAATGAGGATTGACCACTGCTTCAACTCGATGTCAAGAATGCATTCTTAAATGGAGATTTGATCGAGGAAGTTTACATAGATGTACCTCCTGGCTTTGAGACTAAGGATACAAAAGGGAAGGTATGCAAGTTGAGAAAGGCATTATATGGACTTAAACAGTCACCTAGAGTATGGTTTGAAAAATTCACTGAGGTCCTTAAACAGGATGGATACTCTCAGATATATGCAAACCACACTCTGTGTGTCAAACATTTCACAGATGGAAGAATCACACCTTTGATTGTATATGTTGATGATATAGTTCTTACTGAAAATCATGTAGGAGAGATGAAGAGGCTTAAGATGCTATTATCCAAGGAATTCGAGATTAAAGACTTAGGATATTTGAAATATTTATTAGGGATGGAGGTGGCACGTAGCACCAAAGGAATCTCAGTTTCTCATCACAAATATGTTCTAGATCTCTTACATGAGAATGACATGAGTAGGTGTAAGTCTGTTGAAACACGCATGGATCCTAACACCAAACTAATGCCTTGAACTGATGAATTAGCAATTAACAAAGGGAAATATCAACATTTGGTAGGTAAGTTAATATATCTTACTCATATATATCTAAATATAAGTTTTGTAATCGGTATTGTTAACCAGTTTCTTAGCAACTCATCAGTAGATCACTTGGAGACAGTAAACCGTATTTTAAGGTACTTGAAGAAGGATTCTGAAAAGGGGCTCATGTTCAGGAAAACAATTAATAAGACATTGAAAATTTATACTAACGTTAATTGGGCTGGATCTCCTAGTGATTGAAAATCCACATCTGGATATTGCTCATTTATGTGAGATATTTGGTGACATGACGTAACAAAACGTAGGCAATGGTAGCACGTAGCAGTGTCGAGGCTGAGTTCTGTGCATTGGTTTTGGGCATTTGTGAATAAATTTGGCTAAAATGACTGCTAAACGAACTCAAGGTTGAAAATTCATAATCTATTAGAATCATGTGCGACAACCGGTCAGCAATTGTAATTGTCAAAAATCTAGTCCACCATGATCGAACTATATATATGGAAATTGATAGACACTTCATCAGTGAAAAAATTGAAGGTAAGGTGATCCCCCTAACTCCCTCAACTATGTTCTATGTAGACAACAAATAACATATATATTAACCAAAACTTTGTTTCGACCTAATTTCACCGAATTAAATGTAGCATTTGGTTTGTAAAACATATATTGCTTAGCTTGAGGGGGAGTGTAGGAAATCAATCTAGGCGTATGATTGATTCCTGATTTTCAGGATATAATTAACTCCTAATTTGCAGAAGGTTAGTTTTCTAAATTTATTCCTGATTTTCAAGAGATTAGTTTCCTAAAAATCTGATTTCTAATTGTATAATAGCTAAGATTTAATCTAGATCCTGATTTATATGAAAAAGTAAAAGTCATAACAACTGTATATATATGTATTTGGTATCGAGAAATAAATGAAGAAATTTTCTGTAAAATTCATATAGCTTCAAGAATCATTCAATTAAATTAATCATCTCCTTTTAGGTACGAGTTTAAACCTTTCCAGCTAAAATGGTTTTATTGGTACCCCTCTTTCTCTATCTTGTTATAATTGTCTCTACTATATACTTCCTGTTTTACTGAATGCTTTCAATAATTCAGGTTTAGCATTGAATTAGATTCTTATAATTATCTTATTCATTGAAATTGATTTGGAAATGAGCCTTTTCTTGAATACATTTTCGATCTTAATATTCCGAGACTTTAAATAGAAACACAAGAATTACTATATTTTTATATTGAATTCATGCATCTCAAGTTGGAAATCTCCCCCGTTCTTTTAGTGTTTCTTTGGATTAGTAAATGATTTTCTTTTGTGGATTCTCTTTGGATTAAACGATGACGAAGTTTCAACTTTCAAATCCAACTTTGACCAATCTTTTCAAAATCAAATAAGATTGACTGTCACCAAAACACAAATACTTTCTTTAAATAGATCTCAATTTTAATGCACCATACGGTTTTTACCATCAAACTAACAATATGCGTGATGATAAATTTCATATACCGAACCTTGAGCTTTCTTAATGGTTCATGGAAACATCGATTGAGTGTTCATATTAATTTAATACTCCTAGAACTCCTGAATGTCTGCTTTTAACAGATGACATAAGTTCAATGCTACCTGGATTTGTAATGTTCTGTTGTATAGTTCTCTGATTTCTTGACCTTTTTTTTCCTTCTTGAAAACAGTAAGAAACCAATGTTACACGGAAAACAAAATATTTACATGGAAAACAAAAACAGCTTATAATTTGCCAAATTCTTCAAAAACAACTTTAGTTCCTCTAGTTTACCGTAATCGTTTCGAACCCTTTTGGTACTAAGTTCTGTTGCAGCACGGTACTTATAATAGAGTGACCACTTATGCAGTCTGGATTCTTATGGAAAATTGACCCAGAATTAAATATATATATATAAAATTGAATCTTGAAATCTCTGTATCAAATGATGCAACTGTTTTGTTATATCTATAATTTTGGTTTTTAATTAAAATCTCAAGTGTGCTGCTCCCAGGTGGCTGTCAACATACTTGCAATATGTTTTTACTATTGGCATTGACATGGTAACCTTTTGTAGGTCTTTCATGGGTGTTGTAACTACTCTTACTGGTGTTGTGGGAAGAGCATATATTATGCTTTGTGACTGCTTCATATTTCAGACTGATCTCCCTGTCTTAGATAATAAGTCAATTATGTATTTTGTGTTGCCAAATCGCTGATTCACTGAACTATTATTGCTTCAAATGAAAGGTGTGCGTTCCTATGACCGGTAACTTCTATATCAGTATCTAAATTTTGTATCTATTATCATTTTGATTGAAAAATGTTTATTTATTTTATTAATAATTCAAAATTTCTATGGTTGGAAGGGTTTTTATGGTTGCCTATTGAAGATTACATATATGGGAAATATATTTGCGAAATTTCAGCCCTTACTTTGTTACTTTAATTAATAATATTAACTCTGTGCTAATCCTAGTTATTCTTTACTGTTTGGAGTGATGAAAGGAGATTTTAAAAGTACTCACACTGCATATGCTTTCTTTCACTGCTGAGGCGTCACACTGAGAATGAACATGATTTCTACCCGAAGAATCTACCTTGACTGTTTTTAAGATATCAAACTTCAATATGATTATGCCATCAATATATCTAAAACCACTTCCCTTTGAAAGACTCTTTTTGATTAAAATATGGTTCCTAATGTCATAATGTATTGACTATTGATTTCAAAACTTAAAACTCCTGATGCGAGGACATAAATGAGAATTATCACTCCTACAATACGAGTAAAGATGTGTACAATGTCAACTAACTTGGGAGTGCTATACATGGTTATATCTGCGACATTTTTTACCAAAATTGGGAAAGGGTTTGGCGTACACGTGCAATGAATGCATTAGAGCAACTATACACGTCATTAATTATTAGAAGAGCTCTTTGTTTGGAAAGATTTGCATTCTCTTCCTTGCAGGGATCGTTTTGTCTTAATAATGCAGCCTGTGATAACATTACCTTTTGATACATCCCTCTTTTAACTAAAAATCTCCTTCTGACATAGCTTCTTCGTTAATTAAGGATGAGAATTCGTAACAGCAGGACCCCTTTGTTTCTGGCTCCTGCACCAGAGCCTGCACCTAGGTCTGGTCATTTTTGTTCACGGATAAGTTCACAAGTTGATGATCGGTTTTTAGTCGAAGAAACAAATAGGCGCATTGAATGGTCCTTCTTAACATTGAAAAGATCCCCCAATCCCGTCGAGGAGGAAGAACTTCAAGGCGAAGTGGAAGAATCCACCCCTGAGGAGATGAGATCTTCGAAAGGTGTTCGCAAGGAGAAAGATTTGAAGCATTGCATGCGAATAAACTCAAATCCGGTTATATTCCTTCATCCTTCCCTTTTTTTCCATTATGTATCAAAGATTGTTTAATCACATTGCCCAATTCTATCATTATGTCCTTAATAACATATTATAATTTGTTTTTAACTGATGAAATAAATTGTTATAACAAATGATGTCATTCCAATTTCTGTCCATTTTAGGCCTTGAAAGACATGAGTGAAGGAAAAGACAATAAACAAAAAGGATCTGCTATGGATGCTAATTCCCGAGGGTAAAACAGTTATTTTCTTCATCCAACACCTACCCCCTTCTTTGCTGTTTAATTTATATTTTATATATGCAAATAAGCTAGAAATATGATGCCTTTAATGTGTATGCACTTTTGAGCCTTTGATATCTATGAAATAGTTACTTATAGATTTTCTTGCAGGTTCTCTTCTTGTGGATTTGTTGAGACAGATCTGCTGTCATAATTATAATAACTTTTGCTTTTTCTTTATTTTATTTATTTTTTTCTTTTTCTGACCAAGCTTTGCTCTTAAAGTGGATGGTGTAAATTTTTTGTAAATGCTTAATCCTTTCAAAGATGTTCTAGTTCTTTGCTAAAAGGTCATAGTACTCGGTTCTTAACATGATGTATAAACTTAAATGATACTTTTCTTCTGATACAGGTATTGGAATGACAACAATCGTGCAAGGACAGTTGTCCTTGCCCTTCCTGCACCTAATTCTGAAATAGGTATACAGTGTCATTGTGTTGTGTTCAACTTGTCAAAAGGGAGTTTATCTTTTACTTAAAAAGAAAAAAAATGGTAATCTGTTGTTGATTTAAGAAATATAATTGCTACCTCAATGACGAAATGGTCTAGTACAATCTATCAAAACTGATTGAAATTAATGTTTCAGGCATATTAGTATAGGTAAATTCTTGTAATGTTTCTTGCATTGAAATTTCCTGTTCTTTGAAAAATCTTGCTGGTGACTTATCAATAATGAGCTACACACAACAGAAATACATCATGTGCTCAGAAGAAGTATTTTGCTTGAAGGAGTGGGTTAATTACTTTGACAAGATGGCTATTATTGTCTAAGATACAGCAGATTTGAAACTAGAGCTATAATTCTGATGTTAGGGGGTATGATTAATTGAAATAATGATTTCTCATATTAGTCTAGTTGGTTAATTATTTAGCGTTCTTTTTATATGACACATACATAGGTATCGACAAGATCAATGTTGATGTACTAATCAGGACATTTTCAAGTACCAGTAAAAGCACTGCTTAACTTCAAGCTGAACTGATTTAATTTGTTCCCTTTGTTTCTTTGCTTTTCTGACTCCGATGTTTTCTTTGCATCAAGATCACAAATGTTTATAATCGTAACATTTTCTTGAGAGTTATCTAAATCAGGAAAAAGGTTCCCATTCACGAAGATGGCAGGAAAAGAACCTGAAGATGCAAAAGTACAAGTAAATGATGAAATGGTAGGATCAAAAGGGAAAGATTCACTGGTAGAAGTGGAAGTGAAAATGGGGAACATTACAGATGAATTTGGAAAGGAAGTTGCAACCGAAGAATTCGGAAATACAAAATTTGATTTAAACAAAGTCGATTTAAATGCAGAAGTTATAATGATAGAAGAAGAGGCCGAGACAAGAGATATAGATGAACGTTTAAATCAAATTAATGATTTTCAAAGGGCTCAGAATACAAACTGCATTGTAGACTGTGACTCATATGTTCCTAGTTGGCTGGCTCATAATCGGCAAGGCCGTGGGAAAAAAGTTGGCTCTCATATTAGGAGGGGAAGAAAAAGAAGGGGCTCAAATCAGCCAGATAGTAGCAGCAGTTCACTTCAGTAAGTATCCTACCTATAAATATATGTTCATAAACCATTATATTTCTAATTTTAACATAAAATCTTTAAAAATTTATACTGTTTTGAGTGACTCAATGAGTTTCAATATGGAATATATATATATATATATATATATATATATATATATATATATATATATATATATATTTAATTTATGTTCATAATGTAAATAATATGTTAACAATTTGCTCTAATAGAAATCAGTACCACAATATGATACATACACGACAGATAAGTAGTATGCTATAGACCACTATGAAAAACCTTTCAGCATTAATGGTAGTGATGCATTGTAACGATACGTAAAGTAACCATAGAGAGAGTAAATATTTGATAAAATATGATTTTGCCTTCAATGTCTTGAGAAAGTAAGACTTGTGATTGAAGATCCTGATAGTAAATTATACTTCTAAATAACAATAATCAATTATGAAGTAAAAGAAGAAAAAGAATGAAAGAAAAACACATTTCCATGTGATTTTAAAGTTGTTCCGTATTTCTGTTAATTTATTTTATAAAAATGTTCACTCCACGTGACGTTAAGTTTCTGAATCTGTTTTTGTTAGTTCGAACCCTAAGTACCTATTTTTGGGTGTGAAATGAGGGTATCACAGTCTTACCAACTGGAGTTTGTGGCTGTGAGTTCTCTCATATTAGTAATTAGCATAAGTAAATGACTTACAAAATCTTAACTATTTGAAGGCACAGAGAACTAGAGCATGAAAGAGGATGGTCTGAGAGGCTTCAAGGGCATGTATTTAATTGGTATTCTCTCTCTATCTTCGTCTCCCATTTTTATGATTTTTGTTTTTGGGAAATAAACAGCTACACACTTGTGCACACACGTCATGCTCATTTGCGTAAACTTTATCTTGAAAAAATAGAAATTAATTGTTAGCGTTTCTTTCTTAACGTAGGTGGGAAGATGAGTATATGCCCAAAAGGGACAGGTCAAAGAAGATAGTAGATCAGTCACTGACTCAGAACATTAGGTACATTGTACATTATACCTGTTAAGTTTTACATTGGTTAAGAGTAAGGTAGTAGTACTGTTTATAAGTCTGGGTAACCCTCTAACTTACAAGCTAGTTTTTGGGTTCAGAGTTAGGCATGGGTTTCTAAGTTGATATCAAAGTTAGGCTCTTAGCTTTTTCACCCCCCATCGGCCCTCGTGTCGTAAATCTGGACTCTAATCGATGTGGAGGGGGGATGTTAAGTCTCATATTGGTTAAAAGTAAGACAATAGTGTTGTTTATAAATCTGGGCAACCTTCTAACTCACAAACTAGCTTTTGGGTTCAAAGTTCTAAGTATACGATTCTATCGTGCACTCATCGTTTTTTCATATTTGCTGGTATTTTTTTTCCAATGGATACAAATTCACTTTGATACACAATACACAATAATTGTTCTAAACTACGTGGAAGGGGACTGAAACAACATACGATGACACCACCCTTACCACCAACTACTAGGATGATTGGTATATTTGTGCTAGTATTTTCACTATTTTTGTTCATTGGTTTTGAGTCAATTAACGAGTGGCCCACAATTTGTTTAATGTAGGAATGTTGAGAAGCCTCGGCGTAAGAGGGGAAGACCAAAAAGGGTATTAGATATAGATCTCAACCAGCCGCCAGTCAGTGAGTCAATGTGACAACTTATTCAAGAGTAGCAATTTCTTCATTATTTTGTTTTAATGCCAGAACTTTGTGGGTTTTTCTTAATGTAACAATTAAAAAGGTTTCTATAAGGCATGAATTTGTTTCAATATTTGAAAAAGTTTTGGAGTTATGCTTTGTGGGTTGTTACGGAAAAGACACGAGTGAAAAAAGAAGCAGCTTGTTTGATGTGTCAATCTACGTGTCAACCCAAATTGCTTTGCTTTCATGCAGATGAATTTGCTGTCTTGATACTAGTCATTACTCTACCACTTCTGCATTTACATGCCAAAAGTAGCCGTTACATTGTTTTTGCATCTTTAGTATCTCCGTAAAAAAAAAAAAAAAAAGTGACCACTAGCACTTTTTGATTCTACATTATAAAAAGAAAAAAAAATAGTTAGTTGGATTGTACTTGATTTTACTTTTTAATTTTAGAGTTTTTCTACGTATTATTTAAGAAAAATTCTACATATTATTTAAGAAAATGTTGATTCATGGTAACTGAAATTATAATTTGAAAAAATAAATATTATTATTTTAATCAATAATTATATGTTATAACATAACTTGTGTAGTTTTTAATATTTAATTACATTTGTTATTTTTATTATTTTTAGAATATATTCAATATCAATTTGATTATTATATCTATTTATTTCCTATTAGGTATTTATTTTAAAAAAAATTATAATAATGTTGAATTTTATTTAATTCATATGATACGTTATTACGTATTTTAATATCATTGGATAATTTCTCAATTTCAGTTGTTAAAAGAAGTATTGAAGAATAGTTATTGCATATTTTAATATCATTGAATAATTTTTCAGTTTCAGTTTTTAAAAGAAGTATCGAAGAAAACAACTCATTGATTATTTAACAATGGACATGTTTCGTCGGCAATAATATATTTCTTTACTTTGTTTTATTTTCTTATAATAATGGAAAATAGTCAAAGAAAAAGGGCTCGTTAGGTAGAGACTAAAGGGTATCAATGTGGTTTGTTGATCAATATTTTTAAATATACGTAAATTTGATCATATATTAAAATATTTTTTTATATTTTATAAGATTTTTTATTAAATAATTTTACCATTAATTATTATACATAACTTATAATAAAATAATTAAATTAGAAGTTTTTTAACTTCTTCTACTATTAATACTTTGATTTAATTTTCAAGTACTCATGATTTAATCCCACAATTACCATCTTTTCATGATTTAATCCCACAATTACCATCTTTTCATGTTCTTTTACAATCATTTTTTTATTTGTTTTATAATGCATAATGGCTTATCAAATTTAGATAAATATAAATATATTGATTAAATAAATGTGTAAATTTATAATTGTGGATTTATGATTTTCATAATTTTTATTTAAAATAAATTATGTGAACATGAAAAATACCATTTAACGTTTTGTATGGATTGATCCGAACTAATCTACATGTATAATAGATCGGATTGCATCATATCACTACAATGTGTAAAATTTATAAATCATATAAATTAGATTAAATTATAGATTTATTAAACTCTACGAATTTGATCTACTTTAAACCCCTATATATTTGACTTTGAATTCAAATATTGAAGGTTAATAGCATTCAATATCTATGTAAGATAAAAAGAAATTATCCTCGTAGAAATATTGTCATAATTTAATTTGTTGTTAAAATAATAATTCATTAATGATAATTTTATCTAATATAATTAAGGATAGGGTTATTATCAAGTCTTGTTTTCTTGTCTCCACAACATATTTATTATTAAATTTAAAAATTATCAAAAATATTTTTTTTGTCTTTAATATATTTATTTTATGTAAATTAAAATTTATTAGGATATGTTAGATAATTTTAAAAATTAACAGCAAATATATTGTAAAAACAAAATTTTAAGATGTGGTAATAACTCCACCCATAAAATCACTAATCCATTTATTTTCTATTTTTTTAACAATAATTTTTCCCTCCTAATATGCACACATTTTCCCCATACAATTGTATACTAGTTCTAAACCTATACAATTCTACGTAAAGTTGACATATGCTAAAATTGTGTGCATGTTCAAAAGTGAATATAAATTAATTACTCAACATATAATGGGTGCAATAGTACGAAGTTCCATAAATTCATATAATTTAATCGATTATCTTTACTTCAAAATGAGTTTTTTTTTGTTGAAAAAAATAGTATTTTACCTTTTTGAAATATATCATAAATATGCTTAATAATTAGGAAAATTACTTTTTCAGCCAAAAGAAAATTTAAAAAATTATTTGAGAAGGTAGAGATCATCGTTCCACACATGTCATTCATACCGGTGTGTTTTTATACTACTTAAAGCTTTGGTATCTTTTCTTTTTGAAATGTTGATACACATAAATTTAATTAGCACATAGGATGGTAATTACATATCGAGTTTTTTTTATAAAAAAAATCAGTTAATTAACATTTCGTTGTTTCTAATTATGATAGACATATTTAAAATTCAAACTAATTGTGACAAACAACTAAGAAGCATTAAAATTTACAAGAATATCTTGAGCACAAAGGTTTGGAGGCAATGCGGGAAGAATTAAAAAAAATTAACCTAATTTAGTTTGTATAATTTAAGTTTTTTAATTTATTTTTTAAAAAAAATAAGATTTTATTTGTTTAATAAAGTTATACAGTATTTACCATGACACTTAACTTAAGAAGATAATGATATTATCATAATAAAAATATATATTTTTATCTCTAATGTTAATTATATCTTAGTGTTATTACTTTTAGATACAATTATTATTAATAAAATATTTTAAAACATTAACATTTTACATTTTAATAATAATATTAACCTTTAAAAAGTCTAATTTTTTATAAGAGTTGACCATTACCGCGCATAAAGGTTTGCACCTTAAAAGAAAAATGTGTAAGCATCAAATTTTCATGAGAAATTATAACCTCAATACTCTTTTTAAAAAATAATAAAAATAATACTCTTAAAATTTGTAATAATAAAAATAATATTATTTATGTATAATTTATATATTTTTAATATTAAAAAAAATCTGATACATTATTTTATTTTAAATGCCTCCTAATTTGATATCGTATAAATTGAACTGCGATCATTTAGACTCATTCAATGTTAAATATCATATAATTGAAACTCGTTTAATATTATTGAGTATTATTTTTATTATTATAAATTTTAAGAGTATTATTTTTATAATTTTTTTACTTTATTTATTTGTCTCGAATATATGCATATTGGCTTTTTCAACGTTAGTATGTATGTGTTGTTATATCATCATTAATAAGATTATTATAGTTTATAATATATTTTGTATTAAGTCTTAATTTAGATGGAACTTTTTTTAACATAATCCGCAATTTTTTGTCATTTTTAATTAGTTTTTGACATTTTTTAGATATATATTTAGTTTTGTTATTTTTATTATTGGAATTGTATGCTAAATACACATAATCAAGTAAATTAGTTAAAGAAATGAATACAATATTAGTAGTAAATAAATGAAAACTATACCATAGGGCTATTATTGCTGTCGTTATTAAGGGTGTGCTAATAAAACTAATAAATTTAAAAAAATCAATCTAATTTGAACTAATTTTATTGGTTTATTTTAGGTTGGGTCAACAAATATTTTTCTATTTTTTGATAATAGATTTTGTTTATTAAATTTTTATAATTCTTGTATTATAATTTCTAATATTTTTAGTGTTAATTTTATTATAATCTTTAAAATTAAAGATTTAAATTCCAATAACTTACATAATATCATTATTCATATTAATTTAGAGTACAAGAAAGATTTGAAAGTAAAATATATACGGAATAATGAATAGTAATAAATTACTTTATAAAATTTACTAATTCTAGTAACTAAATTATTCATAATATTATTCATTTGATATAACTTTAATAGTAAAAATATGAAAGACATTATAATTATTAATTAATAGATAAAATATGAAAGACATTATAATTATTAATTAATAGATAAATAATTAATAATATAGAATTAGTATCTTAAGATAAAGTAATTAGTCTTGAAGTTCTTGCTTGAATTCCTTTTAAACATCAAAACTGTACAAATAGTCAAAATATGTTTATCTTACACTAAAAAGTTAGATAAAATTTAATTATAAAATATTATTTGAAATAAAAAAATTATATCTTAAATGAATTTAGAAACATAATAATAAATAACAAAATAAGACATATAAATTTAAATATGTAATACACATTCTCTATTACAAAATGAAAAAAATGAGAGTAAAATATTTAAATTATAAAAAAAAAATTAAATTCTAATAATGAATCAAGCTTAATAATCTAAAAATAATATAAGCTTTTAATATATTTATAAAATATAAATATTAAAATGAATAATGATTATGATTATGATATAAATTTTAAATAAAAATATAAAAATAATAAATTAATTAATTAAATTATTCGATTTTTAATACGCGTAAAGAAATAAAAAACAAACCAAACCAATTAAATAAAATTTTAAAATTAAAAATATTAAATTGAATGAGTTTGAGTAAGAATTGATTCCAGTGGATTTTGCGTTCCCCTTATCGTTATCATTGAAATAATGTACAATGATGATTTTACATATTTATCAATCTGATTTATTTGTTTATTTCTGTCTTTTGATTGAATACTTGATATATTACAAATAACAATGAATGAAGGAAATTTTTCCTTCCTCCCAAAGAGATGACCTCGGCTTCCTACTCCAAAGCCAAATAGCTCAGTGGACTCATCTGGTTAAATCAAATCAAATAATGTGGCAAAGATTCAAAATTTATCACAATCTTTGCGTTTATCTTGAAAATGTTGAATCATTTATCGAGATAAATTGATCTTCATGCCAATTAGTCATTCAAAAAGTATTTATACTTCAAATAATCAATTTCTAACCTTATATGCTACAGCCTACAACGGGCTATAATAGATTCATGGGTCTGGACTACCTACGAGGGTTCGTGAGTTACTTTATCAGATAATGAAAGGGCCATGTTTTTCATCATTCAGCTTGTCTCCAGACTATTTCGCTTCTTGTTTGAACAAATTCCTTAAAACAAAGTCGTTGAGACAAGGGAAGCAAGTTCATGCCGTACTCTTAAGTTCTGGGATTGACATGGCTATATTGTCTTTGAGTTCAAAGCTCGTTGGGATGTATGCGAGCTGTGGTGATGTGAGGTCTGCGAAACTTGTACTTGGTGAGATTCAAAACCCAAATGTTTTCGCCTTGAATTGGATGGTTTTAAGTTCAACATTTAATGGGGATTATGAGGAAGCAATTGGGTATTTTTCTATGATTCAAGAATTAGGTGAGGTTGGCAATAAATTCACCTTTTCAATTTTGCTTAAAGCTGTCCGGGGTTTGATGGATGTCAATAAGGGAAAAAAAGTTCATGCTGTGGTGTACAAGAAGGGTTTTGATAATGATTTGTCTGTGGGGAATGCCATGATTGATATGTATAGTAAATGTGGTAGTGTTTGTTATGCTCGAAAGGTGTTTGATAAATTGATTGAGAGAGATGTTGTTTCTTGGACATCCATCATTAATGGTTATTGCAACGTTGGTAAGACTCAGCTAGCGCTAGTTTTATTCGAGAGAATGCAATTTGAGGGATTAAAACCAAATGAATTCACATGGAATGCCATTATAGCTGGGTATGCTCGGCAGGGAGATAGCAATGGAGCGCTTGCACTATTTACAAGAATGATTAGAGAAGGATTGGTTCCTGATTTGGTTACTTGGAATGCAATGATTTCGGGTTTTGCCCAGAGCCAGCATGCTGACGAAGCTTTGAAAATATTTCTAGAAATGTTATTTTCTGGGATCAAACCAAATCTAGTGACGATTACGGGACTACTTCCTGTGTGTGCCTTAATTGGTTCCCTTCAGAGAGCAAGAGAAATTCATGCTTTGTTGTACAGAATGGAGCTTGACTTAAACTCCTTTGTTGCTTCTGCCCTTGTTGATGTGTACTCAAAATGCGGCAGTGTGAAAAATGCTAGAAGTGTATTCGAAATGACTGCAGTCAAAAATGTTGTGTTATGGAATTCCATGATTGGATGCTATGGGAAGCACGGTATGGTTGATTCAGCTCTTCAACTATTTGAGACAATGCAGGATGAAGGAATACAGACAAACGAGGTGACTTTAACTTGTGTTCTTTCAGCATGTAGCCATAGTGGTTCATTAGAGAATGGTTTAAAGATTTTCAGTTCCATGAAAGAGAGATATGGGGTTGAAGCTAACAAAGAACATTATGGTTGTATGGTCGATCTTTTGTGTCGTTCAGGTAAAATGGTAGAAGCTTATGAAGTAGTGAAGGGCATGCCAATACTAATCACAGAGTCTATTGCTGGAGCATTCTTTAATGGGTGTAAGGTCCATGGAAGAAGTGATCTGGCTAAAATGATTGCTGACGATATTATGAGAATGAAGATAAATAGACCCGGTGGGTTTGTAACACTATCAAATATTCATGCTGCTCAGGGACAATGGGAAGAGGTTGAGAATACAAGGATGGTGATGAAGGATAAGCAGATCCAGAAAAAACCTGGGTTTAGTTGGCTATGGAAAAGTGCTGTAGTGTGTGATGAATAGATTACACTATTATGGTAGTTGAATCAGGTACAAGCTCTGCTTCATAAAAGAGTGTATTGAAGCCCAAAAATAGCATATATATATATATATGAGATACATAATCGAATTGGCCCAAAAATAACATTTTAATTGTATCTAGCGTGAAAATATGTTATATGTACAACTTACCTGTTAACTTGGGCCAATTCTATGTATCTTATAAATGCTATTTAAGATTCAGACTCTAAAAGTATATCATATGGTTGAAATGCTGTCTATAATAAAGTTACAAGAAAAATCAGTCATACTGCTGACAAGATTTTGAATCCCTTTACTCTGCTCTTCAATACGCATTTTAAGTCCCCTGGGCTATCTAGTCTCTCATTGTTACAGACCATGTCAAAGGAGTACAAACACATACATTTTATAAAAAAGACAAAGGAATGAAGAAAAGAGATGATGGAGAAATGAGGTTGAATCGTAAAGGTGCAGATGCTGCTGGAATCGATGGTTAAACCATCACATTTGTTGGGCTTCTTTGACATTCAAATGGGGGTTATTTGTTAGTATTTCTCCTATTTCTTATAATATTTTTTTGAAAGATACTTTGATAGGAAAGTACATTAATTACATTAATCTTTAGATCACTAACATCTTTATCAAGTTAGACCTCAAGTTTTTGTTGAATTTATACTTGTGGCAGTAGAATCTCCTTGTAAGTTCAGAATTTGTTGCACCTTCCCCCAAGATAATAATGTTAACATTTTAGTTTGCTTTAATGACAGATTTTTCTAGTACCCATTATTATTATTATTATTATTATTTTGCTGTTGATGATCACATAAATTGTTAATAGGTGGCTTGCAAAATTTTGGGATGAAAAGATCAAAAAAGAGACGGACTACTTGTTCATTTTAATTAAAAGATTTGACTGGATCAAAGTTAACAAAGCTATGCATTGCATTTTCATTTTTTTTTTTGGGTCTGATTTGAGGACTGCATATATACATGCTTACTGTTGTTGCTAGCAATATTCTATATATTTGTACACAGTAATAAAGTTCATGGGCTATTTATTCTTTCATTTACTTATTTCTTTGATATTGTTTATTTGGATTTTGGACCGAAGATAGCGGTGAAACTAAGGGAAAGTATCACTTATGTTCCTAATTTTTAGCATATTTTTACGTATGTTCTTGATTTTTGTAAAAAGAGTTCAAATGTTCTCGACTTTTAAGTTAATATCACTAATGTCTTTGAAAAATTACTGTTAATTTTTGTAGACTTTTCTGAGAATTTGTTTTATCAATATTAAATAGGTTATATTATTAAGTGTAAAACAAGTTGTAATTATTGTTGATATCAACTGTTATATTTCTAACTTAGTGGTCACTAATCTAAGTTGTTTTTATTCTTATTTATAGTGTTGTATATATATTAAAAAAAATAAGAGAATGAAGTTAAAGATACATATTTAAGATTATCTCCATCATATTTCTCATAATATAATTTTCATGGTATCAGAACATTTCTGAAATCTAATTTTGTCTTCTCACCAATTCTGTTTGAGGAAGAAATTTTTTTTCCCCAAAATAAGTAGTTCTTGGGAGACAGTGAGATTTTTTTTCCATTGCTGAATACGTCTGATTTCTATCATTATCGTCACCATCAACCATCTATTCGTCGTCATCGTCAATGATATAATATCATCTCAAACCAATCATCATCGCCACCATCAGCCATCTGTTCATCGTCGTCACCGACCATCTTTTCATCGTTGTCGTCGATCATCATCGTCGTCTGCTTCAGTCCCGCAAGTCAATAAGTCCCACATTTGCATTCTGTTTTTATTTCCAATACCCGTAAGTTGCATTTTTTGTAATATAACTTGACCCGACCTGGTAAAACCCTACCCACCTGACCTGGTACAACCCTACCCGATCCAACAGATTATCTAAAAAAAATAGCCCACAAATTTCAGTCCATGTATAATCTACAATTGAAATAACACCAATGGCCACGGGAAAACCTATAATTACTGGTTCCACGGAAAACAGTCTTATGTCCATCACCAATCACAAATTAAATGAGCACAATTACCTTGAGTGGTCCCAATCCGTCATGATGTTTATATGCGGCAAGATGAAAGATGATTACCTTACTGGCGATGCAGTAGCTCCGAATAAGGACGATCTACAATACAGAACATGGAAATCTGAAAACAATATGGTGATGTCTTGCTTGATCAATTCCATGACAATCGAAATTGGAGAGAACTTTCTTCTCTACAAAACTGCTAAAGGAATATGGGATACCGCCAGAGACACTTATTCCAGTTCTGATAATATGTTTGAACTATTTGAGATCGAAAGCATCCTTCATGATCTTCATCAAGGAGAGTTGTCAGTTACACAATACTTTAACTCTCTTACTCTATGTTGGCAGCAATTAGATCTCTTTGAGGTTCACGAATGGACCTGTCCAGCAGATAGCATCTTGTATAAACAGATTATTAACAGGAGGCGGGTTTTCAAATTTTTACTGGGGCTTCATAAAGATCTTGATGATGTGCACGATAGAATTCTCGGAACAAAACCCTTGCCCAACATTCGTGAAGCCTTCTCTGAAGTCCGTCAAGAAGAGAGTCAGAAGAAAGTAATGATGGGTCCTCAATCTACCATTTCCGTGATTGGAGAAGGATCTGTACTTGCTATTTGAGGCCACCATCACTCTCATAATACATTCAATCGTCCTCGTCGTGGAAGACCTTGGTGTGATCATTGTCGTAAACCTGGTCATACTAAGGAAACCTGTTGGAAAATTCATGGCAAGCCCACTGATTGGAAACCACCATTCGCACAACACATCAACAAAGAAAGTTATGGAAAAATTGTCTCCAAATCTCAAGGCATTGAGTCACCTGAATCTACTCTGTTTAGCAAGGAACAGATTGGTCTATTCCAAAAACTATTTGGACAATCCTTAACCACATCATCTGCCACTATAGCTCAATCAGGTAACACCCTCAATGCTCTTAGTGTGAAACAGGTTATGAGACCATGGATTGTTGATTCAAGAGCTTCAGACCACATGACGGGTGATGCTTCTCTTCTCATGAATCTTAAAACCTACCAGAATGGACACACGGTCCAAATTGCCGATGGTTCAGTATCCAAAGTAACAGGAATTGGTTCAGCCAAAATTTCAAACTCTTTTATTCTAGATTTTGTCCTTCTTGTTCCTACACTTGATTGTAATCTTGTATCAATTACTAAACTCACTGGTGATAAAAATTGTATGGCTAAATTTGTTCATAACCTATGTGAATTTCAGGACTTAGATTCGGGGAAGATGATTGGCAGTGCTAAAGAATGCTCGGGACTCTATCTCCTCAGTAGTGAAGAACCTTCAACAAGACAAGTCCACCAAGTTGTATCCGAAGTTTCTTATCAGAATAAAACTTTGTTAAATCTTAAGTCCAATAATGATGGTGAAATCATGTTGAATCACTATCGCTTAGGTCATCCTAATTTCAAGTATTTACAGAAACTTTTTCCTTCATCCTTTAGAAATAAAAATTCATGAGATTTTTAGTGTGAAGTATGTCAATTTTCAAAACATGTTAGAACTTCATATCCTCATCTTCCACATAAAAAATCACATATTTTCTCATTAATTCACATTGATATATGGGGACCTTCTCGAATCAAAAACATCACAGGGACATGTTGGTTCATTTCATTTGTGGATGATTATATTCAAATCACTTGGTTATTCTTAATGAAAGAAAAATCTAAAGCATGTCAAATTTTTAAAAATTTCAATACCATGATTCAAACCCAATTTCAAACAAAAATCCAAGTATGTATTGAAATCTGACAATGCTAAAGAATACTTCACTTCCACCCTTACTGATTATCTGTTAAGTCAAGGGATTGTCCATCTAAGCTCATGTGTTGACACACCTCAACAAAATGGGGTGGCTGAAAGAAAGAATAGGCATCTTCTCGAGGTAGCTAGATCCCTCATGTTCACAACTCATGCCCCTCAACATTTCTGGGGGGATGTTGTTCTTACAGCTACCTATCTTATCAATAGGATGTCATCTTGTGTCCTCCTATTTAAAACACCTATCAATACTCTACTTGAGTCATACTAACACACCTATCAATACTCTACTTGAGTCAATAACATAAATCCTATCCCGCGAATTCCAGAGAGTGAATCAATGTCTCAAATAAATACTCTTACTAATCTCAATAAACTCTCAACTTCTCTACCAACAGATCCAAACTTCCTTGTCCCAAACAATGATCTTTTTGTTTACTCTAGAAGGAAAACAACTCAAGAAATAGCAGAGAACCGAGCATATCTTGCGGCAATCTAGGAATCCAACCTGAGTATAGGCCACTCCGACAATTCACAAGATAACATCACTGAACCTCATATTATTAAATTACCTCCTAATGATTTGAATTTGCCAATTGCTATAAGGAAAGGTGTAAGATCATGCACAAACCACCCCATCTATAACTTTGTTTCCTATATAAAAAATCTTTCACCAGGTTATAAGACATTTATTAGCAACCTTGATCAGATAGAGGTTCCAAATTCTGTCTATGAAGCATTTCAGATACCTAAATGGAAGACAACTATTCGTGAAGAACTCAGTACCTTAGAGAAAAACAAGACTTGGGAGATCACAGAACTATCATCGGGAAAACAAACTGTTGGGTGTAAATGGATCTTTACAATCAAACACAAAGCAAACAGCAGTGTAGAAAGACTCAAAGCTCGCCTTGTGGCTAGGGGATTGACTCAGACATATGGGCTTGACTATCAGGAGACTTTTGCACCTGTAGTAAAACTCAACACTATTCGTGTTCTTCTCTCCTTAACATTTAACTTGGATTGGCCTCTTTACCAATTAGATGTCAAGAATGCATTCCTTAATGGTGATCTCGAAGAAGAAGTCTACATGGACATTCCTACTGGAATTGAATCTTCTATTCTAACCAATAGAGTCTGCAAACTTAAAAAATCCTTATATGGATTGAAACAGTCTCCACGTGCCTGGTTTGATAGGTTCTCCAAAGTTCTGAAGAGATATGGGTACACTCAATGTCAATCAGATCACACACTATTCATCAAACACTTCTCTAATGATAGAATAGTTATCCTAATTGTGTACGTAGATGATATTGTTCTAACAGGTAATTCTACAATTGAGATTAATAAATTCAAGGAATTCCTTGCCAAGGAATTTGAGATCAAAGATCTGGGCAATCTCAAATATTTCCTAAGAATGAAAGTAGCACGAACAAAAAAGGGCATATCTATATCTCAAAGAAAATATGTACTTGATCTTCTCAAAGAAACTGGAATGATCGGGTGTAAACTGATAGAAACTCCAATGGAATCTATAGTAAAACTCAGAATCAAAGAAAATAGTACACCTATGGACAAAGGTTGTTACCAAAGATTAGTGGAAAAACTCATTTACCTATCCCACATTAGACCAGATATTAGTTTTTTAGTAAGTGTTGTAAGTCAATTTATGAACAGTCCCACTGAAGAACACATGGAAGTAGTCTATCGTATACTCAGGTATCTCAAGATGACACCAGGAAAAGGATTACACTTCAGTAAGAATCTCACTAGAAAAATTGAAGTCTTTGCAGATGCTGACTGGGCAGGTTCTATAGTTGATCGCAGATATACCACTGGGTATTGTACATTCGTATGGGGAAATCTTGTAACTTGGTGAAGTAAGAAACAGTCGGTAGTCGCTCGAAGTAATGCAGAAGCTGAATTTAGAGCTATGGCTCATGGGATTTGTGAAGGAATGTGGTTAAGAAGACTACTCAATGAACTTGACTTTACAACTCATGAATCGATCAACATACATTGTAATAATCAAGCTGCAATAAGAATTGCAAAAAATCCAGTTCATCGTGACCGAACCAAACATGTAGAGATAGATCGTCATTTCATTAAATAAAAGTTAGATGGAAAAATCGTGGACCTACTATATACATCTACACATAATCAAATTGCAGATATCCTTACCAAAGCATTACCGCGAACAATCTTCGAAGAATTGAGTTGGAAGTTAGGAATGATTGATATCTATTACCCAACTTGAGGAAGAGTGTAGAATTTTCTGAGAATCTCCTTTATCAGTGTTGAACAAGTTGTATTATTAAGTGTAAAACAAGCTGTAATTATTGTTGATATCAGCTGTTATATTTCTAGCTTAGTGACCACTAATCTAAGTTTTTTTCATTCCTATTTATAGTGTTGTATATACATTAAAGAAAATCAGAGAATGAAGTGAAAGATACATACTCCAGATTATCTCCATCATATCTCTCGTAATATAATCTTTAATTTTTCATCCAATAACGTATTTTTCTTTCCTATCTGATGCCAAATAGTTTTTTGCTCTGATTAATTTTTTTATTTAACATATCTTTAACAAATAAATTTTGATTAATTTTTTTATTTTTAACTTCTTAACAAATAAATATTATCTTTAACAAATAGAATCTAAATTTGTATATAATCCTATCTGGTTTTAATAAATATGGGTTCATCTCTTCTTTTGTTACTTCATATATGATCTTTAGTTATCTTATTTGAAGTCGCACCTTTTGAACTAGACATTGCCTTCAACCAAGGATATGATCTATACTTCTATTTAAGATATAATAAATATATTGAGTTTTTGAGGAAAAAAAACTTTTATTCATTAAGGAAGTAAGATTATTACAACTCTAATTTCTTGCTAATTTATTCCATACGAGTTTGCCTACACATTATCTAATAAGAAAGAAATGTTTTGATTATATGGTTAGAAATTGTTATGCCCTTCTTCATTATACAAGAGCCCTTTTATAGACACAAGAGCAATTATTTTACATACATATTCTAAAAATACGTGTAAGGATAAGGATTACATCTTATCGTTATCTTTTCCTTCCTTTAAAAAATTTATGCCGACACTTATTTGATAAAAATCACTTGTTGATATGCTTCCTCTTGACATTAGAAATGTGGATTCCTCTCTATCATTTATACAATAAAGTCACTTGTAGTCTTCATTTTGGTTTTTTGCTAGGTGGCAAAATTCCTATTTGATTATTTCAACTACATCCAATTCATTGCAATTAAACGATGCTTCATAATTGACAATTTTTTTCAATATTATCTTAAATTATATTCAAGATGTGTGAGATTATTATGATCTTACTTGTGGAGTAATTTTTTCCTAATTTTAAAGGATTTTCCTATTTTTCTTGTTTCGTGTTCTATTTGATTCAGTATTATTGCTATTTATTGATTAAAAGCTTCTTCATCAAATTCTTCTTCTAATAGAATCATGGGTTGGTCTACTCTTCTTGCTGAAGATGTCATTCTTGTTTTCATAAAATGATAAGGATTGATAGGCTTTTTTCTATGCCAAATTATGGAACTAAACAATTTTAAAAAGATTTGACGATCATTTATTTTTACTCTTTTTCTAAAAAAATTAATGGTTTTTTTTTTAATTTTCAAGAAAATAGTTTAATTCCATTAAATTATTACTTGGGTAAATATTTTCAATTATCCCATAATAAAATAATTGGTGAACACGCTTTAGATCTATTCCTTCAGTAATGTTGAATCTGTTACATGTTATTGATTTTCTTTCTGATATATGAACTCTTTTTTTGTTGTGAAAAAATTCATGGTTATAAATTGACCTTTTCTCGATTTTTTTGTTAAATTATAAAGATTTAGCTATTGGTATGAATTTATGTTATTTCTTTTTCCTTTTCTTCCTAGGGCATAAAAATGTATCATCTATTTTCTTAAAGATGATTGGTTTTGGTATTTTTTTAACAATTGTTTAGTTTTTGAGTGTTTGTGTATAGTTTCCTTTTAGGTTGGATACTACATCACTATGTTCGAAAAGCTTAAGGGTTTTATAATTATTAAAATTTCCTTCTGCTTCAATCATATTAGTGAATGTTTTATGTATGATATTGAAGAATCCATTTATTACTCTATTTTCTTCTAACCATGTCTCATATATTCTTGGGGTTAGTCCGTTGTAGACAACATAATATTTTTTTTTCTTCTTGACTCTTTTTTTAAGCTCTTCTTCATCTACTATATAAGATCATAAAGCTTTCGAGGAGTTACCCTTTTTTCTTTTAATTAATTCTGAGGTTTTATCCTCTTCTTTTTAGATTTTAATCTCTTTCTTTATTGGAGTAGTAGCATCGATCTTCCTATTTTTTACATAATAATGACTTTTGAGATATAAGATCTCTAGTTGATCTTTGATCTTTAAGAACTTTTATTTCCTTTCTTTTTTTGTTCTTGATTTCTATGTTAAGATTATCGATCTTTTCTATAATTGTAAAAATTGTTAGTAGGTTAATTCTTTGATTAAAACATCAGTTAAATTATTATTTTTCTTTATAGATGTTCAACATCAAATTTGTAATGATTAAACCACTATTTTTCATCTGATTAATCTTTTATATTTATAATCTCTTGCAATATTAGTTCTCAAGAATTATCCAAAAAAAATATTGTATGCTCTAACAATAAATGTGTAGATATTAGATATATAGCAAACTCTTTTATTACCTTTTTTTACAATTAAATATTTTTTTCATTATTATGATAGTCTAATTAAGCACATTGAAAAGCTCTTGAAATAAACCTACATAAATATTCATTTTTATCATCTATTCTTACTTTTAATATGACTCTTTAATATTCATGTAAAACATTTGTTTCTACTATCATTTTATCATCTTATCTTGGACGATTACATATGTTTTACCTTTTCCATATACTAAGTATCTTTATAAGTCTATTTCTAAACATAATATTTTTTAAGTTTTACTTGTAAATGTTTTCTTATTTACGCTAATTTCTTAATATATGCTTCCGTATATGTCAAACATCTTAAAAATCATTTTAATTGGTTTTTATCGGTGATGATACTGAAAAATCCTTATATATTATTTAACACATAAGGTTGAAAGTAGTGTTTTCATCTTCTATTTTAAGTCTTAAATACTTGACTTTTTTGTGCTAATACTATCTTTTTCTCAAATAATATTATTCCTTCTTTCTTACATTTTGTTAAGATTTTTAATATATCTGGACAATACTAGTTAATATTATCACTAAAGTGTAATATATCATCAATATAAACTTAACAAAAGAGATGATATTCTTTGAAAATATTGTCCATACAACTTTGAAATATTTTTAGTGTTTGTTTTAATCCAAATGATGCAATAATACATTGGAATTATCCATGTGGACAACTAAAAGCTATTAATAGTTGATATTTCTAATTTGATTTGCCATAATTTACTATTGCGATCAAAGCTTGAAAAATAATTATTTTCTTGATTAAGGCTAATAACTCTTCCTTCTTAAGGATAAAATATCCATCTATCATTTCTTTATTTAATGATTTAAAATTCATCACAATTCTTTTATTTTCTCGTCTTTTTTTAGTTTATTTTTCTACCAAAAATGTTGGGTTTGAGTGTGGACTCATGTTTGGTTCAATTACTCTTAGTTCCAAAAATTCTTCAATTTGTTTACTTAATTCTTCCCAATCTTCTAGAGTGTAAACTATAAGTTTTACTTTTATAACCTTATTGGGTTTTTTAGTTTTATACTTATTGTATATTCAAGTTTATTAATATTTGGATGTAAAAAAAATTTTGAACTTATTGTCTTACGTAGTTTTCTTATTTTTAATAATATCTTATATTATTGTATTTCTTTTAAGAATGAATTTTCCTGGTTATTAAATTCTAAATCATTTTCATAATATAATTTTTCTATATTTTCTAAATGTGGTTTTTGTTTTTAATAAATCTCACCACATTTTTTGATTTTTATGTTGTTCAATAAGTTTTCTAATGACACATTCTTGACATTTTCAACTTTTGAAGTATATATTGTTTCTTATTCTAATGTTGTTATACTTATCTTATCTATATATTGTGTAAATGATTGATATAAGTTTAAAAAGTTATTTCCTATCAAGAAATCAGTTCCGTTTCTTGTTGATATAATATAGGTATATGCAACTTTTCTCCTCATATTATAATATCAATGTCTTTTATAACTTTGTTAAGATTAAATCTGTATTATTTGTTATTCTTACTATCCAATCCTTTAGGATTACAGTCCAAAGCTCTTTCAAAAATATATATTTGCTTGCTACATACATAATGTCTCCAATATCTATGTAAGCATGTAAATAATATATATTATGACATTTGAACTTGCATCCTATTCTAATGTAAGCACTATTAGGATTAGTTATGATGTATAAGTCACAAATCCTCGTATCTTTTCTTTGAACTGTTTCTTCTTCTTTTTCAGTTTCACTTATTAAGTATATTGATGCTATTTCATCAATATATAATTCTTCTATGGCTTCTAATTCCATTTTATAGGGTTGTTTCAGTATTTTTAAGTTTTTCTTATATTTATTTTTTATGACTTAACCTATTATGATATTTATTGGCATAATGATCTTCCTCGTTACATATTTGTAAGCTTCCTTGCCTAATGGACAATAATTTTCTTTTTTGTGAAATCTTATTCTTCTAAAATATCTTTTCTTATAATGTTTTTAGTTGTATCTTATCTTATGTTTAAAAAATTTTTGTTTTTTAAATTTATATTTCTTGAACCTTTTATATTTCTTATATTTTCGTTGGTTTTATATTACATATATATTTTTCCGGCATCTAAAAATGATTACTATCACAATATATTTTAGAATTTCCTTTAGCATAATTATATTTATTTCTTCTATGACATTATAAAATTATTCAAGATTTTTTATTTTATTATTTTTTCTAAAATATTTGGTATTGCTATAGCATTTCCATTTCTCCAAAAAATTTAAGAGTTTTATATAGAATTTTTGGTAAATTTTGATAAAATATTTTTTTAAATTATTGCTATTTTATTTTAGATATCTTGTGATAATATATTTTATGTTCACACGTAAAAGAATTTATTTAAAATATATCACATATTTTCATATTTGTTATATGTAATTTAGTCTCATTTATTTCTAGTTCATTTGTTTCAGTAATATGATTTCATTTATTTTCTCCTATGAATTATTTATGTATTTCATATACAACTTTATCTAAATACTGTCTTTTTAATACAGAATCTTCTTGCATCATAAGATGTATATCATCTGTTAGATTATTAAACTATACTTTAAGATTTTTAGTTATTTTATGCTTTAATAATACTCTATTGATTGATGGGTTTGTACTAGTAGTTTCAAACGTTTGGATTAGTAAACTCATCACACAATTTTATTAATCTAATGTCTTTGTTCTCTTTGATACAATCTAGGTTTAGATGGTCAATTTTATTATTATTTTCATGAAGTTTGAATTCTAATGGTATAAATCATCTAGTATCCTAGTATAATCTTTCTTTCATTTTTAGTTGTTGTCTTCTCTTATTTTGAAGATTAGATTCATCTAGTCTTTGCCTATTTCTTTCATTTTTCTGAGAATTAAAACTTTCTATGGGCATTACTATGTTTATTTAGAATTTTCTGTTTCATTGATTACTATGATATCATCTTCTTTTTTATCAGAGCATATTTTTTCTTCGTAATGTTTTCTTAATTTCTCATCTATTAGTGTTAACAGACTTACTAATATTCTTACATCTTTATTTTTATGATTTATAAATTTCTCTTCTAATTGTTTTTTATACTCCATTAGGTTAGAATTATAAATTTATCTTCATTGTTTCTTTTTTTATATAATGAAGAATCATTTTATCTGATATTCTTGATAGTTCTTTTTTTTTAATTCTTCTAATGGATCTCTTTTTAGAATATCTAATTGTAATATATTGTCATCATTATTTTGTCTAAGGATTTCTTCTTGGATTTTATTTATATTTTATAAATATTATATTTTCTCTTCTAAAAGAATTAAGGCTTTCATTATTTTTCTAATTTCTCAAAAAAAATTATCTATTTTTATAAATTTATTTTGAAAATTATTGAACTATTATAACTATTTATTAATGAATATCCTACAATATAGTATATTGAATGAATGATTTTTCTTTTTTTGGTTAGATCTTCTATTTCAAATTCATAAGCAAAACTTAATATTTGGTTTAATTTTTGGTTTAATTTTTTATTATTAATGTTAATGACAAATTTAGAATATGTTGTGAATTTTAATTTTTAGTAACTTAAATTTTTATGGATAATTTCTAATAAAATATATTTTTTATTTATTATTCTATTATCTAGGAGTACTCATTTTATTGGTATATACATGTTTTATCTAAAATGTGTTTTTATTAATATTTAGATTCTTCCTAAATGAATGTATCATATTTTTCCTTTGTTTTTCTATGAAATTTTAGATAGTTTATTCATAATAGTTTCTTTGTTAACTAATAATATATTATTACATCTATAATATTAATGTTCATTTTTTATTACTTATCCTATAATAAAATATATTATTCTTTGAAAATATTTTTCTTATTTTTGAGAATAATGAATCTTTGAATTTATCTCCTTCCTTATGATTTATTTGTTATTTGTTAATTACCATTTATTATAAAATTATAATGAGATATATCGTATTTTTATTTTTATTACTTTTTGATTTCCTATTATATATTTTTTTATTATTATTTTTATCATTTTTATGTATATAAATTACTATTTATTTTTATTATTTTTAATTTTCGTTAAGTTTGAAACTATTTGTGATATTATTTTAAAATTTGGTGTATTATTAACTAACCTCAACATTACATTATATTATATTGTGTATTACCTTTACAAGAAAAAAGGGATTTTGGTAAGGAGAAACTTGAACTCAAATGTGATTTTTTTTTTTTTTTTGTTAATACTTGTGTGGTTAAGAGATGAAAAAGGGATAAGTTTTACAGTACGACTGAATGACAAATGTGAATGGATTGTCATGTTCTGTGGGTTGAAAATATGTAAACTGTCATTTTGACCACATTAGGAATCATATTGTATGATTATGAACAGTTAATATAATGTATTAAATCTGCATTTTTGTTCCGTAATATAATTTGTATTCAATTTTCTTGTAAGGTTGTAAATCTAGAATTTTAAATCATAAATGATATTTTTGGTTTATTTTAAACGGCCATTTAATGGCATTTTGAAAATGGCACAGAACCCAGTAAATTTGCGGGTCAAGGCACTAGAGTGCTTATTAAAGTTCCCAACTCTCGTAACTATAATATTTTAATAATTTATTATTAAAATTTTATTATTATTTTTAAAATAATTAAAATATGAATATTTAATAAGATAAAAATTAAATTTAAAATAAAATTGTTTAAAATCATTAACAATAATAAAATTCAAATAAAAATATATATTTTAATTTTTAATAAAAATTAAAAATTAATAAAATATTTACAATTAACAAATATTTTGTGAATTTTTTAATATTAATTGTAATTTTAAAATTATTAAAAAAAATCATATTTTAATCATTTTTACTCGCTTGATGAAAAAATAATTAAATTATCTTTAATTTATAATTTTTATAAAATTAAAGAATTAAATGATATAAATAACATAAAATAAGATATTTTTATATTTTTCTCTAAGGTTATATATATTAAGATACTATTTGATTTTTTATAATAATATAAAATAATGATAATAGATTTAATATAAATATTGTGGAGATAGATTAATCATTAACAATAAATTTAATTTAATTTTATTGTGATTTGTCTTATAATTTAACAAATATGATTATCTTATTAATTTAAAAATAAAAATTTAAACTACGTTGATATAGTTTGATCTTAAAAATTTACATTTAATTTCTTTTTCTTTTCATAAAGGATAATTAATAATTTTATTATTAAATATTTAATTTATATATTTAGATTTAATATTATTAAAAATTTTCTTATTTATTCATATGAATCCACGAACAAAAATTATAATATTTTAATAAATTATGAAAATATCATTTAAATATAATTAATAATTATTTTTATTATATGTTATTATAACGTAAAAATAATAATTAAATAAAAAATCATGATCGATAAATATAGAAACAAAGTACATTAGTCCATTAAAAGCACTTGGATTAAGTTTATTAATTCACGTTAGTATATTAATACGATATTTATAATAAATAAATTAATATATTAATGTATATTATATCTTTAGTTAGTATGTATTATTTAGAATAGACAAATTACTTAAATTTTAATATGCGATATCTTTTTCTCATATGTATGGATGGGCAAAAAAATCGCGGGTTCGGTTATCTACAGTTAACCGAACCGGCGGTTCGATTTTTAACCGTGTAATTTCGAGGACGGGTTCGATTTCAGGTAAAAACCGAACATAAAGGAACGGGTACGGTTCGGTTACGGTTATACTCAAAATTGTACCCGTTCGTACCCAAAATTAATTAAAATTTATTTATTTTAAACCTAATATATAAACCTATTTACGCTGGCCAAACCCTAATTCACTCAAATTCTCATAGAAACACACTCCTGACTCCACTCGGTGCCTCTCATTTTTTCTTAATCTTCAGAGGATCAGAGTCAGAGGCCAGATCACATCCGGCCATCCCTAATTTTTCTTCCATCTAACAGCGCCGCATCGTCGCCAGCCGCAGTCACGAGTCGTTGCGTCTTCGCCAGTCCGTTCACACTTCACAGCGCCATCCGTCGCCTCTCACAGCGCCAGCCATCGCCGTTCACAGCACAAGCCATCGTCGTTCACAGCGCCAGCCATCGTCGTTCACAGCGCAAGCCATCGCCGATCACAGCGCAAGCCATCACCGTTCACAGCGCAAGCCATCGCCATTCACAGCCCCAGCCAGCGCCGTTCACAGCGCCAGCCATCGCCGTTCACAACGCCAACCATCACCGTTCACAGCCCCCACCATCGACGTTCACATAGCCAACCGTCGCCGTTCATTTCAGTATTGTTTCTGAAACCTGAATATCTGTTTGGAGATGCTGAAATATGGTTAACTTATATCTGATTGCTGAAATAATTATTGATATTTCTGTATTATGGTGGAAAGCTTTGCAGAACCTTGAGAAATTTTTTTTTTCATTCCAGTATTGTTTCTGAAACCTGAATCTGTTTGGAGATGCTGAAATATGGTTAACTTATATCTGATTGCTGAAATAATTATTGATATTTCTGTATTATGGTGGAAAGCTTTGCAGAACCTTGAGAAACTATTTTTTTTTCATTCCAATATTGTTTTTGAAACCTGAATCTGTTTGGAGATGCTGAAATATGGTTAACTTATATCTGATTGCTGAAATAATTATTGATATTTCTGTATTATGGTGGAAAGCTTTGCAGAACCTTGAGAAACTATTTTTTTTCATTCCAGTATTGTTTCTGAAACCTGAATCTGTTTGGAGATGCTGAAATATGGTTAACTTATATCTGATTGCTGAAATAATTATTGATATTTCTGTATTATGGTGGAAAGCTTTACAGAACCTTGAGAAACTATTTTTTTTTCATTCCAGTATTGTTTCTGAAACCTGAATCTGTTTGGAGATGCTGAAATATAGTTAGCTTATATCTGATTGTTGAAATAATTATTGATATTTCTGTATTATGATTAACTACTTAACTTATCATGTCTTGTAGAGTTAGAGATTTGTGAAGAAGATAGAGACTTTAAATATCATGACAAGTGAATATGTTGAAAAGGTAATGTGAGATAATAGAAAGTATATGTATATATTTTTTATATATGAATTTAAATTTTGAAAATTATTTTTTCAGAATGTTTCACCACAATCATCTCAAGGAGTAAATGACATTGAACTTAATGTGGAGGTAACAAGTGGTGGAACTTCAAGTGCCGATCAACATATAAATTTTCCTCTCCTTGCATCAACCTCTTCACCTGAAAATACACAAAGCCAACTATCAAATGAATGTAGTGAGGAAGAAGATGGGAAGGCTAAATTAAAGTCTGAAGCATGGGTTCATTTTGATAGGAAGAGAATTAATGGGATATGGAAGGCAATATGTAATTATTGCGGAAAACGGTTAGGAGGTGATACAAGGAATGAGACATCTCATTTGAAAGCACATACAAAGGGTTGTCCATTCAAACGTCAAGAAAGGGGTATCGGTCAATCATTGTTAAATCCTAACAAGAAAATGGATAGAATGGAATTAGGACATTGGAATTTTGATTCTCAAGTTTCTCGTGATAAATGTGCAAAGATGATAATTCTACACGAGTATCCTCTTAGTATTGTTAAGCATCATGGATTTAGGGAGTATTCACATTCATTACAACCAATATGGAAGCCTATTTCTCGGACAACAATTAAGAGAGACATTATAAAGATTTATGATGTTGAGAAAAAAAATGATGGATATGTTGGAGAACAACAAAAGTCGTGTTGCAATCACGAGTGATATGTGGAAGTCTGGAAATCAGAATAAAGGGTTCATGGCTGTAACTTGTCATTTCATCGATGACAATTGGTATTTGCATAGTAAAATAATAAGGTAATTTTTAAGTTTATTGTTGAAATTTATACATTTATTAAATATTTTTTTAGAGATTTGATATATATTTTTTGATTGTATATAACAATTTTATTGTTATTATATAATTTTTTGTAGGTTTATATATGTTCCTGCTCCACACAATGCTGCAGTTATTGGTCAAGAATTAATGAGTTGTTTTTTGGATTGGAACATCGATCGTAAAATTTCAACCTTAACTTTAGATAATTGTTCTACTAATGATTCAATGCTACCTGATCTGTTAGATTCATTAGATACAACTTCAATGTTATTGTATGGAGATATTTTTCACATGCGCTGTGCAGCTCACATATTAAATTTGGTAGTGAAAGATGGATTAAATCTAATTTCTCAATGCATTGTCAAAGTTAGAGATAGTGTTGCATATTGGACAGCAACACAAAAGAGAGAGGAAAAATTTAAAAAGATTGCATCTCAAGAGATGAAGTATTCTTGTAAGAATTTATCTCTTGATTGTCAAACTCGTTGGAACTCTACTTTTTTAATGCTTAAAAATGCATTGTTTTATGAGAAAGTGTTTCCTCGTTTAAAAAAATTGGATAAAAATTATAATAGTCTTCCTGATGCATTGGATTGGAAAATGGCAAGTACAATTTGTGATAAGTTAGAAGTATTTTACAAGGTTACTGAATTGATTTATGGTTCCAATTATCCCACCATAAATATGTTATTTCCTCATATTTGTGACATCAAATTGTCATTATATAATTGGATTAATGATGAGGATGATTTGGTGAAGGGAATGGCGTCAAACATGCTTGTAAAATTTGATAAGTATTGGCAAGAAGTTAATATTGTCATGGCTATAGGAGTTATTTTGGATCCTAGATTTAAGATGAATTATCTCGAATTCTATTTTCCAAGAATATATGGAGAGAATGCCATTTTTGAAATTGAAAAGGTGAGAACAAAATGTTATGATTTGATAAATATGTATTGAACTAAACGAATTTTAGAAGAGAGTCGACAAATGGAATTTCCAACACGTTCCATTACATCTCAAAGTTCAAAAAGTACTAGTGTTCTTAATCCTAGTGGTATAAATGAGTATAAACAATGGAAATTAATGCAAAATAAATCTGGATCTTTGAAATCTGAGTTAGACTCTTATTTAGAGGAGGCTGATGTAGAAATTTCGGATGAAGAGTTTGATATATTGTCTTGATGGAAGTGTAATAAACACAAGTATCCAATAATGCATGATATGACTAGAGATATCTTGGCTATTCCGGTCACCACAGTTGCTTCAGAATCTGCATTTAGTACAAGTGGTAGAATAGTGAGCAAACATCGTAGTAGACTCAAAGAAAACACATTGGAAGCTTTGATGTGTACTCAAGATTGGTTATGAGCTAATATTTATAAACAAGGTATAAATTTATATTTTTAATACTTGTACATATTATATTTTATTAACACTTGTTTTATGTATTATATATTAATTATTTAATTATGTATTCAAATGTTTTATAATTTATTCAGATATGTTATCTCCTGGTTCATCCGCTTCTATTATTAATATTGCAGAAGATGATGTTGAGGTAAAAAATTTACATTATTTATTAATCAATTTATTCTTTTGGTTTATAAAACTGATTTTATATGTTTAATTTTTTCAGGAAACACGTACATTTGATGAATAATTAGAATAAAGAAGTTTTGATTTATTGTAATTGAAGTTTTCTTAAATTTATTTAATTAGATCTCAATATTTGTATTAGTTTATAATATTTTATTTATATCTTGTGTTTCTTGTTGATATTTATTTAATCTTATCTAAATTTATAGAAATATATATTATTAAATGTTAAATTTATCATAAATTCAAAATAACAAATTTAAATAACAAATTCACATAATAAATTCAACATTTGTTTTAGGTGGATTACATTGCTAAAAGAAAATCAATTGAATAGGATTTTGAAAAACGGTTTTTTTTCGATTTTTTTTCAATAACTGTCCCGAATTGTTAACCGCGGGTAAAAAACTGTCCCCGAACTGTAACGGTTTTCGGGCAGTTTTGGAAACAGATTTTATAATTCGATTCGGGGACGGTTATAATCAAATTCATCCCCACCCGTCCCCGTGCCCATCCCTACTCATATGGTCACGAACTCAAAGCATTTTTTTTATGAAAACACTATAAATTTGAGGTTTTCAATATAATAACTCTTTTATACTAATTAAACAATAACATCAACGCTTGTCATTATTTTAATTTTTAATATTCATTTAAAAATAATATTTTATATTTTATATTTTAAAATTCTGAATTTATTATTAAAAAAAAGACTATTTAAAGTTAATTGAAACTTTTAAATAATTAGATGACTATGAATGTATTTATTTATATTAATATTTATGCATATATATATGCATAAATTCTAAATCATATCTTATAAATTTTTGAAAAAAATTATCCTTATATATTAAAATAATGATTATTATTGTCCTTAATTATTGTATAATTTAATTAATATTTTTATTTTTTATTAATTAAGTAAAATTATTAGTAGTTATAATATTAATAATTACCTTAAAATATTGACAATTAATTAATTATAATTAATTATATTTTTTTGTATTTATCTTAATTAACATAAATAATTAAAATTAATTAAGATTCTTATTTTTATAATTAAATAATAAAATATTAGTAATTAAAATATTAATAATTATTTAAATTATAATTATTTATTTTTGTATATAATATTATTTATTTTAAATAACATAAATAATCATAATTTTTTAATATATTATTTTAAGTATTATTTTTTATCAATTAATTAAAATAAATTATTATTAATTTATTATTTTAAGTTTTTTTCCAATCAATTAACTAATAAATTAAGACGTTAGGAATATGTGAACGTGACTAACAACTTAAAAGATAAAAAATTAAATAATACATTTAGGATAATTATATAACTTTAAGTAATGCTTTTATTTATTTACTTTTATGATACGTTCCAAGATAACTTAATCATGTTTAAGCTAATTTGTATTTCTTCAGTGGCTAGTTTACATTTTCTGGCTAATTCATAAATAAAAGATAGGTTTATAATATCATATCGATTTAAATATATAGATTTAAATTTTATAAAATATTAAAAATATTATAGCTATAAAATTTAAAATTTTAAAAAAATTAAAAAATTAAATTAAAATTATGAAAAAATTTATAAATTTTTTTATCAAAACAATCAATTATTTATATTTTTAAACTAATTTTTTTATTTAATATACATATATATATTTATATATATATATATATTATATTTTATTAATAAATTAATTAATTAATTAAAATATTATAGATTAATTAATTAAAATCTAAAATAGTTATTTAGATTATAATTTTTAGTATTATTATAAATGAATAAATCTATGTAGATACATGATAGAATTTAAATTATAAAAAATATATATGTAAGATTAGTAAATTAATTATAAAAATAAGGTATAAATAAAAAATATATACGAAAAAAAATATAAAATGTTATCTTAAATAAATAATATTTTGATTGAAGATAAAAAATATAAATATATAAACTTAAAGGTAAATTATTTAGAAAGTAAAAAGGTAAAAAACTAATATAAAACAATGTTTATTCATATTATTGGTATTTTGTGGACAATTTTGTGATAATATCTATGATAATATTTATAATATCAAAATATTAAAAAAAATCTTGACATTTTGTATATAATATTACAATATTTTTGATATTTTAATTAAAAGATATAAATATTATATTTTAATATTAAAATATATAAAAAGTGATAATATTGTATCAACGTTTAAATCATTGCCGGTAAAATATTAGCTGACATTATTTTATTAAACTATTTTTTTAGTGCAAACATTATTATGTCGTAGAATTACTCCGTGTTACAAAGTTGATGTTTATTCTTTCGTATTTCAAAATATACTTTATATAAAAAAGATAATTAATAATAAATAATATTATTTTAATAAATTTTTATCGATATATTATTTATTATTATTAATTAATTAAAATATAATAAATATGAACTATTAATAAAAATAAAAGTAAAATTTAATATAAAATTAATTATTTAAAAAAATTACAAAAAATAACATAATAAAACTCATAGAAATAAAAATAACTTTTAAATGAGATTCAATTAAATTGCATTTAACATTAAATGGATTTAAAAAAATTTAATTTAATTTAAATAGTGTCTAATTTGAATAACGTTTAATTAAACGATATTTAAATTAAAATATATATTATAATTTTTTAATAGTAAAAATATATAAGATAATATTATGTCTATCATTACATATTTTAAGAGTGTTATTTTTATTATTTAAAAAAAATTTAACATTAATATTATTTTAACATAAAATAATCAAATACAAATTTTTATTTTTATTTAAAAGTTATAATAAATAAAATATTAAAATAAAATTATGATAAAAAAAATAAATTAGTTATATTAATTATGATTTTATTATTATTAAAAGATTTAATTTTAATCGTGTTTTAATATTTAATATGAAAGGATAATTTATTAAAATAATATTATTTTTTAAAAATATATTTTTAAGTAAACGAATAGTAAAAATTATTCAAATCAACTTGATTAACACTTTCTGTCATGTATATTATAACAGGATCATAAGTTCATATTAAGCTTAGAAACTACTCAAATGGCAACTAAGTTAATACAATAACATCCCACCTCCGGCTATCAGTTTGAGGTTCTGACCTCTATAGTCTAAACTTTTATCATTTTACCAAAATAACCTTGGTTCTTAAACAAGATTCATTCTCACACAGACACATCACACGCGACAACTTACAGAGAGTCTCACACTACGGAACCAATCAAATCAACAAATATATCTTCACGCTTCATATCTCTCTCAGTCCTTCTATTTTCATCTCTTGCGCTACCTCTCTGTTTCGTCCTTCCCTCTTCTTTGGGAGCGCCTCACTTATGCCTCATACATGAATTCTTAATCTCTCAGAATCTATAAGTTTCTTGATCTGGATATCCATTTTTCCTGTTTAGATCGTAGATTTTGGTATACAAATCTTCATTTTTTTATTAGCTTACATGGTACAAACCCACTGACTATTGAAAACCCATATTGGTATCGCTTTTCTCTGTGTTTTTTATGAATGACTTAATAGATTCAAAGTACTGGGTTTTATGGTGAAGATGCATTTGAGGTTTATATCGTATCAGGTCAGTATCAGTTCTCTTGCTTTTCCTTAGATTTTCTGATCCGAACTTGCTTTAATGTCCCGTGGGAAGCTTCCTGATTTTGATATTTCGGGTTTTGGTGGTTTAAGTTAATTGTTATTATTTTTCCGGTTAGTTCAGTTCTTCAAGTTCATGCCTCTCTCTCTTTCATGCTTGTTGATCGATCTTACTTCCCCAGGTTCTGGAATTGTTTATTTATTTCTTTATTTATGAAATTAACATTTTTGGGTCGTTTGATTTATTGGTTTTCGAGATGTGACGATTTCTTATCATCATTTTTTTCCTTGCCCCGATTCCAATCTTTGTTTTCTTTTGATTCTTCATTAAACTCTTGATTTGCTTTCATTTATTCAAGTTACTCCATTTAAATTCTTTTTAGTCAAGAGGTTGAATTTTGCTATACTGCAGCTAATCTTTGATTGGGTTTTTTTTGAAGTATTGGTTGCTATCTAATTTTTTATGGGGAAGGAAACAAATACTAGTGTTTGATTTGTATTCCAGAACTTGTGAAATACAAACTCCATACATCTTACCATGATTATCCTCAGTTCTTATTGTTATCAACTTCTTAATCCAAACGTAACCAAAATAATTATTAGCATTTAGTTAGCTGAGTCTAATAGTGTATTTCCTTTTATTTTATTTTCTTTTTTGGCAAAAGTAGAGGAAGGGGGGCAAAAGAAAAAAAGAAGAAGCTATAATCTAGTTCTGAACACTATCTTGTAGAAGCAATAATCTAGTTCTGAACACTATCTTGTAGAAGCAATAACTGTGAAATAATGTGATTTTGAAACGTCTTCTTTTATATTTCCGCTTGAATTAAATATGCAGTCTCTATCACAATAGATCTTATCAGTTTCATAAGCTCTGTTCTTAATTTCTTAAAAACCCATTCACTGCTAGAGAAACATTAGCAAGCTACTGAAGCCACATCCTTTATGTATATTAGAGAAAAAAATTGGACCTTGACCGCACACTTTCTCCCTTAGGGTTGTTCGTCTGAAAGTTTGAGTCAACAGTTGCATAACACAAGTTTGAATTCATATTTTTTTTCAGTACATGTTTGGTCTGTTTATGTAAATGAGCATTTTCTGATCTACTATTGTATAGCTCTTTGTAGGGCAAGTATGTGATTGGTGAATATGTCGTGTTAAACATGATGAAGTACCTAACATGTTTCTTTGAACAACAAATGTTTTCCTGCTTGTGCCTGTGTTCCTAACTTCTTATTCTTTTAACTACATATTTGTTCTTGTTTTTGTTGACAGAAATAAATTTTGCAACATTTCTTTATCAGACTTTTAAGATTATGGGTAGAGGTAGAGGAAAGGGAAAAAGGTTAATTGTCACTAATCATGATGATCCTGGAAGTGGTGAGGAAGAAAAAATACCTACACAGAAGAGAAGGGGGAGGCCTCAAAAACCATTGAAGGATGAGATTGATGAAGAAGAAGCAGAAAAACTAGAAGAGGATGATAGTGAAAACACAAAAAATGGTATCTCGACCAAGGAGATGAAAAATATTGCTGCAGCCGAGAATGGGAAGAAGAGGAAGCGCTATACACAAGTAAAAGAGAAGTCAGATTCAGTAAAGGATGAAAATGGTATTGGAACTCGATCAAGTACCGATGACTCAACCAAGTCTAATGGATTCCGCCACAATGGAAGTAGGCGAAAAAACAAGCCCCGTCGAGCTGCTGAAGCGGGAGTTGAGTGCAAGTGAGGTTATGATTACTTTTTGCAGTGGTAGGCATTGCTATGAAGTGAGGCCAAGTAAATCACTAGTTTCAATTTTTTTCCTTTTCGGGTTTATTGTGCTTAGTGTTATTTTTTAGCAATTTGGTACCATTAATTACTTTTTAATCCTAATTGTGAAATTTGGATTGATTTCTACTGGCTATATTTTTTCCACTATTATCTGATATTTTAATAAGTGACGTGTCTTTTTTGTTGTACAATTTGCTTGACATCCTTAAGCCTCCCTTTCTCATGTTGCAGCCATCCAAACAGCATTCGCTCATGACTGTAAAATCTGTTTCTAATCTATCTGACCCTGCATTCTTGAAAACATTTGCTTGTCCACTAGTATCATACCCTTCATCGTCAACCAATTAGGAAATTTTTTTTAATTCCTTTTTCCTAGTGTCTCAATTGATTTTGAATTGTCAGAACCACTCTAAAGATTGTGTTACATAATACTCTTCTGTATTTTCTGTTCCTTTATCTTATAGTTGGGTTATCAATTCTTTTCCTTCTCCCTTTGTCCATCAAAATGTTTTGAGTTAATGTGGCTCGCAAGGACGTGTCATGTTTCTAGTGTTGTTGTTGTCAATGCATTATGCTTTATTTGCTAATCACCAGTTGAGTTTATTTTACTTCGTATTGGGCTTTAATTTCTCCTATTATGCATGAAAAGTTGCAATGAGGCTAAGGGATTTGGAGAGGTATTTACATAGTGAGTCCTATTTCTTCCTGCTTAGGTTATCCACTCTATGCATGTCTGATACATGCATTTCATAATTTTAAAAAACAGCAGTCGGCTCATCTACTTTATTTATGTCGGCAAATAGTTGGGATCCGTTTCTACAATTCAGATTAGTCAATGTGTGGTGTGGTCAGATTTGGCTGAAAATCGACATTTACATAACATGATGCTTGCTGTCTAGACAGTACGTCTGTAACAGAGTAGTGCATGTTGAAGTATGACACCACTCATACGACATTCTTGGGATGAACGGCTTGCTTTGTCTTTAGGCAACCGTTAAATGCAAGTTAAGGGGTGACTAATTGACAACCTTGATGCTAGATTGAATGGTTGATGCATCGATGGATTATCAGTTGAATGATATAGTTGATGTTGCAAAGGAATGATATCATGTAAAAGATGTGGTTTACTTGACCTGGATTATCAAAACATATATTCTTTTGATACTCTTATTGAAGCTACTTTTGGGCCTTCTTAACCCTTAAGAAAACCAAAAAATCACATAATTTTGCTTATTTGTAGGTATTATTGTTTCTCTTAATCCTTCATTTTAGCTTAAGATAAACTGTGAATTATCCTAAAAATTATAAACATATCATCTAATCTAATAAGTATAATTAGTGATATAAATCTATTATTAAATTATTTATTGGTTGATACAAATCTACCATTAAACTCTTTATTAGTGTTATAAATTGTTCAAATTTAATGTTAAAAATATAATGTGATGGTATATTTGTATCATTAATTATACTTTAATGTTATTTTTATAATTCGATAAAATTAAATGATATGTTTACAATCTTTTCAAAAGTTATTAGCTTACACATCATTTTATTCCAATCTTATAGCAACCTTCAATCATTTATAGTTCTACCATCATAGGGACTTTTAATCCTTTATAGTTCTACCAATCAAAATATTCTAGAATTAGACACGTTTATAATTTATTCATTGAAAACTACACGTTCAAATCAAGGAAAATCAGCAGGGAGTTTTCTTTGTTTGTTATTAAGTTCAATCGATAAAAGAGAAAGGGGCTTTGTGATATTTTATCATTCTTCGTCTACCAAAGTGAAAATAATACATATATTTTGAAAGAATTCAGACAATCTATATGAACTAATACTTTAATCCAGCTTCCCCCGAATGCAAATTTCATGATTACTTTTATAGAATTAACTAAAGAAATATGTGCATTATAGAACTAGAACTATTATAACAGCTGGTATCTTAATTTTCTATACATATATATAATATAAAACATGTTCAAAAGTTTTAGCAGTAAGTCAATAGTTACATGTCTAGTTTTTTTTTCCTTTGTTTAGTTTTTTTTAAGCTACGTGACTTAGTTTTGTAATTTTGAGAGAGAGAGGGAGGAGAGAGAGACTTAGCTTTGTCCCGAATGGAACAAGTTCATAGGAACTAATTGCTAATAGTATCAAAAACTTCAGCTCGAATTCTAGTTCTAGAACTGCAAGTGACATTATTTCCGCCAATATTTCTCATAGGAACTAACACATCTTTCACAATCATTTGAAGGGAAGAAACTTTCTCTTTGAGCTTAGTATTCTCTTGAATTATCTCTTGATTGCATTCCAACAATTGATTAACCTTCATAAAGAGTTAACTCTTTGTACTTTGAAGTTGATCAACTTGATATCGAAACTCTTCAATTTGCATCTTTCTATGAATTTGTCATTTTCGTGTTAATTCTCAGTTTGAAATCGTTCTCTTAAGTTTTCTCTCATAATTCATATGCTCTAATGTTTCATCATAAACAACAATACTGTTAAGTGATGAGGTGTTTAGAGAAAATCATGAATTGAGATATGAATAAGAGAGTTAGGGAATAGATTATGTGGGTTAGGATTTATATTTTGATCAAGAATTTTTCGAAAATGACCATGCTTAAAAAGCTCAATTGAACACATGTTTAAAGGATTTGAGATGGATTAAAGTTGTTTTGGGATTTTATATAACTTGTTATTAAATTCGTTATATGCATTTGATTCTATTTTGTAGATCGAAGTGAACCAAGTTATGAGAAAGGAAAAGCATTAATAATGATATAATCAATAGTAGGAATAAGTAAATAAAGATGATAATTTATAAAATTAATTAGAGATTTTTTTTATTGTATTTTATCTAACTCAATTAAAAAAGTTATTAGATATTTTATATATATTAATGATTGTGGTGAATAAAGATAAAATTTAGAATAAATTAGCATAAAAATTTATATTTAAAGGGACACAATATTTACATGACTGTACATTAAGAAAATAATAGTGGTTATTGGCAAATTGATTAGAAAAGACTAGCTAAAATGATCCAAGTTATTTAGTTTTCATTTTCTTGTATATATAAGTTTCAAATATAAGAATAACACCATCCTTTAAGCAATGTTTTTTCTCTCTCTATATAAATTGCAAGAGTTTGAGCCAAGAAAAGCATCTTAACTGCATTAAATGCGTAACAATTCATTAAAAGGACAACAAAATCAAACTTAGTAAAAAGATAAATAGCACGGATTGAAAATCTACCGCCTACCAAAGACTTTTTGAAACAATTTGAATAACTTAATAACCACTGATATGCACAATTATTTATGCTTAAAATTATGAATCATTAAAATATATCTTAAATAATAAAGATGTTACGAATTTTATAATATAGATATGTAAATCATTATTATATTTATTAATGCTATATATCACTTTTCTTGTAATTTTAGGCAATCATATATTAGCTCATATGTAACATAGTTGTATTTATTTAATAAATTAAGATGTTTTAAAATAAAAATGCTTATCAATCAACTCTTATAGCTTTACCTCTTATTAATCATGAACTTTACACCATTATTTTTAAACCAATAAATAACATAATATATAATATTAAATTTGTAATGTATTTGAGATTTCTTTAAGTTTCAATATAATTATATAAGATTAAATGTGTAAGATGGTAAGAAGATTTTAATTTAATTGAGATATTTCGGTATATTTACTAAGATCTACTAGCTGTAATGTAACATTACGTTAAAAAATATAAGTATATATTTTTTTATATTTTTTTTTTTTGAAAGATATAAATATATTTTTATATATTATGATAGATAATTTTAAGGAATGGATGACAAAATGTAATCCAAGTCATTTTCTTTGTCCTACATCATTAAAATGTATCTCATCTCTTATACTTATTCTTTATTTTATTGTCTCTTTGTTTACCTCCAACAAAAAAATCTTGATTTTTCCATTGAAAAATATTTACAACCCTAATATTAGTTAAATATCTGTCCTTTTGTCTCAAATGTTTGAAAATATTTTTAATTCTAATATTAGTTAAATATCTCTGTCCTTTTGTCTCAAATGTTTGAAAATATTTTTAATTTTTAATTTTTTAAGTAATTTCTCAATTATATATGATTTGTATAACTTTAATTTTCACATTTTAAGAATTATTATCAAAATATGAGACAATTTATAGATTTGTAAAATGAAGATTTTTTAATTTGATTTATAATTTATTATTATTTTTTATTTTCATCAAATATTTTTTCTAGAGAATAAATTAAGTCCTATAATTAAAAATTATATTTTTGTCAGTTATAACAAAAAAAAATTTAAAGAAAAATTAAGAAATATAAAACATTATTATTAGTGTATAAAAAAAGTGTCTCATATTTATTAAAAAATATATTAATGTAATATTTATAACTAGTATTTTTCTACATTTATTAAAAAATATACTAGTGTAATGTTTATAAGTAATATAAAGTATGAAACTTATCTTTATTTGAAGTTAACGTTTTAGAATTGAATGTCTCATATTGTTTATATACTATAAAAAAAATTACATAGTATCAAATCAGTCAATTTCCAAAAAAAAAAAACTAATAGGCCACTAAAAAAATACATAGATCTTACAAAAAAAAAGATAAATATATATAATATAATTAGAATATAATAAAAACATGTTAAAATAAAGTATTGGATCGAACGACTCATACTTTGAGGGATGTTAATATATAAAAATAGTATCACATATTAATTAAAAAAAATATTAGTGTAGTATTTATAAGTATAATGAGACTTATATTCTTTTAAAATTAATTTTTTAAGAATGAATTTCCTATGTTGTTTATACATTATATAAAAATTATAGTTACAAAACAACTAGAGGTGATTTTTCATTTTTTTCATTAAAAATTATTAAATAAAAAAATTATTAAACATACATGTGACACATGTGTTATTTTAATATATTTTAAAAAAATTTGATGAAAAATTAACTTGTAATTATCTGATACCTTTTTACCATGTAAAGAAACTTAAATGATACAATTTTAAAAAACGAAGAGACTTAAATATATATATTTTAAATTAGAGTATTAAATAATATATTTAATCTAAATAAATAAATAAATCATAAAACAATTTATCCTTATAAATAATATTTAAAGTTCTTAAAAAATTAAGTAGAGTTGATTACCCATCATCAATAACCAAATAATTTCAACTTTATATTTGTTTAAATTGAAAAATTAATAGTAAAAAAATAATTAAAATGTGAATAAATTCAAAATTTATCAACAAAATAATATAAACTCAATGTATAGCAACTATTTTATAATATAAATTATACTTTATATTAATGCATAATTTAATTTGTTATGTAAATATTGTTATATAATCATAATTTATATCAAACAATTGTAATTACTAAGGTAAATTTTGAAAAATATATTTGGGTGACCTAATTATAATAATAATAAACACAATGTATATTTGTTTAGGAAAAGAAATTGTTATGATAGATAAATTTTAATTATATTAATTATAATATTTATTATTATAAAAATATCAATTCTGAAAAAATTAATTTAACATTATTACATTTGGTTTTTTAAATGATATATTTATCCAGTTATTTTTATAAATATTTTATCATCCAACTCAACCTAGGATAACTACACTCTAAACAATATAAATATATATATAATAATATATTTTAAAAAATACATATTTATTTTAAATTTTTATATATTAAAAAAACAATTTATTAAAAAACATATTTTTAATAATATTTATTAAAATAATATATTTTCATGTTATATAAACATAATTAATAAATAAAATAAACGTGTTTATATTTTTTTAACAAAAGAAAAACACAGTCTATCAATTACAAATCGAGAGAAATGATAATAACCCATAATTAACACTCACTTTTGCTCCTAAATCATATGTATTGTTACGTGAAACCTGTTAAATTTATCTAAAAAAATAATTTATCACATGTTACTGTGAATAATTAAATGTAAAATTGAGTTTAAATTTATATACTCTTATCATAATTAAAAAAATTTAAAATATCTATTTATTTTTATTAAAAATATATATGTATATTAAAAATAATATGACATTAAGGAAAAAAAATTGTAAAACCAATCGAAAAAGTTGCAAAAGTAGAAAAAAGGAAAAATATAGGGGAAAACTGAAAAACAAAACCAGAAAAGCCCCGGTATATGTTTGATTCCGCATACCCTAACTTCACTCCCTCCTTTTTCCACACCAACGCTGTTTCAATTAGCATTTAGTTGTTGAGCAATAGCGTCACCAGGTCAGTTAAAATGGGATCTGTGCTTTAGCATTTTATCAAACCAATGACTTTCCTGATTGTTGGGTTCTTTTTCTCTTGTTATTTTATGTATTGGAATTCTGCTAGAGTCTGGTTTTCTTTAGTTGTTCCTTGCATCTGAAGTATTTCCCCTTTCTGTGGTTTCTAGTTTTGTACAGGACATGAACCCTCCTTACCACGCAGTTTGTAAGGCTTTGTAAGAAATTTAATTGGTCTTTTTCTTTTATTATTTTTCCTTTTGTTTCTGGCATACAATTTTGAGCATAAATTGTTTTATGTGGTAACTAAGATTTTATGCATGCATAATTATTCTTAAATCTCCTTTTCCACGATAATGCACTGGAATCTAGAAGAAGTTGAGGTCCACAAATTTCCATATGTGTTGAAATTTGTTAGCATTGGAACAGAGTAGTGGGTTTCCAAACTGCATTTTTGATTTTGAATATTGCTGTTTCAAGGAATTTTGGTGCATTTGCGGTAAGAAGGTCATTGAAATCTCAATTGAACTATTCTTGCACTGGTTCAGTGAGGCGCATTCGAATGGAAAATAACTTCAAGAAAGATTCAAGAGGTGCCTTGGTTGTTCTTGAAGGCTTGGATCGTTGTGGTAAAACAACACAGTGTAGTAGATTGCTCAAACACTTGGAAGAGTTGGGACATTCTGCTGAGTTATGGCGATTTCCTGACAGAACTACTAGTGTGGGGAGAATGATATCTTCCTACCTTTCCAACCAATCACAGCTAGATGATCACACCGTACATCTGCTTTTTAGTGCCAATCGCTGGGAGAAGAGGTTTGTAATGTTATTCAAGTATTATTTTCTCTCTTGTTTTTCTCAAGATTATAAATAAGTTGATTATATTGGTTGGGAGTGCACAGAGTGACAAAAGTCAATATTTTGCCTATGTTTCTATAGTTTGAAGTTTTATATGAGGGAAATGGGTTTTCAACATGGTGGTTTGCAAAAGATAGACGAAAGAACTAGAGAACATAGTTTTGAATCATTTACTCATATGCTCAAATGGAGTACTTTGGCCTTAGCTTATAGGCTGCTCTCAAGTACGTGAGTTCTTAAAGGATAAATTGGTAAGTTGTGGCAACTGGATGAGACCGAGATTGGTCTCAAGTGCAAAAATTATAGAGACAAGAAGAGGCAGAGATAAGAAAGGAAAAAAAATGGTCATCTTTCTTGTAAAACCTTGTGCACAATCATTTTTGCATGGATGGATCATCTAGGTTTGGCATGATACATTATTGAAAAGATGTGCAATATTTAGTTGACATTGAAAGCCTTCTAGGTGAAACAATGCATGAGGTAGTTTAGTTGTCAGTTCAATTCTTGTGGTTTGAGGGTTTCCATGGTATGTGCATGTCAGAGCTGTTTAGATGATTGTCAGTTAGAGTGGTTGTTTTTTGTTAGAAAGTTATTAGTGGTTATTCATGGTTGGAAATTACCTTCCAGGAAGTTGTATCAAAATGTCTTCACTAATCTGTATTATTAGGCTCATTAGTTAGTAGTCACTAAATGTTGATGGTTTACTTCAAGCAAACTTTTTACTTGTCGTGGGTTCAAAGTCACCATTATTGTGATTGATGCAGTTTTCACTGATCATGGAAAAAAGAAATGCAAAATTAAACTGAAATCCGAAAAATTTATTTTATCTTAACAGATCATTGATGGAAACTAAATTGAAATCTGGAACCACCCTTATTGTTGATCGTTATTCATATTCTGGTGTGGCTTTCTCTTCTGCTAAAGGGCTTGATATTGACTGGTGTAAGGTGATGATCAATCCCCCTATTTCAATCGAAGTCAATGAAATCTGTCTTGCTGATATTAACAAAGTCACCCTTCTTAGGCTCCAGAAATTGGATTACTAGCTCCAGATGTGGTAATATATCTCAATATAGCACCAGAGGTTAGTCCTTACAAAATTCATTGGATTATGAAAGTTGAGACCACCTTATTGTGAAATTATGAGGGCTAGTTTTCCCTGTGAATTATGTGTAATTCTCACCTTTTATGATCTCCTCTTGTCTAGTAGGTAGGTAGCTAAGTTTATAATCTTTAAACATCTATCTTTGATTTTGTTTTTTCTGTTTGAGGTCCTGTTGTTGATTGCATGTTGTCCATATGGAAGAATTTGATTACACTTTGAGGTAACTGTTGCATGAGTCACAGTTTCCTTTTGGATGGCCAGTACTGCCATAGCCCTCTATTGGTACTCGATACTAATAATAAAGATACTTAAATTGAACAACCATCAACCTGAAACTAGTACTATAATGACACGATGTGCTGTTACTTTTCTTGATTGAGTAGCTGCTTGATAGGAGCTCGGTTGGATGTAACAAGGTAGTTTTTTTTTCTTCATTTTAATATGCTAAATTGCATTATCATTTTCAGAAAGCTTCAGAAAGAGGAGGCTATGGGGATGAGAGATACGAGCAGCTTGAGTTTCAGAAAAAAGTTGGCCAGAGCTATCATTCCCTTCATGATGCTACCTGGAAGGTATGTTGTTTTCTCTTTCAGAGATACCTTGCAACGATTGTTAGCACTAAGCTCTGATTGATATGTTTGTTTTTTATAATTACTTGTGCTATTTACACAAAGCATAGAAGGTTTGCTTCTATTTACCTCCCTTTTCTGATAGTAACTATGTAACCCCTATTTTTTGTGCTTTCAGCTCATTTGTATGGGTACCACTTTATTTTCTTTTTCACTTGTTTTATTGTTTGAAGGAGGCCAAATAACCCTTTTAGACTTTACCCTTGAACCTTATGCGAAAGATACCATAACTGTTCGTACTCAAAAATTACACATATTAAATATATATATCCCAATTAATGTCATATTTCTGGCGACTCGTTAGTCTCCTTTTTTTAAGCTATTCGGATTCAAACCTGAAAAATAACACGTGGAGATTTCTTTTAGTTGACTTTTTCCTTCCATTTCCTTCTTTTAGTTGGTGACTAGGGTTGTTACTAGTTGGTAGAACTTGAGCTTTGACTTGCTTTCTTGCATGTTAAGCGGACATTCTTAACTTTATTTTTTGGCCTGATTGCAGATAATAGATGCTTGTCAACCTATAGAAGATATTGAGAAGCAGTTGCAAGAGATGGTTTTAGGCTGCATCGGGGCATGCCATAAAGGCAAACCTCTCTCCTGTCTCTGGTCATGTTAAGTACTTCTACTTGGTCTCTTGATAGGGGTTTGAAACCTGAGTTTTGGGTAGCTGCCTTTTACTGAGAATCGTGATCTTTTATTTACTGTGTTGTATACCTTAGCTATCTTCATCACTTTTGAAATTTTATGCGCCTTTTTTATTTTCAGTGTCAAATTAACTTAAAGCAAAGTTGGGATTTCTTGTTTGGCTATATAGAATGCTCTCATTATCATGAAATTTCAGGAGTGCTGAGCATTGATTGCTATATTTTGGGTGTTGACAGTTATTTTAGTGTTGATTCTCAACTTTGTAACTTGTACACTTTTCAGACTCCGCTCAGGACCCTTTCGCTGCTAAGTTCATAATTGAACTTCACATTTATTGCATGCGTATCTAATAGATTAAATATAATTTAATTGAATTGGATTCTATTAAATTATATGATAATTATTTTATATATTGTTTGATGATAGATAAAATTGATGAAAAAATATTTTAATAAAATAATTTATATTTAAAATAATATTTAATATGTTTTGTGTAGTTTTTGTACCCATCAACATAATTCACTTTTTATATTTTCTTATATTTTTATAATAAATAAAATAATTTTATTATAAGAATTTATTTAAATCAATATGTATTTTATTTATATATTTTTCTTACATTTTAAAAACAAAAAAAAATATTTTTAACTTGAGGTGGAAGAAAAAATCTAGATACATAATATTAGAACAAATTTTAAATATGTTAAATAAAGTGTTTATTATTGTTTATATTTGTATATATTAAATTTTTATATAATTGTATAATATGGTTTCATTTTATAATAACACAATAATATATAGATTATATATGGTATTTTGAAATAAGCATGTCCTTCAAGTAATAAATGAAAAGAAGTCCATGTGGTTACATAGAATTAACGATAATAATTGTATGATTTTTGTACAGATCATATGGTATAATACAAAAATAATAATAATATTATTAAATAGAAATTTAATATAATCAAAGAAGAAATGTGGGTAAAATATATTAGATATTTAATTTAATTTATTTAAATTTTTAATTATTAAATGATCTATTTTTTATCTCATCTTAAATTAAAAATAATATTTTTTATTTTGAAAAGTAATAAAATATAAAATTAAATTAAATATTAATTTAAATCAATTTTTTACTTATATTATATAACTTATTAAGAAATAATTTAATATAATTTATTTAATTTATTTAATAGGGTGAACGATAAACATGTGTAGTCAAATTCTGACATCCGCTTGAGCGAAACGTTCACCTGCTTGAGCGAGATGGTATAATTTGGGCAGCAACGAGCAAGTCGCACAATTGTAAATAATTTTCCACTCGCGTATAATTTAGTCATATTTTACAAAAGAAAAGTTTAGAGGTTAAAATGTAATTTCTCTCAATAAGAAAATACTAAATAAATTTTAATGACTAAACCATCTGTAATTTTTATTTGAGACTTGTCACTGGCTTACTGTCACTCATTTTACACGCTCATATAATATAAGAAACTGGAATCAGGACCCATATCAGAAATTGCAACTATTAGCAACAACAAAACAATAAAATTGAGAAATTGCAAATTGAGGTTGAGATCTTCAGTTGCGGTAATTGCAGGTGGCAGTGAAGATGGAAAAGTCACCCCAGATCGCCATACTTGGAGCTGGGATCTTTGTCAAGAATCAGTACATCCCAAGACTTGCTGAGATCTCCGACCTCGTTGTTCTTAAAGCCATTTGGAGCCGTTCTGAGGTACTTCCATCATGCTCTTTTTTTGTTTATTTTTTTATTTGTCTATGGTGGGATTTATCTTGAATAAGTTTTTAAGGGCATTGTATGTGTAGGAATCTGCGAGAGGGGCTGTTGAAATTGCTCAAAAGCATTTTCCAGGAGTAGAATGCAAATGGGGTAATAAAGGTCTCGATGAAATTATTGAAGATAATTCAATACTTGGTGTTGCTGTGGTTTTAGCTGGCCAAGCTCAGGTGTCTCATTCATATGCTCTCTATAGTCCTAGTTTCTACAACCTGAATATCATTTCTTTGTCATGTTATATTCCTCTATATACGTGTGCTCGTGCCATGTTCTGCCAAGGGGAATTAGGAAGTAAAAATAAAAAATAAAAAAAATCACAATGTATGTTGACTTGTCCAAATTTCACTGTGTTCGGACTTTTTTCTTATTTCAGTTACACATGTGTTAGTATGTTACAAAGGTGTGTAGCTAGGTTTAACATGGTGGTTATGCAATGTGTAGCTGAGATTCGAAAATATACAATGATAAACTCAAGATATTTGTGGATTTTGTATATCTCATGCATATTGAGTTTGCTCCCAAAAAAAAAGAAGCATTTGGAGTTCTCGTTATGGTTTCCTAACTTAAAATTGAATATTTGTGTTAAGTAAAGTTGTTTATTCTTTTATTTTTCTATGAAATTATAGTTGTTTGTTCACGTCCATAAATGTGCCATTCTAATCCTGCTTGTAAGGAGTAAATTTCAAATTAGTGATGGTGCATAGGAGTGATGGATGGAAATGGAGTTAAGTGTTTGTTAAATGATAAAATATTGGTGTAGATTCATTGAGCTGCAACGTTTTTCTGAGGCAGCAAATTCTTCAGGTCTATTTATTTATTTTTCAATGGGTAAGTTGGGTTGCAAATCTGCTGTCATAGGAAATTTTAGTTATTAACCAATTTTTGGCTTATGTCTTAGTTTTCCTCTATTATGACAAAATAAACGTGTTTTTTGATATGGTGAATTTTTCTTTGCTTGTGTGTGAGGTTTCCAATCAACTATCAATAGGTGAAAAATAGAGGGAACTGGAATGATACATCACAATATGCTCTAGTGTTAGACTAAAAAAAACAAAATTGGAAGATTATTTGAGAATTCACTCCAGCTCCTTGTCCTTGGTCACATCTGAACCAAATTATGCAGGTTGATTTCTCACTACGACTGCTCAAGGCTGGCAAGCATGTCATTCAAGGTGATTTACAGTCACCTAAATGCAAATTGAACTGAAGTTAGATTTGTATGTTTTTTGTCTTTTCAAAATTTCAAACAAATGTCGCCAAGTTTTGTGTTGCATAGGAGTTAGGATTCTTGTTAAAGAATTCTAAAGAATGTGTACTCTTGCAATTAGATTTTAGCCATGCAGTTTTTATTGGTATTTGCAATGTACTAAAATCTTCATTTTCTTGGATGTGCTAAATCATATTGTCTGGCCAACTTGGTGGATCTGAAGAGAAACCAGCAGCATCTTGTAAGTAATTTGAAGTTTCAGATGAATTAATATGTCGTACATTATTTAATTTTTTACTTGTTAGGGTTAAAGATGATAGTTGTTTCAAATCCTATTAGTTTCTTTAGGCATTATTCTCTTTTGTTACTTATTAATGGAAAAAATGAACGATTTTTCCAAATTCTAAATTGAGGATGACATTTGCTGCCCTCAACCCTAAAATTTTGATGTAAAATAAATTGTCCACTATATAGGTCCACTTTATCTCATGCTTAATATCACAAAAGTTACTTCTTATATCAGCATCATTAATTTCTCTGAATTTCTTATAAATTATAGGAAGATATTGTTTTTCTTTCCTCCTATTTTTGTAACCGTAATGTTGATAATATTGTGCATGAGCTTTCCTTCTTATTTCTGCATTTTATTTCAAAAAGTGTATTTGTAAGTTTCTAAAGCATCCATTTGATAATGCAGCTACAAGTGAATTAGAAAGTGCACTAGTGTCCTATAGCTCCATTCATGCTAATAGCCTTAGTAAACCCATTTGGGCTGTGGCAGAAAATTATCGATTTGAACCTGGATTCATGGAGGTACTGTCTCTGACATGCTACTACCTTTCTTCTTTATATATTTTATTTTTGCTAGATACTCATTATTGAGTTCACAGTGCAAGAAGCTAATAGCTGATATTGGAGATATGATGAGTGTTCAAGTTATTGTTGAAGGATCAATGAATAGTTCGAACCCATACTTCTCAAGTTCTTGGAGGCGTAATTTTAATGTATGTGCTTCACATATTAAATAGAACTATTTCTTCCCCCCACCCCCCAAAAAAAATAAAATTCAGTAGAGCTACATTTGCCATAAAAAATCTGCTTTGATCAATGTACTGTGAGCTCTATTCAATGTGAATCTAGCAATCTCACTTTCGAAAGATTGCTTATTGAGAATACCAATTAAAATATGAATCTGTTATGAGGTCTGAATTCTCTCCAGAATTCTTATGCAGGAAAAAACACTTCATATGATGAAAATAATATTTTACTATTATATCAAATAACAAGAAATACTAGATGCATGAAATTCTTGTAGTATTTGTCATACTAGTCCTTTATATAAGCTGACTAAGGTACATTCTTTCTCGCAGGGGGGTTTCATTCTCGATATGGGGGTGCATATGATTGCAGGATTGAGAATGGTATTGTTTCATAGAATATAAACTATAGTATTTATTTCTTACAATGTAACAACCCGCTGTTTCATATGACATTCTTGTGCTTACCAAGTGATGGCCTTTGATCAATTCAAATCCAAATCAGAATCAAATTTATATTGAAATCTATATGTATGGTATTAAACCTATGAGTTTTCTTATGTCTCCTTCAATGTATGGTTGAGAACTCTGACCTTTTTCTTGGAAGTTCCATAAACTGTTGTTCGTACTAATTTGATTATTATTTTTGTTAAATACGTTGAAAAAGTGATGAAGGTGGGAGAAGCCTTGCATATAACAGGTTTTTTTAATAGTTTATTGGTGTTAGCCAAATGTAACAGTTAGGATAAAAGAAAATTATGTGTAATCAAATGGTTAGGCATCATTATGGGACTTCTGAAACTGAAAACTATATCAGGTGGACAGCTCAACTTTGAAAGTTGAATTACTATAGTTGGGCTACATAATGAGAGAAGTGCTCCAAATGGTACTTTTCATTTTATAATGCAGAAAAAATGATTCTCCCAAACTTGTTTTGCTTGTTAAATTGGTGAGGATGCCTTAGTTTTTGGTTCAAAAGCTATTGATTCATGAAGACAGTGCTAATTTCATCATAATGAAAATATTTTTGCTCTAAGATGTTCTTGTTCATAATGTTTTTGGCAGCTATGTGAGTAATATATCTTATTCCTTGGATCAGATGATTGGTTGTGATATCGTCTCTGTATCAGCTATAACCTCTCATGTGGACAAGACTTTACCTCCACCAGATAACATATCCTCTCTTTTGTGAGAATATAATGCAAATTTCCAATCTCTTTTTCTCTTTTACCCTGACGTTTAAAGTTCTAAAGGTAAATATTTGGATTTCCTTGTATTAGTCAGCTGGAGAATGGATGTTCAGGAGTTTTTGTAATGGTTGTCTCTTCAAGCTCACCCAAGGCATGTGGTAAACCGAAATTCTTATCTTTACACATAGTGAATCAATTTGTTTTTAATGGATAGTTGTATTGTTCCTTTAGATGTTTTGGAGAGTTGTTGGCTTAAAGGGAACAGTTGAAATTGGGCGTGGAAATCAGGACGGACGACCTGGGTACCTGGTATACAGAAACACAGTTGTTACTTGTTACTATAGTGAATTGCATATCGATTAGGAATTTAAGTGCTTAATTGAGATTCATTTGTTGATTTTTATTTCTGAGTAAAAATACATAATCTACTTGTGAAAAAAGTTTGCTTTTAGATTAGAATGAACGAATTGCTTTTGATATCTATGTGAATTTTGATTTGACCACAGGTTCAAGTTCATGATGCTGATGGTCAAAGTAAAAGCTCCTTCTATCCTTTTAGTGGTGTTCATGAAGAACTTAAAAGTTTTATACATGACATATCACAGTCCACATTGAAGGTAGTTCAAGATGCTAATGGTTTATTTCCTTGCATGTTTCATAATGAGCAAAGTAATATTTGAATATCACTTAAGTCTTTCATATTAAACCTTAGTGTATATTTAGTCCTTCAGATTCATATAGGTGTTTTCTAATCCCTCAACTTTAAGAAAATGAATCAATTAGAGACAAATAATATTTCTTTAATGACTTTTCTATTAAAATATTATTCTTTATTATCATGCGATTAAAACTCAATCTTTTAACAATGCTAAAATGACAGTTAGTATGAAAAAAAAAAAGATTCCATAATTATTGATTTAATATTTGGTTATTATAATTATTTTTATTTTAATATTTTATTGATTTTTTTAAAATAGAATTATGTATTTAAATAATTTATTTAGAATATTATTGTTATTAATTTTTTTCTTAAATAATTGTATACTAAATTTCACTATTACTTTTATTAATGGTTCGTGTTTTATCGATTTGTAATTACTTGATATAAAAATAATATTTTAATAAATAAATTATTAAAATAATATTATTTTAAAATATGTTTTCTAGTTCATAGCTTTAAGAAAATAGATTAATTAAAGATAAATAATATTTTTTTATCTATTAAAATATTATTTGTCCTTAATTAATCTATTTTCTTAAAGCTATGAACTAGAAGACATTTTTTTGAATCTAAGTAATTAAATGATACCAACTTCGTAATCTAGGGATATCTACAACCCCTCTCCCTTGAATATATAAGCTAGGGTTTTTTTTCTCCGGTAGATACTATGTGATATTTAATTTTATTCTTTACTTTCAATTGTTTATACAATCCAATAACTTTATCAGTTTCTCTACCTTGATGTTGTTTCTTTTCCCTTCATGTTATGTCACCTATTGTTCCACCCATCACAGGGGTAGTCTAGTGGTGCCCCATGACAGATTGTGGGGCTGAGTCTCACTCGATGCATATCTTTGTTATTTGTCCCCTAATAGTGGTAGCTTAGAAGATCCCATTTCCTATTGGCTAGATTAGGCTTGACTTTGGCTGAAGGAAAATGTCATCTTGTTTGTTGCAGAAGGGAAGTGACTACAAACCGGAGCCTCGTCTTTCTTTTGTGGAAGGTGCCAGAGATGTTGCCATTCTGGAGGCAATGCTGGAATCTGGTAGCAAGAAAGGGGCACCTGTTCCTGTCAAACAATTTTGAGGTCGATGTGGGTTCGTATTAAGATGAACATTGACATAAAGTCTGATTCACAATTTCATGCATTACATATAGTCTATCGAACATGGAATTGTGTTTCTAACAGTCACCCCTTTAAATTTAAAAAAAAAAAAACATATAATGAGCACCAAATTTATAGGTGTCAAACAAGCAAAGCCTTTATATTGTAGTTTTCAATAAATTGTTTCATTGCAAAACCAGTGACAACAATAGTCATTTTGTGGTTAGCCTTGGAGGCCAAGTATATCTAAGGATTAAGAATGTTCTAGTTTGGTACATAAAAAATTTTCGGTGTGGACCCGTATTTTACCGTGACATTCAGGACTAAGATTGTTTTAGCTTGGGATGGTAAATTTTCGGTATGGAATGTATATTACTGCAATAATAAAGAAAATAAAATGTTTGTGACGTTCTCTTATCCCATTCTTGATTCGTCAAGCTACAAAATTGAAGATGAAACATGCACCAAAATGGATCAGTTTGGTGGATGCGAAATCTGAAGCACATGCAGGCATTTAATAGTTGGGTTATCTGTAACTTGCTGAAACAAGTACGCATTCCAACACTTTATTTTTGCATCACCATCGACCAGAAATGGCCATCTTCTTGACAGACATAGAGCCCTAAAATACAGTAAATCATTTATTTCCCCCATGTTTTTCATGCTCTGGTTTAGGGAGCGGGCAACAAAAATTGCTTTTGAAGTAAGAGATACTATTTCACCAATAAGTTACAGATGACTTGCATATTAATGCCTAACTATTTTTCATAAAATGGTAATGAAATATATAACTTGTGCAAATCTTTGAATCTTTCAATACAAATTATACATTCATTCAAAGAGTTATTAACTCAATTACTTACATTTCTATAACACTTCTAATCAATGGCAAAGTGGTTTCCTGTTAGGACTCGTCCCAGCTCACCACGAGAACATACAACGTGTCTGGAGGGATCATAATAGCTAGTATTCTAAAATGACTTTGTTTTAACTTGAAAATCTTATGTAAGAATTTTTAAACTTTGGATGGTCTCTTCTAATTATTGAATTATCATCCCTACAATAAAATGACAATAATTATAAAAAAAATCATTTTCTACGTACTAGTAAACTTTATATAACTTTATACATCCAAAAAGTACTACAAGGTCATACATAATTACATTATGTAAGATACATATTGTATGCTACATAAGACATAATCACTAACTCAAAACACAATAGTCAAAATATACTATACAACCTAACAAGATAAAAACAACTTATACTGCACAACAAAAAGTGGATCTTAAGTCTCTAAACTCGTGTGATGTGACCTCAAAACCTGTTACTTGTATAGAAAAATAAATATAAAGGCTGAGTTGAAAAACTCAGTAAGTGGATAAATTTTATAAAATAACATAAAATTCATGTAAACTACATATGAAATGTTTATGAATTATCTTGAAATACATGCTAATAAAAATATCATGTGTATAGTTTTTATGATAAAATAATGTACTCATAAATGTATAGTTTGAGTTTTATAAAATAACCATAATATGGTACTTGTGAAAGCTATAAATGACATGCTCATGAATTATATTCTAAAGATTATTGATAGATAATTTGGTACCATAAAAAATGTATGTTTATTGCCAAAAATACCTGGGGATCTGATCGCATACGAATGAGCCATAACAATGATGCTAGCTCTCAATTACATGTATGAGAAACTTGCTTGATATAGCCATTATAATAGTTCAATTTACTTTGCTCATGCATGAGTTGTGTACGCACTGACTTAACTAAACTTGTCATTATATTGAACTTGTAACATCATATTGAGTTGCTAAACATCATAATGAGTTGAATCTCGACCAAATATGTTGGTCATAATGTTTTATAAAGTCATTGCATATCTGAATGATGACTAGAGCCAACTATTATGAATATATTATGGGAAGTACTCTTACAGTTATAAAATATTTACTGAACTTGTAAGTTTGTATAAAAACTAATATACGTAATAAAATTGATTTAATTTTAATTTGCTTGTAAATTATCTTGCATATACCTAACTGATTATAATGATGAAAATAAAATATACTCTTATAGAATATATGTTCTTGAAGTGTATTGAAATTGATATGTAAATGTTTCTTCCAATACTAGTGAAAATGAATGGACTTTTCATAAACATGCAACCTGTAAAAATTGGATTTACTTGAATATGAATGTAGTTCAAAACAATGTTATCAATGATTTAAAAAAGATATTAGGTATTCTCTCACAATACTAAATCACTGTTGGTTCTCTACGTGCATTGTAGGGTCTGTTTGCTTAACTCTTCCTAAATAATCATACTTGTGTTAGAACATGAATAATGTCATAGCTTGTTTATCTAATTCAAATTGAAAGGTACTTTAACACTTCCAAAAAAGGGTTGCTAATAGTTTATTATTGCATTTTAAATAATTTTAGGGCACTCATAAACCTATTATTGTAATTTCAAATATAACTTTTGATAGAAATGTCTAAATTTATTTTTGTAAAAATATACAAAATTAGAGATTTCAATCTTTAAAATAAGATATCATGCACTTAAATATCATAAGGAAAACCCTTTTGAATCCATAGAATAATGATTAATTTCAAAACAAATTTTTCAACACACTTTTAATCATTATTCTATGGATTTTCAAAACAAATTTTTCAACACACTTTTAAAACATACCTTTAGTTAATTTGCTATAAATTTGTTTAGAAAAATCAGATTAACAAGTCATAAAATCTATATTAAACTAAACATCTTAAGATTTAAAACAATATGTAAATCTTCTGAAAGAGTCCACAACTCGGTACACAACCAAGGTAAAGAGATGCAAACTTCTTAGGGACTTAGTCTTAACTCGCACAAATGAGAAAATAAACACTTATACAAATCATGTGGCAAAAGTTCATATAATATAATATCATATAATACACATAACTTGTAGCAATCGATATTATATATCAAGCAAAATCAAGTAAACAATAAATGTTTTCTAGAAGAGTTTATGCTTCAATATGTTGAAACATACACACATCAAGTTCAGATTATACAAGTTTAATAACTGATCATGCAAAACAGAAGATATAACAAGTTAAATCCATATAGAGATTGTACCTATGTGGTAACATCTAACCATTCAACAACAAATAATTCACTAAATAATAAAATAAATATAACTCTAATAACAATAAAACTACTATTACATTTATCAGTCAGGACTTTCATCCAAACTACCTATTACTACTCTTTATTTGCTGCTTTCATAACTATTTGGTTCAACATGCAAACTCGACTATTCTCTATTGCCAAAACCACCCAATATGATATGATTGGAAACCACTAATTAGTAACTAGAAGTGTAACTACTCTCAACCTAACGAGACACATAGTCCACTACAAATATCACATCACATATGGAAAACACATAGTCAAACCATGTATTCACACAGATAACGATTTGATAACTAATCATAAAATGATCGACTCTCAAATGTAATCCCTCCAAAGTAATTTTGAAAACAGATATATATATATATATATATATATCAGTGTGAACTTTGACTGAGTTTTGGCTCTTAAACAATGGGTAAGAGAAAGAAAAATGAGAAGATATTTATAGCACTCAAATTTACCACATCGCTAGCCACCTAGCCAACCATATCGCTAAATGTGGTGGCAAGATTGGTATCAAGCTCGATGATGAGGTACTAAAAAATATATTTTTTGTTTTCAAAAATATTAAGTAAATTTCACAAATACTTGCACCTGTAACAAAACAAAAACACGAGCGATAACGTTGGCTCACTTGCACGTTCTCTCGCTAAAAGCCAATACTCTACTTAGTATGCATACTAGGAAAACCAAATCTATGGTATGTGTACATATACTCACATATAAAGTGTACTTAACTATATACATGTGTGAATTACTCATCCACAATAATCAACCTTGCACAAAGAAAGACAAATATACTTAATAAAATAATAGATATCGTGTTTTATACACGAAAATCCAACACAAAGACACGGAGTACAACAAGACTTGCAACATCTAATTCTAATTAATGAAACTATTTCAAATAACAAAAATATCGATTGGGTTCCAAATAGTTTTTCCAGCACCAATCTTACTTGACATATATTTGGTTAATTAAGCATAACTTTGTATAAAAAATTCAAAACAATAAACCAAAAAATATTTCTAAAGTTTTAAAATAAGATATAATTTACTCAATTTTAATCTGTATAACCATTTTAAATAGAAAAAACACCAAGGGTTCTTCCAGCTTGACTTTTATAAAACACTCTTCATTTAAATAGGTATAACTTTGCGGAAAAAAAACTCTGAATTACAAAGTGTAAAATTTATTATAAAATAGAAATTTATACCTTTCTAAAAAGATACGACTTAAGGTCTAATTTGTTCTAAAAGTTCTCTAATTTCTATTTCTTTCAACCACCACTACTACATATTATCCTTATTTGTTTTTTTTATTTTGCTATCCCTAAGTACTCTAATGTTTTTGTGCTCCTGTTAAATGTAAGAGAGATGAAAAATAACTCATAGAATAAAAAAAATGGTTATGCTCAACAAATAAATTATATTGATTGTGAGCAAAGATATTTATCATTCTAAGACCAATGGAGAGTGTAACAAGGGCAGTTATTCTAGCTGATTCAGCTTGGCTCTCTTTTTAAATTTTGTTTCCTTGTCGGTTGAGGAATAAGAGTGGTGACACCTCATGTTAAAAAAATAATTAAGTAAAAAATCTAAATACCTTTGGCCCATAACTTGAAATTTTTTAAAAGTTATGATATTTTGATAATATTGAGAATAAAATTGTAATAAAATTAAGAATATATACTTATATTACTTTAATGCAAGGATAGACGATGATGTTACCCTTGTAATCAGTGTTAGACAGTTATGAAGTTGGATGTTTATTTTTAGGTAGTTTGATATATTATTTTACAAAAAAAGCTCAATTAGATGAAAAAAGAATTTATTTAGTAATAAATTGATAAATTATACAAAAAATAATTCATGAATATCATACTTCTTACTATAAAATATGTTATATTAAAATTATAAATATAATACAAGACAATTAAATGTTATCAAAGTGGTTTATACGATATTTCAAACCATAAAATTTAACTATTATGATAGAGTATTAACAAATTTATATATCAATTAATCATAAAGATAAAAAAAATTACATACTAGTTAGAGCTAAAAAATGGATAGAGAAAAATAATAACAAAATAAGGAAAATAAGTAAGAATTTTTTTTATATTTAAATAGACAAAAATATAAGAACAATTACTAAAATAAAGAACAAAAAGAAAAGAGTAAAAGAAAACTAAAAGACAAAGCATGATGGAAAGAGATAAAAATGAGATTTTGTTTGATGTTTGTTACTCGTTACGTATAATTTTTTGTTTATATTTTATTTTAGTATTTTGATTTAATTTTTTTTAATAACTACATTATTCACACACATAAAATTAACTTAAAATTCATACATTCTATGTGCTTAAGTAGTCTATTGTTTCGTAAATTCGTTATTTATTGATTTATTTTTTTACATAGTAACTAGACTTATAAATTTAATTTTAAATTAATTTAAATAATAATATGTTTATATATATAGTATAAAAAATATTTGTCTAAAAATTAGACTGGGCCAACCCTCACTATAATACGCGCATGTTGGCAAAGTTAGATAATTACTATTACCTAAGGTAAAATTGAAATGTGAATATTAGTATAAATCTAATACTTTTTAAAAGAGTGTTATTTTGTATTATTTTTCTTAAGTTTGTTACGGTAGTTAGATCCATATTATTAAATTAATATATTAATAGTCTTCATATTCAACAAAAGGTACGATAATAATCTATTTAAAAAAACTAATGTATAGAATAATAATTTTATCTTTATGAAAATATTTTATTATTTTATATTTTCTCTCATATTTGTTTACTCATTTCATTACGAAAACAATCATATTCACCCTAACAACCATGTCCATTTCCATCATCATCTTTTTCTGACATCATTCTATTCTTTTACCTACCAATCACTATTCATTGTTTGTTACAAAATAATTTAAAAATGTAATTTTTATCGAAATTAAAGTTAGGAAACCATTTATTCATATGACTGCGACTATTGTTAGTTGATTCCCTTTTATCTTCTTGATTCCCTTATTATTTTTCTAATCACCTTATGTTCAATCAAAGCCACTTTTACCTTAGGTTTGATTGAATATAAAATGGTTGAAAATGATGAAGGGTTAATGATATAAGAGGAAATGAATTTATGGTAGTGACAATCAAGGATATATATAGGTACTTCAAATGAGTTAATGGTGGACTAACTACATATTCAATTAAAAAATATAGTTTTCAATTGTTCTGTAATAAATAATGAAAGTTTATTAACTAATAAAGGAATAAAGCAATAACAGGGATATGACAAAAAGGATAATGGATGTTGATGAAAATTACTAGGGTAGTATAAGACTTTTCATATTGAAATAAACAAAAAACAAATGAGATACTGTATAAAATAATAAATATTTTCATAAAAATAAAATTATACTTCTATAAATTAGGTTTTTTTTTCAAAATTAAACTATTGATGTATTTTTTGTTAAATGAGGAGACTACTTATATACTAATTTGATAATATGACTCTAAATGTATACTTTCTATTTAATAAGGATATTACTAAAATATCAAATCTATTTTTATTATGATAAATATATTTGTTTTTATAACCGAACTATGATACTTGTTGCAAAGTACTATTAAACTTTATTTTTTTACAAAATTATAATTTATTTTAGTTGTTGCTACATAAGTAACATCTAAAAATAATAATGAATATGTTTTAATGTTGATGGTGCTTGTGAATCTTTTATTAACTTTTAATCATATAATAACAATTGAAATTTGATAATAATTTTATAATAAATTAAAATTTAGTAATATTTTTATAACCACTGTAATCCAAGGATAAAAGAAATTTTTTTACTCTTTAAAATAAGATGTTAAATTTTAATTGATATATCAAATGTTATATGGTCCAAGAGAAGCAAAAAAAAGTTGATAGTTGCAAAAAACTCTTGCCATCTAAGATTTCGAATAAGAAGTGCATAAGTGCATAATGTCATACAATGTCATGTTGTAAAGGTAGCTAGAGCTTTATTCATTTTTGCAGCTTGTTGAATTATTTTTCTTTAAAAACACTAAAAAAAAGATATTGAGATAGGTAAAAGAAAATATAATATTATTAAGAAATGAGAAAAAAATAGATAATATAAGTTGCATTTAAATAACAAGATAAGAATTGAAGAAAATTATTTGTAAACATTTATTAAAAAGCCACCTATTACATGTAGAATGTATAATGATTAGAATTTTTTTTTATCTCTAACTATTTTCAAAATACTTTTAAAATAATTATCATTATTTAAGTTAAGTAATTTAAAATTAAAATATTATAAAATATGCTTCTATCAATCACATGTTTTTACAAAAAAATTAATATGTAATTCTGAAGAATGCACGCTGAAATTCACAAGAGTTTCTATATACAAAATTGCATAGGGAGAAAAAAAATCACATTTAACTGTAAGAATGTTATAAGATAATATGATAAGAACACAATATCATATATAAGGTTATAAGGAACACTAAATCATTCATCTTTTTATATATATATATATATATATATATAATATATTATCATTCTATCATATTATCATATCATGTTATCAATTCTAAACGTGAGAAATGATTTTATGCAAGTAATATCTATTTCTCAAAACACGATAACACATTTTCCTGGAATTATAGTAAACACTAAATCATTCTTCCTCATGTATAAAAAAAACTGATATTTTTAAAATATTTAATGTTTAAATAATTTTAAATTTATATTTATAATTTAATAAATATTTTTAAAAATACAGACTTTACTATTATAAAAGAATACTTAAAATGGAATCAATGATGTGACAGACTCGAAGTTTTACAACTTCTACATTTTGTTAGACAAGTGAGGAACAAAATTTATTCTTCACTTTGTCTCGCTCGTGCCACAAACAAAAGTAAAAACACAACGTAAATAAAAAGGATAAATTAGTAAATAAACAAACTAATAAAGTCTCAAAACCAAGGAAGGAATCAGTTCAACGACAAACGATGTCAACTATCTCCCTCTTCGCAATATTAATGGTTTTATAATGTGGATACTTATGCGTATATTTAATAATAAGGACATCATTTTAATACAATATTTTAATGAAAATTATTTATGATATTTTTTATTATTAATATTAACAGTTTATTTTCTCCATAATTTTTACTTTAAAAAATATTTATTAAATTTTTTATTATTTATTTTATTAAAATATTAATACGATATATTACTTACTATATTCATCTAAATTTTATAAAAATTATATATGTTTTATTTTGATATAAATAATTATATACATTTTTTAAATTTTATTTTAATAAAATAAAACTTATGCATCACATATCACGTAGGTTTTGAAGTTTGTAGGAAAAAAATTATATCTAATAATCAAAATAAATAATTTATATATACAATTCAATATATAATCATACATATTTATAATCTCATTGTTTCAAATTTAAATAACTCAATATTTTATCATTCTTAGAATAATAAAAAATGGTTAAAAAGAAAAAATAATAATACAAAAATATCTTAATTTAAGAAGATTAATAAGTAAAAAAATATATAATTAAATTTGTTTATCTCTTAGATTATTGAAAAATAAAAGATGTTGAAAATGGTTTAAAATAAATAAAAAAATTAAATATTTATTTAAAGATTTAAAAGTGATTAATAAATAATAAAAAGTATTACAAATATCACTAATTAGTTATATATTTTATTAAAAATAAAATTATGGTATCATACTAGCAGGCAATGAATCCAAATTCCTCTCACGTGTTCTTCGGGTAAAGTAATAGAAAAATGATTTATATCTAATATAGTTATTATTCATCACAGTTTTACATGTAATTCAATGACACATTGTTCTATTCAATTTTGGTTTAAAGGTAACGACAATATTAACATAAGTTAAATTTTATAATTATTATAATTTTTATTAACAACAATTATAGTTATAATAATTATACAAATATAATTAATTATAAATAAGTAATTCAAACAAATTGTATTTTAGTGTAAATTTTTAATTGATGCAATAATCTTACCCTATAATATTGGTTGAAATAAGAGCGGTAAGAAAATATCAAGATGAAAGACATTGAAATGGGAAAAAAAATAAAAGTTGGTACTGAGTTGTCAGTAGGTTTTTGTGCTCTTTATGGAGAGTTTCAGTCTTTTACAGATCTCTGTCCCACACCTATTTGCTATAACACAGCTCACTCTTAAGTCTTCAGTCTTCAGCTCCCACTCACTTATTATGTTTCCTATTTTACATTTTATTTTTTAGTAATTTAAAGATTTTCCATCGTTGTACCTTGAAGAAAGCATTGTAACAGCAACCCAGGTCAGTTTACTTCTCTACGCCTTTCTTAGCAAACTTGGGTATGTTGGTACGTATTTTCTTGTGAAGTTTAACAAACTTGTTTTGTTCCTAACAATGTTTTTTTATAACATTAATCTTGTTGCTGTTAGTTTGAATAGTTGCTGAAAATTCTTTTTCTTTCACCATAAGTAGTAGTTATTTGTAGTTGAGATTAATTTACCAACTTACTTTAAGTTTTGACTTCTTGTCTTGGGCTTCTTGGAGCTTTTCTATTAGATCTCTTAGTTGTGACATTTCTTAGATTACGTGCAGTAGTACCAGTTTTTCTGCTATTTCTTTCCTACACTCTGCTTGTTGCTGAGAAAAATATCATCTTGAGACTCTAAAAGTTTGTCTTTTCACTTTGGCTGAGCCAAAATCTGAAAAATGATGACATCATAACACTTCATCTCTGTTTTGCCCTTTCTTGCTTTTCTTCTCCTTTTTGTAGTGATTAAAAGGAGAATGCATTTTTTTGACTTATTTCAGAGTACCAAATTATTTTCTTTGTTCTCTCTGGATTTTGCAGGTCTTTTGGTTTTAAGTGTTCTGCTAAAGAGGGCTTTTTAATCTTGCTTCCTTGGAAAGCAGAAGTTCCTGATTTTGTAAAGACGTACTTTGTTGTGCAATATTGGCTCTGTTATCTGTTTATCTTTTTGTTCTCCAGATTTAAGTATTTTTGTGTAGGCTGCAGTTCCTCAAGTACAAACCAGAAAAATGCAGAAGCCTTTGCAGTCTCAGGACTTTGCTCTAAAGGAGACCTCACCCAATATTGGTGCTGGTTCAATCACAGGTGATAAGCTTTCATGCACCTATGATCTTGTTGAGCAAATGCAATACCTTTATATCCGCGTGGTCAAAGCTAAGGATTTACCTGCCAAAGACGTCACCGGTAGTTGTGATCCCTATGTTGAGGTGAAACTTGGAAACTATAAGGGAGTTACAAGACATTTTGAGAAGAAATCAAACCCTGAATGGAATCAGGTCTTTGCTTTCTCTAAGGACCGTATCCAAGCTTCAATATTGGAAGTGGTGGTGAAAGATAAGGATTTTGTGCATGATGATTTCATGGGCAGGATTATATTTGATCTCAATGATGTACCCAAGCGTGTTCCACCAGATAGCCCTTTGGCACCACAGTGGTATAGGATTGAAGACAGAAAGGGTGATAAGGTTAAGGGAGAACTTATGCTTGCTGTTTGGATGGGAACTCAAGCCGACGAAGCGTTTCCTGATGCATGGCATTCTGATGCTGCAACAGTTGGCCCTGACGGCATTGCAAACATCAGGGGAAAGGTATATCTTTCTCCCAAGCTTTGGTATGTTAGGGTTAATGTGATTGAAGCTCAAGATTTGATTCCTGGTGATAAGAGTAGGTACCCAGAAGTTTATGTGAAAGCTATTCTTGGGAATCAGGCAATGAGGACACGTGTATCACAAAGCAAAACAATTAATCCGATGTGGAATGAGGATTTGATGTTTGTTGCTTCTGAACCATTTGAGGAACCCATGATTCTTAGTGTGGAAGATAGAGTAGGTCCTGGAAAAGACGAAGTCCTGGGAAGGTGTGTGATTCCCCTACAAATTGTGCAGAGGAGGTTAGACCACAAGCCTGTGAACACTAGATGGTTTAATCTTGAGAAGTATGTGATTGTAGATGGTGAACAAAAAAAAGAGACCAAATTTTCCAGCAGAATCCACTTGAGAATTTGTTTGGATGGAGGATACCATGTTTTGGATGAATCAACGCACTATAGTAGTGATGTAAGGCCGACAGCAAAGCAACTTTGGAAGCCATGCATTGGAATTTTGGAGCTAGGTATAATCAGTTCAGTGGGACTAATGCCAATGAAAGCAAAAGATGGCCGAGGGACTACGGATGCTTATTGTGTTGCTAAATATGGCCAGAAATGGGTCAGAACGAGGACAATTGTAGACAGCGGCACTCCTAAGTGGAATGAGCAATATCTGTGGGAGGTTTTTGACCCATGTACTGTACTTACTGTGGGGGTTTTTGACAATGGCCATGTACAGGGCGGAGATAAAGCTGGGAAGGATGCAAGAATTGGGAAGGTAAGGATTCGACTATCTACTCTCGAAGCTGATAGGGTTTATACTCATTCATATCCTCTCCTAGTTCTGCATCCTTCAGGGGTGAAGAAAATGGGTGAATTACAACTTGCTGTTAGGTTCACTTGCTCATCTTTGATTAATATGCTGCATATGTATTCACATCCTTTGTTGCCAAAAATGCATTACATTCATCCATTGTCTGTAATTCAGCTTGATAGCTTAAGGCACCAAGCTATGCAGATTGTTGGGATGAGGTTGGCCCGAGCAGAGCCACCATTGAGGAAAGAGGTTGTGGAGTATATGCTTGATGTGGATTCACATATGTGGAGTATGAGAAGAAGCAAAGCTAACTTTTTTAGGATAATGGGAGTTCTTAGTGGGTTAATTGCTGTTGCAAAATGGTTTGATCAAATTTGCAACTGGAAGAACCCTCTTACCACTATATTAATTCACATCCTTTTCATAATTTTGGTTCTTTATCCTGAACTCATGCTTCCAACAGTTTTCTTGTACCTTTTCTTGATCGGAATTTGGAATTTTCGGTGGAGGTCAAGGCATCCCCCTCATATGGACACAAGGTTGTCTCATGCTGATGTTGTTCATCCTGATGAGCTAGATGAAGAATTCGACACATTTCCTACTTCCCGTCCATCAGATGTTGTCCGGATGAGGTATGATCGTTTAAGGAGCATAGCAGGGAGGGTTCAGACTGTCATAGGCGACTTGGCAACACAAGGAGAAAGATTTCAGTCCTTACTTAGCTGGAGAGACCCACGAGCAACCACTCTATTTATAACTTTTTGTTTAATTGCTGCTATAGTTCTTTATGTGACTCCTTTCCAAGTTGTGGCTCTTCTTACAGGTATTTATGCTTTAAGGCATCCTAGGTTTCGCCACAAGCTTCCTTCGGTTCATCTCAACTTCTTTAGAAGGTTGCCTGCTAGATCAGACAGCATGTTGTAAGCACAACACAACTGATCTCCTTGTGCAATCTCTCTCTAGTAAGTCATGAAATTATGCAGATATTGCAATAGGGCTAGTTAAGTGGGAAACAGAAACAGTGTGATTCCTTTTATAACTTTGTCATTGGTGGCTGGCTCATCAGCTTGATACTATGTAATTTCTATTCTATTTACCACCCAATAGTAGTAAGTGGTATGTTTTTCTAGTGATTTAAATCCAGCCTATTATTCCAGTGCTATATCTCAAGAAAGTTTTTCTTGCCCATGTAGTTGAAACTGATGAAAATGCTGAATGCGTTCCATTGAGGCGATAAAAACTTTTCTTTATTGATTGTCAGCAAATGATATCTTAGTACATCTTATGTTACTTCGACTCACCAGCTTATCCTGCCATGCCAATGTCAATACGGGATATGGGTTGATATTATCATCCTACATTATTTCTGGATATAAGTTCATTGTATTATTTTTAATACACTACTATAATAGTAAAATGTTCTTGTATTAGAATCTTGCTTTAAGTTACATGTGCTTTTGATATTTTTTTGTCAAAGGCAGGCATCTCTAAATCGCTTCTACGGAAAATCGTTTCTTTAATGCTTCAACAAAATATCTCCCCCAACAGGAGTTTTTCAATTCGAATTTATTCCTATTCTAAAAAGCTGACGAGAGAGAGAAAGAAGAGTATTGTTAGCCTTTTTTCTTTCACATTCAACAGTGATGTGCAGTAATAACTAAAATATCAGCCTTCAAACTATTAGCCGCCTCTTTTTGTTCTCTTACAAAAACTGGCTCACAGTAGTATTCACGTATAATCTAGCTTCAATATATATACAGATTTAGCAAAGATTGATAGATTTCAAAAAATGGTATACAATACATAACCAGAAAAGGCCGTTATGAATCAAGAAAACCACCTTTTTACATTCTTTGTTTCCTTGAGCTTCATCACCAGTTCCTCACGCTGAGCTTCCACTTCAGCGTATTTGAGGCTCATGTGCAGATAGCGCTCAAGAAGGTCTCGTAATTCAGTTTCTAGAGATGATTTTGTGTAATCGTATCTTTCTTTTGTTACTACTTCAATATCTGCTGTTGACTTTTTATGACAATCAGCAAAGCATTTTTGTCCCTCAAATGACAGCCTGTAAGGTATCAAATAATTAGAAGATCTGTTAAGAACAAATGTGACAACTGTCGAGAGATAAAATTTTCAGCAGAAACTGTCGTTTACAATCGCTGGTACACCACCAAGATTCCAAAGATTATAAAGCATGAAAGATAAAGAATTTATTTATATTGTTCTGCCATAAGTTAAGAAGATCATTACTATGATGCAAAGCTAATGTTTTAATTTGCATGCTTAGAAGCAAAAGCTACATTCCCAAGTTTTTATATGAAAGTATGAAACTTATCAATGAGTCACTTATAGCTAATAAGCATGGATATGCGCATATATTTTTCAATATTATTTGTTATCTTGCTTACCCAGTGGATTGAACTTTGTACATGTTTGCATCCAGGGTCTTAGCAAATTCATCCTCAAGCAAATAGATCTTGGACTCAGAGTTAACTCCAACATTATGAGTCCTTGCATCAGGAATTTCACATCTACTACCATTCTACAATAGCAAAACAGATAGAAAAAATATTATTTAAATAGTGAGATCAAACAAACAGAACAAATGTAATACTCGGTTAATATTGCAAATATATATTTTATGAATGTGCACCACAAGCTTTTCATTGCAAAATAACTGTATAAGCATTACAGAGGTCAAGTTAAGGGACAAAACATTTTGAAGGTAAATTTCCCCCATTATCATGGTGATGATTTCTCTTAGTTATGTCATTCTGTTATATTTACACGCACCAAAATTCCAGATTATTAGTTTTTGTGATCTAATGTTTTATATGCAGATGATGAATGCACATTATATTGAGTAGATGAAGAATAAACCTTACATTAGAGAGCTTTGTATCTACATGAGCAGGAATAATTGTGTTATGTGTCTTAGAAAAGTTGTTAGTCTTTATATTGTTATGTTCCCTCTGATTCTGTCTTCCTTCCTTCATCAACATTAATTCTTCTCCAAGGGCTTGATATCCTTTTAGCAACTCATTTCTCTCCTCCTCAATTTGTTCTATTTTCTGCTGATATTCACTGTTTTCTATTCTAATCTTGTTGAACTCATTTTTTAACTCATCATCATGAACACACAAACTTCTTTTTTTAAAACCAGCTTCCAACTGCAGAACCTTATCCTCTAAGGCCACTTTTTCACGTTTGCAGTCCTCTAGTTCACACATGACCTCCTTTAGTTTCGATATCTTCTTAGTAAGTTGATTCTTCAAATTTTCACATTCTCCAGATACTAAACCCAAAGATGATTCCAGTTTATCTTTCTCAAACTTGCTTACATCAAGCTTATTCTTAAAAGCCAATATCTCGTCCTGAACAAGAGCTAATTTCTGCAACTGAATCCTCAGATTGGATGACTCTTCTTCCAGTTCTTGCCGCGCATTTTCAGAAATTTCAAGCTTTAGTTGGAGATCATTCACAGTGGTCATGAATTTGGTTTCATCGAATTTATATTTTTCCAATAAAGATGACAATTTCTCATTTTCAGCCATCAGCAACTCCTGAGATTTCTTCACAGCAGCAATCTCAGTGATCAAACTTTTGAGCTTCAAATCAGATTCTACTTGCACACTATTGAATTCTTTTTCGGTTTCTATAAGTTTAGACTGAATTTCTTGAAAATCTGATTCCAGCTTTGTGTTATTAGCATGGAATCTAGATAATTCCTGCATAGCATCAGTAGCTATTCTCTCTCTTTCATTGTGCAATGTAGAAAGCTTCGTAGTCAGGCAATCTATCTCTTCCTGCAAGTTTTGTACTTCAACTTCCTTCTCCATATACATCTGATTTAACAATGTCCCTTCCATAGTAAATTTCTGTGTGTGCCTGGAGTTTTCATCAAGAAGTGCATCCAATTTTGAAGCAAAGCTTTCTTCTTTTGATGCAATATCAACCTGCATTGAATAAAAGTTTTCTTCCAAATCACCAACTTTCATGGAGCAATTTGCAAAGCTTTTATGTACCTGCATGAACTTTGATTCCAACAGAGAATGGCGCTTATGTAACTCCAGCTTTTCTTTTCTTAACTGTTCATTTGACTTTTGAAGAGAGCTGCACTCTTCAATGTAGTTATGAGCTATGGTTTGTAATTTCAGATTTTCTCTTTTCAGATTCTTGTATTCTTCTTGTGCTTGCGACAACTCATTTTTCATCTTCTCTAATTGTTGCTTCATATCTGAATTATCAGATTCCATCTCAATTCTAAACCCATTGATTGCATCTTGGAAAGTCAGAGCTTGAGATTTGAAAGTATCTAAATCCAGTTGGTGGGATTTGCACAGCCTCTCATCTGTCATCTGTTGAGCTTCCAATCCAGACATGCGCACCAACGCCTTCATGTTTTCCTTTTCAAGCACTGGTACATGAAACTCCAGTTTTTGACAACTGGTTTCTAGATCTACAGATTTTCCATCAATCATCTTATCACCAAAAATAGAAAAGTCAAAGCCCTTACCAAGCCGCATACGATCACTAGGAAAATCATTTGTGCATGAGTTGCTACTACTTTCTTTTGGATTGATTTTCTTTTCATTTTCTTGGGAATCAAAGTCTGTCCAAGTGTTTACGATAGGCTCACTAGGCGGAGGGAACTTGGTTTCCTTGCTGGAACTGTTCTTAGATTCTTTAAGCTTAAATAAGAGCTTTAGGTTTTCTTCAGTCAGCTCATTGCAGTCCTTCTCTAACTCCTGCACCTTTTCTTTCAACTCTTCAATCTCCCTTACCAGATTTAGATCACCTCCATTTATGGACCCCACTTCCACAGAGTGCCTTTTGTCGTAAAAGTCAGGCAACTTTGCTTCCAAATTAAAATTTTCATCTTCTTCGTCAGATTTCCTCTTGTATTCGGTCTCAATGTCTGAAACTGTTGAACTGTTCAGACTTCCTTCATTCATTGTTCCATGGTCTTTCTCTGACAGTGCCTGCTCTAGAAGATGTACCTTTGTGTTCAAACTATTTTCTGAGTCCTGCAATAGTTGCAGCTGGGCTGTTAGTTTCCTCTTTTCTTCAATATTTTCACATATTGTGTTTTCCATATCATTGAATTTTGATTGTTGTGCTAACAAATTCTCTAACTCTGTTTTCTGCAATTCCATCGTTTCTTCCATCTCCTGGAGAATAGAAACGAGCTCAATATTTGATTGCTGACTCCTCTCCAATTGCAAAGCCAAACTGGAATTGGATTCTTTCTGAAACTTCAGTTCATCTTTTAATTCCTTTTCAATATGAGGCAAGACTTTATCTTGAGCTGTGAAATCCTCTTTTGCTTTTATTTCCACTGTTGACTTCTCTAATAACAATCTCAATTGTTCGATTTGTTTCATGAAGCTGTCACGTTCTTCATAAGCTGCTGAGAGCTCCATATTCAAATTTGCCAGGTTTTCTGATTGTTCAGAATATTCCACCTTCAGTATGTCCAAATCAAGCATAAGCCTCCGGGCATTCCTCTCCCACATCTTAGCTTCCACGTGCAGTTCTTCAATTGATGCTGCCTGAGAATGGCTTTCTAACACTGTAGTATGCGAAACAAATGATGAATGATTCAAGCGAGGATTTTCGGCAGGATAATTTCCACGAGAACTATTATTGGAGCCAATTGAATCTGCTCTCCTAATCAAGTTAGGGATATCATCAGTTTGGTCTCCTAGAGACATGTTTTCACCCCCTATGGAAACTTCTATGGAGTCGTAGCTTCGATGTGACTCTGACAAAGAAAAACTTGATTCCTACAACCAGGTAGGAAAGTTGGTTTTTAATGTGATGAAAGATTAAATATTGTGAACATAGCCATTTTTGAAGAGGATCTCAGCCAGAAAAAATAAATAGAGATACAATTTCTGAAGAGGATAAGCAATATGCATGCGTATTACCCACATTACTATATATGAGTGAAAGTCCACAGATGGCCACTGCCAAATTTTTGATAAATCTTTTTCTAGACTGATCAGTTTATAAGAGAGCAATAAATTTAAGAGAACGATAACATTGTGACTTCCAGAAGAACATATAAGTCAGGTTTTCCTGCAATGAAATATTTAATTAGCTACTGTATATTTATGCTCGGAGTGTTTTGAGAATGGGGAATTCTAATAGAACTTTAACTGAGCTAGAGTAAACACACCACATATACATACATGCAAATTCTGTCATTTCTGCTAATAGATTTCTGACAGCAGTATCAATTTGGCTCAAATGTTCATATTTACAAAGTCAGGGGGACCAGCTTTTTCATTAACCAAAGGCTGAAACGTACTCTAAAGTTCAATAACCAAGCCCAAAGCAGCATAAACACTAGTAGGGTCCCTTTGCTATGATAAAGGGACAAGTCTCCTGTTACTGTCACATAATGCAAAGTTAATCTAACTTTCAAGGTTAAGCACCAAAATGCTTCTTCTCCTCCTTTTTAGTATCTTTTTTTTTTCATTTTTGCTGACAAATGAATGTCACAACTATCAGACAGTATCATCTTCTGCTAAATGCTATTATCCACTACCATGAATATTAGCGAGATCAAAAACAGGACCATGACACAAAGACTCATGGGAAGAAAAAGTAAATATTACCAGAGATCAGTATAATTTAAGAAATGGTATACATTACTTGAAAAGGTTCTAACCATTCATAAGAATCCTTATTTCTAACAAGAAAAAGATTAAACAAATAAAGAGAGGAAAAAGTAATCATACTCTACTCTCAAATTTTCCTGCCTGAGAGATCAAGTTAAAAGCACTAGTGGAAGAAGGCCCAGAGCTCTTTTCATGTGTGCTATCAGATATATCCAACTTCATGTCCACGTTATGACTCTTTTCAAATACTTTTTCTGCATCAGTGTTTTCCCCTTTCGATCCTTTATCCCTGCACCGTTATGAAGTAAATATTCAACGTCGTACTAGAAATCTAAATATCTGATTTTGAGAATAACAACACATGATATTGCACTAGCCTGGGTTTTGTTTTTGGTGTCGTGCACTCAACTTTTACCTGCATTACAGAGAAACAAGCAAAAGTTTATGAGACAAACATTCAAAAACAGAGATAAATAGTAAAATTGGTATACTGACTTGTAAAATTGTCCCATGATTGCATTTTGTCAATGGTAATGATACTGGAACAGGAGAACTCGTATTTATATAATCTGTCACATTGATCGTAGCCTCTCCAAGGATATCAGATCTAGCTGATCCCTATGACAAGAAAGCCAGCCAAAATTACACTCTCGGCATTCTAAGTAATAATCAAAAACAGAATGTACATTCCCTTTAGGATCAAAAGTCACTAGCACAAAGCAGTATGTCTTGTCAATGATGAATGATACTAGGAATTGTAAATAAAGATAGAGCAAGAAAAACAACAGTACAATGGAAACAATGAACTTGAAGAGACAATCGCCTAGCTCCTTCGAAGATGCCTCTTGTGAAACCCACACAGATTCTGACACGGTCTTGATCCATTGACAACTTCCATTACGCACCACTGCTTTGCTTGATTTTGTAATTGTTTTCCCAGTTTCTACAGAAACAACAGATAGCAGCAACTTATCCCATCCTTTAGGAACCTGGAGAAATGAATATCATGATCACTTGTTCCATTAAAAGAAAACACTCATTGCCCCATGCAATCAGGTTGAAAGAAAATAATATTCAAGGCACAAGAAAACATCTCAATAAAACAGTCACATAAGTGTCAATCTTTAATGTTCCTAGTGGCTGAGGAAAATATGCATTGGATTGCACATGTCCATTTAAAAGCTTCTAGTTTTCTCACAGAATAGAAGCAATGCAAGCTTACACAGAAGCAGATATTCAATCTTCTAACTGAAAATACTCTGTTCAGACCTATTAAGACATAATACATTACCACCCTACTAAAATCTAGATTGCTGACTAGATTTTCTTTGGAGAGGTCACATATCCTGTTTAGTCACTACATGCATACACTACTGACTTGATGCAATCCCATTTGACAGAATTTTTAATTCAAAAATGGCCTATGTGGAAGTTAACATCAATGGATGTCAGTCAAGATCCAAATATTGTTCAACCACATGGAGTCTATATGGAAGTTACAACCATCCGATGCAAAGTTTTATAAAATTATAAGATGCCCTTACATTTTCCTCGTAAAATTTCTGGGAACAACTGAAAAACACCAACCCATCTGAAACTTCCTAAACAATGGTTATCTGATTCCCTTATGTTGAATTTCAATTCTCAGACATAATCTTGATCTATCAGAAGATTACTGATTACACATCATCTTCTACAAATTCTTTACTCTGAACTACCACTACTGTTCCTATATTAAAAGCAGTAAGTCTTTCAACTATGCCGTTCTCTTCATTGCATCCGTAAATCCAAAGACACATTTGTCATAATACGTTCCCAGTAAACCAAAAGTGCGTACCTTAAACAGATACTCTATTCCCCTAAAAGGCTCAAACTCACTCTAGATCAACCACTACAAAATTACCAACCAAACCACATAACTTCTAGAAATTCAAAAACAAATAAAATTTAAACATCTAAAAACAAGTAAAAAAAATCCAAAAGATGCTAGCCAAGATCAAGATCGTAATAAAAAAATGTAGAATGAATAATCAAATTTTACAATTACCTGAAGGGTCTTAAAATGAGAAAATCTGAAATCAACTCTTTCGCCTGATTTAGGTGGCCGGTTATTATGCATCCTAAACATTTTATTTTCCCTTTCCTCCTTTACTTATCGCTCTAATTGCACATCTTTGATTCCTTTTCACTCATTTAACCCGCAATTCCCAAATCTAGAACATGAGCTCCAAACTTGACAACATCCATTACCAGCTAAAGCAAGAGAGATAGAGGTATAGAGCATAATGTAGGAATGAAGGAAAGTATATAAATCAAATTGTGAGAGAGAGATAGAGAGAGCGTTAGCTAGCTGGTCATTGTTGTGAACGGTGATATATTATTTTCGCCATTTTTGGCGTTTCTTAAGAATCTGAGAGAGAGAGAGAGAGAGCGTACGGTTGAATCAAAGTAGTGATGAGCAGTGAGTCGAGAACAGAAAACAACCAACTTCTTAATTTGCTTATATGTGTCGCTGGATCGTTGACACGTGTGCATTGAAGTCAGCGTAGCCTATGAATCAAGAGTAGCACTAAATTCTTCTCTACTATTGAATCTACGTAGTACTGATAAAATTAAGACCCGTAAACAATTGGCCTATATCAAATTAGAAAATAGCATTTATCTTATTTTAACAACATACGTTAGTTTAGTATTGCAGGGAGCATTTTGATAGTGAAACTGTGAGAGGGAGCATTTTGATAGTGAAAACTGTGAGAGGGAGCATTTTGATAGTGAAAACTTCTTTGACAATTTCTTGAGAACTTATTGAAATTTTTATCCGTTACAACTCTGTTTTTCAATTCTAAGTAACTTATTAATGGTTAGCAGTGTGGTTCAGATTCTCTTTGTTGTTTTTTTTTAATAGAAAATAGATTCTAATTGTTGTGGAAATCTGTAATAAATAACTACTTGAAAATGTTAAAAAAGACATTAACGAGTAAACATTACAATTTAATGCTTTATTTTTATAAATTAAGAATTTTATTCGATATTATTTAAAATTAATTCAATTTAGTTATATTTTGAATATTTTAATTATTTTTTATCAATTTTTTTAAATTTTAAAAAAGTTTAAATTAGATCTAATCGAACCTTATCAGTTTGAATAGAAAATTATCTCAAAAAATTAAAAAGAATAAAAAAAAGAAAATAAAATGATTAAAATTATCTCAAAGATCTATAAATATAATTATAAAATGAATAAAATGTAACAATTCAACATATAAATACCAATATATTGAAGTTATAAAAGTAAATTAACCTTTTTTTCTATAAGAAATGTGCATTTAGTTAAGTATAAATTATTTATTATTTTTAGAGTATATGGTGATATAATATCTTAATTTAATAAAATTTAAGATTAATATAATTTTTTTAAAGAAATAAATAATTAATATGAGATAAATAAAAAATAATTTAATTAGTAAGAATTATATATCAAAAAATAATAAATAATACATTCTATTGTATTCAAAATTTATTGATGCTTTCATTGGCAAAACAAGGGTGAGATATTGAGTTTTTTTTCAACAATGTCAATTTTAAAAATTGATAAAAATACTTTTAAATAATTTAATTGAAATAAAATGATATTTTTATTAATTTAAATATTTGTATAAAATATACTCTAAAAATAATTAAAAAAATTGTGATAATAATCTATTCAAAATAAATATTCAATATTTAAAAAATTAATATAATTAATATAAAATATATTTTAAAAATAATAAATAAGAACTTGCATGTAATTATTACATGATAATCAAGATAGTAATTGTTAATAGTCTTGTAGTAAAACGGAATATACTACGAAAATCTCGGATTTGAGATTTAAAATCATGGATGTTAAAATCCACTAAAAAAATCACCATTGTAAATTATAAGTGTGGGCAATTGATTTTAATGTTATTAACTTATCTGTTAAATGTAATTAGTGTCTTTCATTTATTTTGGTTAGAATATTTTAATTTTTTATTAATTTTTTATAATAATTTAATAAATTATTAAATTTTAAAACTATTATATTTATATTTTATTTTTTTATCAATGTAGTAATCTTGTTTTCGTTGTTAAATATAATTTATAAAAATTATATATCAATAATTTAAATAAAAATAAAATAAAAAATTAATCATTTGTTATATCACTTATTTAAAAGAAAATGTCTAAATATTTAAAAAATAATAAAAAGATTAAACTATTAATCTTATAAAACGAAGAAACCTCTTGCGACTCACTCTTAACTTATTTAAGAAACTCTAAAATTCTATTTAACTTATGAATCTTTTTGGAAAATTTTTATTTTTGAAGTAATTAATGTTATTATAAGAACAAATTATCTATTTTGAAACATTTTTATTTATAAAAATAAAATAACAATGGCTATTACTGTAGTTTTTCGTTTTTACCCTATAACCTAAAAAACGGTTGTTGGTTTCTCTAAGAATAAATACTAATCACCTTCTATATTTTTATTTTTTTCATTACACTCCAAAAAAAAATTTATTCTTTTATATGACACATGGTTATAAGAATCTTCTATGAGCCACTAACACCAACATTATTTGTAAAAATTAAATAATACTTAAAATTAAGATAAATAAAATAATAGTTTAATAATAAGAGAATTTGAATATAATAAATAAAAAAAAATTTACTTCAATTTTTTCGGGATTTATTCGTAGATTAGATAGTATAACTATTCGTTCCATTTTTATGGAATCAAGTTTAAATATTATAATTAATAAAAAAAAATTTATGTAATTCTTTAAACAAATTAAAAAACATTAAATACTCAATAATAATAGTAAAGTTAAATTTAATAACTCATATTTTCAAAAGAAGAAAAACCTTGAAATACCTTCAAATCATTGTGTTTTACTATAAATATTAAGAGTTCAAGTCAATATTTATGCATCAAAGTCTCCAAAATTCAAAGAAATTAACTCATATTTTAACCCAAATTTTCAACAAAAAAAAAAGAATTTTGTTGAATGATAAAGTGAAAGATACCAAAACAATCGAATTCATAGCCTTGAGATATAAACTATCCAGAAGGATGAAAAGGGTTTTAAATTTCAAAGGGTCACTTGTCGCCTTCTAGCTCCATAGCCATCTTATTTCATACTCGATGCACCAGTAGCTTTTCTACTCCAACCAATCTAAATTCAACAGTCATGACAAGGTAGCCAACAATTGATATGTGCTAAATAGCCATGGCTAAGGTTTTGAGTGTGGGATTTCAGTCATAAATGAATTTTTTGGGTTGAGATTCTAGTCAATAGGTTTTATTTTATGGGTTTAATTTTAATTTAATTTTTAAATTCAATTATTTTTTTATTTAATCAGTCGTGAATGAATTTTTTAGGTTGAGATTCTAGTCCTATAGATTCAATTTTATGGGATAAATTTTAATTTAGTTTTTAAATTTAATTATTTTTTTATTTAAATAATGAGTTTGATTTTTTTTCATAAATAGGAAAATTCGATTACGATATTTAAAATTATAAATTTATTTTATTAAATATTATATTTTTTTATAATTAAAAATAAAAATATTTATAATTTAATATTTATTAATAAAAATAAAATAAAATTTATTAAATATATATAACAAATTGTTATTTTTAATTTGTAAATATTTTTTATTAAAACTTCATGTTTATTAACAATTTTAAACCAAAAAAATATTAAAATTTAGTTTTTGAAGCTTAAAATGAATAATGGTGATTTCTTATATTTATACGCGTGATCTTCATTTATAATATTATAATTTTAATTTTATATAAAATAATCTTTAATCCCGTTTTAACCCTTTTATTTTGTTATGATTGAGGTTTTTGATGTGATATCATACCAATTGGGAGAGAGAGTGAAGAGGAAAAGAGCAGGATATGAGAGAAATTTTATTTTATTTTTAAATAATATTTTAAATATTTTATAATAACAAATAAGAAATGTAATATTTTATATATTTATTTTTAAATTACATTTGTGTCTATAAACTATCATTCCGCGTATTGACTTTAATTATCAATTTTAATGTTTTGTCCTTTAATAATATTTATTTCATTTTTTGAGGCGGACATAAAAATGTGAAATTTGAAGGAGGTGATTGATATTTATTATTTTTAAATTTTATAACATACATTAGCTTAGATTAGGTAACCTAAAAAAAGTAGAATTCAGTTGGTTAAGAAATTTTAGATTAAAAAAAAAATACACCCTAATGCACGTTATCAACTTATGATTTGATTTGGATACATCTAACAAAATATTTTATTGAATTTATTTCATTATTAAATTAACGAAGTTATAATATTTTTTACTGAATCATTCTTATTCTTTTTAAATTACAGGTTTATTTCACATAAAAATATTATTTAATTTTATAAAAAATATAAAAATATATATTAACAACACTTGAAATAAAATTAATTGTGAAAAATTACATTGATAATTTTACTTATATTAAAGGTATCATTTAATATTCTAACTTTAAAATATGATATGTAATCACTTTATTTATAAATATGATGTCAAAAAATATATTTAATAATTTAAATAAAATTATCGTAAGTACTTTCAGTTATAAGATAGGAATAACAGACGATAACACACTATCAGTATATGTTACAATTACTATTTTAAAGTTAAGTATTAAACAACATTTTTACTCAAAGAAAATAGATCATATAGTGTTTATTTTTCCTAAACTTAATTGTTTTATGTTTGAATATAATGTTGGAATTAATGCAAATTATAATTTGTATATATACAATTAACTTTTAATTTTATTAAAATATTAAAAGTATAATTTTTTATTACATGATGAATATATATTTAACACATTTATATATGTAGTAAATGTATATTTTTTTCTAAAACACAATCAATATAATTTTTTTTAAAGAAATTAAAAAGTAAAGTTTTCTTTTTTAATTCCATTGTTCACTATATTTCATTTTGGACACATAGTAAATTTATACTTGTTTTGAGAAAATTATTTATGTTAGAGATTTTAGTGATTTTAGATAGAAGTGAGAAATTTTATATCTAAATTAAATCATGTATTCTCCTCGTTAAAGATGTACATATATAACATCTTGGGCATGTAGAGGGTTATGTATTCAGGGACTTGGATACATGATAATTACACATGATCTAATAAACATTACATATGAATTAATAAACAAAAAATAGGTCGTCATAGACGTTTATATAGGTAGGTCACTGTATACAGATCACTTTAGGTCCCTGAATAGATTTCTCAAGTCGTCAACATAAGATGAAGATCGAGGTCAGGTCGAGACCTTATAATTCCACCAGGTCTAGATCTCTAAGACCTCGTAGTCCAATAACGAGGTGTTTTAATTGGCTACGTTGTATGTTTTATTAAGCTCGTCAAGTCTGGGCTATTGTTAAATCATCATCCTTATAACCTCAATGTAGCATATCGAGGTATCAACATTTATTAGGTCGTATACCTATTACACATTTAATACCAAACATTAACTCTCATATTCTCTTGATTTTGAAAAGTCAAGAGAATAATACTTGATTATCGATTTTAATTTAATAAAACCACATTAAATGATTCAACGTATTTAAATAGATTAAGGCCTCTCAAATGATACAATTCTCAGTTACGAGGTTGTTTAATTACAAATAATATTCCCTTAATTAATTTTATTTATTGGTTAAATCTTTCAACTTCTCACTATCCTTTTATAAATAGTGGAGAAATTTATTTTTACCCTACCTGTTTTAACTTAGTAAATTTATCTTTAAAGAGTTTTAACCTGCTAGTTAGTTTGACATCGTACTATTTTTTATTAGATCGTTAAAAAATTATTTGGTTGGAATTTTAGTTCGTTCATATAACGACGTCAATTGGGAGTCAAGCTGTTGTTGTATTGTTAACTCTTGATTCAAATAAACCTTCACATTATTTAGGTACTTTCTTCATCTTTTATCTTTTTCTTTTTTTCTTCATGTTTCATAAGAAAAAAGATGTGGTTTCTCCTCTTCTTGAGGAAGTCCATGTTAAGGATAAGTCTTTCAAAGGAGACCCATCCAAAGAAATATCCCCTGGATTAGGTCGTTTACCCACGAGGTTGTTACAAACCAAATAACCTGAAATAATAGGGAGTAGCGATAATAGGCCTACTTCGAGAACCATTAAGGAAAGGGATCTAGGGTGATCTCTGCCTTATCTTCACAGGGTCTAGTGCCCGTTATCAAGATCCATGTGTCGGCATCTTCCAAAGTACCACGCCTTAAAAAGAAGAGGGAAAATAAAGGGTGAGCCTATCCATAAAACCAAAGATAAGCATCAAATCAAAAAGATGCCCAATGTTCTGACAATAAAAGATCTAGAGGAGATAAGGCAAAAATATGACATCCCAGCTCGTGCAGGTATAATGCCAATGCCTCTCTATCTATGTGATACTAATGATCTTTCACTAAGGTGGTGGGTGATTCATTTAGCGGCCTTTAAAATAGATCTCTGCTTTCATTTCCCTAAATTGGTAGCTCATACTCTGAGCACCTTTGATATAAAATTTGCCCAAATAAATCCAAATGGTTGGCGAACCCTTTCGTGTCTCTCTGTGGTTGTTGGGGAACACATAATAGATCTTACAAGTGATGAGTTGACGAGCTTATATTGCCTGAATAAAAATGTTCTAAATAAAGGGAAGGTGTACACATAATGTGTTATTGGCCACAAAATTCATCTTAAACTTCTTGATAGTAGTTATGGCTGGAAGGACAAGTACTTTTGTATCACTGGGGATATTTGAGGTGACAAGATGGATTTTCATGTTTGGTATATTTGGAATAATCATTTTAACACCTTGCAACCTTGTGCTAGTGAACTAACAAGCAAGTTGGATCTGAGTGGTAAAGAGAAGATTAGGCGAATCGAGCTACATAATACTTCTCGCAAAAATTATCATAATATTCTAATTGTAACTCGTTTGAAGAAATCCAAGGTATGGAAGGAATACTCAAATGAATATCAAGGTTTTTTTTGTTTATGAGATAATTTTACAATTCACGATTTTATGTTAAAGTTACTAATTTGAATTTCCTTGTACATGTATGGACTATTCACACATCGACTTGGAGGACCTAATCGACACTTCTGATGTCCAAGACCTGGCTCCTACATATGCTCGCTTGGAACCTATGTCCCCTTCACCAATTCGTGACAACGTTTCCTTTACAGAATAGGTTGAGGTCACTCTGGTTACAAAGATCGTTACACCTCAAGCGACATCTGATAACCCAAGTTTGTCTTCACCTCGTAGGCACGAGGTTACGAAGAAGAGGAAAGTCGGGGAGGAGTACACCTTGGAAATAAAAGCCATGGACTTGGATGACTTCGAATTTGATGAAGTCATCTTAAAAAATGTTGTGGTGTTAGACACCCATGTCACATACTTTAATGATGAGATTTTTGGGCGAACAAATATGAAAAGGGATATATGTTCCAACATTTTGGTATTGAAATCGAGAGGTCGCAAGTTAGAACAACCCGTATGAGAAAAGGGAGCTCAAATGCGGAATTAATAGCAAATCGCATGATTAAGGTAAATTTTTATAGCGTTGTTCCTCATAATAATAGGGATCATAAGAATAAAATGTCTAACTCATATTGTTGCAAGCGATGTGCTTGGCAAAGGAAGGTGAGCTGTCCCTCAAGGGTTATAAGTGCGAGATGCAATCCAGTCGCTTACAAATAGCCAAAGACAAGGATGCTTTGATAACAAAGAATGAGGCAAAAATCTTAAAGCTTGAAAATGACCTAATTGACAAGTTCGAGAAGTTATGAAAAACGAACACTTATTACTTTGAAAAAGGACAATAAGTTAAACACTTTGAGAAGCTCGTTATAGATGTCGAGGATAGATCTCACACTTTACAAGACCAATTGTGCGCAATTTTTGGTTAGGTGAACTCGTTGTATACTTTGGTAGACACTTTAAAAACAGAGTGTACTAAAACTTATTGAAATAAGTGGTAAAGAATAAAAATACTCTTTAAATAAATTATCCAATGCAATATTCTCAATTTAAAAATTAAATAAATAATTTATATATTATAATATTTGCCTATTAAAAAATAAACAAAAAAATTACAATTTAAAAATTGTAAAAATTATAAATATATTATTTAAATGTATCTAGTTATAAATATAATATTAAATTATAATAAATATTACAAAAATATTATTTATATATTTTGTAACATAATTATGTTATATATATGTAATTGAAGTATCAAAAATTACAAAGAATCATATTTTTATAATTATAATGATTAGTATTATATATAATCTAATAAATTCAGATTATATATTTATAAATTTTTAATAATTCGATAACATATTTATTAATTTTTATAAATAAAATGGTAAATTTGTTTTTACAATTATCTATGTAGTAATTTTTTTAAAATTGATTTATATATAATAAATAATAAATAATTTTATTAATATTATATATAAAATATTTATTTTATTTTTTATATTAATTATATTTTCGTATATTATTATTAAATAAAATTATCTTGAAATATCCGTATCCGAATATCAAATTATCAATATAGCTAACTATAAAAAATTCGAGAAACTTCTATTAAAGTCTGCTTCAGACCTTGCAAAGAAATATGTCAATTAGATATTTTTGTTGCTACAAGATATTTTCAAGGACTCTTCGTAGATAAAGTGGGGGCAAAAAGGTAGTACGCTGTCAGCTCTCTTCTTCTTCGTCCAAAGCACTCATCTTTACGCAAACACGCTCTACTAAATTGTTTTCACTGCCAATACCGTCACCAGAGCAATTCTCCAATCTTCGCCGGCAATGTCATCCGCAGCCACCAAGGGAAGCACCATCGTTGGCGGAGTCTCTTCAGATAACCTAGAGACTCCAACTCTGGACTCTGAGGCTTCAAGCCTCTTACAAAGTGTCTCTGAGCATGGAGGCTACGTATACGTGAGAATGGTGGCTATGGCAGCTGACGGAGACTTCAGAGCTGCTGAGGCGGCGAGGGAGATGGCGTGGGAGCAGCTGCACTCGGGTCCATGGCACTCGGTGCTTCCAGTGTGGCGCGATGCTTACTCAATGGCGTGTCTCTACGTAGCAAAGCACCATTTTGGCTGTGGTGAGTACAAAGAGGCGCTTAGGGTTTTGGATATGGGAATCATTATGGGTGGTCCGCTACTGAGGGCGGATTTGGACTCTTCCATTGACTTGATCTCTGTCAAGTCCAGGACTGATGCTGGGGTTTCCGAGAATGAAAGCTCAGCAGCATTTCCTAAATCAGGGCCTCAATTGGTTAGCGGCGAGTTCGATATGGCGGAGGTGAGGTTCGTCATTCTTTTTATTATTATAAAATAAAATTAGAATATTCGCTGTGTTATTGTTCTATATATTTGTCCTGAAACTATTTGGAAATTTCAACAATTTATTTTCGGTTAAGTTCAACATTGTTTCACGAAAAAAAAAGTGTTTTGTCTCCCAAAGAGTCCATTTTAATTCTGTTGAGCTTTTGCTTATCTTACATCTTTTTAAGATAGTGGGTTTTGAGTATGCTAAATCTTTAAACGGAATTTGTTTCTAAGTTGAGCTGATTCTCATTTATCGTCAACACTGTTACCAAGGCTATTTGCCCTGTTCTTTTACGTGGAAAACGTTTGAGTACACATTGGTCGGCTTGTTTTATAGTAGTATACTGGTAGTCCCCTGGTTATTCAAAAGGTACGCATAAAATCAATCCTTTTCTTAAATGTTTATAAATTGAAACAAGTCCCCTTCGTTATTTCGTTCAGTTTACACAATATAAATTATGGGTTTCATTGTAAAACAATTCATAGACTCAAATATGATAACAAAGAAAACTAATATTGCTAAAACTAAAAGAAAGTTCCAAATGTAGTGTTCTCTAAAGTACAAACCCAATTGATCTTACATTTCATGAAGAGAGTTGTTCAAGTCTTTAGGGGTTAGTTAGAGGATAAATAAGGACTTGATTTTAGGATCAGATCATGCTTTGATTTGTTTCTGTTTATGTTCCATAATTTCAGCTTAAATTGTTAGAGGTTAAGGCTATATAATAGCCAGAGCTATATTCACATTCATTCTCAATAAAATTCAATCGGTTTTTAGTGTGTTGTGTAAATGCTATTCCTAACAAACTGGTATCAGAGAAGAAACTGAGCTTAAGGATAGCGCAACACCACAATAAAAGAGTGATGAGTGAGGATAAGAGTTTCACCCAAGTCTCTCATTCAATGGCGTCCACTATGACCATTGGGGAGAGTTGATGGAAAACTTTCTAAAATCAAAAGGATTATGGAGCCTCATAGAGAATGGTTTCAAGGAACTAATCGCTGGAATAGGATTGACTGACGTAGCTATCATTGTTAGATGATGCCCAGACCAAGGATCACAAGGTGAAGCACTACTTGTACTAGGCCATTGACAGAGTTATATTCGAGAAAATTCTAAACAGACACAATTCAAAGGCTTTATGGGACTCATTGAAGAGGAAATTTGGTGGGAATGCTCGAGTTAAAAGGTCTCTTTAAGCTTTGAGAAGAGACTTTGAGGTGTTGGAGATGAAAAAAAGCGAAACAATCACTGGATATTTCGCTATGGTCATGACAGTGGCAAACAAAATGAGAAGCAATGGTGAAACCATGTCGGATTCCAAAGTGGTAGAAAAGATTTTGAGAACATTAACCGAAAGATTCACTTATGTAGTGGTGTCTATTGGGGAGTCAAAGGACATAGACACCCTCTCAATTGATGAGCTGCAAAGCTCACTTGTAGTTCATAAACAAAAGTTTCACAGGTTGGCTGACTCAAGAAGAAGATTAGGCCTTAAAAATAGAAGATCAAGCTGGTACTAAAGGACGGGGGAGAGCAACTCTCAGAGGTAGAGGTCGAGAAAGAGGACAACAGCCTTTCAATAGAGCAACGATAGAGTGCTTTAAGTGTGTCACGATCTTGGACAGTTTCAATATGAATGTCCAAAGTAGAACAAAGAGGCAAATTATGTGCAGCTTGATGAAGAAAATGAGTTGCTCCTCATGTCATATGTGGAGATACATGAGGCAAAGAGGATTGATGCTTGGTTCTTAGATTCTGGGTGTTGTGGTGATCATAATATGTTCTTGAGCCTGGATGATAGTTTTACACATTCAATCAAGCTAGGAAATAACACAAGAATGAGTGTAGCTAGGAAGGGAAGTATAAAACTAGTGTTCAATGGTGTTGTTTTTGTCATTGGAGATGTATATTATGTTCCAAAATTGAGGAACAATCTTTTAAGCATTGGACAGCTGCAGGAAAAGAGTGGCAATCTTAATTCAAGATAGAGCATGTAGCATATACCATCCTCAAAGAGGGCTGATTGTACACACCATGATGAGTGCTAATCGTATGTTCATCATCTTGAATGAAGCTTCAGCCTCTACTAGATCTCAACTAGAAGAATGCCATCATATAAGCTCCTCTAATTTGAAAAACTTGTGGCATCAGATGTATGCACACTTAAGCCAACAGGGGTTGAGAACTTTACAAGTCGAGCAAATGGTGCACGACTTACCTCATTTTAGAACTTCACAAGTAATTTGCACTGATTGCCTCAATGGAAAACAACACAGGAATGCCATTCCAAAAATGAGTTTGTGGAGAGCAAGTCAAGTACTTGAATTGATATATACAGATATATGCGAGCCAATCCTCCCTCAATCCAACAGTGGGAAAAAGTACATTTTATGTTTTATAGATGATTTAAGTCGAAAATCATGGGTGTATATCCTGTTTGAAAGATCAAAAGCACTGGACTGTTTTAAAAAATTCAGTAGTTGGTAGAAAACGAAGTAGAGGTGTCTATCAAATGCTTAAGGATTGATAGGGGAGGAGAATTCACATCAAATGACTTCAATGTCTATTGCAGGGAGCATGGAATCAGGAGGCAACTCACCACTCCATATACGCCACAACAAAATGGCGTTGTCGAAAGGAAAAATAGAATAGTTATGAACATGGTATGTTCAATGTTGTCTGCCAAGGGAATGCCAAAATCCTTTTGGCCTGAAGCAGTGGTTGGGACATTCTATGTCTTAAATCGATGTCCAACTTTAGTCGTGAAAGACGTCACACCACAAGAGGCATGTAGTGGTGTCAAATCATCAGTTGCTCACTTTCGAGTTTGGGGCTGCATTGTACATGTCCACATCCCAGAAGTAAAACGAGGTAAATTAGATAACAAAAGTTTTCCTTGCATCGTACTGGGGTCAGTGAAGAGTTAAAAGGATATAGGTTGTTTAATCCAAAAACAAAAAAGGTAGTTATGAGTAAAGATGTTGTGTTTGAGGAAAATAAAAAATGGGAATGGGACAAAAAGGAAAAGGACCAAATCAACTCAAAGTTGGTTTGGGGTGATGATGGTGAATTCAGTGATGAAGAAAAAGAAAAAGAAAATAGAAAAAAATGTTAGTTACGATGAGGTACATGACAACAGACAAAATGAAGATAGTCCTAGTGAAGAACTAAGGAGCCCTGAAGAAGTCAGTAGCAATGAGGGTAGTCTAGCTACAGGGAGAGAAAGAGGACCACCTTATTGGATAGAAGATTATGTAAGTGGTGAAGGTCTAAGTGAAGAAGAGGAGACAGTGTATACTGTACAAGATGCAGTAAAAGAAGTTCCTACTTCATTTGAAGATGCTGTAAGAGAAGATAAATGGAGAATAACCATGCATACCGAGATCAATGCCATCAAGAAAAGCAAAACCTGGGTCCTCACTAACCTACCAGCAGGAGTCAAGACAGTTGGTGTCAAGTGGATATTTAAAACAAAGTATGATGAGCATGGTGAAGTTGTTAAGCACAAGGCTCGCGTCATAGCTAAGGGGTGTTCACAAAGAGAAGGCATTGACTACTTAGAAGTGTTCGCACCAGTGGCAAGGTTAGACACCATGAGAACCATTATTGCCTTAGCAGCTTACAAGAAATTGACAATTTTTCAATTAGACTTAAAATCAGCCTTCCTTCATGGAGACTTGAATGAGAAAGTCTATGTAGAACAACCTAGAGGGTAAGAGGAGAGGAAAAGAACATATGGTCTATCAATTGTACAAAATCTTGTATGGGTTAAAACAAGCTCCCTGAGCTTGGATCAGCCGTATTGAGGCATATTTTGTCGGCAAAGGTTTTCAAAGGTATGAAAGTGAACAAATCTTGTTCACCAAGAGAAGCAGCAAAGGCAAAATCATCATTGTAAGTTTATATGTTGATGATTTAATTTTTACTGGTGATGATATTAATCTGCTGTTAGAATTCAAGACTTTCATGATGAGTGAATTCGATATGACTGATATGGGGAGCATGAGCTATTTCCTTGGGATAGAAGTGATACAAAAACCTGGAGGAAATTTTATCTGTCAAAAAAGTTATGCATTTGAAGTATTGAAAAAGTTTAGAATGTTTGAGAGTAACACGGTCATCAGTCCAATTGTACCAGGGTCCAGAGTAGGGAAAAAAAGTATGGTGTCACAGTTGATGAAACTCGTTACAAACAACTTGTAGGAAGTTTAATATGCCTAACTTCTACACGGCCTGATTTGATGTTTGTTACAAGCTTACTAAGCAGATATATGACAACATCCACTGAACTTCACATACAAGCTGCCAAGAGAGTCCTCAGGTATCTAAAAGGCACGGTAGACTACGTCAGTTATTGCAAGAATGAGGGAGATGACAAGCTATTGGCTTTCACTGACAGTGGATATGCCAGAGACATGGAGGACAACAAGAGCACAAGTGGATATGTTTTTCTGTTGAGTTCAGGAGCCATCTCATGGAGTTCAAAGAAACAACCAATTGTGACCTTCTCAACAACTGAAGCAAAATTTGTCGCAGTAGCAATGTGTGCGTGCCAAGCAATTTGGCTTAAAAGAATACCGAAGGAGCTCGGACATGAAGAGGAGGACTGTACCACCATCAAATGCGACAACACATCTACCATTAAAATTATCAAAGAACCCAGTGTTACATGGACACAACAAGCACATACGTGTGAGATACCATATCCTTAGGGATCTCATGAAAGAAGGTTCAATTGCTTTAATCCATTGTGGAAACACTGAATAAGTAGTTGACATAATGACTAAGCCATTAAAGTCTGAAACATTCGTTAAGCTCCGAGGGATGCTGGGAATGTGTGAAGTTAGTGAAGTAATCTAAATTGTCTCATGAAATTTAGATTAAGGGAGAGATTGAAGAGAGTTGTCCAAGTCTTTAGGGGTTCGTTAGAGGATAAATAAGGACCTAATCTTTAGGATCAGATCATGCTTTGATTTGTTTCTATTTATGCTCTATAATTTCAGTTTAGCTTGTTAGAGGTTAAGGCTATATAATAGCCAGAGCTATATTCACATTCATTCTCAATAAAATTCAATCGGTTTTTAGTGTGTTATGCAAATGCTATTCCTAACATTTCATAAGTCCATGGAAGTAGTTTAGTTATTCATATAATAAATCCATGAACTCAACAAAATACAAATAACAATCTTCAATCACTTTTTCAGTTTTCCATTTCTTTTATCTAAATCACAAACTTTCTTTAACAATCCAATGATCACCTCTGAGTTTCTAAGAAAAACATGAGGGTCTATCCAAGTTCAAAATTGACAACCACCATTGGATCTTCTTCTTGCACATTCAACACGGATTTGATTTGAAAAGCAAATGAATAAGGAAAAACAGAGAAAAAAACATTCTTTAATTAAATAAAGTATGAAGATAAATAAAAAAACACCACATAAAATAGTTTGAAGAACAAAATCAAAAGCCCACATCCTCACATACATAGTATCTCCTTCCATGAGTTCTATTTGTCTAAGATGTTGCCTCACATACATCATTATCTCGATAATATTTGTATGGCATTTGGTTTCTCATTCTAATTAAATAGATTTAGAGGAAGGAGGGAGGGAGGGAGGGAGAGAGAATGGTGGTAAAAATAGTCTGAGCACAGTTGGTTACTATCACTTGGCAGGAATACAATTTAATGACATACCTACCCTTCATCAAAGAGACATGTGAGAAGCATTTGCAGGGAAAAAAATGAGCATTTTGGAGTTGGAAATAAGCAGTTGATCTTATGTGTACCTTTTCATAACAAGGGACCTAGGATGTACCAGGAAAAAAAAGGTTCTAAAGTGTATTTTTTTTAATTTTTAATGAAGGGACCTAGGTATCATCCACATGTTCTTTTTATTCAGTGTGGGAAATATGAGAAGTATCTTGGTGAAAGTGGTGGTCCAACATTATACTAGCATCATTTCATCTCATTTTGTTCTTTTGCATTTTCTCTCACACCTTTTCATCAAGTTATCACCTCACATACTCTCTTTTTTTTCCCCTTTCTATATGTGATTTTACAAAGGAGGCTTGTCGGTGCTTAATATGTTGCTATTATCTAGGTACTCCGGGCTCTGCCAGAAAAGTCCCTGTCCAGTAAGATAGTTGTGAAGAGACCTGTTCTGTCTTTGGAGGGATTTTTGCGTGAGCATTTTCTATGTGGTTCCCCTGTTATCATAAGCGATTCTATGGCTCATTGGCCAGCGCGGATAAAGTGGAATGATGTAGATTACTTGAAAAGGGTTGCTGGTGACCGCACTGTCCCAGTTGAGGTTGATACTCTTCCTGATGAACCAATAACTAAAATTTTGTTGATGACTATGAATTCCTATTTCAGCCAACATAATTTTTTGAAGTGTATGAAATTTGATATTTTCAATTTATTTGGCTTGGATAATTTTTCTGTCTGATTCTCGCTTGCTACTTCAAGTTGTCTTACCTTCAAGTTGTGCTACGAAATTCCTAAGTTATCTTTTCATTTGTACCTCATTTGTCATGGGCTATAACCCGATTTCCCTTAATTTTGTTTCATCTCATATTTCTCATTTTTTTTAAGTAGCTAGTATTTGGTTTGTTTTGTATTATATGACTAAAAGATTTTAGAGTCTTAAATGCTTTTAGGTTGGTAAAAATTATTTATGTTCAGAGTGGAAGCAAGAGCTTATCCCATTTTCCCAGTTTCTTGAAAGAATTCAGAACACAAGCACTTCCTCTGCCGGTCCAACATATCTTGCTCAGCATCCACTATTTGATCAGGTTTGCACAGCCCTTTAAATGACTAATTTCACAATTCACTAAACTGCAAGCATAATTTTGTAGATTAGCAATTCGTCTTGCACTAACAAATTTGCATTTAAAAACATAGATAAATGAGCTAAGGAAGGACATATGCGTTCCTGACTATTGTTTTACTGGTGGTGGGGAGTTAAGGTCTCTAAACGCTTGGTTTGGTCCTGCTGGGACAGTGACACCATTACATCATGATCCGCATCATAACATCCTAGCTCAGGTATTTCAGACTTTTTTTTAACCCTTATATTATTGTTATCGTTGGGCTCGCACTATGGTCAATGTTGGCATCATGAATTTCTATCTACTATTGAATTGTGTTGGCATGCTTGTACTGATCAATATGTGTGTGTAACATTATGATGTCATGCTGCATATTGAAGTTTTAATTTTATGAAACTTGTATTATTTAGCTTATACGGCACATTGAGGTAATTCATGTTCTATCTGAAGTTCCTTTTTCTGGAACGTTATTGGTATATTGTAATCATAATCTTTTAACTGATCTGTATTCTTGTTGTTGAGTTATTATAACCGAGCAATGCGTTGCATTCAGATATAGGCAGCTATCTCTACTTTTCACATATAAATACAATTGAACTCATGCCCTCTGGCTTTTCCTCCTATACTATCCAATTGAACTCATTCTCTAGTTAAATTCTAAAGTGGCATGGGCTTGTGAATGAATGGATGAAATGTTCACTCCCTTTCAATTGTAATTTTCTGCTGTATAACTACATGTTTCTCTTTTGGCACCACATTTAATGGAACTGGTCATCATGATTAGGGAAAACTTCTTAAAAGAAACTTCACATTCTCATTACCAGTAATATAATCATATTCAACTTACTCTATTTGCTTTCTATAACACACTAATTATGGCTGCTTGATCCTTCAATCTTTAACAATCTCTCTATCATCAAAACTTTGGCAAGGTAATTATGTGTGCTTCATTGACAATAACACACTTGCATTACCAATTCTTTTGTTTAAATGTGTTTAATTCATTTCTCAGTCTAAATCTTAACATTTTTATCTTATTTTGGTGTGCATTGTTTGATGTTTTAGCAATTTAAAATGGGTGGAAGGCCTTATTGGTCCTTTATTTATAAAAAGATGTTAAAAAGGTGATATAGTTTCTTTATTTACAAAAATGGCCCCAAAAAGAGATATTTAGTAATTTTATTTAAAAAAAATAAAAATGATCAGAGGTATTCAAGTCATAAAGTGGGGTAAAAGACTATAATATTATTATTAGTTATGTTTATGTTTGTAATTTTTTTATTTGATAAGGTGGGAGTAAATTACGAAAATGCCCTTACTACTATTTATTTATTTTTAATTAATAAGTCTTTTTGTAGTTTTTTTTTATAAGTAAAATGATTGATAAGTATCTTTTTATAAATAAAAAAAAATTAATGAACATTTTTTTAAAGTTAGAAGATTAAACAACATTTTTATTTAAAGAAAAGGTATCTTCATGACAATTTTTTTCCATTTAAAATAATTAAACTTATTTTTCACTTGGATTTTCTTCTGACCTTTTTCATGTTTAGGTTGTTGGTAAGAAATATGTAAGGCTTTACCCTGCTTCACTTTCAGAAGAACTTTACCCACACACTGAAACCATGCTCTGTAACTCAAGCCAGGTAACTGCACTTTTGCTTTTCCTACTAGAGCACAAGAGTTATGGTTTATGGAAACAAGTTTGCCAGCATATTATTTCTTACGGTAATTTGAGCTCAAGAGTTTGCTTATATGGTTGATGCGTTTACATATTCTGCAAAATTGTAAATGTTTGTTCTGCCTTTCAATAAACTGTCTTCAAGTTATCTATTTTTGCATTCGCTATTCAGCGAGATAAATCTATTCAAATGTTTACTATTTGATAATGGATTGGAGTTACCATAACTGACTTTCTTTTGTAAATGAATCACTTTAGTCACTTTCTTTTCGAGTGGTTCACCACAAGTTATTGTGTTTTTAAACATGAGTTAATTCATTTCAATTTATATCATTATATTTAAATTATAGAAAAATACCTACATAAGAAGGGATATTGTTGAAAATTAAATAATCTATTTTATTTTTTCAGTTTTTTTTTAAACATTATTTTTAACACAATAATTTCATGTTCATTAATATCTCATATTATATGTAAGTATTTTTAAACAAAAAACAAACTTCATACATTATTTTTAACACAATAATTTCATGTTCATTAATATCTCATATTATATGCAAGTATTTTTAAACAAAAAACAAACTTCATAAAGCTACATGGATGTGTAAAAAAATTGTTCAAAAAAAAAACCTTGCAGAAAATTAAAGTATTAATTTATTTTCAATAATGTTTCTTATTATTTTGGTATTTCTTTTTGTAATTTGAATATAATAATATAAAGAGAAAATGTTCATAGAGATCATTTTGTTTATGCGTTAGGGTTGTTTAGTTTGTTTATTTAGAAAAATGTGTTTTTAATTCCCTTTGTTAGTGAAAAAAGTGTCAAATAATGACAGAAATAACTTTTTATCCAATTTTTTGTTAAATACATGTGTTCTACATATATATTTTTATTTTTTGATAGATATTTATCTAATGAAGTAATTTTTAATTAAAAAAATTAATTAAATTTTTTAACAAATTTTTCAATCAAACTTAAATTAATTTTTTATTATCAATGTATGATTTTTGATATTGGATAATGAAATTTTTTTAAAGAGATAAAATTTTGTTTTATTTTGAAAGAAATTTTTTTCTTAAAAAATTTGAGTAATTTTTTTAATTAAATATTAATTGTTTACGTATGTCTATCGAAAAATATAAATATATGTCTTATTTTGTTATATTTAATGGAAAATTAATTTTGTCATTACCACATCTTTTTCATAAATTATGATACTTTTTTCATGAACAAAGGGATTTAAAAGCACTTTTTCTAAATAAAGAGATTAAATAACAAATTTGTTCCTAACAAGTGATTTGGGATGAACCACTTTAAGTAATTTATTTGCAAAAGAAACTTATTTGTAGTGTAATTCATTCATTTGATAGCCTCAAAGTGGTCGTTATTTTGAGCCATTGCTTTTCACCTTTATTTCATTTGAAAGTAATAAAAATTGGTTAACGAATCTATTCCTAGTTGGCCCCAGTAGAGTTCAGTCATTCATAGATTGTTCTTATAATTCGATGAAACTTGAAAGAACCTTTTATTGCCTATTCGTTTGCCTCAATGATCATCTTTAAAGAAGAAGAAGCAGCATATGGAAAGTTTGTGCTCTGTGCTCAAAACTTGGCAATTTACATGGATTTATTGAATTTTGGTGGTGAAGGTTGATCTGGACAACATTGACCAGGAGCAATTTCCAAAAGCGCAGGACTTGGAATTCCTGGATTGCATTTTAGAGGAAGGAGAAATGATTTATATCCCTCCAAAATGGTGGCACTATGTTCGGTCTCTAACTCCAAGTTTTTCTGTTAGCTTTTGGTGGAATACTACTGTATCCTAATCTTTGGATTCTAGAAACATTAGCTGATATGTTAGCGTTTGGTAGAATTACACGAGCCGAAGGAGCTTTATAGTTTCAAAAATAGTGCATTTTTGTGTATATAGGATTTAATTTAAGCAAATTTCATGATAAATTTGCGGGAGAAACAAAAAATAGCATCCTATTGAAATAAAATAGTAGAAAAAAGTTATTTTATTTGCTTATTTATGCTTAAGCCATGGATATAGACGTGGTTGTTTTAATTTGATGTAAATTTATAAAAGAACTAAAAATTTTGGTATATTTGATATGTGGATATATAACACTTTTAAAATTAATGATAAAAAAAATATTTTAATAATATTAAATATGATTTAATTGGATGATGTTTAATATGAAATTTATTTTTTAATTTATACGTTTTATTATTAGAAAGTGTTTAGTGTTTAATGTTTAAATTATGTAATAATTTGTTTTAACAGGGAAAATATAGAAGTAGATATAAAGATTTGTTATTTTTATGATTATAAATTTTAAATATGTTATCTTTTTCGTTTTAAAATTTATAGGTTTTTATATTTAGTTTATATATTTTAAAATTAAAAAAATTAACTTATTATTATTTTGTTAAATAATTAAATATTATTAAAATAAAATTATTATTATTATAATTTCGGTTGAAATTTGTCAAATGTTTTTAACTAAATTTCTTTACAAAAAAAATCCGCCACTTTTTTAAAATGCATGTGGTGAGGGTTATTGGTGGCGATAAGGTATAACAGATTTTACCATCAGTATAATATGGACCAGTAACAATGACCGGAGATAGGTTATACTAAAATTGGAGGTGGAAAAAACACAAAACCTTAGGGAACAAAACATTGATATAATAATCTAATTAATTTTGTAAGAGATTAAAATAGTTTATTTCTGTATTTTCATGGGAAACGTTACTTATTCGTAAGGAATGCTGTATTAGTAACGGTTAATCTTGTTCCGACATGTTATATGTTGTATTAGTATAGTTAATATTGTTCCAACTTTTCATATATTTTTTTCCTTTACTTTTATGAAAACAAAAAGGTACAAGTAAAATTTTCAATTATGTGTTATACAAAGATTCTATTAATGGTGTTAATGTATATCTAGTAAACATATTATTATAAATATCTGTTAATTTATATCTATTTATTTTAAGCATATCTATATTTAGTTATTTTAGGCATATATAATTTACTTGTAACTCCTATATAAAGATATCATGTATTCCTTTAATCACAAAATATAATACAATCAATAAGTATTTATAACATAGTATTAGAGTCACTGCTCTTATCTTTCTAGTAGTCTTGTCTTTTCTGGTGTTACTTCACCCTTATAACTTCCGTTATCACAACAGCTGCTGCAACCACTCACCGTTGAGCCTCCGATGTCTTTCAGTCGTTGTCCTTAGGTTCTCGGTCTACAGTAGTCATTGTTAAGGAGTCTCGTACCACACAGACCACTACAATCATCGTCGTCGTCGTGCATCTTGCTCCGACAACCTTTCTGTAGATACCACTGTGATCGGCTCGACTAGATCTACACAATCGTGGAAGTCTTGCAACCATCGAAGTCCGCACGCTCCCTCACACGCCTCTAAAAGGAATTGCACGTCTTTTCACGCGTTGCCACTGAAACCAAATGATGTCGTACATCTTGCTCCGACAACCTTTCTATAGATACCACTGTGATCGGTTCAACCATATCTACACAATCGTGGAAGTATCGCAATCATCGGACTATGCACGTGCCTGCACGCGCTGCCAATATAAATCGCGTGTCAGATGCATGCCGCACTATAGTCCGGTGACATCATTAGTGACACATCCCTATGGCTGATGTCATCATCGTCTTTAGCTGACATCACAATGACCGTGCCGTTGATCGTCGTTGCCTGTTGACTTTTGCAGTTCGAGTCCTTCCTACCCAGTTTTTCATATAGACCTCATTTTTGCAGTCCGTTTTTGCATATTGTGTTTCAAAATGGATAAAAAAATGATGTTTTTTTTCCTTGCCTCATCAATACAATATTGGAAGGGACCAAGAATTACTTATCATGGTCTCAAGCTATGCGCACTTTTCTTAAGGGTCGCATGCTCTGACATTACTATACTGGTGCAATTATCATTCCTATCAAAGGAGCAAGTGAAGAAGATGCTACCTTCCTTGGTCGCATGATTGAATGAGATAGTCACAATCACATGATCCTCACATGGATTCGGAATACTTTCATTCCCTCCATCTCCAATCTGTTAGGTAGCTTTGATGATGCCAAATCAACATGAGATATGCTGGCCAAAAGGTACTCCACTACTTACAGATCCATGAAATATCAGTTAATAGTTGAATTGCATCAATTTCAACGTGAACCAGGGCAATCCATCAATGACTACTATGATCAACTTTACTTTCTTTGGGACCAAATTGACCTTTGTGATCCAATTTGGGCATGCTCAGCAATATGCTACAGTTAGGGTTGAATTTCGTCTCTATGAGTTCTTGATGTCACTTCATAAGGACTTTGAGCCCATCCGAGGTCAGCTTCTTAATCGCAGTCCTCTTCCCTCTCTTGATACTGTTGTAAATGAGTTGAGTTAGAGAAGAAGCTTGGCTTGCAACCCTTCAAACCTAGAATAAGTTCAATGTTTTGGCAATTACTCCTTCTCCTTCTACTTCTGCTAGGGAGCAATCTCAATAATCAGGTGATTCCTCTGGCTTTAATAATCGTTGTAGGCAAAGCAACAAAAGGTTTTGCAATTATTGCAAGCATCATAGCCACACCATTGAGACTTGTTACCGTCGCAACAAATCTATTGTTGTTGATGTTGCTAATACTGAGCCTACTCTGCTGATGCCTTCCAGTTCAGCAGAATCCTAGTCTTTTGGATCCACTATCAGCCTCTCCTCTACTGAACTATAGAAGATCATAACTCAAGCTGTTCAAATGGCTGGTAATGCATCTCTTTCCACTACTCTCTCAGTTTTGCCCGGTAAGTCTCAAACTTGGCTTTTTGATTCTGCATGTTGTAATCACATTACACCTTACTCATCTTTATTCTCCAAACTTGACCCTGCACCACATCTTCTTAATATTTATATAGCTGATGGTTCCACCATTCATGGGAATAGTCTAGGTTTTGTTTCGACCTCTACCCTCTCTATTCCTGGGGTCTTCCATGTACCTAACCTATCATATAATTTATGCTCTGTGGGACAATTAGCTGAACTAGGATATCGCCTTATTTTTGACTATTCTAGGTGTATTGTGTAGGATCCGAGGAAGGGGCAAGAGCTTAGGACCGGTTCTAGGGTTGGGCATATGTTTCCCGTGAACAATCTTCATCTTCCACTTGTTGCTCATGCCTCTGTTGCTGCTGCAATGGCTGTAGTTTCTTCCTTACCTTATCTCGCACTTTGGCATTCTTGTCTTGGTCATGCCCCATCCACTCGGGTATAACCGTTAGATTTTAAAGGCCTATTAGGTTCTGTGTCCAAAAACAATTTTGATTGTACTTCATACCAGTTTGGAAAACAACCAGCTTTACCTTTCAATAATAGTAAATCTATCTCTAATAGTATTTTTGAGTTAATTCATTCTAATGTTTTGGGACCTTATCCTATTACTAGTATTAGTGGATCTCGATATTTTGTTGTTTTTATTGATAATTATTTTCGTTATAATTGGATCTTTTCAATGAAATCTCATTCTGAAATCTTACCAATATGCAATAACTTTGCAAAAATGGTTGAAACACAATTTTCTAAACATATCAAAACTTTTCGATCTGATAATGCTTTTGAATATACTCAACATGTTTTTCAAGCTTTGTTACACTCTTATAGCATTGTACATCATCTAATCTGTCCAAGAACCTTTTAACAAAATGGTCGAACCAAAAGAAAACTTTGTCATATTGTTGACACTGTTTAGCTCTTCTTTTTTCTACCAAAGTTCCTGCCCTATTTTAGGATGAAGCCTCATGCTGTTCATGCCATTAATTGCATTCCAAGTGCTATCATTCATAATTAGACTCCGTATGAGCGCCTTTTTGGGTCATCTCCTGAATATCATTACCTTCGCTCATTCAGATATGCCTATTTCGTTCTTCTTTATCATCATGAACATAACAAACTTGAGCCTCGATCTAGACTTTATTGTTTTCTTGGTTATGGTGAAACTCAAAAAGGTTATCGATGCTATAATCCTATCTCGCATCATCTTCGTGTTTCTCGTAATGTTGTCTTTTGGGAACACCGCTTATTTGTTGAACTTTCTCATTTTCGTTCTTCCCTAACTAACTCAAATGTTTTAGAAATCTTTCCAAATGAGTATCTTGTTCCTTCTACAGATACTCTTAATCCTCCTTTGGACTTCTCTATTCAATCTTCAGATATTTTTGATGATTTCCCTAGACAGGTTGTAGAAGAATAGGTTGATGACGAGCTACCCCACCTTGAGCATAGGTACCCTACTCCTACTCCGCCTGAAGATCCTCAACAAGACATTGCACCTCGCCACTCAACCTAGGTAAGAACCATTCCTACACATTTACTTGACTATCACTATTACACTACCCTTGCTACACTCCATGAGCCTCACACCTATCGTGAGGAATCTACTAACCCGTTTATGGCAGGATTGTAATGAAAGAAGAAATTGATGCATTAACTAAAAACCATACTTGGGATCTGGTTACTCTCTCTCCTTGTCAGTCTGTGGTTGGTTGTAAGTGGATCTAAATAGGACCTTTTTTCAGATGGATGTTAAAAATACATTCCTTAATGAGGATCTGCATGAAGAAGTCTATATACAACCTCCTCATGGTCTTTCTGTTGAAACAAATAAGGTTTGTCGCCTTCGACGTGCACTTTATGGCCTTAAACAAGCTCTACGAGCATAGTTTGTCAAGTTCAGCTCCACCGTCCTTTGCTTGGGTTACACTACCAGTTCTTATGATTCTGCCCTATTTCTTTGTCGAAATGATAAAGGCACCATTTTGCTTCTCTTATATATGGATGATATGATCATAACTGGTGATGACCTCGGTGACATTCAAGAACTCAAGGATTTTCTTAGTCAATAGTTTGAGATGAAAGACCTTGGACATCTCAGCTATTTCTTGGGTCTTAAGATCACTTGTTCCATAAATAGTCTTTATATTACTCAAGTTAAGTATGCATCTAACCTCTTATCTCAAGCTGGACTCACTGACAGCAAGACTGTTGACACTCAAGTTCAACTTAATACGCATATGACACCCTAGGGGGGAACCATTGTCTAATCCCTTTCTTTACAGATGATTGGTTGGTAGCCTGATTTATCTTACAGTCACTCATCCAGACATTTCTTATGTTGTTCAACAGGTGAGCCAGTATCTGTCTGCTCCACGATCGACTCACTATACTGCTATTCTACGGATTCTACGATACTTGAAAAACACTATCTTCCATGGCCTTTTCTACTTAGCTCAATCTCTTCTAGTACTTTGTGCATTCTCTGATGCTGATTAGGCAGGAGATCCCACTGTTCATAGGTCCACTACAGGTTATTGCTTTCTCCTTTGTTCTTCTTTGATTTCTTAGCAAAGTAAGAAACAAACTTTCATGGCCCTCTTGAGTACTGAAGCAGAATATCATGCTCTTGTTGATACCACATCTGAGTTTCTTTGGCTACGATGACTTCTTAAGGATTTGGGTGTGTCCACATCCTCTACTACTACTTTTATTGTGACAATCAGAGTGTCATTCATATTGCTCACAACGATGTCTTCCATGAACGGACTAAACACATCGAGATTGGTTCTCTTTATTCGCTCTCATCTTGTCCATGGTGCTCTCAAGCTTTTCCCCGTCTCCTCTAATGATGAACTTGCATATATCTTCACTAAGGCATTTCGTAAAGGATGCACTCATAATTTGGTTGACAACCTCAAGTTGATCTCACATCCACCTTGAGTTTGAGGGGACTGTTAATGTATATCTAGTAAGCAGATTAATGTATATATCTGCTAATGTATATCTATTTATTTTAAGCATGTCTATATCTAATTACTTTAAACATATCTAGTTTACTTGTAACTCCTATATAAATACATCATGTATATTCTATTAATCACAGAATAGAATACAATCACTAAGTATTTATAACAAGTGGATTGTAAGATCTAAAACACACATATTTGTAAATAAGTTAATAGTTTATCGTTTTATAACATTTGTCATTTGTTTTTCAAAAAATAATTTAAGTTTCAAGTTTGAGATAAAACACAATTAATTTATTATATATCGATTTACATCTTATTATATAAAATTGAACCCTATAAAATAGGTATTTCTACTAATCAAAATTTGATATATTAATTGAGATCAATATTACAAGTTGTGATGTTTGACATTGCTACTTGTTTTTACACTAAAAGTCTAAAATATACGATTGCAAGTAAACAAATCCAAAACATGTAATATAATCGTCAAGATTCTTCTCCATATCAAACATTAATTCTGTCGGATTACCCTTGTTCGATTAGGACATTTTTTTTATTAAGCTCCCTAAATTATGACTTTAATTTTGAGAAAAAGATAGAGATACTCTAATTGTTAATAAATGATTACGTTAATTTTATAATTATTGATTTAAATGTCAAATATTTTATAATTTTTTAAAAATAAATACTTTAGTTTTATAATTTATGAGTTAGGTATTATAAAAAGTTAGTACTTTTAATCCTGATATTTTATAAAAATAGAGTTATCAGTGTATTTTTTTACATAAGTATATGAGTTTTTAACGTAAGACCAATCAGAAAACTATCACGTGGATGCCATGTAAGCATATGAACTGATTGGGCAAGCTATGTGGACAACACATAATTAGAGAGGCCCAATTGCATATCGTTGTGTGTGCATTGTGATTCAACGTCGTGCCATGTGTCAACATGACATTCATACCGACTTCGTTGCGCAATCAAAAGTCTTGCCACATGTCTTCAGGCGATTCATTTAGTCCTTTCACCATCGTGCCACACCATCCATAACAATGAACCATGTCTCACCATGTAATAATGACTCAGTATGCGTTGATTAAACCAATTCTCACGCCACACGTCGTTCTCTTATTCGCCCATTAAATTTCGCATGCTATATGTCTCCTTTCTATTTGTCAGCGTTGTTAATTTTGTTTCTTTTGATTTTAGTGCTTGATCTGACAGTTTAGATTTCACTTGAGTTTAATTTAACCCCATAAATCCTAATAAGCTAAAATTAACATAATTTTTATCAATTTTTAAACCAAGAAGAGAGAAAAATATGTAATTTAATTGACATAAGAATGTGATTAAGTTAATTATTATATGATGTGTAGTTTACTTGAGAGATGAATATATGTTAGGTTAGATTTAATTGATTATATAATTAGTTGATAATTATATTGAGTGAATTTTAGTGATTTACATGTTTGGAAAATTAGAAGATTAAGTATTCATAGATATTTTCTCATATATATTATTATGTGTCAAATTTGAATTAATTATTTATTGTTATTTATTTTTAGTTCTTTTAATTTTATTTTTTTAAAATATAAAAACACAAAAAATTTGATTTTTAGTTTTTTTATTTTAAAAATTAGTTTATAGTAATATAATCTTAATAAGAACGATATTTTTTTATTATTATATTATGGTACGTATATTTATGTATTAATTACACATAATTTGTATGTCGATCAAATCATATAATTTATTAAAACTAGTACTAATAACTTATCAAAAATATAAAAAATGAGAATTTATAGTGTCAAATTTATTTTTATTGATGTTAAAGTAAATTTTTTTTTTAAAACAATTTTTGGCATTAAATTGAAAGAAATTTTTTTAATTTGTTCGGTATTAATTTTTATTGCTTTGAAAATATCCTCTTTAAATGATAATAAAATATTGGTTTTTGGAATTAAAATATTATAAATATAACTTAAATGTTTGAAAATATAATAATAAAGTGAAAAATTTATCTAAATTTAATATATTTAAAATAATAAAAAAGTGACCGAACGTATCAAATAAAAATTTAGTTGAATTGTTAATGAAAATATAACTACATAAGTTGAACCGCCTACTCAAAACTAAGATGTCGCCAGAATGAAATACGATAATTGGCCATTCCGTGCGTTCAAGGATCCTAATCCGTGGCTTATTACTTTAAAGAGATCTAACCGTCCATACTAGCATACATCAACGATCCAAAACACGAAAATATATTCGACTTTCGTATTTCCCGCTTCCTCCAAATTTATAAATCTCCTCTGAAACCAACGCGAAACTTCATCTGCACAAGCGAAATCTCTCAGATACATTCTTTTTTCTCTAGAAATAAACTATCACATCCTTCCATACTTTCAGATCTTCAAAATGGCTCGTACTAAGCAGACGGCTCGTAAATCAACCGGAGGAAAGGCTCCTAGGAAGCAGTTGGCTACTAAAGCTGCCAGGAAATCGGCTCCGGCTACCGGAGGAGTGAAGAAGCCCCACCGTTTCAGGCCAGGAACTGTGGCCCTGAGAGAAATCAGAAAGTACCAGAAGAGCACTGAGCTTCTTATCCGAAAGCTTCCATTTCAGAGGTTGGTTAGAGAAATCGCCCAAGATTTCAAAACTGATCTTCGGTTCCAGAGTAGTGCTGTGTCGGCTCTTCAAGAGGCTGCTGAGGCTTATTTGGTTGGTCTCTTTGAAGATACTAACTTGTGTGCTATTCATGCCAAGAGGGTAACCATTATGCCCAAAGACATTCAACTTGCTCGTAGGATAAGGGGCGAGAGGGCTTAGATCTCAAACTGATCCGCACGAATCATTTTCTCTTTTTAGTTATTGTTCGTCTGGAAGAAGCTTGTTCTGGTTTTTAACGGTAGTTAAGTGTAAATTGCTTGGAAAATTAATTAATTCGCAGTTTTTTGTGTGTGTTTCTAGATTTATTTCTTTAATCTGCTCATGCAGTCTCAATTAAAATTCTGCTGTATTCCGTATAACGTTGTTGTGTACTACCGGTTGCCGTTTTACTGCATTATTAAGCTTTTCCTTCTTCTCCAACGAATCGCCTTTGATTTTAGTCAGCTAAATGATTTTACATATTGTCGTTGTGTATTATCTTATAAATGCGTTAGCTATGTACAATGTTTCAGTTTAATTTTATTTTATATACAGTTGGTTTAATTCTTTTAATGATTTAATATACAAATTTTTGTTGTGGAAAATTTAGGAATAATTTTTATTTTTTTTCATATATATATTACGTATTTTCCTTGTGTTTATTTATGAAGTATGTTAAAGAAAATATTTTATTTGATTATTGTGATTGGATTTTTATAATATATAATTTCAAATGGTTAGATTCTAAAAGAAAATATTAGTGCTAAAAACAAATTATACATGTTGATTTTATAAAATTAATAATTATTTTTGTAATTTATTTAAAATATATTATTATAAATTTTTAAGCTGCAATACAAATACTGATTGCTAATATATTAATATTATAGATGTATTATTATACATATTAAAACTTCAATTAAATGAAAATTTATGTTAAATTAATATTTTTTAAAATATGATACTATTAAAATATCACCTTAAAAATATTAAAAAAAATAAAATTGTGATATTATTAAGGTAGTAAATCTTTAAATATTATTATTTAAATTATTGATATATATTTTGATAAATTTAAATAATAATTATACTTTTAAGCTATCTAATTTATTAAAATTATTGTTAAAAATAAAAATATATTAATAACCAAAATATATGATTTTATGTGTAGGTCAAAAGGAGTATTATTGCTTGCTTTTTATTTCCTTTCTCTACGATAACAGAGACAATTAATAATGTATAGAAAGATTTTCTCGAATTTTCTATTAGTTTATAGCTCTTTCTATCTTCTTTTTTGTTCATATCTGAATTACCATTATCCTTTTTATAGAACAACAAAATATCATTAATGTGTAGGCTCTTTACCTAAACGTTTATATTGTTGTAAATTTAATAGAGTGGCATTAAATAATAACATGAAAAGAATAAGGAAAAATTCTTTCATTTAAAAGAGTATGTATTAAATTGTTTTATGAGTAAAAGAATAGGGATTAAATTATTCCATAAATAAAAAAATAAGAACAAAATGTATTTAGCCCGGTTTAATCCTTTAAAAAACTAACGGTTTTGGGATATTTTAAAAATGTTAGAAATACTTAATTATTGTATTATATTATGTGATTAAAGGAATATACAGTGTCTTTATATAAGAGTTACAAATAAATTAAATATACTTAAAGTAATTATATATAGATATGTTTAAAGTAAATAGATATACATTAACAAATATATATTAATCTGTTTATTAGATATAGATTAACAACCCCCCTCAAACTCAAGGTGGATGTGAGACCAGCTTGAGGTTGTCAACCAAATTCTGAGTACGTCCTTTAGGAAGTGTCTTAGTGAAGATATCTACAAGTTAATCGTTGGATGAGATGGGAAAAAGCTTAAGAGCACCATGGACAAGATAAGAGCGAATAAAGTAACAATCAATCTCGATGTGTTTAGTCCGTTTATAGAAGATATCATTGTGAGCAATATGAATGACACTCTGATTGTCACAATAAAAAGGGAATAGCAGAGGATGTGGACATACCCAAATCCTTAAGAAGCCATTGTAGCCAAAAGAGCTCAGATGTGGTATCAGCAAGAGCATGATATTCTACTTCAGTACTAGAGCGGGGTCACGAAACTTTGTTTCTTACTTCGCCAAGAAATCAAAGAAGAACCAAGGAGAAAGCAATAACCTGTAGTGGACCTGCGATCAATGGAATCTCCTGCCCAATCAACATCAAATAATGCACGAAGTACTAGAGGAGACTAAACTGAGTAGAAAAAGCTATGTCAGATAGTGCCTTTCAAGTATCGTAGAGTCCGTAGAACAACAACATAGTGAGTCCATCGTGAAGCAGACAAATACTGACTCACTTGATGAACAACATAAGAAATGTCTGGACGAGTAACTATAAGATAAAGCCAACCAATCATCTGTAAAGAGAGGGATTAGACAATGGTTCCCCTCCCCCCGAGGGTGTCAGATGTGCATTAAGTTCAATTGGAGTGTCAACAGTCTTGTTGTCAGTGAGTCCAACTTGAGATAAGAGGTCAGGTGCATACTTAGCTTGAGTAATATAAAGACCATCTGTGGAACAAGTGATCTCAAGACCCAAGAAATAGTTGAGATGTCCAAGGTATTTTATCTCAAACTATTAACTAAGAAAATCCTTGAGTTCTTGAATGCCACTGATGTCATCACCAGTTATGATCATATTATCCACATATAGGAGAACCAAAATGGTGCCTTTATCATTGCGATGAAGAAATAAGGAAAAATCATAAGGACTGGCAGTGTAATCCAAGCGAAGGATGGTGGAGCTAAACTTGACAAAACATGCTCATGGAGCTTGTTTAAGGCCATAGAGTGCACGTCGAAGGCGACAAATCTTATTTGTTTCAATAGAGAGACCAGAAGAAGGTTACATATAGACTTCTTCATACAGATCCCCATTAAGGAATGCATTTTTAACATCCATCTGGAAAATGTCCTATTTACTAGTAGTAGCAACAGCTGAAAGGGTACAAACAGAAGAGATACGGGCAACTGGAGTAAAAGTCTCTTCATAATCAATCCCATACTCTTGTGTAAAACCTTTTGCAATAAGTCGAGCCTTGTAGCACTTTATAGACCTATCAGAGTGAGTGTTGATCTTATAGATCCACTTACAACCAACTATAGACTGGCTAGAAGAGAGAGTAACCAGATCCTAAGTATGGTTTTTGGTTAATGCATCAATTTCTTCTTTCATTGCAATATGCCCTAAAGGCTTAGTAGATGCCTCACGATAGGTGTGAGACTCATGGAGTGTAGCAAGGGCAGTGTAACAGTGATAGTCCAATAAATGTGTAGGAATGGATCTTACTCGGGTTGAGTGGTGAGGTGGAATGTGTTGTGGAGAATCTTCAGGCGAAGTAGGAGCAGGGGACCTATGCTCAAGGTAGGGTAGCTCATCATCAACGTGTTCTTCTACAACCTATCTAGGAGAATCATCAAAAATATCTGAAGATTGAATAGAGAAGTCCAAAGGAGGATTAGGAGTATCTGTAGAAAGAACATGAGACTAATTTGGAAAGATTTCTAAAACATTTGAGTTAGTTAGGGAAGAACGAAAATGAGAAAGTTTAACAAATAAACGGTGTTCCCAAAAGATAACATTACCGGAAACATGAAGACGATGCGAGACAGGATCATAGCATCGATACCCTTTTTGAGTTTCACCATAACCAAGAAAACAACAAAGTCTAGATCGAGGCCCAAATTGTTTTTGTTCATGAGGCTGAAGAAAAACGAAACAGACAAATCCGAATGAGTGAAGGTAATGATAGTCAGGAGATGACCCAAAAAGATGCTCATACGGAGTCTGATTATGAATGATAATGCTTGGAATGCGATTAATGGCATGAACAACATATAGAATGGCTTTACCCCAAAATGGGGCAGGAACTTTGGTAGAAAGAAGAAGAGCACGAATAGTGTCAAGAATATGACGAAGTTTTCTTTTGACTCGACCATTTTGTTGAGAGGTTCTTGGACAGGTTAGATTATGTACAGTGCCATAGAAGTGTAACAAATCTTGAAAATCATTTTGAGTATATTAAGAGCATTATCAAATAAAAAAGTTTTGATATGTTTGGAAAATTGTGTTTTTGAACCATTTTTGCAACGTTATTGTATATTTGTAAGATTTCAGAACGAGATTTCATTGGAAAGTTGCATCTATAATGAGAATAATCATCAATAAAAACAACAAAATATCGAGATTCACCAATACTAGTAACAGGAGAAGGTCCCCAAACATCATAATAAATTAACTCAAAAATATTATTAGAGATAGATTAATTACTATTATTGAAAGGTAAAGTTGGCTGTTTTCCTAATTGACATGAAGTACAATCAAAATTTTCTTTGCACATAAAGGCATGACCAAGACGAGAATGCCAAAGTGCGAGAGAAGGTAAGGAAGAAACTTCAGTAGCAACAGAGGCAGGAGCAATAGATGGAAGATGAAGATTGTTCAAGGGAAACATTCGCCCAACCCTAGGACAGGTCCCAACTCTTGCCCCGTCCTTAGATCCTGCACAATACACCTAGAATAGTAAAAAAATAAGATGATATCCTAGTTCAGCTAATTGTCCCACAAAGCATAAATTATAGGATATGTCAGGTACATGGAAAACCCCAGGAATAGAGAGGGTAGAGGTCGAAACAAAACCTAGACTATTCCCATGAATGGTGGAACCATTAGCTATATGAATGTTAAGAGGATATGGTGTAGGGTCAAGATTGGAGAATAAAGATGAGTGAGGTGTCATGTAATTACAACATGTAGAGTCAAAAAGCCAAGTTTGAGACTTACTGGGAAGAGCTGAGAGAGTAGTGGAAAGAGATGCATTACCAACCATTTAAACAGCCTGAGTTATGATCTTCTGTAGTTCAATAGAGGATAGGTTGATAGTAGATCTAGAAGACTGGGACTCTACTAAACTAGAAGGCATCAACGGAGTAGGCTCAGTATTAGCAACAACAACAGTAGATTTGTTACGACGATAACAAGTCTCAATGGTGTGGCCAGAGGATTGTTAAAGCAAGAGGAATCACCTGATTGCTGAGGTAGCTCAATGGCAGGAGTAGGAGGAGTAATAGCCAAAACATTGAACTTATTCTGGGCTTGAAGGATTACAAGACGAGCTTCTTCTCTAACCAACTTGTTTACAGTAGTATCAAGAGAGGGAGGAGGACTGCGATTAAGAAGCTGACCTCAGATGGGCTCAAAGTCCTTGTGAAGTGACATTAAGAACTCATAGAGACGAAATTCATCCCTAATTGTAGCATATTACTGAGCATCCGTTGAGCTTGCCCAAATTGGATCACAAAGGTTAATTTGGTTCCAAAGGAAGCGAAGCTGGTCAAAGTAGTCATTGATAGATTGCCCTGGTTTCTATTAAAGTTGATGCAATTAAACTATTAACTAATATTTCATGGATCCGTAAGTAGCGGAGTACCTTTTGGCCAACATATCTCATGCTGATTTGGCATCATCAAACCTGCCCAATAGATTGGAAATAGAGGGAATGGAAGTATTCCGAATCCATGTGAGGATCATGTGGTTGTGACTATCCCATTTAATCATGCGACCAAGGAAGGTAACATCTTCTTCACTTGCTCATTTGACAGAAATGATAATTGCACCAGTACAATAATGCCAGAGCATACAACCCTTAAGAAAACTACGCATAGCTTGAGACCATGATAAGTAATTCTTGGTTCCCTCCAATATAGTATTAATGGGGCAAGGAAGAAAAACATCATTTTTATCCATTTGGAAACACAATATGCAAAAACGGACTGTAAAAATGAGGTGTACGTGAAAAACTGGGTAGGAAGGACACGATCTATAAAAGTCAACGGTCAACAACCAACCAATAAAGTCAACTGGCAGCACAGTCAACGGCACGATCACTGTGACGTCAACTGAAGGCGATGATGATGTCAGCCCTATGGATGTGTCATTGATGACATCACTAGATCAGAGTGTGTGGTGTGTGAGGCACGTGAATCTAACGCGCAGTTTCTATTGGCTACGCGTGCGGAATCCGATGATTGCGATACTTCCACGGTTGTGTAGATCTTATGGAGCCAATCACAGTGGTATCTCCATAAAAGGTTATCGGAGCAAGATGCACGACAACGTTTGGTTTCAATGGTAACGCGTGAAAAGATGTGTAGTTCCTTTGAGCGGCGTGTGTGGGTACGTGCAGACTCCGAAGTTTGTGAGACTTCCACAGTTGTGTAGATCTGGTCGAGCCGATCACAGTGGTATCTACAGAAAGGTTGTCGGAGCAAGATGCACGACGACGACGATGATTGTAGTGGTTTGTGTGGTGCAAGACTCCTTAACAACGGTGACTGTAGGCCCGGAACCTAAGGACAACGGCTGAAAGACGTCGGAGGTTCAACGGTGAGTGGTTGTAGCGGTTATTGTGACAACGGAAGTTATAAGGGTGGAGTAACACTAAAAAAGACAAGACTGTTAGAAAGATAAAAACAGTGGCTCTGATACCATATTAGAAATACTTAATGATTGTATTATATTCTATGATTAAAGGAATATACATGTTATCTTTATATAGGAGTTACAAATAAACTAGATATGTCTAAAGTAACTATATATAGATATGTCTAAAGTAACTATATATAGATATGTCTAAAGTAAATAGATATACATTAGCAGATATATACATTAATTTATTTCCTAGATATATATTAACAAAAAATATATTATTTGGGCAAAATTTTATATCTTTTATCCTTGGTATAATAAACCCACTATTTAAAAAAATAAAAATAAAAAGTATTAAATTGGTATGGATCATGCCAAGGCAATTTCACAGTCAAAGATGTTTTCAACGTGCTAGTAAATTCACAATTTCCTAACAATAACTACAGTATTTGGAAGAAAATTTCTAAATCATTGCCTTAACAACACCAAGAGGAAGTTAGCTAGAAGAAAAAATATACAAGATTTGAGTTGCACACTTTGTCATAAGAAAGTGGAAGAAATAGAACATGTTTTTATCGTACGTGAGATTCTTCAATCTTGATGTTTTAACTGAAGCTGGAATTTGCCATGGCAACCGCCTCCTTTTAATGCTATAAGCATTAACTTTGATGCAGCATGGACCCTTTTTTATTTTATTTTATGTGTGTTATTGTAAGTGTAAAAAATGAAACTTTAATATATTCATAGTATGAATCATTTTTCTATCTTTTTGTTTATTTTTTTAAATACTTATATTCATATTTATGTAAATTAGTTATACATTAAATTAAAAATAAAAATGAAACAAAAAAAATTGACTTAAAATAAATTACATACATATATTTGAAGAAAAAAATATTACATGAAACATGATACATATTATCATATAACGTTTATTCAAATTGTTTATTTATAATAAAAGATACTAAATCAACGTACTTATCAATATAGACTTGTAACATAATATTTCATCGTATTTTAGTTTTAATTTTAAATACGTATATTTTATTTATAAATATATATTATGTATTAATATTGTTTGAAATCCTCTTTTAATAATTTTTTTAATTTATTTAAAATCTTTTGTTAATATTTTTTATATTGAATTATATATGCTGATACTTTATACTTTAATATTTTTTTTTTAATTTTAGTCTTAAAGTAACGTTAAGTAGTTAATAATTAAAAAAAGCATTAAAATTTTATTTTTTATTAAATAAATAAAAATTACATGATTGAGATTGGGATTTGAACTTCAATCTAAAGTGAAAATTACATTTTATCATAAATATTATTTAAATTAAATTATAATAATTTATAATTATTAAGTATTAAATATTATTTAATTCAAACTGTTTAATATTATTGTGATTATATTTTTATTGTTATAAATTTTAAACGTGATAATTTTTGTAATTTTTTAAACAATAATTCAGTGAAAAATAATAATAATAATTTGCTGTATTTTATTTAATGTTTCGTTCTGACAAAGAAAATAGGCCACTTACCATTTATGCTGCAAATTAAACCCCTCTGTTGCTTAACTATCGTGGCTTGACTTGATTTTATAAAACACGAACGAACGGCTAATATTTGAAATGAAATATTTGACCGTTGTTACAGAGGGTTCGCGAGCTTCAAATGTGTTAAGCTTTATAAGCCTTCCAAAGCACGATATATATATATAGAGAGAGAGAGAGAGAGAGTTTGTAACAGAGAAACTTGTCGGTGGCCATTAGTCTCAGAAGTTGTTTTCTTTCAATATCATCCTTGAACAGCCATGGACACAAAAACAGTAGCTCCTCAACCTATTGGTAGTTTTTCGCTGGCTCTATTTTATATTTTGAATTTCATTCGATTTTGATGGGCGCCATATTAAAGTTTAAAGTTTAAGGATTGAGATCTTTATTTTGGGTTTCTTTATTGTCATTTGAAGTAGATTTTTCTAATTGTTTTATTTCTTCCAACTTTTTGGATTGTGGTCGCTTCTTTTAATTGACTTGTGGATTTCTACTTCTGTCACAAATGGTAGTGGGTCTGGTTTGTTATGGTTTCCCAAGATTTTGATCTTTCCCCTTCTTGTCTACCTCATCATTTCTCTCGATATTTGTTTGGTCCTTTTGTGATAATCTATTTTGGGTGTTTTATTAGAATCTTTTCTCATGTTTTCTTATTTTCATCCTCATTCTTTACTGGTATTTTACATAGCTTCAGGGTTCCAAAAATAAACATTTTATCTAAAGAAATATAGTTACTTTTCTTAAGGGGGAGACAAAGAAAAGAATGAGGCAGCACAAAGAAGAAACCGGAGAGTTCTTGGAGACATTGGCAATTTAGAGTCGGATAAGATAGTACAAGGGAAGCCTGATGGTCGGATCTCTCGTCCCGTCACAAGGTTAATTTTTGAAGCATTTTCCCTTCAATTCCCTTCAATGCTCTGTCTATTTCATTTCTAACATGTTTGTTTCTTCTTGGCAGAAGTTTTCACGCACAATTATTAGCAAATGCGCAAGCAGAAGAAACAAAGAATGAGGTTGTTATCATCTGTGAGGAAATCTAATTTGTTCCTTTTTAGTATCGAAATTTCGGATTATGTACCTGACTTGATGCTAACTTAATCCCCGCAGAAACCAGTTGTGACAGTAGATGAAAACAAGATAGCTTTTCAAAGAAAGCATGTTACTACAAGAAAAGCAGTAGAAGAGGAGAAGAAACCGATTGTGAAGCCACAAATTCCTGATGATGTTGTTGTGATAAGTTCTGATGGAGAAAAGGTTAAGCAGCAGCCTAAGGGAAGAGAAGGATCGTCTAAAAAGAAGGAAGTTAGGACTCTGACTTCAATCCTAACTGCTCGAAGCAAGGTGGTTGAAATCTATGTATTCCTTTTTTTTTCTTTTCCAGCCAATAGCAGTTTCGAGTTTGGGAAAAACACTTTGACATGGGGCAGCACACACTTTTATCATTATTGCATGAGGGTGAAGGGCAAATCTCTATTTTTGTCTGATGAATTCAATTTGGTATGCTGCAGGCTGCTTCTGAAGTTCCTGCTAAACCAAAAGAACATCTTGTGGACATTGACGCAGCAGATGTACAAGATGAATTGGCTGTGATTGAGTACATTGATGACCTTTACAAGTACTATAAACTCACAGAGGTATTAATGTTATTACTCATTTAGTTTTAACTTCCATAAAACAAACCTGTTCAACTTTTTTGATGAAAGTAAATTTTTTGGTGCAGGAAGAAGTTCGAATTCATGATTACATGGGCCTCCAGACAGACATCAACACAAAGATGAGATCAATACTCATAGACTGGCTGATAGATGTTCACAGGAAATTTGAACTAATGCCTGAAACTCTTTACCTGACCGTGAACATAATTGATCGTTACCTTTCAGCAAGGATTGTATCAAGGAGAGAACTTCAATTAGTTGGTATTAGTTCGATGGTCATAGCATCTAAGTATGAGGAAGTTTGGGCTCCACAGGTATTCTATTCTTCTCTCAGAGTGAGAACTGAACGATCATGGTTCTTTCAATGTGCAATTTGAAATATTTTGTAATGAATATACAGGTGAACGACTTCGTTTGCTTGTCAGATTATGCCTATAGCAGTAATCAAATATTGATAACAGAGAAGGCGATTTTAGAGAAGTTGGAGTGGTATTTGACAGTTCCTACACCATATGTCTTTCTAGTTAGATATATCAAAGCTTCTGTGTCACCTGACCAAGAGGTACTAGTTTACTAGGTTAGTGATTCTTATTAAATATACATCTCAGTGATGTATTCAAAGTAACTATATCGCTGTAATGTAGATGGAGAATATGGTGTTCTTCCTTGCTGAACTAGGTATCATGCATTATGCAACGGCAGTTTGTGACTGCCCATCAAGGATTGCTGCTGCTTCTGTCTACGCTGCTAGATGTACCCTAAACAAGAAACCATTCTGGAGTGAAACCTTAAAGCACCATACAGGCTACTCTGAAGAACAATTAAGGTGATCATCTCTGTTCTCTGTAGCTGCAATTTAATGACACCAACACTTGTACTTCATATACTACTTTTTAGCACTTGTCTGACACTAGGAATTCTGTATTTACAAATTTCAATATGTTTTGTTGTTATGAGACAGGGGTTGTGCAAAGCTCTTAGTTGAGTTTCATTCAGCTGCTGCAGATGGCAAATTGAAGGCTGTGTATAGGAAGTTTTCCAAACCTGAATTTTTTGCCGTTGCTTGTTTCACTCCGGCCAAAAGCCTGCAGGCATAAATGAAGTAGTTGATATTTTGACAAGGATGAGTTTTAGATATATCCCAATAGGCTGCTGCTAGTTACCCCAAGAAGGATGTCTATCAATGTTGATTTGTATAGAGAAACTTGGGTCAGAAATGAAAGTACATAAAACTGTTGTTTTTGTTGTTATTTTATTGCATTAAAATTGAGAATAGACAACAATTTATGCGTTCATCAGGCATATTGCCAAAGTTCAACCTTATAATAAAAATTAAAAAAATTCAAGCATGTATTTTATGTATTCTTTACTTGAATACATACACACAATTTTGACGGTTGTGTTCTTGTGTACTGGTGAGATGACATATTCACTTGCCACGCTTTAAGGAGCTTAGACTCCCACCAATAGTCTCAACATGCTCATTCAATCTTAAAGTACAGCTAAAAACACAATTGCTACCTAGCAGAGATTAAGCTTAAAATATTGGTGAAGACAGAAAAGAGAGAGAACAACAATATGGAACTTGCCCCCCAGTTTCAACCGCTAAACTAATCTGCGCCTTTACAGGTTTCGAGCCTTTGGGAAATCATGAGCAAAGATGAATGCTGAATCAAAAAGGTATTAATATTATTAGTATCTGGTTCAATATCACACATGGTAAGAATTTGCTTAAAGCCACAAACAAACCTTTGTTCCAGCAACAATGGTACCATTGAGGGGATGAACAGCACATGCAATGACTCCATCAGATGATGGCACAAACTTGTTCCCCTTTTCAACTTGTGCCCCAGATAAACTTGATACATCCTCACTTGAACCACAAAATGCAGACTAGCAGTTAAATAAAGAAATGAAATGCAGGAAAGTTCAGCAGTATAGAGTTTTGCTGCATTCTCTCATTGTAAACATAATTAACCAGTGGTTAGCTTAATTCACTCTCTAGGTCAGAATATGACAAACCAAAAATAAAATAAAAACAAATCTTTAAGCTTAAATATAAGCTTATTTGGGAAAAATGAAAAAGGCTTAATTTAACATGGTGCAAGTTGCACATTAGCATGAGCTAACTAAGAATTAGGTTTTAAAGGCCAAATGATAATTTCTGGAAATTTATTAGAAGACCAATGTTCCAAACCAGTAACTATCAAATACAAAGAATAAAATTGAGCACAACGAAATAACAGAAGCTGCCATCAATACAATAGTAAACAGACCATTATGAGTATTTTAAAGAAAATATCAAAGAATCAGTCACCATGACGAGAGTATTTTAAAGAAAATATCAGAGAAGCAGTCACACCACCATTACGAGAGTATTTTAAAGAAACTATATTCATTTTGAAGGTGGAATGAGTGCTTCCCACAAAAAGCCAGTCATTTTATCAAGAGCACTTTGTTTATAACAGTAATATCATCCAAGTCAACTTGTAACTTTGAGCATTTCAAAGGTAATACCTCGAAAAACCAAATGATAAGAAAATAAAAATTTTACAATCATAAGAGTTAAGAAGTATCACAGTATAAAACAATTAGTACTCCTTACTTGAAGTCCACATGGCTGGGAGACTTGGGATCAGGATAGAAATCCAGAAGATATATGCCATTGTCAGATGATGATCCAACCACATAGATCTGCTCTAGGAAAACAAAAGAAAGGTGATGTTCAAGGATCAAGGTTTAACCAAATTAAAGACTAAAGGCTATTTGCTATTTAGCGCTTCACATGGTTTAAAATTTTATTCCAAACTCTATAGGATTGTAATTCTCTTCCTTAGGCCGTTACAGTCCCAACAATAAAAGAAAAGACTGCTCTATAAGCAATTTGAAGATATGAGTGGACAGAAGAAACTGATGGATTCACAACTAAGACTTCATAGAATTGCTTTACACCAAGAAGAAAATGGAAACAGAGCAAGTTCTTACAGAGTTCATAGGCAGCCAAGATGGTTTTCTCAAACATAATAGATCAGCGGAGCTGTTGGATTCATTTCTGCTCCATCCAAATTAACAGGAAACAAACTTAGTTTTGTTAAAAAAGATTAGCTAATTCTCCCCAACCTATGATTTATTTTGATGGGACTTACAGCCAAGCTGGTGGAGGACAATGAATATGCGTAACTCTAAAGTTATATATATCCAAAACACCTGACCTACATAAAGGTAATAAAAAAAAGTCATTGTTAGAGTAACAAAAGATTAGGTAAATACATAAGAGATTTTCCCATATGTTAAAGAAACCATTATTAAGACTACAAAGAGAGACTTTCAGGCTTACCAACCATCATCAAGATGAAATGCCAGTTGATACGGACAATATGGATTAAAACTGATAGAGTGTATTTCCTTTTCAACAATATCTGACTGCGCCTGCATAATATTAACTTGTAAAATACAATAGTAAATATGAGTAATTAGATATGAAGTTCAAGAACATCAATATATCACATAGTACATAATGGTAAATACCTTCAGAGGCCCAATTTTCTCCAGCAATGATGCTAACTTTAATGATGTGATAGGTGGAAGACATTTCTGAATAAACAAAAAAGTGTCAGAAGTTTGGTACTAAACTTATATCCACCAGTATGCAAGTCAGCATTTAAAAATCCATGATATTAATTCAATCAACAACACATGAATGGATCAAACCACCCAGCCGCAAGGATGCTAACTTATAACCAACTTAATAGAAACGATGTACTTGAACAATTCTATCAAGATTGTTACTTGAAACATCAATACTTATTCTAGCCTTCTAGGCTGATTGCTGTGCTGGTTTTTTTTTCATGTATCTAATATTTGATGGAAGCATAAAGAATGCAGTTACCTCCTTATGGCTTTGAAAGGCAGAAGATGTTCTTCCTCCTCGTTGATCCCACATGTAAATAGATCCTTGCTTACTGGCTCCCCAAATTATCTAACATGTACAATTGCAGTTGTTAAGCACCTTTAAGAATTAAAATTTCATTGTTTACAGAAATTATTCCTAGAAAATTGTTGGAGAAATGCATACAAATTTTCTTACGGACCAAAAAAAGAAAACATTGTACGTTGTTAGGGTCATAAGAATGAAGAAATTCTACAAAATCAAGGTAAATAGCAAACAAGTTTAAGGGAAGATGCTTCCAAACCCAGGAACTAGTTGAAGCTTAAAAGATTTTATACTCTGGCTTGTACCTAAATCGTTGAGGCTAGTAGATCTGATGTCAGAAGTTGTTCAAGTAGAAGGTTTAGATATAAAACAAGGGAAACTACCCTCATCTACAGTTTCTGTTCTATGCATCAAGTGTTCTCCCGTGAAACCTGCTCATTTTGTTTCACAAATGGATCCTAGTAAAAAGGCAAGAATTATCACAATCATTAAAATGGCGGAAAAATTACCGGATCTAAGTATGTGGGAGGACTTATGACCACATATTTTATCACGCCAGTCCTTAACCGATGAAAATCAAGGATCATCACCAAAAAGCCACGTTCTAATTATTCAAAGAATCACTTATTGGTTCATTTACAAGTTGTTTGAATGTGAGCTTCAAATGTTGGGTTGCTTGGGCTTGTGCTGAGCACAAGAAATGACCAAAGTAAAATTCCAACTTGGAAAGTGTCATTGAGCAACTTTCATCTTTTTAGCGATATATTTGGCATTCAATATCCAATTTTTGGCATTCAATATCCAATAGAAGTGATTCAAGTTGCGTTGAAAAACTAACTTAATGGGGTACATTAATTAAAGAAATACAAATTTTCAAATTCGGAATATTACTTAGGTCAAAATGGACTCATAAACTGTAACCATAAATTTGGAAAAATTTAGTTTCCATTTTTTGTTAGGGATTTTTTATTCCTTTTCTATTAAGGAGTGTGTAAGCCATTAGTTTTTAGGATTTAATTAATTTTCAAGAATTATATTTACTTTTATTAACAAGGTTTTTACTTCCTATATATACTTATTAGGACAAATATTGTAAGAGGTTTTTGATTGATATTTTCCAATGAAATTATTTTGAAGTTTGTCCTCTTTTCGTTCTTAATTGAACATTTTTAGAACTTATCAAGGCTTAGGGAACCTTGTAGCATTCAATAGCTTATCAAAATTTAGGAAACCTTATGGCACTGCCTATCCCACAATCTGCATTCAAGCTGCTTGGGACAGTTTTACGCAATTTGTTATGGGGTTTCAAGGCTATGACCTTTTGTGTTCATATTGCTTAGTTTCTCATGGGTTTTCAATGCTAGTCCTTTCGGGGTTCGTATCATTCAGTATTAGAGCACGGTTCTAGAATCAGGTTATTTATCGTTTTTTTTCCTTTGATTTGTTTGTAAAATTTTGTTCTTGTTACATTAAAAAAACCGTAGAACAAAAAGTAGAGAGAAAAATTATGTTGATGTTTCAAAAAAGAAGAAGGAACAAATCTAAAAGAATGAAAAAAAAAACAAATTAAGAAAAAAAGGAAAAACCAAAAAGAAAGATCTGATGAAAATATTCTGAAAAAAGGTAGAAAAAAAGGAGAAATTCTGGTTGAATTCTTGATATTTGAAATTGTGCTAAGATCTTGTGCTACAAAAGTACCCATAAAAATCAGATTTTGTCCCAAGATTTTCTTTTATTTGTTTCCTTAATTGTATCCAAATTTCGTGCAATTATAACTTTCCTTTACTGCCAAAATTTATTTTTTCATCATTTGGTATTTACAATGCAAGTCATTCAACAACACTTTAGGAGACAAAATATAGGATTGGGTGATATGAGGGACCGAATGGACACATTAGGAGCTAACTTGCAAAAAAGGCTTTCCAAAAGAGTCCTTATTTGGTTAGATGTTATGATTGAAGAATTAAACTACCGTAAAAAAATATAAACAAGGAGGTAGAATTATTTATAAAAAAGAGTGAGCAAAAGAAAGAAATGAAGTTAAAAAGGAAAAGTGATAAAAAAAAAGAGAATTGATAAGGATAATGAAAAACAAAAATTGAGTGAAAAATAAGAGTTGAATGACAAGGAGAGAGGAAAAAAAAAGGGTCAAAAAAATGTGTCGATTGAGATGAAATATAAAAAAAAAAGGTAAAAAAGACAATGAAGTTTTTGCTAATGAATTTTTTTCTTTACCTAATGTTGTTTCTCTTTTACAAAAATTAAATGTTATATAACATGTTGATTTTATTATAATCGAACAATACATTGAAGCCATAAGTGTCAAACACATGGTTTATTCTATACTAGGTTCATCAAGTTCAACTAAGCCAAAAAATATTTTAATGAATATGCACTTGAATCATCCTTCGTGACAAAGGCAATCCCCAATATTACAACGAAGATTTGAGAGTGAATCTTTTTTAAAAAAAGGGGAAATGATAACAATCAAAGAGTATCATCAAAGAACCACTTTTCAATTGGGCCTATTATTCAAAGAGTCATTTAATGAGCTCATTTAAAAGTTGGATGTGTGCTATAAGTGTTGGGTTGCTTGGCGTGGAGCACAAGAAATGACCAAAGTAAAATTCCAATTTAAAAAGTGTCATCGAGCAACTATCACCTCTATGACAATATCTTTGGCATCCATCCGATGGAGGTGATTCAAGTTGCGTTGGAAAGCTGACTTAATGGGACACATTAATTAAAGAAGTATAAATTTTCAAATTTGGAATATTACTAGGTCAAAATGGACTCATAAATTGCGGTCAGAATTCTAGAAAAATTTAGTTTTATTTTTTGTTAGGGATTTTAATTCCTTCTATTAGAGAGTGCAAGGCATTAGTTTCGAGAATTTTAACAAAAAGTTGAAAGCTTTAAGCTTTTGTGTGTTTCTAACAAAAAATAGACTTCTTAAAGGTTGGTACCCTTTGTGGCGTTTTTATACCAAGATTCATGGCTCAATAATAGCCATCGGATCAAGGTCTTACCATTCTTATACTAAGGTTCTTGGCTCTTTTATAACCAATGGGTCGAGATCTTATCCAAAATCTGTTCTTTTAGCTTTTCTAGGGTTCAAATCAAACTTGTTCGTAGGTTCAAAGGTTTCTTCTACCTTTCAGGTTCACAACATTAACTCAAAACCACTTCATATGCCCCTAAATATGATCTGAATAAGTAGACCGACCTTGTCCATAAGCATACTAAGATTTTACTTCATGTTCTCGAAATTTAATAAATAAAAATATTTGTTATATTTTTGAAGTAATGACTGTAAGCTAAATGATTAACAAGATGCAGCCAAGTTCTCATAAAGTTCTGAATAAAGTATAGCAAAGGCAAAAGTGGTTTAGTTACCGACCTGGTTTTCAAAATTTTGCTGGATACTATTAAGGCTGGAGCAGGAGTTAGTAGCAAGTTCTAGACAAGGAAATGTACCCACTCTTCTGTCCCATACATTAACTACACCATATGTGTCACATGCAAGAAACCTATCAAATTCATTATTTGAGGAAAATAGTTAAGACCAATTCATAGTTCTTTACCATGTGATAAAAGAGCAACCAGACAATATTTTAAAGCATTCTAGATAGTGAGGACATTGTGTACCATGATGCAATAGCTAAAAACTGAAGAGCTAGCACAGTTCAGTATTACCTGCAGTGAACTACAATCTGAACAGTTCATGATATTAAGATTCTAAGGCTTTCATCTAATCGCTACTTATGTATATCCAATAACTATATATATTCCTCCATTAGAAAATTACATTTAATGCTAGACATACTGAGGTACTTTCGACTAAACTAACCTTGAATCGTCATTGGAAGTAAAAGCTATATCAGAAAGGCCTTTATGAATGTTAGACCCATGGAGAGAGATAGTAGGTCTTGTTCTTAATACCTGCGGTGATAACAATGAAAGAAAATTACAAGTGCATATTGTTGTAAGCCCGTAAGAAACTACAGTCAGAAGTTCAATGATGATTTGATAACATAAGATAATTGGAGAAAAGAATTCAAAATGTGAGGCAACACGTTGAGGGCACTGATCTTTAAGAGTTACGAGTAGGCAAGGTATGATAAAATGACGTCATAAATGTATCATGTGCATGTGTTGAGTCTATGTGTGAAGTTTCTTTGAATTCTGGGAAGCAAAGAATAAATGCACTTCACTGAATAGCTAACAGGAAAACTAACCCAAAAAGGAGGGAAGAAGAAAAGAGAAAAAACAGTAGTGCAATGGAATTGCACTGTGAATGTGAATACCATCGATGCATACAAATACTTATAGAATGAAAACAGAATGCACAGAAAAAACATAAATAAATAATGGCAAACAATACTTACTAGTGATGGTTTGGAAGAGACGTAACCAATGTCAAAAACAAGTAATTCGTTACTTCTTGTTGAAGTGCAAACAACCTGTGATAATCATAAACATGCATTAAGGTCACTGTATATGCAAGAATAAAAATACTAAAATAACTCGATAGCCACTACAAGACATTACAAATTAGAAAATTTTGATTGTTTGTCAAACCAGGAGCACAACATAATTGCACCAATCTTCCGATCAGTAGGACGAAAAAGAACTGAGAAAATGATCAAGCACATTCCCAGTCCTACCACCTTTCACATTTTATAACTGAGAAAATTAGTAAATGACTAGATGCAAAAACATAATATTTTATAAATTATTCTTTCCAACTAAACAGATCAACATGGATGGGATGGGCGGTGCTTCTCCCCCCACGTGGGGTGAAAAATAAAGTTTTCTTTTCTAATGGGATTGCAATCCAACCATTCCCCACTCTTCTTCCCATGCAAAAACAACCACAATAATATGGATCATGAGGAGCCTAGACCAACCACTTCCATTATTAGTTATCTATATTCTACATAATCCATAAGAACATATACGATGTTCTTACTGAACCTCCACCTCATCTTGGTTAGCTGGATTCCATTGGACAGAGTCAAGCCTTCTATTTAAAGACAGGTGCAGGACAATCTTTGCTTCATGTTCTTCCATGGCTGAAAAAATTGAGGAAAATAAAGTTATATTATAAATGTTCTGCGAGCAACGCTTGGATTAAAAGTTGGTAAATTCCACCACCCCCCCCCCCCCCTTTCTCCTCTCTCTTCATAAGAAATTTGACTGCATTTAGATCACAACGAAAACAGATCAGGCAGAGGAAATACTTCCGAGTTGATATAAGACAAAAAAGGAATTTTAATTGGAAAATGTAAAGTTCATATCTTTTAACAATTTTGGACAACATAGGCAAAGTTCAACGTTCAAGTATAAAAAATGTACTTACAGCCTGGTTTATTACTCTGGCAGTGAACAGTTTCAAAGTCATGCACCGTTAAGCATCCTGATCTTGTTACAGACACCAGGTATATTCCCTGGTAACAAGTTTACAAAGGAGAAGAAGATTACCTTTTGAAGAGTATACACAGTGAAACAAAAAGGTAAAAATGACAATGATATAGGACTGACCTTGTTGTCAAAGTTCAGAGCAGAAACTCCCAACCTGGAAAAGAGAAGGGTATTAATCCGTAAGAGGACCATAACTCATCTGTAATTGTAAAATGATTTAAACTATAAACATATGAGACATTTTTTTTTGGGTCAAATATACGACTAATGTTGTCAGCCAAGTAAATGGGCAATCAATTTGTAGCCCAAGCTAGCATCAATGAAATTGAGCAATTTTCCTAAGCTGTGAAGTGAAACAATGTGAAAATGAAAATGGACTAACTTTGAAGTAGAAAAGTCTCGAACAAAGTACGGGCCATCAGTAACCCAATTCACCTGTAAATTAAACATCAATGAATCACCACCGCAAACAAAATCCGGGCCGATTAGCAAAAAGAACAAATCTGGCTACGGTGTTGTAAATTACTTACATGGGTCAGGCAAGGAGCGCCATCGATGTGATAAAGATGAGGAAATGCACCAATCTAGTTCAAACGAGTGCAAAAAAAATTCAGGTTTTAACCCAAAAAAAGAAAGAGTAAAGTGCAATAGTAAAAAGACAAAGAAGCTTAACCTCGGAATAGGATTGCGTAAGCAAACCAGAAAGCGAGTGACGATATCCGGGCTGAAATCTGCCGTTCAATTCGATGAAGCTTCGACTCCATTGGGGCCTGAAAATTAGTACGCTTTTCAGAGTAAACACATACCTTTTATTCCTTTATTACAGATTATTCGAAACACAAAAATGGGAAGCTAATACCTTCGAATGGGTTTAGGATTTTCAAATGGGCGTTCCAGAGGAGCCACGTACTTGTCCATCACAACCTAATCAGATAACAAAAATCATGAGTTTCGTATTTGCATTTTGGTGATGGTAAATTGCTTAGGATCCCATAGAACGAGATCGGTTTGGCGCGACTGTCTATTTCCCGCCACTGTGAAATACCTTAAAATATTTAATCATAAAAATAATATCTTTTATATTCTTGTCTTTATAAAACAAATCCTTATTATTATTTATTTCTTTTAAATTAAAATATGAATATTTAATTTCATCTAATATTATTTTTATATTTTATGCATACAATATATGAATTTAATTATAAATATATCTAAATTATTTATTTAGTTATAATTATATTTACGACCTATATGTAAATATAAAAACATAATTAATGTTAGATATGTTTAAATTTATAATTATATTTATAACATATGAGTAACTATAAAAATATGTCAAATATTAGAGATTTTTTTTCCGTTATCTATACGTCGTAAGTATAATTATAATTAAGTTAAAATCTTGTACATATTTACAACTAACATCATACGTCGTAGACATAAAATTTAATTAACCTTATTTTTATTATTATAAATTTTAGCAATTATTTTTCATAATTTTTCAAATTAAAATAGTATTAAATAAGCCTACAAATATTTTCATATATTATTTATTTGCTTTCTAGTCTCATTGTCAATTTTTTTTCCTTTTTAAACATCCAAGTTAATTTTTTTAAAATAATTACAATACTTATATACCTCTATCGAAAACTTGAACCTATATTTTAAATATCAAGTAAATTTTATCATTAGTCAAAACTTTGTTAGCAAAAATAATAATATATATCTCAATCAACTTAATAGAAGAGAATTTCAAACAAAATTAAAAGTATAAATTTGAATCTTAAGCATTTGAGGTTTTTTTACATATAATATCAATTATTAAACATTTGAATTTGATGGAAAACATGAGATTTTTCTTTTTTTTTCTAAAAATGAGAATCACGAGGTTGTGGCATTAGCAGTTCATTTAATAATGAAGTAATCCAAACAAGTTTTGAGGTAGTATCAACAAGAGCTCGGTAATTAGTCTCAACGTTTGATCTTGAAGTGACATATATTTTTTAAAGATTCACATAACATGATTGGATCCAAGAAAAACAATAATACCAAAAGTAGATTTACGATTATCAAGGTTTGACTTTCAATCAACATCATAAAAACATGCATTTAATAATGATAAGATGATTTAAACATTAAACCATGCGAGTCCATCTCAAATATCTTAATATTCTTTTCATAGCATCCTAAGGAGGAACAAGTTGATTGGACACAAATTGAAACACATTGTTAACATTATAAGGAATATTAGGTCTTGTGATTGTAATGTGTTGTAATGCATCAACTATAATTCTATAAAAAGATGGATTAAGGAATCACCAATATGGGTAGAGAGTGGAAAGTTTTTGGTCATTGAAGAAGCAATTAGTGTATAATGTTGCATATGTACTCGATAAAGTAATTAAAATATGTATCTATTTTGATTTAGGAGTAAAACACTATTAGGAAGTATAGTGACCTCAATGTCTAAGAAATAACTTAATGTCCCAAGATATTTTAATGCAAATTGAGTATAAAGAACATGAATCATATTTCTAACCTCATTGTTATTACTTCCAATAATTATAATGTCATTCAAATAGACTAGAAGAAAAATTTGAGAGGTTAGGATTGTCTTGATGAATAGAAAACCATTAACTAATGACTTTAAAACCCTATTTGCACAAATGTTATAGCCAAAGTATCATACCTGGGTGCCTATTTCAAGCCATAAATGATTATATTCAATTTTCAAACAAAATAAGGATGAATTAGATCTTCAAAACTTGGAAGCTGTTGTATGTATACTTCCTCTTAAAGATTATCATTTAAGAAAATATTGTTTATCTTAGCTAGTATATATTCCACTTCCTAAAGATAAAAATTGTGATAACTATTCTTATTGTGACTTGTTTCACAATTTGATTAAAAGTTTTAATAAAATCAAAACCATATCTTTGATAATTTCCTTTGACCACTAGTCTTGACTTCCTCCTCTTCCTATCTAGCTAACCATTAGAAAGTTTCTGGAGCTTAAAAACCCATCTAACACCTATTATTTTTCTATTTAAAGGTGCTTGAATAAGAGTCCAAGTATTACTCTTTACTAAGGTATCAAATTCCAATTACATTAAAGCTTTTCATAGAGGATCAACAATGACTTGATTACTTGGAGTTGATTCAATCATGGAATGGTCAACAAGATAAGCTTTTGGTTTGTGTATTCCATCCTTAGCCCTTGGTATCATAGAATGTTTGTTAACATACTCAAATGGTAATAGCAATGGTGAAGAAGTATGAGGTTAAGGCACATCAGAGATTGGTGAAATAAGAGGAATGTTGATATTTCTTATGATAATATCATAAAAAAGAGATGCTTTTGACTCATGAGAATTTGGAGGTGAACTTTTAAGTTCTTTCAAAGACACATTATTTGAATTATTTGACAAAATTGTAGGTGATTGTTGAGGGACAATAAACAATAAACATTGACAAGTTGAGTAGAACACAAATGTGGAGTGACTGTTTTTCCACAATAGACTATAGGTAAAACTATTTTTTTGGGAAACATATTGATTTGAAATGTTTGTGTTGATTGAAACTTTGAAAAGAGAAATTGATTTTCTTCAAAAGCAACATTTATACTAATATATAATATGCTATCTTCAAATAGGCACTTATAACCCTTATGTTTTGGACTATATCTAAAAAAGGTACAAAGGATAAAACTTGGTTGAGTTTGTGATTCTTATAGGATCTTAAACATTAGAATCCAAAAATCCTTAAAAAATAATAATCAAGTTGTTGATTAAACAACACAATTAAAAGATATTTATCATTCAAGAATAATGTAGGTAATTTGTTTATTAAAAATATACTTGTGTAAAAGGTTTCATCTCAATAAATCCTTGGTAAAAAGGTTTGATTAATTATAGTCATACCTAAATCCACATTATGCATATATTTTTTTTTAACCAACTCATTTTGTTTATAAGTATAGGGATATAAGATATAATGTTGAATACTAGCACTTGGTATTTACCTCTTCAATCACTTTGAAGGATTTGAATTTTGTGATTTAATTGCAATACCTGAACATGAATTTTAAATTGAACAAAAGCTTTAGAAACAACAGCTTTTGATTTCATAAAATAAATCCAAAAAAATCTACTAAATTCATTAATAAAATTAACATAAAATTGATATCTATTTTCAGAGATAATAAGAAACACCCATAATTTAAAATGAACATTATGAAGTGGAGTAGTAGCATAAACAATTCTACATTAAAAATGTAGCTTGTAATTTGTACTCATTTTAGTGAAAATATTAATAAAAAGAATATTATATTAGAGTAGAATTTTCTTGATAACTTGAATAGAAACATGAGTTAATCTTCTATACCATATGTTAAGACTAAACTATGAAATGAAAGTATGAAAGGTTGAATAGATTTATGGAGAAGAAAAAACGAATTTTAATAAGTGAATTGGTTTTATTGAAGTAAGAGACTCATGATAATTTGATGGATTATAGACTAGACTTATAAATGATATGTTAAAAACATATAATTCATTATACATTTGAACTTTGAAAAGGATAACATTCATCATCTAATCCTTTACATAATAAGCATAATGATAAAATTCAAAGAACACTTTATTATCAAGAGCAATTGAAAGATATTGATAAGGTTCTTAACTATATAAGGAACATTTAGAATATTTAAGTGCTAATATTTTATCAAGAGATAAATGAATGAACAACATTAGAACATGTGTGTGTAAGATAGAAATACTCTTGCCATTACCTATCATTACCTTATATGTGACACTATAGGCTTGAGGAGGCTTGAGGTCCAACCAAGTTCTAAACATCATGAGTGATATAATGAGATACCCTTGAATTTGGATACACTTACAGGGTGGCATGTGTAGGGTAAGTATGTAGGAAAGGTGGTTAATGGTGTTGTGAATAAGGATAAGGTGAAGGATGTGGTGTGTTTTGAAAGGATGACATAGGTGGTATTAAAGGACCTTGAGCATGGTGTTGAATTTTGAATAGCAAGTAAAGCATGTATTTGATATGGATCTAAAAACATACGGAATTTGACCAGAGTGAGTTATATAATGTTGGAAAAGGAAATGAAAACAAAGACAAAATACAGCAAAAAATATGCAATAAAATGATTCATTTCTTTCAAAAAAATAGAATATTTTCTACCACTACAATAATGGAGAATGAGCAGTCCAGTACCATTTTGAATCATTAAGGACATGAATTCGGATTTAAAGAACATATTATAAAAAGTGAAACCAACCAATTAAGTACGGTACTTCTATTATAGATTCTATAACAACAATCAAACAAAGCCATAAGCTAACAGAGCAACGATGCCTACTTCACAGATAATAAAAACATAAAAGTCAAATTTCTACACAAAACGACACTGCGATATCACTCTGTCAAAACTCATTTGACATCTATGCCCTCTCTCCCCTGATTCTACGAGCAAGTTGGATATCCTTGGGCATTATGGTGACCCTCTTAGCATGAATGGCGCACAAGTTAGTATCCTCGAAAAGACCCACCAAGTAAGCCTCGGCTGCTTCTTGAAGAGCAGACACTGCACTACTTTGGAAGCGTAGGTCAGTCTTGAAATCTTGAGCGATTTCCCTCACCAGCCTCTGAAATGGGAGCTTTCGGATCAAAAGCTCGGTGCTCTTCTGGTACTTTCTAATTTCTCTGAGAGCTACAGTTCCTGGCCTGAAACGATGGGGCTTCTTCACTCCTCCAGTGGCCGGAGCAGATTTCCTAGCAGCCTTTGTTGCCAGCTGCTTCCTTGGAGCCTTGCCTCCGGTTGATTTCCTAGCTGTCTGCTTGGTTCGTGCCATTTCGAATTTCTATGATTCACTAGATAATGAATGAAGCGATTTAGGGTTTGATTCTCGCAGAAATGGGGGAAGGAAATAGAAAGTGATGAAGAGAGACATGGGGTGCGTCAGTACTTATATTGTCAAGGAGGAGAAAGGCGGGGACTTGAAATTTTCGTATTTTCTAAAAAATTTTGAAGGGGAATTTGGAGCGTTGATGAGTTCGATAATCGACGATTAAAAGTCTTCCAGAGTAAAGTCAAGAAAATGCGGTTGTTGATCCGTGTATCGTTAAGGCAACCAATAGGCATCGTTTAAAAAAAGATTGTACGAATCCGTTGGCTAAAAGTTCTTACCACAATTTATAATCTATCGTTATTTTATAAGAAAAAGAAGTTGGGTAAAAGTTCTTATCGATATATGATCCGCCGTTAATAAAAAAAGTTTTCCTTGTGTTTACTAACAAATTGATATTAAAAGTATTTTTTTTAACGTTCAAATAATATTTATAATATTAAATTAAATAGGATCGTTTAAAACTTAACTTAAATTACAAATAAGTTTTTAGATTCACTTTTCAAAAATTTGATATTTGAAAAAATTGATTATTAATACTTTTTTATGATTTTGAGAAGTAAAATACTATAATCCAATTCATGTAATAATTTTAAAATCAATTAAAAGTTTAAATGTGATAGAATTTGTAAAAAAACATACAATAAAATTTAAATTATGATCTTTTATGATAAATATTAAAAAATATAAATAAATTTAAATTATTAAAAAATCTTAAACGCTAAAACTTTTAAGATAATAGTATCTCATCTTTTTTACCTACCCATTAGTATTCAATTAATGTTGTTTTTTTTTCTTTAGAAAATTTGATCGTGCATTTTAAGCTGTCTAGAAAACCTTGTTAGGTATATGTTTCCTATGTAATGATTCATCCGTTTGTCAACAATATTAGTATGATTTTCCCACTGATGTCATTGTATTTTCCTAATGAAAAGTATCCTCTATCATGATTATAAACTAATTAGTTTGCTTATGATTTTATTGCTTTCAGAAATTATGCATTTGTGTAAATTCTACCATTTGTTAGTTATTACTCTTAATTTATGTGTCAATTGATTTTGAATTTAATAAAACTTATACTATACCTCGTATAGGATATGTTTTACTTAATTATTATTTAATGAAATTTAATTTTGAATTTGAACTTATAGTATATCTTATCTTATAAGTATAACTCGTATAATTTTAATGCGTGATTATCATAATGCTTATTTAGTTTGGTAATTTGAAGTATAATCAATCAAGTAAAAAAATTAAAAATTAATTATTTAAAAAATAAAATAATATTTATATATTTTATTAATAAAAACTAAAAAAGTAAAATAAAAAAACAGTTAACATTTTCTCATTATTTCCCCGTTTTCTCAGTCGCTTTCTCCTCTATTCAATATTATATTATAAAAAAGTTGAAAAAGAAATAAAGAGTGAGCTAGAGTAAGAATGAGAGTGAAGTGGTAGAGAAAAAAAGAAAATAGGAGAGAGAATGAGTGAAATGAAGAGAAAGAGAGATAAGTTTAGATAAATAAACTAAGTGAGGGAAGATGTGAAAGAGATGTTAGAAAATTTGGATCAAATGGTATAATCACAAATTTTTCCTCTTAAGATCCTGCTTAGCAGAATATAAATTAACAGAGAAATTGATAATACACAACACAATAATTATAGTAGAAACTTCAAATTAGAGAAAAAACTACTTTCGTTGTCATAAGACAACCAGAGAAAAATTTACTATGTGAAAAATTGTTATAACCACACTCAGTAATTTTCTCACACACCCAAAAGACAAAAGTAATTACAAGCCGAGGATAATTTTTCCACAAAATTCTCTCACTCAAGAACTTCTCATACAAGTTTTTTTCTATTTTTGGGATGATGAATAATGAAGAAATGAAGTCATATTTATAGCCTTCAAGTTCCCATTTCATATGCCAAACATTTCTTCATTCAACAAAATTAAGCTACCTAATTTTCCTATTCTTTATTCAAACAAGGTTAGGCATCTCCATCTTTAACAATATAGTAAGCCATCTTCCATGAATTTTCTTCTAAATTAGGTACATCTTATTTTGACTAACAAACTTAATATTATTTTTAATCAATCACAACAAGAGAATGAATGAATAAAAGGAAGAAAGGGAAGGGATTTATCTCCTTTTCTTATATTTTTATTAAAGAAATATTTAAATCCTATTTTATTTTTAAATTAAATGATAATGAACTTGTTTTAATAATTATAGATAAAAGTATATAAAACCTATAAACTCACTCCCCAATACTTAATATACGATATGCTTTACTTAATTAAGTTTAAATTAATTGAAGTTTATAATATATTTTATTAATTTATTTTTATCTAAAAATTAAATTAATCATTTTAATGAACTCTCATGTATAAATTTTTATTTTTATATTAATCATAAATAATTATATTTTATTTATTTTTGTATGATTTAATATGAGCTCTGTTGATTAAGGAATTGATATATTTTCTTTTATAGGATAAGAAGTTATAAAATTAATATATATAAAAATAATACCGTATTTACTTATGTTTTTAATGCGAAATATTAATAATGTTTATCTATGTACCATATTAGCACATGTATGTAAGACTTTGACTATAACAAACAATATTAACTAAGAAATTTGGAGAGTATCAAATTCCTCATAACTCAAGATAGTTCTACTCAGAACGATCTTTGACCGTCCCACTCTGATATCAATTATTGAGTAAAATTTAGAATATATAAATTTAATTTTACTAATATTGGATCCAAACAAGTAAACAAATTACTTATATTATACCCACAATAAAAGACACTATAACACCTTTCAAAGGTAACCAACAAATTAAAGAGAAATACAAAGACTTATTTGTTTTTGATAGGATGATTAAATCAAATACAAGGTAGGTTATTTATAGTCCTCACCATGTAATCTACATCACACAAATATAAAAGTAAAAAATAATTTTAATCACATGAATATTATCACATTCTATACGCTTCTCTTTTCTACATGCTTCTAGATTTTCTCTTAAAAAAACTTTTTTCAACCATTATATTTATTGAGTTGGTGTTGATTTTCAACATATTCTTAGTATTATTTTCCTCGTTGATGTTATTGGGGGCAATATGTTCTTTTTATTTGGAATTGGTGTTTCTTGCTTTGAAATGGATGAAATTCTTAAAAAAATTGATAATTTGGATCACACTTGAAATTGATGATTTAGTCAAGAAAAAACAAGAATTACTTTATCTTGCTGTTGATATTTGTGTTATTACTGAATGTTATATTAGTCCTAATGCCTTAATGAGGGTGTTTTGACATATTTGGGTTAAGAAATTAGGTCTTAACCTCAAGGCTTTTGATCAGTCTATGTAGAATTTCAAAGATATTAATTAAGCTTAAATAGTGGTTGTGTACATGCTATAATAGTTATCTATTTATCTAACTTTTAGTTCTATTTATATTGTTGTACATACAGTTGAAAAGATATAAGAGAAATAAAAATAATATTTTAGTTTTTCTTCACCATCTCTCTCAATATTTTCTTCATGGTATCAGAGCATTTATGGAATTCAATCTCACCATTGCCTTTACCAACCTTCTTTGGAAGCAGATTTTGCATTCCTAACCAACTCCAAAACCTCAGCAGCAAGATATTTAAGAACTTCAGAAAGGTAAACAGGGCAACTAAAACTAATGTGTTGGGAATGATGACCATTCTTGAGGTATTGAGAGACTCGACCCATTCTCTTTCAATTCTACCTCTATCATCTCTATCGACCTCATCTCCACAAAATCGAGAAATCTTGTCCTCTGTCATCTCCATCGACCTCATATCACGTGACTACTTCTATGGCTATCATCTCATGTGATCTCAGCCATCAGTTTCATGAGACCTCAATCATCAAGTCTCACACAACTTCAATCACAGTTATAAACGACTTCTGCCACTATTCATAATCCAAGCATCATTTGGTTCATCTCCCACGAACATCACATTTCTTTATGGACAGTTCTATTTTTGAACAATCATGACATCTGAACGTCAACCCAACCATCGCGAGCCCATTTCTCATTCTGCAAGCACCTAGTCATCCTCATCTTCTACCTTGGTGCTTCTTGTTTACTCAATCACCATTGTCCTCCACTTGGTGCTACTTGTTCCACTTCATCGTTGTCCTCTAGTCGTCCAACATTCATCTTTTAGTCAACTGCCACCATCCCACAATCTTACAAATCAGCCTTGAAACTAATAAGCCCAAAAACAACCAAATTGTTCAATTAGTCCAATAACTAATAGGCCCACATATCAAATAAGCCCAAATTAAAATAACATCAATTTTATAATAGTTCGAGCATCAATGGTCACAGGAAAACCTATAATGACCGGTTTCAATGGAGGTTCCACCGAGAACAATATTTTGCCCATCACCAGTCACAAATTAAATATACACAATTACCTTCAATGGTCTCAATCCGGCATGATGTTTATATGCGAAAAGATGAAAGATGATTACTTCATTGGAGTTACAACAGCCCTAGACAAGAATGATGCGAAATACAAAATATGGAAATCTAAGAACAATATGGTGATGCCTTGGTTGATAAATTCCATAACGAACGAGATTGGAGATAACTTTCTTCTCTATGATACAATCAAAGGAATATGGGATGCCTTTAGAGATACTTATTTCAATTCTGATAATATGTTCGAACTATTTGAGACCGAAAGCATCCTTTATGATCTTCTTCAAAGAGAGTCATGAGTTATCCAATACTTTAACTTTCTCATTTGATATTGGCAACAGTTAGACCTCTTTGAGATTCACGAATGAAAGTGTCCAGCAAATAGAATCTTATACAAATAGATTGTTGAAAAGAAATGGGTTTTCAAATTTTTGATGGGGCTGAATAAATATTTTGATGATGTGCGAGGCATAATTCTAGGAACAAAACCCTTACCAAGCATTCGTGAAGCCTTATCCAAAGTTCACCAAGAAGAGAGTCGAAAAAAGGTGATGATGGATCCTCAATTTTCCATTTCAATGATTGGAGAAGGGTCTGCACTTGTTGTTCGAGGACACCGACAATCTCAAAATTCAGACAATAGTCCCCGAAGAGGAAGACCTTGGTGTGACCATTGCCGTATACTTGGTTATACTAAGGAAACCTACTAGAAAATTCATGGAAGTCAGTTGATTATAAGCCACCCTCCATAAGGCACACCAATAAATAAATCCATGGAAATATTACCTCCATAACCCATGGAACTACTTCACTTGAATCTTCCATGTTTAGTAAGGAATAGATTGATCTTCTGTAGAAAACATTTGGATAATCTTTGCCAACATCATATGTCACTGTAGCTCAATCAGGTAATACCCTCAACGCTTTTAGTGTGAAAAAGTTAAGAAATCGTATATTGTTGATTTAGGAGCTTTAAACCACATGACGAGTGATGCTTCTCTTCTCATGAATCTTAAAATCTACTAAGAAGGACACACTGCTAGAATTGTCGATGGATCAGTATCCAAAGTAACTGAGATTGGTTCAGTAAAAATTTCAAATTCCTTTATTCTTGATTATGTTATTCTTGTCCCCACCCTTGATTGTAATTTTTCATCAATTACTAAATTCACTGGTGATAAAAATTATGTGACTAAATTTGTTTATAATCTATGTGTATTTCAGGACTTGGATTAAGGAAAGATGGTTGGTAGTGCTAAAGAGTGCTATGGATTCTATCTCTTCAAAAGTGAAGACCTTCTAAAAAGACAAGTCTTTCAAGTTGCATCCGAGGTTTCTTCTTAAAATAAACCTTTGTTAAATCTCAAGTCCAATAACAATAAGCTAACATAACAATGTAGATCATCAAATGTTAGCATATTTATTAAGTCTTTCCCTAAATGTGTCATACTTCATGACTTTTAGTGACGTAGTATTGGTCAAAAACTATAGATGTTTCACCTTTTGTTTTACCTTTTTCTTATCGAATTTAGTATGATATTGATATTTATGTTTTATAAGTGATATATTTTTTTATCTATATTTTAGAAGGGTTTTAATTCAATAAACATGTTTTATAAATGATCTTAAAATATACAAAAATGAACGGTTACAAGTTTTATTTTGAATTTGCCCTTAGATTTAGTGTTGGTCGCATAAAGCTTTAGTTTTTCCCAAAGTTTTGGAATTAATGGTTGTGATTGTACCAGTGGTATACTATAACTATACCACCAGCATATACAAGCAATTTCAACAACGTAAACTCTTCGAATTGAAATGCTACGAAATATACCAGCAAAAACTGCCGGGTACACCTGTCATCTATGGAAAGACTTGACTTGTAATTGAGTCACTAATCTACTTATTTTATATCTATACTAAAATCCTAGCACCAGACATTCAACCGGCATTCTTTCTCATCCGTTTGGTGATTATGCAAAAAAGGTCTCATTAAATGTTGCGCTGGTTCGAAGTTTCAGATGAACTATTAGAGGAGTCGCCAACAGTTGGATTCAGAGTTGAACTACAGGTAAGAGAACCATTCCCACCTTCGTTTTCAGCCACGACAGGGATCTTAACAGCAGCTCTTTTCATCTCCTTCCCAAGCTTTTCTTCCTGATGCAGAGCAGTGAACTGGATGTCCACAGAAATCAGAGGTTACACCAATGGTTGTTGCTCAGGTTTGTTTCACAACTTATTAAAAAATTTCTCTTTTAATTTTTTTTTTTGGGTTTATTTTCTTTCATAAAAAACAATATTTTTTATGTGGGTTGCAGAGGTATGCAGGGCAACAATGAAAATGGGGAAGAAATAGCTGTACAGAGACTCACGAAAGAAGCTACCGATGAAAAAAAGAAAAGGAGTTCTTGGTGGCAAGAACTCTATTGGAACCTCTGATTTCTTTTTTTAAATGACGAAATTGTCCAATTGTCTTATTTTTTAGATGTAATGTGAGGAGTATATGAAAAAGAAAAAAAATCCAAATAAAACATGTTTATTTTTAATTTTTATATATTTTAGTATTTACAAAATATGAATACTAAATTAAAATCTTTCCAAAACATCAATAAAAATGAATACCAATTTCAAAACATACATACCTAAACTACCAAATCCCTTATCAGTTTTCAAATTTCAGATAACACATAAAAATTGGGTGACTTGGTTAAGGAAAAATAATTCAACATAATACTTCTACACGAACGAGACCTTAGTAGTTTCAACATTTGGATGAACCCAAACCACTTGTACTGTTTACAGCTAAAAGTTTGCGTTAACATGTCCAAAGTGATCCCATTTTATGATTTTATAAGAAATTTTAAATATACATACTATTGTCTCTTTATCATTCCATATTTATTAAAAATAAACTAATTTTTTCATTAATTATTTTAACACGTGTTACATCTGATTTAATAATGAATCCCATTTACAGTAACCATTAAAAAAATTATAAAAATACAATCCTACTGTGTACATATAAAACTATTATTTTATACAATAAAAGCTCATATATTCATATATTTTTATCGGTATTTACCACGGTATGAAAGTGATACATGAGAATTAGATTTAAAAATTTATATTTTGAATGTACCACAACCAAAGCATTTGAAAAGAAAAGCAATTTGTATGTACAACTAAACCTACTTAAATATGTAGTGAGCTTGAAATTATAGACGCGACCAGTTCTTTTGGTTGGTTGTTAAAACCAATTTCATGACAATGAGATGACTACTCAGCGATCAAATCGTAATTGAAAACCATGAAGGGCTTGTTTCTTTGCTTCCAGAATAGCACTAGACGGCTCTCACAGTTTTTTATCCATGAAATCTTGGTTTCATGTCGAAATGCAAATTACAGCTTATAATATATAAAATAACTATGTACGTCGAAGTACTGTAGTTCTAAGGTAATCTATGTCTTAGTAAAACCTATAACATTAACAACATAAGATAAGATACGATACTCCAAAGTTCAAATATTTACTGGCCTGCCCTCCAACGCATTAATCTTGATATGGCTTGGATCAGGAGACTTCGAACTTCAACTTGAAGATATATCATGCGTGAACACCTAACAAAGGCAGAAAAAACAGAACTTTGAGAATACAGTTTAATATAAAAGCTATTTACTATTTTTATTCACATGCAGATCTTAGCTTTGCTCGAACACGTCAGAAAGAAATCAGAACAATTGATTTGTTGCATAAGAAAGAAGAGTCCAAAGAAGACATTCTGAATTCAGTATTTTTTGACATTAGCCAGAATTTATACGTTCCATACAAAGTTTCTCAGGAATATCTAGCAACATAACATTTAAGTTTGATGACGACAGAAGCAGTGTACACACATTTTAAATGAGTACCCAAAAGAATCAAAGATTATACTAGGTACTTACTTGCTAAACCCATCTCTTGCTTGTAGATGCATTCTTTTGTCCAGGTAAGTAATGCCTTCTACTCCTTTGGGAATCTTCCCTAGCTGATAGCTGCCTTGAACTTGAAGAGACTGAATTGAATTTTTGATTCATTGATATTTCCTGTAGAGGACTTACAGGTCTAGATTTTGATTGCTGAGAGTTTGTTCTAACAATGGAAGTTGAGACTTTTGCAGGCATTGATTTCTGGCTTCTTCTTGAACCTGGTTCAAAACTTTGAGCAGCAACATGTGGAGTTTTAGCAGCAGGAGATTGGGATCTGTTTGCTGGAGAGCTGTCTGAATCAGAAGATGAAGGACTAGTAGTACTTTCCATATCATAAAGGAGGTTTTCTGTCATGTACGGAAGCTGCCTACTATATAAATCTGAGGAAGGAAAAGACCGTCTTCGAAGCCTTGTAAGACTCACAACCTGCATCCAAAAGGCACAGTCATCCGCGTTCTAACTTCAGAGTAACAACATTGATAATATAATTAAAAGTGATAATTTTTAAAAGAGAAAATCCACCAGTTTAATATAATAAAACTTATTGCTTCAAAGTGATTCATCAATTCGTACGTTTCTTCAGAAGTTAAAGTTCGAGCATGTCAGAAGTGCATGTCTAATCATGCACATCACAACGCTTTGCAACACCTCTCTCAGAATCAAGCTTCTCAAATTACTTTCTTTCTATATTTTTATGCATGTTTCATATTATATATGATGCAAAGCAGCTTTACAGATCGTTGAAAATCAACACCAACATAATAATTGAAGAAGTAGAAAAATAAATGAAGTAGTTGAAGGTTGTAGGAATAAATGAAGTAGTTGAAAGTTGTAGAAATAAATGAAGTAGTTGAAGGTTGTAGGAATAAATGAAGTAGTTGAAAGTTGTAGAAATAAATGAAGTAGTTGAAGGTTGTAGGAATAAATGAAGTAGTTGAAAGTTGTAGAAATAAATGAAGTAGTTGAAGGTTGTAGAAATAAATGAAGTAGTTGAAGATTGTAGAAATAAATGAAGTAGTTGAAGGTTGTAGAAATAAATGAAGTAGTTGAAGGTTGTAGAAATAAGAAATATGTAGATAAGATTTGTGTGACTAGGATTATTTCTTAATTTTATATTTGTGTGGTGTAGATTGCATGGTGAGGACTATAAATAGCCTACCTTACATTTGGTTTCATCATCCCATCAAAAACAAATAAGTCTTTGTATTCTTAGTTTGAGTGTGAGTTGAGAGCTTTCTCTTTAAGTGTTTGTATTTCTCTTCAATTTGTGAGTTGCCTTTGAAAGGTGTTATAGTGAGTATAATACAAGTAGTTTGTTTACTTGTTTGGATCTAATATTAGAAAATTTAGAGTTGTGTATTCTAAATTTTACTCAACAATTGGTATCAGAGCGAGACGGTCAGGGATCGTTCTTAGTGGAGTTATCTTGAGTCGTGAAGAGTTTGGTACTCTGCAAGTTTATTAGTCAAGCTTGTTCGGTATAGTCGAAGTCTTGCCGACACGATGGGTGATCTTCAAGTAGTTGGAGGAATCAAGAAGCTCAACAACAAAAACTATAACACATGGGCAACATGTATGGAGTCTTACCTACAAGGTCAAGACTTGTGGGAGGTTGTTGGTGGTGATGAAGTTACACAACCAACAGTGGAAGATGCAAACGGCATCTTGCGGAAGTGGAAAATTAAAGCAAGCAAAGCGATGTTTGCTTTGAAGACCACAATTGAAGAAGAAATGTTGGAGCACATTCGGGATGCAAAAACACCAAAGGAAGCATGGGACACTCTTGTTACACTCTTTTCAAAGAAGAATGATACAAGATTGCAACTTCGGAGAATGAGTTACTATCGATGGCAACGCCTTGTGACGATTTCCCAATACTTTCACAAGGTAAAGTCGTTATGCCGCGAAATTTCAGAGTTAGATCCAAAAGCTCCTATTGGAGAAACGAGGATAAAGAAAATAATTATTCATGGTTTGAGACCCGAATATCGAGGGTTTGTTACTGCTATACAAGGATGGCCGACACAACCATCTCTTATTGAGTTGAGAATTTATTGGCGGTCAAGAAGCTATGGCTAAGCAAATGGGTGGAGTCTCACTGAAGGGTGAAGAAGTAGCACTCTACACTAGCAAAAGCAAAGGCACTTTCAAGCGGTACAATGAAAATGGATATAAAAATGATAGCGACAAAGGAAAAATTCCTCAAGGAAAGGGAGGCTTTCGTCCAGGGGGAGCTTGGAAGAACCGCAATAACAATAGAAAATTTGACTGTGAATGTTACAATTGCGGGTAGATGAGTCACATGGCAAAAGATTGTTGGAGTAAGAAAAATTTGTGAAAGCAATACGACTACTTCCAGGTTCTAGGAGCATAAGCGAAGATGGTTGGGATGCAAGCATTATTCGCTACTGAGAGGAAGAAGAATTGGCTCTTACGGTGACAACATCAAACAGTTGACTACAAGAATGGTGGATCGTAGATTCCAGGGTTGCTCGGAAATCATATGACGGGTGATAAGCAAGTTGGAAAACATGTCCGAGTACGAGGAGGTCGTGTAGTGGTGACGGTGATAACTCAAGGTTACCGATAGCCCACATCGGTAAGACGATAGTTACACCTTGATATAGTACTAACCAAGTACCACTTCAAGATGTTTATCATGTCCCAGGAATGAAGAAAAAATTGCTATCTGTGGCTCGATTAACATCGTGCCATTATGTCTTGTATTCGGTCCCAAGATGTGAAGGTGTATCGTGATCTCAAAATCTTAGAAACACCAACAATGGAGGGGCAACGATTGGAATCAGTCTATGTAATGTCAGCAGAATCTGCATATGTAGACAAGACAAGAAGAAATGAGACAACAGATCTATGGCATATGCGGTTAGGTCACGTTAGCTATTCCAAGCTAAATGTGATGGTGAAGAAGTCGATGCTTAAAAGGCTTCCTCAATTAGACGTGCGAACAGACATGGTTTGTGCAGGATGCCAATATGGTAAAGCTCACCAATTGCCATACGAGGAATCAAAGTTTAAAGCAAAAGAACCATTAGAGTTAGTTCACTCTGATGTATTCGGTCCTGTTAAGCAACCATCAATTGGCGGTATGCGATACATGGTGACATTTATTGATGACTTTTCAAGGTATGTGTGGATTTTCTTTATGAAAGAAAAATCTGACGTATTCTCTAAGTTTAAAGAGTTTAGAGAGTCAACTGAAGGAGAAGTTGGAAAGAAGATCCAATGCTTACGCATTAGAACAACGGCGGAGAATATAGCTCAAGCGAGTTCTCTCAATACCTAGGGAATGTCGAATACGTCATCAATACACTTCAGGCCAACACGCCACAACAAAATGGTATAGCAGAGAGAAAGAACCGACATCTTGCGAGAAATTTGTCGAAGTATGCTACATGAAAAGAATGTGCACGGGGAGGTTTTGAAATTTGACGATGAGATCGGCCTTTGTGATCAATAGACTTCCTCAACCAAGGTTAGAATTTGTTTCACCACACGAGAAACTATGGAACATGAAACCTCTGATTAGCTACTTTCGAGTATTTGACGTGTGTGTTATGTATTTGTTCACGATCATTTACGGAGCAAATTTGACAAGAAAGCTGTTAGATGTATCTTTGTGGGATATGATAGTCAAAGAAAAGGGTGGAAATGTTGTGATCCAATGAGTGGAAGATGCTACACTTCACGAGATGTGGTGTTTGATGAAGCATCTTCTTGGTGGTCCTCAGAGAAGGAGGTGCTACCAGACTCTAAAGAATTTGGAGAAAAGCTGCAACAGAAGATGGGGGAACATACTATCCAACTCCAACCAAGTTCAGATGAATCAAGAGAACCAAATGGAGATAATGTCGAACAAAGAGTGGCTCAGAATCCTTGGCAAACTGGTATGTATCAACAACCAAACGAAGAAGGTGGGCCTAGTGAAACAGAAGAATCAACTCCACTCCGAAGGTCAACAAGAACACGAAGGCCAAATCCTAAATACGCCAATGCAGCCATAATTGAAGAAGCAACAGAGCCTGAGACGTTTGAAGAAGCATCACAGAGTTCTCAGTGGATGATAGCTATGAAAGAAGAGATCGATGCACTTCAGCAAAATCAGACTTGGGATCTTGTGTCAAAGCCAAGAGATGTGAAACCCATATCTTGCAAGTAGGTTTACAAGATAAAGCATCGTCTAGATGGTTCAATTGAGAGGTACAAGGCACGATTGGTAGCTCGTGGTTTCTCTCAACAGTATGGACTAGACTATGATGAAATGTTTAGTCCAGTGGCAAAACTTACAACTGTTCGAGTCCTACTTGCACTTGCAGCAAACAAAGATTAGAAGTTGTGGCAGATGGATGTGAAGAATGCTTTTCTTCATGGAGAGCTGGATCGAGAGATCTACATGATCCAACCAATGGGTTTTCAGAGCCAAGATCATCCTGAATATGTGTGTAAGCTGCGGAAAGCACTCTACGGATTGAAACAAGCACCCAGGGCATGGTATGGTAAGATTGCTGAATTTCTAACACAAAGTGGTTATTCAATAACAGTTGCAGATTCCAGCTTGTATGTTAAAGCCAATGAAGGAAAGCTAGCTATTGTGCTAGTATATGTGGATGACTTAATCATAACTGGTGATAATGAAGCAGAAATTCTTCGGACAAAGGAGAATTTGTCAGTCCGTTTCCAGATGAAAGAACAGCTGACTCAAGCACTTCCTTGGTTTAGAGGTTGATCACAGAAGGAATATTTCTTTGTGTGACAAAATATTCCAAAGATTTGATGAAGCGGTTCAGAATGCTTGAATGCAAACCAATTTCGACACCGATGGAGCCAAATGCCAACATGTGTGCACATGAAGGAAAAGACTTGGAAGATGCAACAATGTATCGAAAATTGGTAGGTAGTCTGATCTACTTAACCTTAACTCGGCCTGACATTTCTCATGCAGTTAGTGTAATGAGTCGGTACATGCAAAATCCAAAGAAGTTACATTTGGAAGCAGTTCGACGAATACTGAGATATGTGAAGAATACAATTGACTATGGTCTTTTGTACAAGAAAGGTGGAGACTGCAAGTTAGTTGGATTATCGCGATGCGAGACTATGCGAGGAAGATCATGCGACACCGGAGATCAACAACTTTGGATATGTATTTAAGATGGGTTCGGAACAATTTCTTAGTGTAGTAAGAGACAATAGCGGTATCATTATCAACCACTGGTGAGTATCGGCGGCAATGGCGACAAAGAGTGTACATGGTTGATACAACTAATGAATAATCTACATCAACAGTAGGATTATCGTTACCATTATCTTGTGACAATCAATCGCCAATTAGTTTGGCAAAGAATCCGAGTCTTTCATGCAAGAACTAAGCATGTTGAAGTACACTATCACTTTATCGGAGAAAGGTTATAAGAAGAAATTGAAATGAGGCAAATCAAGACAGATGATCAAGTTGCGGACTTGTTCACAAAAAGCTTAAGCGTTGACAAATTCGAAATGTTTCGCCGTCAGCTTGACACAGTAAAAATAGTGAGATTTGGTGTTGAGGGGGAGTGTTGAAAATCAACACCAACATAATAATTGAAGTAGAGAAATAAATGAAGTAGTTGAAGGTTGTAGGAATAAATGAAGTAGTTGAAAGTTGTAGAAATAAATGAAGTAGTTGAAGGTTGTAGGAATAAATGAAGTAGTTGAAAGTTGTAGAAATAAATGAAGTAGTTGAAGGTTGTAGAAATAAATGAAGTAGTTGAAGGTTGTAGAAATAAATGAAGTAGTTGAAGGTTGTAGAAATAAATGAAGTAGTTGAAGGTTGTAGAAAAAAGAAATATGTAGATAAGAATTGTGTGGCTAGGATTATTTCTTAATTTTATATTTGTGTGGTGTAGATTGCATGGTGAGGACTATAAATAGCCTACCTTGCATTTGGTTTCATCATCCCATCAAAAACAAATAAGTCTTTGTATTCTTAGTTTGAGTGTGAGTTGAGAGCTTTCTCTTTGAGTGTTTGTATTTCTCTTCAATTTGTGAGTTGCCTTTGAAAGGTGTTATAGTGAGTATAATACAAGTAGTTTGTTTACTTGTTTGAATCTAATATTAGAAAATTTAGAGTTGTGTATTCTAAATTTTACTCAACACAGATGGCATATATACTAATTCGTAGAACTCCCAGTCTCTAAAAACGTGCTATTTAGTCCTCACCTTTTGTTCCAAAACTGCCATGTCTTTCTTCAGTCTTGTAATTATCATATTCTTTTTCCGTATAATGTCTTCGAGCTCAGTTGTTCTCTGTTACAAGGAACAAAAACAAATTCCAAATTGATTGGAGAAAATTAAGTGCCTGAGTGGTATCAAAAATTGATCTTTGGAAAAAAATGGCAAGGAAAAAAGTAAAATTGTGTAGGAAGTATAAGAAGAAAAGGACCTTAGAGCCAGCAGTATCAGATGAGTTTAGCAAAGTGGTCAGCTCATTTATGGTGGCGTCCTTTTCTTCACAATCCCTCCTAAGGTTGTAAATATCTTGTTCTATAGCTAAATTGTTCATCTGTAAAATGCAAAATATCATTGATAATGTGAAAGCGACCTTTAATTTGGACACTCAACGTTTATATCCCATTTATTTATCTAGGCTGCTTAAGATTATGAATTGAAAATATGACAGTGAAATGTTTAGGATGACAATTGCAAAAGACAGTCAAATGGGACCCATCTTAGTCAACCACGTGGACATTTGAATCTCAAGACATTCTATATATTTATGATTGATGAACCGTACATTAATGCGCATGTGGCTTAAATACATGTAGATAGCTCATAGAAAAACTCCTTTCTCAAGCACAAAGTGTGTAAGTATTCATGTGTATAGAGCACTCAAGGAATCACAACTTGCCAGTAAACAGAATGAACGTTAAGTTCATGATAACAATGATCCCAAAACCACAAGTTATGGATAGATATTGGACCAAAAACTAATACTTTGGTCTTATTCATAGGCAGGCATATGCAAATAAAGCCTGCAATTCCAAGACCTATGGTAGGCTTATACCAGATAACTGACTTCCAGGAAGACGGTCCTCAAATAGCAAGAATCAATTCTAAAAAAAGCCATTTATCAACATTCAATACGTAGTTAATACGAATCCTGACCATAGCACAAACAAGTTGGTTAGGTTCACAACAATTTTAAAGGACTGTGAGGAGATAAGTATCCATGTCAAAAGTTGCAACTCTAAACAAAACACAAAATATTGAGAGCTATCTTTTCAAATCAGTCAGAAACTTGGCATAACACAAATTAGAAATAGAAAGGCTCATGAATCACAAATATACTTGGCAAGTTTAAATTTCAAAAGAAAAGTTTCAGTTTAACTTTTGCCTAAATAAGTAATTTATAAATTTACTGCATTATGCTTTTGTTTTAGATCCAAAAGTGAAAAATAAATTTCTATTTCTCCACTATTGTGGCTACCATAGATTCCTTGGACCAACTAATCCAACAACTCATTCATTGAAGACAAATATCAATGGCCTCAGGTCTCAATGACTACTTACAAACTTCAACTGATAGGTAATCATTCTCAATTTGCTTTTATTCTTCAAGTACCTGTATTTCAGCAGCAGATGTAACACTTGAAGCCAAGTCTGACAAATCAGACATTCGGCGCTCCTCTTGCTCAGCATTATATGAGAGAGGTATCTTACACTGGAGAATCTCATGCCCACTGGATGCTTTCAAGACAGAATTACCCTGAAATAAAAGTAGAGTTACTGCCACCTAAGAGTAATTCTCAAGAAAACCTATCTCATAAAAGAGTGTATTTATCTTTTTAGAAAAACAGGAAACTGTATGTTTATTTGGAAATGGAACAAGCTCTTACCGCCATGCTATCGAACAGGTCATGATGTTGATCACAGATCCAACAACCACAGTCAACAAATTTGGTGTTTTCGGAACCAAAACCTTCACTGCAAAGTGGTTCAACATTTTTCATAGATAAGTTGACCGTCCCTGGGTGCTCCTTGACGTTATTAAGCTGGTCACACAGACAATCAAGCTTCTGTTGCATGCTTGATAGCACTTGATCCTGGTAAATTATATTAATGTGATATGTATCGCTACAGCAGTTCTCAGTTTTCACCATTAAACTAGAGATTTCAATGTATTTAGACGTATATAAAAATACAATTGAAACTTTGATATCAACTGAATGAACCACATATAAAGACGCACATACTACACAGTAAAATTATTCAGGTAAAGAACCAGTAATCTAGAATTTTTTTTTTTTAAAAAATAATATTGCATACTCATACACCCACACATACATATACACTGGTGTTGCCCACGAGCAGCATATATCAGGCTCAAAACTAAATAGAATCAGGCTGACAGTTGAATGGCACAAAATGAAATATAATTTTTTGGTATGAGAAATTAAATATAATTATTCGTTAAATGAGTTTCAGATTTGATATAAACAGTAACCGAATGCCCTAACTTAATTGCTCTTTTGATACACGATCCACAGAAAAATTAGAGAAGCAAATGACAGAATTACAGAATAACGTTAAACGTAATATTCTCTGTTTTACTATAGTAAAACACAATATTCAAAATCCCGAATAAAATATTTAGATTCATAACGGTCCATGTTATAAATACTAATAGTTTAGCACAATCTCAGCCTCATACACAGCACCATTAAAGTTTTCGTAGGCAATCGCATTCTTATATAATTCAAAAACAAGCAAAATCAAATGATGTTTAAAAGAAACGCCGATTTTCCGACCAAAGGCAAAGGAAGAAAAGAAAAGCATTGCAAAGTAATTCACAGAAAGTTCATATTATCACAAACCCTAAGCTCCACCGATTTTTTCAGCTGGCATATCTGTCGATTTTTCTTGGACTCCGCAACGGAAACTCCGATCACAGCAACAATGAGGAAGCGCTGAATAGGGCTAAATAGATCCCAAGCGACAGCTTCCTGAGGGCTTAAGCAACCTTTAATGGCTCGAGAAGAGCTAGCCTCTTCAGCATTGACGAGTCGACCTTGGAGCGAAATCCAGGCTAGCCGTCGAGACGCGGGGACAGGTCGGGTACGGTCGGAAAAGCTGCTAGAGAGGCGCCGAGAAGAGGGCAATGGCATTGGGGAAAATGAAGCGAGAGAGACCAACGAAGGAGCCGCGTCGAAGAAGCCAAGCTCATTGTCGGCTTCTTCCATGGCATGAAGGAAGGAGCGTGATTGCAGCTATCTATTGAAAATGCTCTGAATAGAAATTGAATATTTGCTTCTCGTTTTGACAAAATAAGAAGTTTAGGGACCGTTTGGCGTTTGGTGTAACTCAATTCAAACCTTTTTGTTTGGAGGGAAACTATAAAACGACAGACCTTAACGTTCGGACCAGATGTAAAATGGACACTCGACACGCATAACTTTCTTCTGTGGTGTAAAGTTTTAAATTTTTACACTATTCGCTCCTTCTCCCACGAAATTCCGTTTTCTTACTATATTATATATATATATATACTTTTATACGTCAACTATTTTTAATTCAAAATAATGTATTATTTCATAATATTAAGAATTAGTAATAATATAAATAAAGATATATTTTATTTTAATTATTTATTTTGTAAATATAATAAGTTAATATATCAATAAAATTATCTCTATATGCACGTGTAGAGATAAAAATTCTCAATAATCAAATAACACTCGAAAATCCACCCTCGTGTAAGTCAAGTTTTGCTATTTCTCTAGTATTTTCCACCACCAACTATTGAAGTCTTTTACAAAAATATCAAGTGCCCTATTTAATTAAATTTACTTGATGCATGGCCGAGTATTTTTATAATACTTCGTTGCTCTCAAATTATATCTTAGTTAACATATAAATGTCTCTAAATTTAAAAATCTAATACTTTAATCCTAAATCTATTATATTTTAACATATAAATCTTAAATTAAAATTTTGAGACTAATATCTCACACTTAAGTCCCAAAATTTATTAATTTTTGAAACCTAAATGTAATAATCAATAACAATTTAAAATTTCAAGTATACTAAAAAGATTTAAGTGTAACATCCAATAATAACTTAGTCTGCCAAAGTATTAAAGTTTTTTTTTAATTTAAGTATCTTTCTATTAATCACAGCATAATTTGAAGATCATAAAAGTCTATCACCCATTTTATAATTATATTGCTAATGAAGTTCAAGGCTTATATTTATGTGAAATGTTTATTAAAAACATTATAATCCAATAACTTACATGTTAGAAATCACTAGAAGATTTTATAACATGAAGTCATGTTTAAATATATTTTATGTCATTAATGTTTTGGATAGAGAGTAAAAATGTTCCTAACATCTAATATATTGTAAAAATAATCTTAATATTTAAATCGGTTAATATTTATGTTATTTTGATTATTTCGACTAATAAAGTTAATTTTTTAATATTAAAAAAATAATTAAAATGACAAAATGTTATGAACATTTTTACAATAAATTTGTTGGCGTGTTAAAAAAATAATTAAAATGACAAAAATGTTATGAACATTTTTACAATAAATTTGTTGGCGTGTGTTGTGGCGCATGTTGCAGTAGTGACAGACAACAATGTTTAGTGGAGCAGGAAAGTATGGGTGTGTTGCAGTACCCATGTGTACAACAACTGTTAGAGTTAGTTTTTTTTCTCGTTTCTTTAGTATACATAGATCAATACTCTTGTATAGAAAACATATATCAGAATTATATGAAATATATTGATAAATTAACAAAAATCACAATATTTGTCAAGGTATCAAAGTAAGTTATTGCTGCCTAATGGAATAAGATAGCTACCTGTTGAGCCGTTTTTTGTTCTTCTCGACACCGATTTGACATGGTGTGCTAGTTGGTTGGTTTGGCTGATCTAGGTTTTTTGTTGGGATCTGGGGTAGCCGTTCTGGTTTACTCGTTGGCACCGTGCCGTTCTAGTTGCTCGTTGGATCCATCGTAGTCTCTCTACGTTATAGTTCTATCCGCCGTAGTTGTTGGGTCTAACGTAGCTCACTCATTGGAGCCGTACCATTCTAGCTACCGCTATGGGTCGACCTCATAATCCACCAAAATACTTGTTTTTCAGAAAAAAAAAATTGTCATTTTTGAAAAGAAACAGAACGTGACTCAGACTTTCAGGTTAGAGTTCGCAGCGATAAACGACGCTGAAGTCGCGTTTTTATATCTATGTGTGAGGTCACAAATTGTTTATCTGTGTTCATTTGGCTGGTGTACAGACTCTCACAATTTTTTATTACGGTTGTTTGACTGGAGTCGCACCCTTCTAGTTGTCGTCGTGGGCAACCGTACCATTCTTCTATCTCGGAGAAATGTGGAACGCAGCGAAGAAGAAAGTGTCGTTCCACAACCCTCACAACGTAAAGTGAATGTTGTACGAGTAGCAAAAATGAATTAGGGTTACAGTGTTTCTGTTCCCATATATATTTGGCTAGTGTAAAAAAAAGGAAAAAAAAACAAAATTGATAGATTTCATGGCAGAATCTAGAGATTTAACCACCAATTCCATATTGAACGATTTGACTACAAAAATGATTGAGGTTCTAACTAGAGCTCAGACCGCCTCACAACCTCTGCTAATTGAAGCGTCGACTACTTCCATTAGTATCAAGTTGGGAGGATCCAATTATGCCTTATGGTCCCAAGTGGTGGAGATGTATATCTCTGATAAGGATAAACTGGGATATATTAATGGGGATTTTCCTCAACCTGTTGAAACCAACCCCTCATTCAGGAGATGACGCACTGAAAATTCCATTGTCAAATGATGGTTGATCAATTCAATGAACCCTTTCTTGATTGTAAATTTTATTTGATTCCCAACTACAAAACAGGTTTGGGATTCTACTGCTACAACCTACTTTGATGGGATAGACACATCTCAAGTGTATGATCTTCATCGTCGAGTTACTCGTATGAAGCAGGCGGGTGGATCCATTGAAAAATACTACAATGATTTTCAAAGGTTATGGTGATAAATTGATTTCCGTCGTCCTAACCCAATGGAGTATGCGACTGACATACAAAAATAAAACTCCATCGTACAGGAAGATCGAGTGTTACCTTTCTCGATGGACTCGATGACAGACTAGATAAAACTCGAAGTGATGTGCTTCAAATCAAACCATTCCCTACGATGGAAAGGGCCTATGGATTCATCCGTAGGAAAAAGGTCAGGCAGACCGTGATGATCACTGGTGCAGATACGACTCCCGGAGTAATTATGGCTTTCAAAGGGATCAAGGGAAACCATAATTCGATGCTACCAAAACCAGAAACTCTTTCTTTGGGTAGCAAGAAATCCATGGGAAATTCACCTTCTATTGACATGAAATGTACCCATTGCGGCAACTCCAAACATACCCGTGCAAATTGCTTCAAACTACATAGGTATCCAGATTGGTGGAATGATCTTCAAGCATGGAAGAAACGGGAAACCACTGGGAAAGCTGCTATGACTACCAATAATGCATCATTATCCCTTATTCCTCAGGCCGAATCTTCCTAGGATCCAAGCACTTCAAGTAAAGCACTTCACATCTCTACTCATAATGAAAATAAGGATTGTATTCTCCACTCTAGAGCTACAGATCATATGACATTTTACCCAAATGATCTCTCTAATACAACCCAGCCGAGATGGAGCTGTGTTGCCAATGCCAATGGGGTCACTAATCCAGTTACAGGGGTTGGAACAGTGACTTTATCTTCTTCATTATCATTATCTAATACATTACTTGTACCCTCTCTTTCACACAGACTAATGTTTGTAAGTCAAGTCACTTCAGATCTTAACTATGTAGTACTGATATATTCTACCTTTTATCTTCTACAAGATATTCTCACCAAGGAGATCATTAGGCGTGGTACTAAGAGAGACGATTTATATTATGTGGATGACCTCAGTTCAGGAAGAGTTAATCACATGCAACACACAGTTAGTAACAAGGAGCGAAATTTTTGGTTATGTCATCATCGATTTGGGCATCCATCATTTGGGTATTTAAGGCACTTACTACCTAGTTTTATTTTCAAATGTCATACACTCAGATTTCAAATATGATACTTGTATCTTAGCAAAAATTCATAGGGCGTCTTATCCTATGAGCATGCATAAAAGTATGACTCTTTTTGCTTTAGTACATTCTAATGTTTGGGGACCTTCTCTGGTCATTACGTCGTCGGGTCATCGTTGGTTTGTAATTTTTGTTGATGATTGTACACGAATGACATGGCTTTACCTTCTCAAACATAAAGATGAAGTATTTTCTACGTTTCACTTGTTTCACGCCATGATTCAGACATAATTTTTAAAAAAAATTAAGATTCTTAGGTCTGATAATTGAGGAGAGTATGTTAATCAACAATTTAGGACATACTTGGACAACTATTGTATTATCCATGAAACCCCGTGTTCATAAACCCCACAACAGAATGAGACTACATAGAGGAAGAATAAGCATATTTTAGAAACTACCAGGGCCTTACTAATTAGTGCGCATATGTCTAGTAGATACTGGAGTGATGCTATTACTACAACTGTGTATCTACTGAACCCATGCCCATAAAAACCTTACAATTTTAGACTCCATTAAAAGTGTTATCTGATCATGTTTCCTTGCTTGCTATTTTGATGCTTCCGCCCTGAATTTTTGGATGTGTTGTTTTTGTTCACCTCCATAAAAATCAACGAACTAAGTTGGATCCATGTGCTATCCGGTATGTATTCTTGGGGTATGTCGTACAAAAAAAGGATACTGATGCTACGATCCTATTACTAAAAAAACCTACATTACCATGGATGTCACTTTCCTAGAATCTAAATGTTTTTCCCATCACCAGTATCCAATTACCCTCTTTAGGGGGAAAGTTATGGTGAAGAACGAAATTGGCTTGATGTTGAAGTGTTAGACATTAGTAACAATCTGACATACTCAGATAAAGCCAACAATATGGATGAGCTAGTACCCAGACCCGAACTTGAACTTCTAAGAACTGAATCTGAACTAGTGACTGAATCTTCAGAAGATGCAGTGGTTGATATACCCCTCCATTCTCTAGTACCCAATGATTCTCCTACTGAGAATACTCCTGAGATACGTTATCCTATCACACCTTTACAAACTAATGCTATAGATACATCTGTTGGTTATGTTCTACCTTTCAGACACAATCGAGGTAAACCTATGAATCGATACTCTTCAGATAGAGAAGAATGACAATCCAAGTATCCAATAGCCAATTATGTATCTACTCAAGGGTTATCAGAACCTATAAGAGAGTTTGCACAAACACTCTTCTCATGTCAAATTCCAAGAAGCGTTGAAGAAGCCCTATCTGATCCAAATTGAGCGCAAGCTATAAAAGAAGAATTTGAGGCATTGTAAAAGAATAACACATGGGTGTTAAGCGAGTTGCCTCAAAGGAGGAAGATGGTAGGATGTAAGTGAATTTTCTCCATTATGTATAAAGAAGATGGGTCAGTTGATCGATACAAGACGAGGCTAGTAGCAAAAGGGTATACACAGAAACATGGTATAGATTATCAGGAAACCTTTTCACCTGTGGCTAAACTAAAAACTGTTAGAGTTTTGTTATCTCTTGCAGCAAATTTAGATTAGCCATTGCACCAACTAGATGTGAAAAATTCCTTCCTTTATGGTGATCTTGAAGAAGAGATTTACATGGATATCCCACTAGGATATATTGTTACATCAAGAAAAGAAATTGCATATAGATTACAATGAACATTGTATGGACTAAAACAATCACCTCGAGCATGGTTTGGCATGTTGAGTTTAGCAAGGAGGAAATATGGGTTTCAACAAAGCAACTCTGATCACACTTTTTTCCTAAAACATTGATTGAGAAAAATAACAGCCCTTATAGTCTATGTAGACGACATGATCATTACAGGGGATGATAAAGAAGAAATCTCTATGCTTCAAGAACAACTGTCAAATGAGTTTGAAATGAAGAACTTGGGAGGGCTCAAATACTTCTTAGGCATTAAGGTAACAAGATCAAAACAAGGTATATGTCTTTCCCAAAGGAAATATACTCTTGATCTACTGACAGAGGTAGGATTACTAGATTGTAAACCTGTCGATATCCCAATGGTCCAAAATCATAAACTTGGAGAATATGTGGACCAAGTACTAGCATATAAATAGAGATATCAATGGTTAGTGGGTAAACTCATATATTTATCTCATACTTGACCTGATATTGCTTATGTTGTGAGTGTCGTGAGTCAGTTCTTGCACTGCCCAAGTGAAGACCATATGGATGCCGTCATACGAATACTTCGTTATTTAAAATCCTCCCCTAGGAAAGGACTTATGTTTTTAAAGCATGGTCAATTGGAAGTCGTTGGATATACAGATTCAGACTGGGCATGGAATATCAAGGATAGGAAATCTACTGATGGGTACTTTACTTTTGTAGGGAGCAATCTTGTTACATGGAGGAGCAAGAAGCAAAAGATAGTTGCCTTATCTAGCGCTGAAGTTGAATTTCGAGGAATGGTCAAGGGAATATGTGAGCTCTTTTGGTTGAAAAAACTTCTAACTAAGATTGATGTTACTCCTAACTCTGAAATGAACTTATTTTGTGATAACAAAGCAACCATTGCCATCTCCCACAATCCAGTTCAACATGATCGCACGAAACACGTTGAAGTGGATCAGAACTTCATCAAACATAATCTTGAAGAAAAGATTATTCATCTTCCATTTGTTAAATCAGAAGATGATATACTCACAAAATCCGTGTCTACAAAGAACTTCTACAACTCACTTGACAAGTTGGGCATAAGAGATATATATGCACTAACTTGAGGGGGGGTGTTGGCGTGTGTAGTGACAGACAATAATGTTTAGTGGAGCAGAGAAATGGCAGACAACAATATTTAGTGGAGTAAGAAAGTATGGATGTGCAGCATCTGCTAGAGTTAGTTTTTTTTTTGTTTCCTTAGTATACATAGATTAATACTCTTGTACAAAAAATAGATATAAGAATTATATGAAATATATTGATAAATTAACAGAAACCACAATATTTGTCAAAATTAAATGTTGAGAACATTTTGGGATGATATCAATAATTAGGGATGGGCATTGGGACAATTTTTGATATAATTGTCCCTGAATCAAATTATAAAATCTGTGCTCGAAAATCGTTACCATTTAAGGATGGTTTTTTATCCGCGGGTAACAGTTTAGAGTGATTATTAAAAAATATCCAAAAAAATCGTTTTTCCAAAATTTTTTAAAAAATTATTAATAAAACATAATTATTAATTAATATATAATTTAATTTAAATAAATATATAAATTAAAATAAATAAATATAATTAATAGCGGGTATGAACAAGTATAGTTATCAGTATAATTATACCTGTACTGTATTTGTTGTTTAATGTTTGGTTTTTACCCAAAATTATACCTATCCTCAAAATTTATCGGATAAAAACTTAACCGACGTTGTGGATAATCGAACTCGCAGTTTTTTTGCCCATTCCTATCAATAATATAACTTTTAAAATAATATCATAAATACTCTTGAGATTTCAAAAATATTATAAATACTCCTCAAATTTAACGGACATTAAAGTTAACAAAAATGAATAGTAATCTTTTATACATAAAAATGACATAAATAATACTCAAATTTTTTGTATTAGTAATATTTATTAATCAAGAAGATTCATATTTAAAGAATATTTTTTTAAAAGTAATATCATTGAGATTTTAAGCTATATCTTAGGTAATAATTTAACCTATATTTTATCTAATATTTTGACCTATATCTTATCATATATTTTAGCATATAATTTAGGATATATCTTGTCTTATATTTTAAGACATTTAAAAACAATTGAAGCACATTAAAGAAAATGATAAGTGATAGTTTCATAAGTTGACTTAAATTTAAATAAATATTTTAGCACTAATCTTTTTTAAGTGTTGTGAATATGTGTTATTTAATGCATGAGTGTAGTACTATATGTGATGATTATAAAAAATATACATGAATTATAACTATTTAAAACTCATATATTTCTTTGATTTTGCTTGATAGACTTGAAAGCGAACTTATAAATATGTTTACAAGCAAATTTTTTATACATGAAAATAACCGATACCTATAGATCTTACAATATCCAATTTGTATTCAACTCCTCGATCTCTCAATGGATTGAAGGATTGAGTCCATTATAAGGATGATTGATGAGAAAATTGATTTGGTTATTGAGATTGATAATTTTTCTTTCAATAGGTTTATTATAAGATCAATTCATATTCAAGTAAGCTTTGAGCTCTCTCGAGCATCAATTTTCAATTTCAAGGTTTTAAATTCTTTTTGTGCTTTCTAATATTTGGGTTGAGGTGATGTATGAATGATTATCCAAATTCTTCTATTATTATAATCATATAACACACCAATTACGTTTTTGTTAATCTTTTAGTATTGATAACATAAGCTTTGGTAGAAAAGTATGCTAAACATAGTGAATGACTTGGATATGATATGAGCATATGAATTCCATAACAAATGAGGGATAATGCATGGTAAGATGAATAGGGGAAAAAGAGGTGCTAAGGTCGGAATGCAGAAAAGAAAAATAGTGTGATAGGTGCTGGTAGGGGAAGAAATCTAGGACAAGAAAATGGGGTGAAAAGCACAAGGGTTGGAAACTTCCATGTAATGGCTGGGAGGTGTTGACTTTAACGCACTAAAGTTTATAATACAGATTTAATTAAATTAAATAAATTATTTTTAAATTTTTAAATTTTATAATTTAAATAAAATGTTTAGACATACAATCATGTTTAAAATTATAAAAAATTAATTTTAATTTTATTTTATTTTATTTTATTTTTATAGAACAAACATGATATAGGTTATTATCGTTAGTCTTATTTGTTAAAAAGCTTGGGAGGCGGTATGGTGCTAATTGTTAGGATCCTGTAGTATTGTTTCTTCTATATTTTTTCTGGTCTAGTTTGCCTAAATAAACCTTATACGAATTGTTATAATAAGATGGACAATGTGAAATTGGATAGTACCTAAAAGACAAAAAAAGAAAAAGAAAAAAAATGGTGGTGCTCTCCAATAGACATTACTCCGATGCAGTAAGCAATAAAACATGAGAGAGAAGTTCTAATGAATATGACAGGTGTTGCAGAGTCTAGACAAATGGTTAATGATTGTATTTAGGGCATCTCCATTTTCCATTAAATTACTTACTGTTTTATATTAAAAATTACTCTTTCCTAATAATCTATAATATTAAATATTATATTAAAAACTATATTATTTTATAAAAATAAAATATTCTTTTTAAATTATACTACATATAATTAAATTTAATATAAATTTTAGTTTAAAATTGAAGTAATTTTACATTAAACTTTCAATCAAAGTTTATGTTCGGTGCAGGATTAGAGTTCATATGTACCATTCAAAACAACCATGTGTTGGACCACCACTATACGCCAAATATATTCGAGTGATTTGACACTCTAATTATATGTTTGAATATTTAGTTTTGTTTTTATCATTTTCTAAAATCAAACTTTAAAAATAACCAAAATGCAAAATATAGCAATACTTGTGTTATTATTAGTATATTTAAAGAATTGGTACTTTTCAGAGCATAAAATATTAAAGTAAGAATAATTAAATATTTATCTCATAATTTAATATTTTAAAATTTTTAAAAATAAAAAATATTATTTTAATATTAATAAAATCTATTATAATAATAAGATTATTCATAATTTATTATAGTAACGATCAATAATTTTTAACTATATCCCGGTTCATCTAAGTTTTTGTCGTCTCCGTCTAATTATATCCTAAGAAAGAGGCTACTTTAATCTTCCTTTCTTTCCCTTTTTTTTTTATTTACTAATAAACGGCTGCATTAAAACTAAAAAAAAAACATAACTTAAAACTTTAAAATAACGTACCTTTTTTTAACCTATTAAATTAAATATCACACTATTTTTTTTTCATTATAATCTACACAAATTTAGTTAAAAATATATAATTAAAATAAAATATAAATTAAAATAATATTTATATATTTAATTACATTGTAAGAAAAAAAGCAGCACCAATTATGACACTATAATGTTCATTGATTTAAAATAGTATAATATTTTAACACTTCTTTGAAACAAATTTTAGTGTAAAAATTAGGTTACATTAAAAGCTAATGCGCTTTTGATTAAATTTTTTTTTATTATAAACATATCCCATCTCTCTGTATATCTAATAATATAAGAGAGTATTTCCAACTAGAATTTAGGAAGATTTAGATAGATTTTAAATTTTAAAAAGTTTATAAATTTTTAATAGATTTATAAATACTTTAACCTATATTTTATTAAACTTTTAAAAATGCAATTGAAATCTAAAAGATTGATAGATTTTAAATAATTGATTTTAATAGATTTTTAAACATTGGATATATATTTTTAAATTTTTTTTGAAAATTATATATAATTTTGAATTAATTTGTATGATTTTTTTCATAAATTTTTATAGGTTTATAGTAACTTTTATATATTAAATTTTTTATCATGTTTATATTTTTTTACTATATTTTAATTATTTTATAATTTCATAATAAATCCTATATAATTATTAAAAATATTCAATATGTTATTATGTATTTTATTTAAAAATTTAATAAAATTTATACTCTTCTATGATTTTCTTTAAACTTGTAAAAATATTTAAAAAATTTATAAAATAATTTGCATTAATTAAAAAGAATCACGTGATCAACTTAACTTATTATAAATGCTATTATTATAAATCATTGTTCCCTAGTAACAACTAATAGGAAAACTATTCCTTTAAGATTAACAACTTAGAATTAATAAAAAATACTTGATTGTAAATCAATTTCTTAAATTAGTAACGAAAAATATAATAAAATGAAAAAAAAATGAAACATTAAAAAGAGAGAAAAAATTTCAAAAATCTTGCGTGAGAATATGTTATTAATAGTATATTTTTTTATAGATAAAAAATATTTAAAGTACTAAAAAAAATCTATGATTAAATAATTTTTTTAAAAATAATTAACATTTTAAATATCTTACTACTTTTCTTAACTTTTAAAAATAGTAATTAAACACACTTAAATTTATATAATTTTTTAAAATTCATTAAAATTTATAAAAAAAATTATTTGAATATAAGTCTGTAAATATATGCAGTTTTTTGATTCTTCAATTCAGATATGATAGGCTAATTAATTTACTCCACTCATTTATTCTCCCAACTCACTCCAAGGTAGAGGAGTACTCGTGCACTCACCACGTGTTCCTCGTATCGCGTAATGGGATTGGGAGAAATCGAAATTGATATCTTCCTTATGTACTTCCAGCAAAGGAGAGCCTGTAGAGTATCTTTACCTATTTTACATCTCATACATAATGAAGAAATTTTGCTTTTAATTTATTCAGTTAAAAATATATATATTTATTTAATTAATCAAATAAATATAATTAACACATCAATGCTAAATCAATTGAAGTTTAAATTTTAAATGAAAATATTTTATATAATTCTCCCTTGATTTAAATTTAAATTTTTATGATATTATTTTCAATGTTAAAAGATATTATTTTCTAAACTACTATAAATTCTTCTATGATTTTCCCAGTTTAATCTTATAAGAACTAATTTATGCATCGGATCGTATCCACTTAAATTGTTTGCTCATATTTTTTAAAATTTTAATTAATAATTCAAGTGATGAACACAGTGAACGTATAAATTATATTCAATACACGTTTAAGGGATTATTACATCCAATCAAACAATTTTTTTTTATTTAGTTGCTGGTTTTTATTATCTTCATGCAGAACTAAAAGAAGAAGTAGTAGTAGTGATGAGTTTTACATGCACTAGAAAACTTGCAGTTCTCTACAATGTCATCAATATAGTTCTGCATGCACCTTAATGGTCAAATCAACACCTACAATTCATTCTCTTTGCATTAAGATAACCCAATTTAGTCTCTCTTTTTAATCGTCTTGATCTTCAAACTCTCTCATGTTTCTGTACAGGAGCAAATTGATCCCTGCAGTCTTTTTGGGTTATTCTTGTTGTGGCTGTTTCATTGGACAATTACACTTGGTACGCTTATCTGAAAGTGTCTGAAGATCCCCCACCAAATTATTAAAAAGAAAAAAAAAACAAAAGATTTAAAAGCGACAAGGAAACACTAAGTTTGATGGATTTGGAAATTGACACTAAAATTGCTGGTTTCAATAATGTCATGTACATCATTTACTTAAAATGTACATTGTCAAACCGACAATTTTTGGGGCCAAATACACAAATTCTGAAAACATGCTATTTTGAGCCTCAAACTGGTAAAAAAAATAAAAAAAAAATTCAGGGTACAAGCTATTGAAGATTTTTTTTTTTTTTGAAATACCTGTAGTTGGTGCTGAAGGTCTTTTATGTATTCAACAGCAAAGTCCAACATGTCTGATGTGTTTGTTTGCTGCAACAAAAATGGTAAGAACTATTCAAGTCTAAAGTCCGACAAAAGCATTTCATCGTTAGAAGATGTTAAGATAAATTCAACTTTTACCTTCTCCATATTGGGAACAAGCTCTTGAAGTTTTCTCATTCTTTCACTAATTTTGGTTCTTCTCACCTGAAACAAATTAATAATTATAAATATAATGTTTTGCAAGACTTAATCAAAACATTATAACATGAAATAAAATTAAAGGGTGTATTTCCTGCCAGACAGACAGACAGACGGGTATGTTATGACGCCCGAGATTATTCATCAAATTGAATATTATTCATCAAATTAATGCATTTGATTACCCTCTCAGCAATACTTCGAGGATGAGTAGCAAAACCCCTCTTAGCTCGAATCTTGAAAGAGTCGTGTGAAGACAAAATCTTATCAATTGCAGCCATTTCTGCTGCTGATTTTGGCAAACTCAAGTGATGAGACAGTAGAGTTGGAGGGCGAGTTCCTTTTGTCTCTAAGTTCTGATTAATAGTAAATAAGTTATAAAAACACTGAGTTATGGGTACCCAACACTTCAAATTAGTTGAAATTAGAAAGAAAAAAAAAATGAGCATGTCACACATCCAAATACTTGTGTAAAAATTTAAGACCCCAATTGTTCTAAAAGAGTCCGTATAACATAACATAAAACCGAATTATGAAATATTACCTGAATTTCTGATGGATTTAAACCAGAAAATGCTTTTTCATTATCATTATCATTGTCATCCCTTAGCCTTTTTAGGCCAGTGATATTACCAGACATAACAACAGAGTCATCCCAAGGACTAGGGGAGAAACCTGTGGCGAAATTGCCACCTCTATTTTCAACAAAAGCTTCACTTTCAAAATTGTTCACACTCAGGCTTTTGTCTTCAATCGGAGACATTAGTCCTGATGGGGAAAAATTCTTCAACCTGCTTGTAGAAGAAAAAGACGCGTCTTCATTATTTCTATTAATGCTAGCTTCGTAATTTCCCATGCCTCTCATTGCAGCATAACCTGCTAATTGCAAAGGGTTAAGCATTTATTCTGAAGATTTTTCTTCTTTTTTTCTTGATATAGTTAGAAGAAAAAAAGAGACCCAGATATATAAACAATCATTTTTGGCATCAAGTTGCAGATTTTTTTTTTTTTTGGGTTATATCCACCTGAACATCAGATTTTATATTCCGAAAACTCTGACGAAAATTGAAATCATATTGTTAAAAAAGAGATTCCTTTATATAACAATCATTTTTTTACATCAAGTTGCAGAAACTAGATAACTAACAAATGGTTTTAATTGTATGAAGTAAACATCAGATTCTATTTTCCCAGACTTTTCACTACTGATAAACATTAAAATTAATCAATTTATATAATCACAGAATTGTAAAATATATTCCAAATTGTTTATTTTAAGATAGAAAATTTCATATTAAATTTTCTCCCTTTATAAATAAAAACTAAAGCAAGCAAGAAAAGAAAAACAGACAGTGAAAGAGGAAAGTGATAGTGGGAAAAAACACATACTAGTATCAAGATCTAAACCGGCGAATAGGCCGGCCGGCGAACTACTGTGGCGAATAAGAGTGGAATTACCAACACCACCAGTCTTCGACTGTGGGAATTGATTCATTCCCATGGAAACGGTTACATTGTTAGCTGAACCCATGTTTTGATTTGGCAAAGGTGGTTTTGGTAAAGTTTGGTATAAGCCCTGTGTCTGTGAAACAGAGGAGTAAGAGTTAATATTACTCTGTTGTTGTTGTTGTTGGTGCTGCTGCTGAAAAGCTCCTGATTCGTCAAACTGCGTTTGCTGATTACTTTGTGGGGTCACATGTTGAGTTTCTGTATTATTATCATCTTCACCATCACTTTTCATAAACCTTGCAAATATTCGCTCTGTTTCGGGACTCGAAGGTCGATTCAAGAATTGTTTACAGAATTCTCTGTCCATAATATCTGTAAAATATGAACTAGGTGCTGATCTGTAACGTATCAAGCCAGAACCCATTTGATGATGATGTTGTTGGGGATTTGAGTCCATTATTTCTTTAATCTTCTTGTCTTATTCAATTATCTTCCGAATAGATAGTTCAACTTAAAGATAAGAGAATTAAAAAAAGAATCAATTGGCTTTTATGTTCTGAAAGTTTCTTTTCACTTTCTTCACATGACAAAAGTAAAAACTTAATCTGTTTGTTTCTCGGGAAAAAATTCCAGAAAATTTTCTTCAAAAACAAAGGAACAGGATTCAAGACTAGAACTTTGGCTGATTATAGCGGATCTAACCAAAACTCACCAAAACTAACTCCATATAATTTATTTGGCTGGTAATTTAAGAGCTACAGAGACAGAGAAAAACAGAGGAGAACAGGGAGTCAAATATGATAGCTACCCACATCCCATTTCTTGAATCTAATCACCCACCTCAAGAAGATGACTTTAAAATCAAGGGAATACTGGAATCAAAACGATATCACACGAAGAACAACAAAGCAAATATAACTCTACAATATATGGAGTTGTGGAAATTCCACCTCTTAAAAATCCCTTCTACTTCTTATCTCTTCACTCTTCAGTTTTAACTGGAAGTGGTGACAACGTTGTTGCCGTGGGTGATGGTGGATTCTAGATGGCATTGATCCACAAGGAGAGAGAAAAGATGAAGTTTACATAAACAATTTTCTTCTCTCTTTCTTCTATGGTTCAGCCAATGACAAGTACATTTAAAAAGCCAAGAATCTACCTCTCAGATTACATATGCTGTTTTTACGTGACGAAAATGCCCTTGATCATTTGTATTATTACTCATTAAGGCATGATTTAAGACTTGAGAGGGAGAGAAGGTATGACTGGAATTTGTGACTCTCCGCGACCGTACGTGGTCAAGATTTTCTAAGTTTAGGCCAGCCTAGCTAACATTGTTCAAGTCTAAAACATAACAATTGCCCATCAAGGATTGGTGTTTCTTGCGAAATAGTAATGAGAATTACTCTCAAATAGTTTTGTAGGCATGTGTCAGAACCATTGCATCCCAACATTAAGGTTCTCAATCGAGATGCTGCTCTCATCTTAAGGATCTTAGTCATCAAGGCTTCATGCATCTTGCTAACCAAACCGTACAAGATCTCACTTGTTGATAGAAAGTATTGAAAGCACGTACAAAACTTTAAACTTATTATATCTCTTGTTAGCTCTCTTCGTACATATTTTCTAGTAAATAAATTAACCATAAATACTAACTTATTGTATAAAGGTTAACATCATTTTGTACCTCTTTCGTGTGTATACTCCGTTATTCTCAACGTGTTTATATTATAATTTAAGTTTATCTGAGTGATAACTTATCTTTAAATTCTTTAAACAAACAAGTTTTATGCATAATAAGTTTCATTCATTTGAAATCGCATGTTGCTGAAGTCGGTAACTCTTTTGTTAAAAATATTTAATTATTATATTCTATTATATGGTATCTTTATATAAGAATTATAAGTAAATTAGATACGACTAAAGTAACTAGATATAAATATTCTAAAATAACTAGATATACATTAATCAGTTATTAGATATATATTAATAGCTCCCCTCAAACCTAAGGTGGATGCGAGACCAACTTCAACCAAATTATGAGTATCTTTTAGGAAGTGCTTTAGTGAAGATATCTACAAGTTGATCGTTGGAGGAGACGAGAAAAAGCTTGAGAGCACCGTGGATAAGATGAGAGCGAATAAAGTGACAATCAATCTCGATGTGTTTAGTCCGTTCATGGAAGACATCGTTGTGAGCAATATGGATGACACTCTAATTGTCACAATAAAGAGGAGTAGCAGAGGATGTAGACACACTCAAATCCTTAAGAAGCCATCGTATCCAAATGAGCTCAGATGTGATATCAACAAGAGCATGATATTATGCTTCAGTATTAGAGCGGGCCACGAAAGTTTGTTTCTTACTTGGCCAAGAAATCAAAGAAGAACCAAGGAGAAAGTAATAACCTATAGTGGACCTACGATCAATGAGATCTCTTGCCCAATCAGCATCAGAGAATGCACGAAGTACTAAAGGAGACTGAGCTGAGTAGAAAAGGCCATGGAAGATAGTACCCTTCAAGTATCGTAGAATACGTAGCACAATAACATAGTGAGTCAATCGTGGAACAGACAGATACTAGCTCACCTGATGAACAACATAAGAAATATCTGGATGAGTAATTGTAAGATAAACTAGGCTGTCAACCAATCGTCTATAAAAATAAGGATTAGACAATGGTTCCTCCCCCTCGAGGGTGTCAGATGCGCATTAAATTCAACTGAAGTGTCAACGGTCTTGCTGTTAGTGAGTCCAACTTGAGATAAGAGGCTAGATGCATACTTGGCTTGAGTAATATAAAGACCATATGTGGAACGAGTGATCTCAAGACCCAAGAAATAGTTGAGATGTCTAAGGTCTTTCATCTCAAATTACTAACTAAGAAAATCTTTGAGTTCATGAATGCCACTGAGGTCATTACCAGTTATGATTATATCATCCATATATAGGAGAAGCAAAATAGTGCCTTTATCATTGCGACGAAAAAATAAGGTAGAATCATAAAGACTGGCTATGTAACCCAAGTGAAGGATGATGGATCTGAACTTGACAAACCACGCTCGTGGAGCTTGTTTAAGGCCATAAAGTGTACGTCGAAGGTGACAAACCTTGTTTGTTTCAACAGAAAGACTAAGATGAGGTTGCATATAGACTTATTCATGTAGATCTCCATTAAGGAATGCATTTTTAACATCCATCTAAAAAAGGTCCCATTTACTAGTAGTGGTAACAGCTAAGAGAGTACAAATAGAGGAAATACGGGCAACTAGAGCAAAAGTCTCTTCATACTCAATCTCATACTCTTGTGTAAAACCTTTTGCTAGAAGACGAGCCTTGTAACGCTCGATGGACCCATCAAAGTGAGTCTTGATCTTATAGATCCATTAACAACTAACCACAGACTGACCAGTAGGGAGAGTAACCAGATCCCAAGTATGGTTTTTGGTTAATGCATCGATTTCTTCTTTCATTACAATATGCCATAAATGGTTAGTAGATGCCTCACGATAGGTGTGAGGCTCATGGAGTGTAGAAAGGGCAGTGTAACAATGATAGTCAAGTAAATGTGTAGGAATGGATCTTACTCGGGTTGAGTGGTGAGGTGGAATGTCTTGTGAAGGATCTTTAGGTGGAGTAGGAGTAGGGGACCTATGCTTAAGATGGGATAGCTCGTCATCAACTTATTCTTCTACAACCTATCTAGGAGAATCATCAAAAATATCTGAAGATTGAATAGAGAAGTCTAAAGGAGGATCATGATTATCTGTAGAAGGAACAAGAGACTCATATGGAAAGATTTCTAAAACATTTGAGTTAGTTAGGGAAGAACAAAAGTGAGAAAGTTCAACAAATAAGCGGTGTTCCCAAAAGAGAACGTTACGGGAAACACGAAGATGATGCGAGACAAGATCATAACATCAATACCCTTTTTGAGTTTCACCATAAGCAAGAAAACAACAAAGTCTAGATCGAGGCTCAAGTTTGTTGTGTTCATGAGGCTGAAGAAGAGCGAAATAGGCAGATTTGAATGAGCAAAGGTAATGATAGTCAGGAGATGACCCAAAAAGGCGATCATATGGAGTCTGATTATGAACGATAGCGTTTGGAATGTGATTAATGGCATGAACAACATGAAGAATGGTTTCACCCTAAAATGGGGCATGAACTTTGGTAGAAAGTAGAAGAGCACAGACAGTGTCAAGAATATGACTAAGTTTTCTTTCGGCTCAACCATTTTATTGAGAGGTTCCTAGATAGGTAAGATTATGCACAGTGTCATAGGAATGTAATAGAGCTTGAAAATAATTTTGAGTATATTCAAGAGCATTATCAAATCAAAAGGTTTTGATATGTTTGGAGAATTATGTTTCAACCATTTTTACAAAGTTATTTTATATTGGTAAGATTTCAGAATGAAATTTCATTGGAAAGATCCAACTATAACGAGACTAATCATCAATAAACAACAAAAAAATATCAAGATCTACCAATACTAATAACAGGAGAAAGTCCCCAAATATCAGAATGAATAAACTCAAAAATATTATTAGAGATAGATTCACTATTATTGAAAGGCAAAGCTGACTGTTTTCCTAACTGGTATGGAGTACAATCATAATTATCTTTGGACATAGAACCCAACAGACCTTTAGAAGCTAATTGTTGTACCCGAGTGGATGTGGCATGACCAAGACAAGAATGCCAAAATGAGAGAGAATGTAAGGAAGAAATTGCAACAACAACAGAGGTAGAAGCAATAAGTGGAAAATGAAGATTGTTCATGGGAAACATACACCCGACCCTAGGATCGATCCCAAGCTCTTGTCCCATTCTCGGATCCTACACAATACACCTAGAATAGTCAAAAACAAGACATCCTAGTTCAGCTAATTTTCCCACAGAGCATAAATTATAGAATATGTTAGGTACATGGAAGACCCTAGGAACAGAAAGGGTATAGGTCGAAACAAAACCTAGACTATTCCCATGAATGGTAGAATCATCAGCTATATGAATATTAAGAAGATGTGGTACAGGGTCAAGTTTGGAGAATAAATATGAGTGAGGTGTCATGTGATTACAACATGTAGAATTAAAAAGCCAAGTTTGAGACTTACCGGGCACAACTGAGAGAGTAGTGGAAAGAGATGTATTACCAGCCATTTGAACAGCCTAAGTTATGATCTTTTGCACTTTAGTGAGGGAAAAGTTGATAGTGAATCTAGAAGATTGTGACTCTACTGAGTTGGAAGGCATCAGTGGAGTAGGCTCAATATTAGCAATAATAGTAGTATATTTGTTGTGACGGTAACAAGTCTCAATGGTGTGACTATGGCACTTGCAATAATTGCAGAACCTTTTGTTGCTTTTCCTGTGATAATTGTTAGAGCGAGAGGAATCACTTAATTGTTGAAGTTGCTCAAAGGTAGGAAAAGAAGGAGTAATAGCCAAAACATTGAACTTATTCTGGGCTTGAAGGGTTTCAAGCCGAGCTTATTCTCTAACCAACTCATTTACAGTAGTATCAAGAGAGGATAAGGACTACGATTAAGAAGTTGACCTCGGATGGGCTCAAAGTCCTTGTAAAGTGACATCAGGAACTCATAGAGATGAAATTCATCCCTAATTGTAGCATATTGCTAAGCATCCATTGAGTATGCCTAAATTGGTGAGAGAAAAACGGGTACATGTAATTGCGCTGCACGAAAGCATGGCGCGCGGGGACATGTGGTAGACAACGGCGCGGTTGGAAACGTGCATCGTTACCGTGCGTTTTGGTTTACTAAATTCATGCCACGTGTCGTCATGTTATTCGTTGGAAGATTTAGGAGACACGTGGCTTCTTATTATTATGTAACACTCGAGGGTGCACGCTACTTGGATGACCTGCGTAGCACAGGATTTTTAGACAAGCGGTTCGGTGCGCGACAGCTTGGTTCCACGTGCTTCAATCTGGACCGTTCAACCGATCCAACGGTGAGCGATGCGCCTCGTGGAAATTTTGCGCAACCGACATGTGGGTCCCACACTGCACGTCAGCCTGCGCAGTAGGTGGGCTCCACTGGGTGCCGAGCTGCGTGCAATAGATATACCGGGTGCTCTCTTTTGTCTCATCTGAAATGCACTCGCCAAATCTGGACCGTTGATTGAATGATCGAATGGTGGGTGATGGGCGTCGTGATTGGTGCGAGTTGCATTATTCTCCTGCGTAGAAAATTCAATTTTTATTAATTGCATTTTAACCCACAAATTTAATTAAAATTACATTTTAATCTTTATTTAATTGCAATCAAGCTCATTTCTAATTTAAATTAAATTTTAGAGTTTTAATAATTAAAATTAAGCCCAATTTCAATTTAAATTATATTTTTGACTTTTATAAATTGTAATTAAGCACTCATTTATTTGAAATTAGATTTTTGAACATAAATTTCCAATTAAGTACATTTTCGATACAAATTATTTAATTTTCTTAAAAATGTATTTCTTAACATATAAAAGGTGAATATTAATTTATTTAACTAAAATTAACGAAAAATGTCAAAAAAATAACAATTATAATTAATAAAATAGATGAAAATAACTATATAAAATACAGTTATCAGTCCCCTTCAATATAGTATTGATGGGCAAAGAAGAAAACATCATTTTTATCCATTTGGAAACACAATATGAAAAAATGGACTACAAAAACGAGGTCTAAATGAAAAACTGAGTAAAGAGGTCAAAGTCAACGGTCAACGATGGTCAGTAGTTCGGTTAATGATGATGTCAGCACAAGATGATGATGACATCAACCCTAGGGATGTCACCGATGACATCACCGGACTAGAGTGCGGCGTGTGAACTAATGCACTATTTCTGTTGATGACGGGTGCGAGCATGTGAGGACTATGATAATGGCGAGACTTCCACGATTGTGTAGATTTGGTCGAGCCGATCATAGTGGTATCTACAAAAAGGTTATCGGAGCAAGATGCATGCCGGTGTTTGGTTTCAGTGGTGGCGCATGAAAAAGACGTGTAGTTCCTTTGAGTGTTGTGTGAGGGAGTGTGCTGACTCTGATGGTTGCGAGAATTCCATGGTTGTTTGGATCTAGTTGAGCCGATCACAATGGTATTCCAGAATCTTAGGACAACGGTTGAAAGACGTCGGAGGTTCAACGGTGAGTGGTTGTAGCGACTGTTGTGACAAAGAAAGTTATAAGGGTGGAGTAACACCAAAAAAGACAGGACTACTAATAGAAAGATAAGAGCAGTGACTCTGATACCATGTTAGAAATACTTAATGATTTTATTCTATTCTGTCTTTAAAGGAATATACATGATGTCTTTATATAAGAGTTACAAGTAAACTAGATATGAATAAAGTAACTAGATATGAATAAAGTAACTAGATATAGATATGTCTAAAGTAACTAGTTATATATTAATAATTATATACATTAATCAATTAATAGGTATACATTAACATCTTTATCCAAAGCTTGTGCATGATGTCTTCATCTTAGAATGGTAATGCTTGCTTCTATGTCTATAAGCATATAAATTTCTTGTTCTAGGTTGAATTCTTAACAAATGCACTTTCCTCACACAAGATCATTGTCATGAGTCTTGCTTTCCATGAGCAACAATAGCTCACCATCATTCTGCTACTCATCGATGCAACATCACTTGTACAATGCCATCCATAAGACATGTCACCTTACTAAGCTACAATGTAATGCATACATTATATAAACCATCAGGTATGGTCATTTCCTCTCATCTCTACTACATTGGTAATTTCTTTTCAAGGTTGGCTACTTAGCACGTCATGTTTATGAGTATTGGATAATAGAGAGCTTGACATCATAAATTTTTTTATAGAATTCTTAGAGTATTTTTCTTTCATTTAGGAGAAATCATAAATTTTCGCAAGGAGATATAAATGCAAAATAATTTGATAATGATTATATTGTCAATTATTAAAGTGTGCTTAATAGTTAGAGATATAACTTGAGTTATCTCGTTATACTTTATGTCTCATTTAATATTAATAGTAAGTTCATGGTTTAAAGTTGTTACCTCTAATTTAAATAACATTTCATCTTGTTCTATTTAAATTTGAGCCATAATATAGACCATTTTAAACATAACATCTCATGGTTTTTTCATTAATCTTTCATATTATAGATAAATATATTTAATTTTTTCATTATTGTAATGTTATTTTCGCATTTAAGACAAATAGAATATACCAACTTGTATCATTATATTATCATTTTAATTTATCAAAAAATAAATTGAATAAGATAAAATAAAATTTTAAAATTAATAATTCTATCATAAAATAATGAGATATTACGTCACAATTTAGATCTTGAATAATAGTGATAATGGTATTACATGTTAAGTTTTCTTTAATTTTTGTTTCTTTTTCAAAGACCTGTAAGGGGGTTGGGGACTATAAGCAAGCTAATCCTATTTTTGACTCTAAAGGTCTTGACAATAATTTGGGTATTTATTGCAATATCCCCAGGTACTTGGACCATTCTTTGTGGTGCGTTATGTTTTCTTTTTCATTGTTCCCATGTTCTTTTCCACAGTTACTTTGAAACATTCCATGACATGATTTTCCATCTACTTATTACTTTTAAACAGTATAAATTTACCAGGGGTAATATTGTATAAATAATCAAAAAGGAAAACAACTCGGACAATTTAATATGCTCCTTTCATTATTTAGTTCCACAAATCTTGGATCTTAAATTTTTTTAGGGGTTAAAAAATTTATCTTATCTCAAATAATAAAATTGATTATAAGTGTATATTTTCTACACATTTTTTTAATTTTCCAATCTAGCACCAAAATTGCCCCTCAAACATTACTAAATTTATGCTGTAAATTTTCTTTGACATATAAACTAGATTTAAATTCTTGAAACTAAATTAGGCGATTTTTTTTTTCAATGATAGAAGGGCCCATAGAAAACGTGTAAATTAAAGATTCAAGAGAACGGAAAATTTCTAAAGTCAACAATAGGAGAAGAAATTCAAATACAGAGCAATATGTGTTTTTTTAGTTGACATTTCCATCACTATATAATTGTTGATTATGTTATACGGTGAAAACTAGGATATTAACCGCATGTTTGATTGAAGGAAATAGAATCATTTTATGTATTTAGTTGGACGGAATAAGTGGATAGAATAAAATCGATTACTAATAGAGAAATAATCATAATTCCGGTAATCATAATTCCATTTTTAAAACCCAAAATCCTAAAACATAAATCCCAAAACCTTAAACCCTAAACCCCAAATTCTAAATCTTAAAGCCTTAAACCCTAAATCCAAATTTCTAAAACCCTAAACTCTTTTTAGAAAAATAATAATTTTAACCCTAAACCTTAACCCACAAATATAACCCCAGATCTTAAATCCTTAAACCCTAAATCCCACATCCTAAACCTCAAAACCCTAATCCCTATTTAGAAAAAATAATAATTTTAATAATATATTTCTTTTTAATTAAGTAATAATTATTTAGAAAAATAATGATTTCAATAATGTATTTTGTTTGACGAAAAAATAGTAATTAAATGATATTATTTAAACTTTACAGCATGTAGGGGTATTAAGGTCATTTACAGCTTTTTTCATTCCATTCCAGTGGCAAACCAAACACTGTAATCCTGATTCCGAGCTTGATTCCAGTGGTCAAACCAAACAACATTGTTTCCTTTTCATTCCATTCCGATTTCGATTCTGATTCTAATTCTGATTCTGATTCTGATTCCATTCCACGAATCAAACGCCACCTAAGAGGGTATGTTTTTGAATAATTTAAATGTTATTTATATTTTAAAACCGAATTGAGTTCGTAGATTTTAAATTCGAATTCGATCCGATAATATAATTAATTTGAACCAATTTAAACCTAAATATATTGAATTTTTTCAAATCAGATAAGATAATATTGATATTGAAATTTATTTATAAATTATTATGATATATAAACACAAGACGTACAAAAATTTAAATTTTTAATCAATATTTTATAGTAAAATTTATTATTTATATCACAACTAAAAAAATCAAAAGAATAAAAAATGTGTTTGTGTAATTATTAAATTATTATAAACATTTATATTTATTTTTAAGCTAAAATAATAATATATTATAGTATGCATAATATTTAAATATAATACATTATATTGATATGAATTTTTTTTCAATATCAGGTTTAACTATTCTCCATAGAACCTACAAGATAAATAAACTGTGAGAACCTTGGACCATATTGTGGGAGGTGGTCTTCGACCTTATGATCCTAAGTCAGTAACTATAAAATATAGGTTAAAGGAGATCTTAATCTCAATGTAGTAATTTTATGTAAAGAGATTGTTTAATTTTAATTCTCTATTATGAGAAGAATGATATTTGATATTAATTCTAATACATGAAATTATTTTATGCATATGTGATTATATATAGAAGAAAGAATAAAGTTGATAGCTTATTGAGTAGGATTAAGCTATCGTAATGCTATAGATAATTACTTGTTATAGATAGTTATCTTGTTATATAGTTATCTGCTGTAGAGATATATTGTCTGTAGACATTTGTCTTTTATTATCTCATAATTATCTCTTCAAATAGATGAGAATAATCTTTGGACTTTCATCTCTTTAAGATAAATAAAAGATAATTATTTAGTCTTTATCTCCTTGGATAATTATATTACTCATACACTTGCACGGTGATTAGGATTATTCTTTAACTGTCACATGTGATGTATGAAATTACTTCCAACATCAACCTCCTAAACTTTCTAGCCTATGGGCTAGAAGGTCTGATTGTAATTTCTATTCACATTTGTATTAAATATTTCTTCCAATTTTGTTGATGATTTTGAGCTTACACCTTAGTGATTTTTTACCCATCCAAGTAGAAAACTTTACACCATGTCTCGCCATTCGAAACATGCACGATAGCGTACTATTACCAATGATGTCTTTGGATTTTCAATCAAACTTTTGGTTAGAAAGTTGCGTTATAGTCAATGTTTTTATTAAGGAAGTCAAACCTTCACTTATTTTTATGAGAAGCTCAAAATGTGAATCATAAGCCTCCTTGTAGGATTAGCTAAGAGATGTTAGAAATTTATTTTTCTTCATGTAGTGTAGGATAATTATTTTTCATCTAGCTTGTAGTCTTTTAGGTAGCAGCCTTCTAGATAATAGCTTTATAGGCAGCAAAGTCTTGGAAAATGAATATTTGGCCAACTTAGTCTTGAAAAATGAAGTTATGACCAATAAAATCTTGGTAGACGAAGTCGTGGCCAATAACGTTATGGCTAACAAAGTTCTGGCCATCCAAGTTCTGGCAAACCAAGTCCTGGCTAATGAAGTTCTGGCTAACCAGGTCTTGGCCACTAAAGTTTTAGGCAAGCAGGTTCTGGCCACCAAAGTTCTAGCCATCCAAGTCCTGGCCAAAGAAGTCCTGACTAACTAGGTCCTGGCCACCGAAGTTCTGGCCAACCTTGTCCTGGCCACTGAAGTTTTGGCCAACAAAGTTCTAGCCAACCAAGTCCTAGTTAGTGACATCCTGGGTTGTGACATTTTGGTTGGCCCATTCCTTGACAACCCATTCATGGCCGAAAATCCGCTAGCTGGCGATGTTCCAATCAGAAGGTCAAGATTGATTGATAAATCTGATCCTTCCAGTCAATGCAATCTTTTTTAGCTATGTTTATGAAGACAAAATTAGAATCCTTGTAGGATTCATCAATGAGATAAATTCCTTTTCTCCCAAAGGATTTGTATAAGTATAGGGATCCTTGATATTGCTCTCGTGGGTATCCCTACTCTCTAACACTTAGAATTTTCCTCATGACCCTTTTCTTAAGTCATGTACTCCCATTTATCATTGGAATGAAGTTACATGGAGATATAGAAGGATTGATACCTTAAGGAAGTCTAGGAGGTGGAGATACATCTTGGTCACCTCAAGTTCTAGTAGGATCGGTATTTTAGTATACTTTAATAAACCATACCTTTGGTTTGTGCCGAGACTTTTTCCAAGATGTAGACACGTACGTAGTTGAACTTTTAACAAAGTACTTGATGAGGAATGATGCACTAATATGCATCCCAATGGCTGCATATTTTCTCGAAGGACACATATTGTGGCACGGTCTAGAAAAGGAAGTGGTCAGGGCTCTAAGACCTTGGCCTTGTATTAGTTTATGCGATATATCTCTCACTTGTACTTTTAACATTATTTTTGGACCTGATTGTTTCCCCATATATTTGGGATGCCATGAACTTTTGAGTTAACATATTAATGTGGAAGGATGTCTTAGCATAAAAAAACATAGATCTTGGAATCGAGGTGCACGAAGACGAGGAACGATTTCTCAACCAAATCTTGACTCAATTTGGCCAAACGAATACACATAGAACCTTCCATTGGTCGTCCATACCCTATTTGGTTGGCCATACTCATAGCCAAAGATAACATCCCGACTACTTCCTAACTAATCATAATCTTGGTTGGTCACACCTTTGGTAGGCCATGTTCCTAGCTGGTCGATCTCATTCATGGCTGGTTGTACCTCTTAGTCTTGGCCAATATGGATATATAGTGGTTCAACATTGCTCTACTGGAAGATGGATGGCTTTGAAGTTTGGATGATTTTTAACTTATACCCGTTGATCGGGCAGAACCGACATCGCCGATCCTGCCGTTACTTTGGTTTTATCTATTTATAAAACTCTCGCAAGTGCACGAATCATTTTGTATAAAATAATAAGTATACTCCCAAGGTCGATCTAAGGAAGAAATGTATGTGGTTTTTAATTTATTATTCAAACTTTTAAAAACGAAATTAAATCCTAAACATCCTGTCACGATATTTTAGGGTTTTGTGTTTTTAATCTACTTACATAAAAATAAACATAGATTCAATAAACATTTATGCAAATTTTATCATTTATAATGGTGGAGTATTTATGGATATAATAATTAAGTTAATTATGCTTGCTCATATTATTTAGGTTATTAAAGATATGAATTGATATTTATTGATTCTCTCTTTTTTATATGAATACCACCTTTGGTGGGGTTAGATATTCTTTGTTAACTAAACAAATCAATTAACACCTATGGGTAGGGTTGATAATTAATTTGGTTAATTAAATTAATTTCTTTTTCTAAGAGATTGAAAATGAACCATTTAAATGCCACCTTTGGTGGGGTTAGACAGTTTAAACTTTATTAAAGGTGTCCAAATTAAATCTAAGAATTTAATTATCCGAGTACTAACTTTCAAGTTTTAAAACCACTACTGAAAACATGTTGTCAATATATTTTCAGATAATAATTCTTATAAAAACTTTTGAAATAGAGCTTCACTCTAACTACCGGGCAATTGTACCAACAAATAAAAGAGCACTACTCTAAATTAGACCGAATAACTAAACCTTAAAATCTAATTTTCAGATTTAAGTTTGTAATGAAAAATAATATATTTCTCTCTAACATTCTTAATATAAAATCTTGAATAAAAATAAAATCAATTCATTTTAGAGATTTTTACCTATTTAATATTTCGCAAGCATAACAACGTTATTATTACATCATGTTTATAAACAGCCAGCAGAGTTAAATTTAATCACAGACAAATTAAATATAACATGTAAGAATAAAACATAAAAAATAACTATAAAGAAAATAAAATCCTTACAGAACTTCGATGTTATTCCCGTTGCTGGAAAACCTCAAAGCAGAATTTGCACTCCCATTTATTGAATCAAAAAGCTAATAAATTACAAAAACATAACTAGTTCTTCCCAAAAAGGGAAGAACTCTAAAACTAAGAGAAATTAACTAAGAAAAGCTAAAAACTAAGAAAAAAGAGAAAGAAAGAGAAGAGAATGTGTTTTAAGGTGTGTTTAGAAGTGAAGAGAAGGGGGGTATTTATAGGTGAGGATAAAGAGAAAAAGTAGGGGGAAAAATGTTAAAAAATTGTGAAAACGCGGAGTGTAATTGTTGATGTCATCGATGACATCAACATGACGTCATGGGGGTGGCTGCGCGTAAAAATGGGGCGAAATGGCAGCGGCGCGTGCAGGAAGCGAGAGGCTGTATGGCGCGTGTAGAATGGGGCCCAGGCTCACGGCCGATGCGCAGCGGACGTGGGGCATCTTTGCGCCGCGGTTCTCGGCGCGTTGGGCGGCGGGGCGGTGCGATTTTCTCCTTTTTGACATTTTTGACCCTTTTGACCCATTTTGTCCAATTTTTCCATATTTGTTAACCTTTCCCCATTTATTTATTAATATATTTGTGATGTATTGCTTCCAGTATTCCTCTTTGAGTCTTTAAGTTACGTTTTTAAGTGAAAATACCTAAAAAACAATAAAAACACCCGTGATTCCGAAAAAGACAAATTTATATAAATATATGATAAAACATATAAATATATATATTTTTAATCAATTAATGTGCATAAAATCATGGTAATTTTAGTGCTTTTTGAGCACTCATCACAACCCCCAACCAGTTTCTTACTAGTCCCTTAGTAAGAGAAGCGAGAAAAACTAAAAATTAAACTATCCTAAATCACTTCCGTAGATTGACACAGTTGCATTTAGCCTATGTAACAAGCCTTTAAACCCCTAGGTTGCCCTAGTGGACGAGTTTGAGTCTCGTGAGGGTTTTCAGTAATGATACTCACAAACATTAAACTAAATGTAAAAAAATTAAAAGAAATAATAACAACAATCAACTTAAAAACTAAAATTACAACAAAATCAAAAATTAACTTTTAAGAATAAAAGAAAACAACATAACATAAAAATGTCTCATACTTTTTAATCTCCTTTAAGATCATAATTAAAATCTCAAGCATAAGTTATTTAAATCTTCTTAAACAATCATGATTTATTATAATAATTAGTTGAAAATAATTTTCATATTTCATATTAAAAATGTATCAATTTAATTTCACCCAATTTCAGTGTCATGAATCCGAATTCGCTTCGACTCTATTCCTCACAAGTCAATACTCTAAAAATATTGAATCCTATGGGTTCAAACACTCATACTAATTTATATGCAAAAGAGTTGATGTATAGAAATGAACTAATATGTTCGCATATGTATAAAGAAGAAAGGCTCAAAGTGTTATTTTGACGTTGTTCTCATGGAAGGAATCAAATGTATAAATTATAAAGATATCATATATAAAATTATTTTCATGCATAAATCAAACTCATTAAGAAAAAATTTCAAGATATATGCCTTTTACAAATGAAGAAAGTGCAATGACTTTTTAGGGAATTACTTCCTATATCTTTCTTTTGTAATTAGCCTTTACTCATAACTTTGTAGGCAATGTGGGTCATAGTATGTAGATTATACTATATATTCTTTCTCTCTATATTTTTCTGAAGATATTTTTCAATATATATCATTTGTTTAGAGAGTCAACCCATGTACAGATTGTACATTTTTTTTTGAATTTTGGGTAATATGGGTCATAGTATGTAGATTATACTATATATTCTTTATCTCTCTATATTTTTCTGAAGATACTTTTCAATATATATCATTTTTTTAGAGAGTCAACCCATGTACAAATTGTACATTTTTTTAGGATTTTGGTGAGTGGTTAATTTTGTGGCTTTTTTGTTTGATCTTGGTTTAGGTAACCCCAAATATGTCTCTCTTTTTTTGTAACAGCCATGCACGAATGAGATAAAAGCATATACTATCAATTTCTACTCAAATCATTTAATCTAAGCAAAAATAATAATAAAAAATATACGACACTCTATTAAAATGAGAAAAAATTCATACATTCAATGTTAATGCCTATAGAGATCATCTAAGAATTTGAAGAAATAAGAAATGTGTTTGGAGTAAAAAAAATATATATATTTCACTCTGAATAAGGGAAATTAGGCTCAAATTATATCTCACAAAGGTAGTCTCCACTAAAACAAATTCATAAACACCAAAATTTTGGGTTTAATATAAATACTAGTTATGACAAAAATTAACTAATTATAAAAAATAATTACAAAATATTTTATGATATGTTTTCAAAAATTAATCTAACAGTACAAAAGACTTAACTATTTACTTAAATTTGATTTAAAGAAATGATAAATTTTTGTGAGAATTTTTTTTAATTCCAAAAATTACTAAATCACACAAAAAAATAAAGCCAAACACAATAAATATGAAAATGTGAAAAAAAAATTATTATTTTTTTATTTTTTTTAAATTGTTAAATCTTTTTTTTAATTAAGCATGGTAACTTTTCACCACCCTCAAGCTAAAACTTACATTGTCCTCAATGTAACAACTGTAAATTAAAGATAAAGAGAAAAGAGAGAAAATATTACCTATTTCTTGAGAATGTTGCAAGTAGTGATGGAGAAATGCAGGTGCATCCATCATGTTCATTAAAGTGCACACAGACAGATCGCTGTGAACTTCTAACATCTCAACAATTTTTTTTTTAGTTTTAACAATTTTTAAAATTATTCAAATGTAATTAAACTAAAATAAACAATAAAACAAAGAAGAGGAAATTACCTAAAATGATGGATTGTCTCCCATCTAGCGCTTAGTTTAACGTCTTAGCAAGACGTAACTTGAGGATTTCATTTTAAGTAAACTCAATGTCCCCTCATCATTGAGTCAATCAAACCTACAAGTAAGACAAGATTGTCTACCTATACTTTTTCAGTCATGTCCTATGGATTTTCAAATTTTTCTGTACTTAAAACTAGGGACATGCTTGTGAGTTTTAGATAATCCACATCTAGGTACAAATCAAATAATTAAAGGCATCAAAACACAATTGTACCTAGATCAAACAAAACAACTAACTCCTTAGATTATAATTAAAACTTTAAAATTTTGGAGATAGTTTTAGACTTTTTTTTTTGGTTTTTTGTTTTTAAGTATAATATCTAAGTTAAAATAACATAATCAGTATTAACCAGGAGTCCTCCCAGGAAAGAATGGTGGGGCAAAGGCTCCTTAAAAACCATCATCCTAGACAGAGCAACGTTCCCACGAAAGATTAGTGGCACAAAGGCTTCGAGGAACTAGTCTACTAGACAGAACTCCCTTAGATCTTTACTTTTCATGATATTAAAATTAAGTTAATTAAGTTAAGTTAAGTTAAAATTTAAGTTAATTAAGTTAATAAAAGGTAGGTTAATTAAGTTAATGAAAATCTATGTGAATTAAGTTAGTAAATTAAATTAATATAAGTTAGTAAATTAAGTTACTGAAAACCTAAGTTAATTAACTTAAACGAAAATTAAGATAAAAAAATGTTAAAAAAAATATTTTTTAAAAAAATTAAACCAAAAAATAAAATAAATTGAAAAAGTAAAAGAAAAATAAAAAAAATAAAAAGAGAAAAAAAAACAAATTGTAAATTAAAAATTAAGCCAAAAATATAAAATAAAAATAAAATAAAATAAAATAAATTGAAAAAAATAATAATTGAAAAAGATAAAAGAAAAAAAAGATAAAAGAAAAAAAAAATAAAAAAAAATTGAAATAAAGTTTTTGATTTTTTTTTTGACAAAAAAAAAATTATTTTTTAAATAAAATAAAGTTTTTATTTGTTTTTTATTTTATTTTATTTTATTTTATTTTATTTTATTTTATTTTATTTTATATTTTATTTTATTTTATTTTATTTATTTATTTAATTTAAAATTTATTTACTTTTTTTTTACTTCAAATTTCAAAATTCAAAATTATTTTATTATTCATGCTATAATGTTTTTTATTTATTATGAAATTGAAATTTGAATTTTTTTTTACTTTTCACAAACAACAAATTTTTTTATTTATTTTTATTGTCTTTTAAACAAAAAAAATATCACAATTATTTACAACACAAAAAGTTTTTTAAAATTTTGATAAATAATTTAAAAACGCTATTCCTTCCCCGGCAACGGCGCCAAAAACTTGATCGGGTAGAACCGACATCGCCGATCCTGCCGTTACTTTGATTTTATCTATTTATAAAACTCTCGCAAGTGCACGAATCATTTCGTAGAAAATAATAAGTATACTCCCAAGGTTGATCTAAGAAAGGAATGTATGTGATTTTTAATTTATTATTCAAACTTTTAAAAACGAAATTAAATCCTTAACATTCTGTCACGATATTTTGGGGTTTTTTGTTTTTAATCTACTTACATAAAAATAAACATTTATACAAATTTTATCATTTATAATGGTGGAGTATTTATGGATATAATAATTAAGTTAATTATGCTTGCTCATATTATTTAGGTTATTAAAGATATGAATTGATATTTATTGATTCTCTCTTTTTTATATGAATACCACCTTTGGTAGGGTTATATATTCTTTGTTAACTAAACAAATCAATTAACACCTATGGGTGGGATTAATAATTAATTTGGTTAATTAAATTAATTTCTTTTTCTAAGAGATTGAAAATGAACCATTTAAATGCCACCTTTGGTGAGGTTAGACAGTTTAAACTTTATTCAAGGTGTCCAAATTAAATCTAAGAATTTAATTATCAGAGTACTAACTTTCAAGTTTTAAAACCACTACTGAAAACATGTTGTCAATACATTTTCAGATAATAATTCTTATAAAAACTTTTGAAATAGAGCTTCACTCTAACTACCGGGCGATTATACCAACAAATAAAATAACACTACTCTAAATTAGACCGGATAACTAAACCTTAAAATCTAATTTTTAGATTTAAGTTTGTAATGAAAAATAATATATTTCTCTCTAACATTCTTAATATAAAATCTTGAATAAAAATAAAATCAATTCATTTTAGAGATTTCTACCTATTTAATATTTCGCAAGTATAACAACGTTATTATTACATCATGTTTATAAACAGCCAGCAGAATTAAATTTAATCACAAACAAATTAAATATAACATGTTAGAATAAAACATAAAAAATAACTGTAAAGAAAATAAAATCCTTACAGAACTTCGATGCTATTCCCGTTGCTGGAAAACCTCCAAGCGGAATTTGTACTCCCATTTATTGAATCAAAAAGTTAATAAATTACAAAAACATAACTAGTTCTTCCCAAAAAGGGAAGAACTCTAAAACTAAGAGAGATTAACTAAGAAAAGCTAAAAACTAAGAAAAACTAAAAAATCTAAGAAAAGAGAGAAAGAAAGAGAGAAGAGAATGTGTTTTGAGGTGTGTTTAGAAGTGAAGAGAAGAGGGGTATTTATAGGTGAGGATGGAGAGAAAAAGTAGGGGGAAAAATGTTAAAAAATTGTGAAAACGCGGAGTGTAATTGCTGATGTCATTGATGATGTCTGCATGACGTCATGTGGCGATTGTGCGCGAAAATGGGGCGAAATGGTAGCGGCGCGCGCAGGACTCGGCGCGGCTGGGCGGCGTGGCGGCGCGATTTTCTCTTTTTTGACATTTTGACCCATTTTGTCCAATTTTTCCATATTTGTTGACCTTTCCTCATTTATTTATTAATATATTTGTGATGTATTGCTTCCAATATTCCTTTTTGAGTCTTTAAGTGACGTTTTTAAGCAAAAATACCTAAAAACAATAAAAATACCCGTGATTCCGAAAAGATAAATTTTTATATATATATATTTTTAATCAATTAATATGCATAAAATCATGGTAATTTTAGTGCTTTTTGAGCACTCATCACCCGTGTTAGTTTTTTGTTCAGGCATTGTTGTGTTTGTTTGAAATTTTTATAAGTTGGGGGTGACTTATTTATCAAAGTGTTGCTTAGTTAAGTCGTTTGGTCTATCAACCCCTACTTGGAATACTTGAACTTATTCAAGTGGTCCAAGCATGATATAGTTCTCAACTTACAAAAATTTTAGTTATCTCTTTGTTGGAGACTTATTGCCTTGATCATTGAAGCCTTGAAGGCCTAAGTATGGTGCATAAATTCAAATATAGTTCTTGGACATAAGATGGTATGGCTTGTGAGCCATGACTCTTTTTTGGGGTCTATGGCTAACTCTAATATGATAAGAAGCTTTATAGGATGTTCTTATTGTTAGTTGTGACATGGGCCACATGGATAACATATTGATCTTCTGAAAATAATTTTGAGGTATGGCCCTAAAAGCATAGAGCTCACATGTTGGGATACCTCTTATTCACTGGTAGGGGTATATTCTATGATTGGACACTGAGGCTTTTATTGCACTCAGTTCCATTGTGTAATGGTTTGAGCACTAGGGCGCATGACTCATAGGCTGAGATGCTTCTTCGTGTTAGCTTTTACCCGAATGGAACTACCTGTGATCATGGTGCATTCTTTAGGGTTACTAAACATGCTCAATTTCTGTTGATCTTCTGGCGGTTTGGATCCTAAGGCACAATACTCATCTGTGGTGCACTGAAGGTTTTGGACTTTCTAAGTCCAGAGATAGCTCAAGCTCATCCATAGGGTTGTTTCTTATCCATTACATGTGACAGGGTAGGGCTACTGATGAGTGCTCAAAAAGCACTAAAATTACCATGATTTTATGCACATTAATTGTTTAAAAATATATATATTTATATGTTTTATCATATATTTATATAAATTTGTCTTTTTCGAAATCACGAGTATTTTTATTGTTTTTCAGGTATTTTCACTTAAAAACGTAACTTAAAGACTCAAAGAGGAATACTCGAAGCAATACATTACAAATATATTAATAAATAAATGGGGAAAGGTCAACAAATATGGAAAAATTGGACAAAATGGGTCAAAAATGTCAAAAAGGAGAAAATCGCGCCGCCATGCCGCCAAGCTGTGCCGAGCCCCGCGCGCGCCAGCGCCCAGACCCGTGCAGCACGCCTTACATCCGAGCGCATCAGCGCGCGCCCAGTCCCAGTTCCATACGCGCCCGCGCGCGCAGCGCCTGCCTTCCGCGCGCGCCTGTGCGCGCCCCAGTTGCCCTCTGCGCGCGCCGCTGCCATTTAGCCCCATTTTCGCGCGCAGTCGCCCCCATGATGTCATCAATGACCTCAGCAATTGCACTCCGCGTTTTCACAATTTTTTAACATTTTTTCACTCACTTTTTCTCTCCATCCTCACCTATAAATACCCCCATTCTCTTCACTTATAAATACACCTCAAAACCATTCTTCTCTTCTCTTTCTTTCTCTCATTTCTTAGTTTTTAAGCTTTTCTTAGTGTTTAGTTGTTCTTAGTTAATTTCTCTTAGTTTTAGAGTTCTTCCCTTTTTGGGAAGAACTAGTTATGTTTTTGTAATTTATTAGCTTTTCGATTCAATAAATGGGAGTGTAAATTCCGCTTGGAGGTTTTCCAACAACAGGGAATAACATCGAAGTTCTGTAAGGATTTTATTTTCTTTACAGTTATTTTTTATGCTTTATTCTTACATGTTATATTTAATTTGTCTGTGATTAAATTTAACTCTGCTGGCTGTTTATAAACATGATGTAATAATAACGTTGTTATGCTTACGAAATATTAAATAGGTAAAAATCTCTAAAATGAATTGATTTTATTTTTATTCAAGATTTTATATTAAGAATGTTAGAGAGAAATATATTATTTTTCATTACAAACTTAAATCTGAAAATTAGATTTTAAGGTTTAGTTATCCGGTCTAATTTAGAGTAGTGCTCTTTTATTTGTTGGTACAATCGCCCGGTAGTTAGAGTGAAGCTCTATTTTAAAAGTTTTTATAAGAATTATTATCTGAAAATGTATTGACAACATGTTTTGAGTAGTGGTTTTAAAACTTGAAAGTTAGTACTCGGATAACTAAATTCTTAAGTTTAATTTGGACACCTTGAATAAAGTTTAAACTGTCTAACCCCACCAAAAGTGGCATTTAAATGGTTCATTTTCAATCTCTTAGAAAAAGGAATTAATTTAATTAACCAAATTAGTTATCAACCCCACCCATAGGTGTTAATTGATTTGTTTAGTTAATAAAGAATATCTAACCCCACCAAAGGTGGTATTCATTTAAAAAAGAGAGAATCAATAAATATCAATTCATATCTTTAATAACCTAAATAATATGAGCAAGCATAATTAACTTAGTTATTATATCCATAAATACTCCACTATTTTAAATGATAAATTTTGCATAAATGTTTATTGAATCTATGTTTATTTTTATGTAAGTAGATTAAAAACACAAAACCCCAAAATATCGTGACAGGATGTTTAGGATTTAATTTCGTTTTTAAAAGTTTGAATAATAAATTAAAAACCACATACATTCCTTCCTTAGATCGACCTTGGGAGTATACTTATCATTTTCTACGAAATGATTCGTGCACTTGCGAGAGTTTTATAAATACATAAAACCAAAGTAACGGGCAGGATCGACGATGTCGGTTCTGCCCCATCAGCTACCCAATGACAAAGTGGCATGGATCTCGAGCCATAACTCATATTTTAAGGTTTAAGGTTGATTAAGTAAACATTAGACCAAGTTAAGCTATTCTTCGTATAAGCTTGGATCGCATGACATTACTAGAGAACAAGGTGCATCCTTTGGAGTTACTTAGTCACACCCAACTTCTATAGTCCATTTAGTGGTCTGGGCCCTAAGGCACAGTAGTCACACGTAGGGTTGCTTCTTATTCATTGTCCATGACATGGGTGCAAGCCCTGGTTAGGTGTAGAGCATTGAGAGCTCTGAACTTTTTTAGGCCTAGGAAACTCAAGCACGTTCTTTATCTGATTATAGACTTTTTATCCTATCGAATCTTCTAAGTGTGGATCCTTAATTTTTAGAAAGATGTATGTATACCAAGTGCTCCATTTATTGGTAATAATAAATGTAAATTACAAAAAAATTAAAATTATCATAGGAACAAAAATTGAAATATAACCATATAATTACTAAGTTTTGCAATAATGAAAATTGAAAAAAGTTAAGTAAAAACAAATTCATTGGGGAGAGAACTTTATAATTTTGGCCTGGTAGCATCTTTATTTTTGGCCCATTTGGATTCTTGTGGAATAGCATTCTAGGCTACGTTTTTCTTTCCCAGCACTACTCATAGTTCCTATATCTATCGAAAACGTGGTAGGTTAAGGCTACAACCTTAGCCTTGTGTAGGAAGAGCTAGCTCGAGATACAATTATAAGAGGATGGAAAGTGCACAATAAGGAAATTCACCATAATTGTTCTTATGTTGGTGTCATGTCCAATTATGATTGGGATGGTCGCATTGCCTTCTAGGATGAGTGGGATTCCAGAGAATCCTACCGGGGTAGTAGTTACTAGCTCGAGAGAATGGAAAAGCTTTATTTGCTTCCATACCTTGAAGAATATGACGTTAGTTGAGCTATTAGTACCTTTTGGAATCCGATACAAAGTGATATTGGCCATCTGGAGGGTGACTACCATAACATTTGCATGAGAATGGATGAAGCTATGGGATTCTCTTTCAAAAAATATTATGTATGAACTTGTAAGATTAGGATATTTTCCTTTAGTAACTTCTAAAATTATTGGACAAGAAATGGCCTTGTGATGAGTGCTTTTATGGGCATTTTTAGAATTATCGCTAGCAGGACCTCCCATAATAACTCTAACCTTATGTAATTCTTGTCCTTGAGGTTGATTTCTTTCTTTGGATGGAAAGGTTGGCAATGATAGTTTTGGTTATTATGGCTTCGACTGTTATTCTTGCCATTATTGTTGTAGCTATATCTGTTGTGGCCTTGGATTATGAATAAATTCATCCAATTTCCCTTTCTTGGCTAGTTACTCAATTTCATCTTAAGTTTTCAAAAAATTTCAATTAAGTGTTTGGTGACTTTGTAGAACCTATAATACTGAGATTTATCCCAGCCATTATTTTTTGTTTTTTTAGGCCATTATATGAACGACTGCCATTTGCTTGCAATAGAAAAAATTATTTTGTTGTCTTAAGAGGAGTTTTCTTGATGTAGATGGGATGGAAACTGAATTTAGAAATTGGATTTTTCTTTATTTTTGTTGTAACAGAATGGCAATTTAGCTAGGACCATGTTTTTCTTGTTGGTGCAGCTTGCATGATGGCCGTTAGGGAACATGGGCATGCGAGTGTAAATGCTAAGTTGCGTGAATGAGTGTATAGGTACACATGGGGACTGTTTGGCTCAGTTCCTATAAGACTATGCTTGGTGTTGGCCAGTGGACACACATATTTCCTCTATCAATTTTCATTCATTTTAGTGTTTTGTAAGCCATTCTAAGATCAACCGACAAGTTGCTCTTTCATTTCAATACAATTATAATTATTGTTCTTGTTCTAATTCCTTACGGCATCAAAATTTGGTATCATAGCTTGGTTTGAGCTACAATTCAGATGGCGACGTTCGGTAACCAAACCATTGGTAATGGTAGTGATGGCACGAAGAACCTATAGGCTGCAATGGTTGGCCTAGAAAAATGGTTATAGTAGAGGATTAAGGAGGTGTCTCGAGACCTGCAACAATCATTCCTACATACAACCACCCAAATCCAAGCCCAATTGAGCGAGATTCAGAGACAACTGAAACCGTAAGGAAAAAAGGTTCTTCGTGATGAACATTCATCACACCCACCACCTCAACCTTATCAGATATTTGCATTTCCTTGCAACCATTTTGATAATGATACTCACGTCCATCTAGACTCTAATGATGACCTAGTGACTCTACCAGGATCAAACCTCAAAAACTTTGGGTTCAATGAGGGTATTTTGAGCTATACATGTAACAGATTTTCCAACCGAGACTCTGTTAATCGATAGTGTGAGAGTATGAAAGGAAATCACCCAGACTTTGTTAACAAACAGTGTGAGAGGTAATCACGTGGTAAGTAGAACTATTGGATTAATGTGGACCTACCCACTTTTGCTGGACACCCTCACATGGAAGAATTTCTTGATTGGATGGATACTATCGAGAATTTCTTTGACTACACGGAGATACAAGAAGAGAAAAAAGTTAAACTAGTCGCTTATAAGCTTAAGGGTAGAGCCTCTGCTTTGTGGGAACACATGAAAAATGAAAGAAGATTAAGAGGTAAGGCACCAATCACCTCTTGGGAAAGAATGAAGAAATTGATGATGCAACAATTTTTACTAGCTGATTATGAACAACTCCTTTATCAGCAATATCACTAGTGCCAGTAGGGAATAAAGAATGTCACTGAATATACTAAGGAGTTTATGAGTCTTGGTTTGTGAGCCAAGATGTGGGAGTGAGAACCTCAGAAGGTTGCTAGTTATATGCATGGTTTGAATTCTCCTATGAGAGAAAGACTAGAGTTGAACCAAACCTTGTGGTCTATCAACCAAACCAACAACATGGCATTAAAGGTGGAAAATTAGCTAGCTAGACCCAAAAAATCCGCAACATTTGGGTTTCGTTTTAGTTACTCCTCTATTAGTAAAAATCTAAGTGATTTAACCTAAAATTCACCCCACCAGTCACTACAGAACCCACACCAGTTCCAAAAAATTCCATCCCTAAACCCAAAAATCCTAACAACTCACTTCCAAAACTTAACCCCTATACCAAACCACTACCTATCAAGTGTTTTAGGTGCTATCAGTAAGGGCACAGATCTAATGAATGTCCACAAAGGCATGTAACTAATTTGGTCAATAAATTTGAGTATTCAGATGATGAGTTTGACCCAATGTCTCTAGAAGATCTAGAAGGAGCACAACCCACTGAATGTGATGACGGTGACATAACATTAAACTGCATAGTGTAGAAGGTGTTTCTATCACCAAAACAACCAGCACCATCATATGGGTATGTAATTTTTAGAACAAGGTGCATAATTCAATAGAATGTATGTGACATTATTTGTAGTGGTAATAATGAAAATATTGTCTCATACATACTAGTGAATTATTTGAGACTGATCACTCACGTCCATCCCATTCCTATAAAATAGAATAGATTAAAAAAGTGAATGAGGTTAAAGTGCAATAGGTGTGTAGGGTACCATTTTCATTGAATTTTTTTACAAATATGAGATGTTTTGTGATGTGTTAGAAATGGATGCTTGTCAAATTCTTTTCGGAAGGCTCTGGTAGTATGACGTGGATGTAATACACAAAGGCAGGTTAAACATCATCATTGTCACTTGGAAAGGTTCCAAGATAGCCCTACTCCCTGCAAAGGAAAGCTTCCCCAACCTTACCATACCAAAAATGCTTCTTAATTGCAAACCCAATGAGTTTGACAAGGAACTCAGAAAGACTAAGGTGGTAAAGAACAACATCCTATCACTCATGCCATCCTTGATATTGTTGAAGAATTACTATCTACCTATAATGACCTTACACCAACTGACCTACCATGCACCTTATCTTCATTAAGAGACATTTAACACCACATAGATTTCATACCCGACAATAATCTGCCTAATTTACCCCACTATTGGATGAATCCTAAAGACCACGAGCTTCTACAAGATATAGTGTAAGATCTCTTGGATAAGCACCTCATCCAGGAAAGCAAGAGTTCATGTGATGTGCCTACACTGCTTGTACCAAAGAAGGATGGTACAATGAGAATGTGTATTGATAGTAGGGCTATTGACAAGATCATAGTCAAGTACAGGTTCCCTTTTACTAGGTTGGAAGATATACTTGACAAGCTACAAGGTTTCACTATCTTTTCTAAGCTTGATCTTCGTAGTGGATATCACCAAATTCAAATCAGAAAAGGAGATGAATAGAGGATAGCTTTTAAAACCAAGGACGACCGATATGAATGGTTTGTCGTGCCATTTGGACAACACCTTCACGAGGTTGATGCATCACGTATTGAAGCCTCTCAATGGTACTTATGTGGTAATGTATTTTGATGATATCCTAATTTAAAGAAGGAACCTTGACAAGTATCTAGAGCATTTGTAGGCTGTCTTGGAGATATTGAGGGAACACAAGCTTTTCCTCAACCTTAAAAAAAGGAGTTTATGACCACCAAACTCCTTTTCTTGGGGTATGTTATCAGCTATGAGGGAACATTAGTGGACACTAAGAAGATTGATGCCATATAGTCATGGCCTAACCCCATTTCAATACATGAAGTCAGGAGCTTTAATGGCCTAGCAACGTTCTACAGGATTCATAAGAGATTTTAGTTCAATAATAGCACCCATAACAAAATTCCTCAAGAAAGGACAATTCATTTGGAGTAAAGAGTATGAATATAGTTTCCAACTCATGAAGGAAAAATTGTGCACAACCCTATTTCTATCTCTGCCAGATTTTGACTAAGTATTTAAAGTTGAAATAGATGCATCCATGATGGGTATTGGAGTAGTTCTATCTTATGGTAGAAAGCCTATTGAATTCTTCAGCGAGAAACTTAGTGAAGCATGCTAGAAATGGTCCACTTATGACCAAGAGTTCTATGCTATCATTCGAGCCCTCAAACAATAGGGGTATTATCTTATTTCAAAGGAATTTATTCTTCACAGTGATCACTTGGTACTCAGATAGCAGAAATACATCTTAAGAGCCCATACTAGGTGGGTCATCTACCTGCAAAGGTTTACTTATGTGTTTAAACACAAGAAGGCACATTTAAACAAGGTAGTTGATGCACTTAGCAAGAGGCACACCCTGTTGACTACCTTCCAAACTGAGATTACCAATTTTGAAATCCTCCCTAAACTATATGCAATAGATGAATATTTAACAGCTACTTGGACCCAATGTAACAACTATGAACCTATGCATGGTTTCCATTTGCAAGAAGGATATCTCTTTAAAGAAAATAGATTGTGCATTCCAAAAACCAGCTTAAAGGAATACCTAATTTAGGAACTTCATGTTGGGGGACTTAGTGGTCATATTGGTAGGGATAAAACCATAATTTTGGTCGAGGAAAGATACTACTAGCCTTATTTATGAAGAGATGTAACCAGATTTGTGCAGAAATACTCTGTCTTCCAAAAAAGCTAAGGAAGACAACCAAAACACTAGCCTTTACTCTCCTCTGCTAGTTCCCGCAACAATTTGGGAGGATCTTAACATGGATTTCATCCTAGGGCTACCAATTAGAAAAATAAAACTAGACTCCATCCTTGCAGTAGTGGACAGGTTTGAAAAAATGTCCCATCTAATCCCATGAAAAAAGGTCCATGATGCCAGCAATATAGAACCTATCTTCTTTTGAGACATTTTCAAGCTGCATGGCATCCCTAAACCCATCACTTTTGATTTTGATGTGAAGTTCATAAGCCATTTTAAGGAGTTTTGGCTCAAGTTTGATACCACGTTAAAATTCAGCAGTGCTTATCATCCCTAGATTGATGGGCAAACAAAGGTGCTCAACAGAACCATAGGCAGCATGCTTCCATGTTTGATTCATGAAATACCTCGAGAATGGAACATATACCTTCATCAAGTTGAATTTTCTCTTAATAGCATCACCAATTGCACCACAAACCCACCACCTTTCTTGGTTGTCTATACCAAAGTACCCAACTTCAATGTAGATTTGCAAGTCATACCCAATCTAAAGAGCAAAGTTGTTGGTGTATGAGGTGCTGATTATACTTAATTCCACCAGGAAATTTGAGAGCATATTAAGAATATGAATTCATAGTACAAAATATAGGTTGATCAGCATCACAAGCTTATGCATTTTCAAGCTGGTGAGCTTGTCATGGTACATGATGAAGACACAAGAAGACCGACATCGGGTTAGCAATATCAATCTTGCAGATACTTTGGTTTTATATTTGTAAAACTCTCGTAAGTGTACGAATCATTTTATAGAAAATGACAAGTATACTTCTAAGATCAATCTAAGGAAGGAATATATATGGTTTTCAATTTATTATTCAAACTTATAAAAACAAAATTAAACCCTAAACATCCTGTTACGATATTTTGATTTTTGTTTCCTAGTCTAATGACATAAAAAAACATAGATATGGATGCAATAAACAATAATGTAATTTTTTATCATTCATAATAATGAAGTATTTATGGATATACTAATTAAGTTAATTATGTTGCTCATATTATTTAGGTTATTAAATATATAAATTAATATTTGTTGATTTTTTTTTGTATGAAAGTGTCTTTAGGTAAGGCCCAAATTATTTTATTTAATACTAATTAACTAATATCGTTAGGTAAGACCTATTAATTAATTAAGTATTAAATTTCAACTTTATTTCTAAAAAATAGAAAACCATCTGATCACATCTTTAGGCAGAGTCAATTAATTAGACTTTATTCAAGGTATCTAAATTAAACCTAAGAATTTAATTATCTGAGTACTAACTTTCAAGTTTTAAAAAATTACTGAAAATATGTTGTTAATATATTTTCGAATAATAGTTCTTATAAAAAAATTTTGAAATAGAGATTTACTCTAACTACTAGGCGATTAAACCAACAAATAAAAGAGCAATACTCTAAATCAGACCAGATAATTTAACCTTAGAATATAATTTTCAGATTTAAGTTTGTAATAAAAAATAATATATTTCTCTTTAACATCCTTAATATAAAATATTGAATAAAAATAAAATCAATTTATTTTATAGAAATGTTTTACCTATTTAATATTTTGCAAGCATAATAACGTTATTATTATATCATATTTATAAATAGCTAAACATGTTAAGTTTAATCACAGACAAATTAAACATAACATATAAGAATAAAACATAAAAAATAACTGTAAATAATTTATTTTAAAATTATACCTCAAAAGAAATCCTTACAGAACTTTGATGCTAACTCTATTGTTGGAAAACCTTCAAACGGATTGTCATGCGTGTGAGGGGTAAGATTTGTGGTAGATGGGAATTGGTGTGTATGGGACAAGCGTGCACAAAACTCAGTGTTGGTGAGTGTAAGACTAGGCATGTTCGTGTGTTGGCGCCCGCGGGACTCGGCATTTTTACATTTTTGATCGTTTTGACCCATTTTTTTATTTTTTTATTTTTTCTCATTTTCTTTTCAACATATTTGTGATGTATTGCCTCTAATATTTTTCTTTGAGTCTTTAAGTTATCACAAGACACTTGCCCCAAACTTCAGCTCAAGAACTATGGCCCTTTCAAAATCATTTAGAAAATCAACGATAACATTTATGTTATTGATCTCCTTAAAGAGTGGAACATTTCAAACATGTTCAATGTCACCGATCTCCAAAAGTATTATGCTACTAATGTAGTCGAGGCAATCCCATTGAATTAGAGTTCGAATTCTACTAAAGAGGGGGACTATGATACAAATGAGATGGAAACTGAATTTAGAAAATGATTTTTTGTTTCTTTTTGTTGAAATAGAATGACGGTTTAGCTAGGACCACGTTTTTATTGCTTGTGTAGCACGTATGATGGCCATTAAGGCACATGGGCATGCGAGTGCAAATGCAAGGTTTCTTGGATGAATGTGTAGGTGCACATAGGGATGGTTAGGCTCAGTGCCTATAAGACCACATTTGGTGTTGGCTGGTGGACACACAACTTTCCTTTGTCAATTTTCATTCATTTTAGTGTTTTGTATGCCTTTCTAAGATCAACCGACGAGTTACTCTTTCATTTCAATTCAATTATAATTATTGTTCTTGTTTTGATTCCTTGTTGCATTAGTTTTGGTAGTTCTTTTTTTGAAGGCTCTTGATTTTTCTAGTGGCGATCATTTCATCTATATTAATATAAGTATTAATTAATTGAGAAGTCTTAGAATATTTTGTTGAAAGATCCTTTGCTATGTCTCTCCACAAGGGTCCGTGGCATAAATCTTGATGTAAAGTTGTGATAGCAACAGAGTATGGGAATCTACCACTTGTATTTTTCTATATTAAAACTATCAAATAAATCATTCAATGACTCATCCTTTCTTTACTGTAGGGTTAGTAAGTATGCCAATGTATTTGGCCTTCTTCTCTTAGCTAGGAAGTGAGATAAGAAATTTTTTCCAAATTCTATGAAGGAATTTGTCTATTAAAGCGAGCTAGAAGGCATGACACCTCACGACATCAATGGATCTTTGGTGCCATTATATGTACCAGTGTTAGGTAATTTGAACTTATTAGAAAATTGGATGGTTATGATTTATGGGGTGAGTAGGGACTTAGTAAAGATTACCAAATTTGGAAGTCTACCTTGGTTCAACCTCTATTGAACTTCTTGTAATTGTTTCAACAAGTTTGTCAATGGTAGGACGAGGAATAGTTGGTACCTCGCCTTAGACCGTTGGACAATAATTTGTTGTAGTATGGATGGCTTGGATAGAATGTCCTTACTAACATGCCTCAAGATGGTCAAGTAGGTCGTAATGCATAAGATCCTCTTGGGTTGGTCCAAACATTCTAGGATGGTCGATGGGATAATGATCTGGCATCTAAGGCTAGACAACTATGATGAATAGATATAGTATGGTCGGTCAAGGGACTAGGATCCTGCTATGGGAAGTCAACTTGCCAACCAGTCCCTAGATGGCTGTGGGTTTGGCCTTAAGCACTCTAAGCATTGGAAGATGCTTCAGTAATATTTTTTAGGACCACAACTGGTTCAAGAGCCTACAGTCCTAGTAGACACTTCGGGATAGCCTGGATTGTATTTTCCATCATATCTAGGCAAGCTTGAGTTTAGATCGCCTTGCTTTTCTAGTATGTTGAGAATGTTATAGAAAACTAGGTCTAGGTGTAATGCCTATATTTCTAGCAGGCTGCAGTGGAGATGGAATGATGGCCCGTTAGTTAGCAGGTTGGACCTCCTGACTAGATGTCGAATTTGAGAGGTAGAACTAGCTATTTGGTCCATGAAGTTTGCAAGTCTAGAAAAGATTAAAATGTAGGATTACAAGATTTTGGTATCCTATGTTTATAAAACATTGTTGTTAAGGTCCACCGTCTCTTTTTTCTGCTATAATTTTGTAATTTTTTCATTCAAATATAACACATTTATTTCTCACATACGGTGCTAGATGTTAATACCGATTTTTGTCAACGCCATATAGGACTTTTCTCTATAGAATTTGTAATATGAACAAACTATTAGGACCTTAGACCACCTTATAGGGGTTAGTCTTGGGCCCTACCATTTTTAAGTTAGTAACTATAAGATATAGGATAGTAAGATCTTAATCTCGCTCTTGTAATTTTATAAAAATATAGTGTTTAGTTATAATTTTCTGTTATGAGAAAGAATGATATTTGATATTAATTCTAAGGTATGAAATTTTGTTATGTATATATAACTTTATATTAGGGAAATAATAAACCTGATAACTTATTCCTATCTGATTAGGATTAAGCTATTGTAGTATTGTAGATAATTATCTATTGTAAATAGTTATCTTCTTAAACAATTATCTATTGTAGAGATATATTATTTGTAGATATATATTGTTTATTATCTGCTACATTATCTTGTTACAATGATTAGGACCATTCTTAGACTGCCACGTAGGATGTATGAAATTATCCCTAACACGTTATAAAATAAAATATGTATTTATTTATAATTTAATAGTAATTCGGTACAGATCACACGGATTATAAATTATGTCAATCTGAATCCGAACGAATTGTATATTTTTCAATCCGAGTACAAAATTTGTCAATCCAATTTAATCCAAATTCGAGGATCTAATTAGATTTCTTAATTTAAGTGAATTAATCGGATTATTTGTTCATCCCTACGTGAAGTATTCAAATGTTTATTTTGCTTAAGTTAAATGTATTATTTAGTCTTTTTATTTTAAAAAATATATTTTTAAATCCCTTTGTTTGTGAAAAATATGTTATTTAAGTTTATTTATTTATGAAAAACATACTAAGTAAGGACAAAGTTAATTTTTCATCACATATTTTGTTAAATATAATTGAGTATTACATATGTTACATATATATAGTATAATTCTATAAGTATATGTGTAAAAAATAATCAAACTTAAAAAAAAATCTTTTAAAATTTAAAAATCTTCGATAAATCCTAAATAAAATTTTCATTGTTTAATCTTTAAAGTTACAAATTGGACAACAAAAAATTGATTTAAATTTGATCGAAAGATTTGTTAAAATATTTTGAGTAATTTTTTAATTAAAAATTATTTTATTAGATATACGTTTGTAAAAAATACAAATATACATGCATCATATGTATTCTTTTGTTATATTTAATGAAAAAATGGATAAAAAATTAAATTTATCATTATCTAACATATTTTTTACAAACACAAGAACTTAAGAACACATTTTTTTAAATAAATAGACTAAATAATCCTTAAGACTTTGACAAAATACCTAAATAAGCTATAATGTGGTAGTATCATGAATGACTACAATTATTTTAAATATTAATAGGATGTGACATGAATTCTTTATCTTTGTTATTTATAATCATCACTTCTATTTAATTAAGGATATTTTAATTATTTAAAAAATTTATTATAATATTTAGTCACTTTTTCTCCTTTTCTACTTTTCTTTCTTCTTTCTTTTTCTCTTTTTTATTCTCTCTTCTTGGTTTAGGATTTAGGGATTTAGTATTTAGGATTTAACATTCGTGAAAAAAGAAATGAGAGAAAATTTTATACAAATAGATAGAGGTTTAAGAAAGAGATAATAGAAAATGAAAAAAGAGAAAACAAGAGAAGAAACAAAAAAATTGAGGAAAAGATAAAAAAAATAATGAAAATGACTAAAATGCTCTTTATTTTTGTTTTCATAAGAATCATTTTTGACCAAATGAGCACATTTTAAAAAAACATGAGTATTTTTAAAATAACACCAAAAACCTTAACAAGATATACACAAACATGTATATTTAGGTAATTAAAGTTCTAACTCAAAATATGCAGAATATTTTCAAATTACATGTCAATAAATAGTTAGTTTAAATGGTAAGGGTGTTAAAATCTTCAAACTAAAGGTAAGTTTAAATGGTAAGGATGTTAAAATCTGCAAACCAAAGGTAAGTGAAACCTTGCATAAACAAATAATTGTTTTGAGAGTCATCTTTTTTCCTCTATTAGGGTTTCAAATTCTTTTCCTTTCAATCATCGTCACCTCTTTCCCCCCTCTTTTTTTGTTGTCTTGTGTCAATAAGGTTTCAGAACTATATTTATTATTATAGATTTATGTTGCCATTAGTCTTCCATTTCTCCGAGCATCGCCAGTGCTTCTTGGGTGCTTTTCCACTTGTTGGTTCTTCACGTTTCTCCATAACCATCACTTAGTGTTGTGTGTATCATCATCATAGCTTGATCTCATCACTCGATGTTATTACCGCCAATTGTGCTGCATTGTGCGGTGGTTCTATAGTTGTTGTGTGGATCGTTACCTTCTATGCTAGTGAGGTATTGGTGTTTGTTTGGGTTTTGGTTCTAGGTTTCATTTACAATTTGCTTGTTTCTATTTTAAATGAGACCTGTGTTGATGGATTTTTGTTTTCTTGTTGGTTGTGGTCACACTTATTGGAGGACATGTAGAATTTATTTGAGTATAAGTCTCAAAATCAATTTAGTAGACCTTCGTTGAATTGGGGGGTTGGTCGGCTGAGAGAGCAAATATTAGAAGCTCATTCTTAACCATCATTGAGTATTTTGGTCACAATATTCTCCTTGGTTTATAGAGATTCTTAGAAACTGTTATATAGCTCCTTAGTGAGCAAATTAGAAAAGTCTCACATTGGTTAGGAATGAAGATGGGTGTTGGATTTGGGGCTATAAATAAAGCCTTCCTTCACCATTTGCAAACATCCCAAAATTTGTAAATCTTCCTCTCTTTTGTAAGGGTAATTGATTAGCTCAATTTTGCCCAATTAGTTGTAATTTTGGAGTTCATCCATTTGGAGATAGTGGAAGTGGTCAACGACGCCCGAGGACCTAGGTAACATTTGTACCGAACCTCGTTAAATTTCTGGTGTTATTATTTTTCTGCTTTAATATTTCTGTTTCAATATCTGTTTTAGTTTATTTTAGCATTATATTTCCAATAGCATTATTTTGTCGGGTTAGTTTGAGTTCTATTCATTTAAATCATAAGTGAATAGTTACTACTTAGAATAGGGAAAATATACCCGATTTTCCCAACAATTGGTATCAGAGCCGAAGGTTTCTACCTAGGTATTTGTTTGTATTCCGTTTGTTTGCTATTGGAATATAGTTGCTAGTTGTTGTAATTTGAAGAAATGGCAGAAGAAAAATTTCTTTCAAACAAAGGCCAGTCATCCACATCAAGCAGAACTATGGTGATGAATGTAAGGTTCGAGGTAGAGAAGTTTGATGGAACCGGTCATTTCGGCATGGGCAAGGCGAAGTTCTAGATGCTCTGTTTCAACAAGGTCTAGACATTGCCATTGAAGAAGAGAAACCAGATGGAGCAGATGAAGTAGAGTGGAAAAATATCAACCGATTGGCATGTGGTACAATCCGTTCGTGTCTCTCAAGAGAACAAAAGTACACGTTCATGAAGGAGACATCCGCAAGTAAGTTGTGGAAGGCGTTGGAGAACAAGTTCATGAAAAAGAGTGGACAGAATCGACTCTATTTGAAGAAGAAGTTGTTCCGATTTGAATACCTTCCAGGTACTACAATAAACGACCACATTACTGTTTTTAATCAATTAGTAGCAGATTTGTTAAATATGGATGAAACTTTTAAAGATGAAGATTTAGCCTTGATGTTGTTAGCCTCCCTTCCTGATGAGTTTGATCATCTTATTACGAGCTTACTCATTGGGAAGGATAAAGTGTCTTTTGAGGAAGTTTGTACTGCTTTGTATAGTTATGAAATTAGAAAGAAAGATAAAAGAGAAAGCAGGAATGAAGCAGCAGAGGCATTGTCTGTAAGAGGACGTTCGCAAACACAACAGAAAGGAAGGAGAGGTAGATCTCTATCAAAAGGAAGACTTGGTAAAGATGAATGTGCTTTTTGTCATGAGAAAGGCCATTGGAAGAAAAATTGTCCGAAGCTGCAAAAGAAAGGAAAAGCTGTACAATCTGATGCATGTGTAGCTGAAAGCAATTCAGATTCAGATTTTGCATTGGTTGGTTCGTCAACAGCATCTCATCCTGGTGATTGGATTTTTGATTCAGCATGTACTTTCCATATGTCTCCTAACAAGGAGTGGTTCTTTAACTTTGAAGAACTAGACGGTGGAGTTGTTTTCATGGGTAATAATTATCCATGCAAAGTTATGGGAATTGGTACAATTCGTTTGAAGAATCAAGATGGTTCAACCAGGGTCTTGACATATGTTCATTATGTTCCAGATATGAAGAAGAATCTCATTGCTGTGGGAGTCTTAGAATCAAAAGGCTTCACTGTGACCATACAAAATGGGGCATTGAAGGTTACTTCTGGAGCACTTGTGGCGATGAAAGGTGTTCGAAAGAATAACTTGTACTATTACCTTGGTAGTACGGTTATTGGGACAACATCAGCAGTAGTTTCAGAAGATGAAAGAGATTTAGAAACTACCAAGCTGTGGCATATGCGTTTGGGACATGCTGGTGAAAAAGCTTTGCAAATTCTAGTAAAGCAAGGCCTGTTAAAAGGTGCAAGAACTGGCAAGATGGAATTCTGTGAGCATTGTCTATTGGGGAAGCAGAAAAGAGTAAGCTTTGGTACTGCTCTCCATAATACAAAAGGCATTTTGGATTACATCCATACTGATGTATGGGGGCCAACAAGAACTCCATCAATGAGTGGCAAACATTATTATGTCACTTTCGTTGATGACTTCTCCAGAAGGGTTTGGGGGTATCTCATGAAGAAGAAGGATGAAGTGTTGGGGATTTTTCTCAAGTGGAAGAAGATGATCGAGACTCAGACTGGTAAAAAGACCAAGCGTCTGAGGTCTGATAATGGCACTGAGTACACAAACGATCCATTTATGAAAGTTTGTGAAAAGAAGGAATAGTGCGACACTTCACTATTCGAAAAACACCACAACAAAACGGAGTTGCAGAACATATGAACCGGACTTTGCTGGAGAAGGTTCGGTGTATGTTGTCAAATGCTGGTTTAGGCAAGCAGTATTGGGCTGAGACTGTGACGTATGCATGTCATCTCGTCAACCGTTTACCATCGTCTGCTCTTGAAGGCAAAACGCCTATGGAGGTATGGTCTGGAAAACCTGCTAGAGATTACGATTTCTTACATGTGTTTGGTTCAATTGCATACTACCATGTAATGGAATCAAAGTTGGACCTAAGAGCCAAGAAAGCCATTTTTTTGGGGATCCCTTCTGGTTCTAAAGGATATCGACTATGGTGTGTTGATACAAAAAAGATAATCTTTAACAGAGATGTTAGCTTTGATGTATATGCCTTGTTGCAAAAGGTAACTAAGAAGATTGATGGCACTTTAGAGCAGGTGGAGCAAAATCCAAAACAAGTGGAGTTTGAAAGCAAAATTGTTAATCCAGTTAGTGAAGATAAGATAGAAGCTGATCCTCCATTGACAGAAGATGAATCAGATGAAGAGGTTTTAACCCAAGAACCTCCACAGCAACAAGAAGAAACTACAGATGATAGGCCACGACGACAAAATGTCAAGGTACCTGCTCGATACAAGGATTTTGAAGACCTACCTGCTCAGTTTAAGAATACAGTGGCCTGTGCACTTTTAGTTGTGCATGATGATGTTCCTTCCATATATAAAGAAGCAATCAGAAGCCCTGAAGTTGAAAGATGGAAGGAAGCCATGGATGAAGAACTTCTGTCTCTTCAGAAAAATAAAACATGGAAGTTGACACAACTACCTAAGGGCAAGAAGGCAATTGGATGTAAATGGGTATGCAAAGAAAGATGGATTTCCTAACAAAGATGGTATTCGCTACAAGGCAAGGTTGGTAGCTAAGGGTTACGCTCAGAAGGAGGGAATCAATTATAATGAGGTATTTTCTCCAGTTGTAAAACATTCCTCCATTAGAATTTTGTTGGCCTTGGTAGCACAATTTGATTTGGAACTAGTTCGACTTGATGTGAAAACCGCGTTTCTACATGGTAACTTAGAAGAGGAAATCTATATGTCTCAACCAGAAGGGTTTAATGTTGCTGGTAAAGAGAATTGGGTTTGTAAGCTGAACAAATCATTGTATGGATTGAAGCAATCTCCAAGGCAGTGGTACAAACGATTTGATCAGTTTATGTTGCAACAGAAGTACACCAGAAGCACACATGATCATTGTGTGTATTTTCGCAAGCTACAAAATGAGTCTTTCATTTACCTTCTATTGTACGTCGATGATATGTTGATTGCATCGAAGAGCCAAGCAGAAATTGAGAAGTTGAAGGCTCAACTAAGTCAGGAGTTCGAAATGAAAGATTTGGGAGAAGCCAAGAAGATTCTCGGTATGGAGATAAGCAGAGACAGGAAGAAGGGGAAGCTTAGTTTGACCCAGAGTCAATATTTGAAGAGGGTACTACAACGTTTTGGTATGAATGAACAGACAAAACCTGTAAGTACTCCGCTAGTTCCTCAATTCAAGCTTAGTGCTCAATTATCTCCTAAAAATGATGCAGAACGAGAATATATGGCAAAGGTACCATATGCAAATGCGGTTGGTAGCTTGATGTATGCAATGGTGTGTACAAGACCTGACATTTCACATGCGGTTGGTGCTGTAAGCAGGTACATGCATGATCCTGGTAAAGGACATTGGTTGGCTGTGAAATGGATTCTACGGTATATTATAAATACTGTAGATGTTGGTTTAGTATTTCAGCAGGATAATATTGTTGGTCAATGTGCAGTCGGATATTGTGATTCCGACTATGCAGGAGATTTAGATAAACGTCGATCAACTACTGGTTATGTGTTTACTCTTGCTAGAGCACCAGTCAGTTGAAAGTCTACCTTGCAGTCCACAGTTGCTTTGTCTACTACAGAGGCAGAGTATATGGCAGTTACAGAGGCTGTGAAGGAAGCTATTTGGTTACGAGGTTTGCTTGAAGACTTGGGAGTTGGTCAAAAACATATTAAGGTATTTTGTGATAGTCAAAGTGCTATTCATTTAGCAAAGAACCAAGTCTACCATGCACGTACAAAGCACATTGACGTTCGTTATTATTTTGTGCGAGAGATTATTGAAGAAGGTGGAGTACTAGTTTAGAAGATTAGTACAACAGAGAATCCTGCAGATATGATGACCAAGGTGGTAACAACAATCAAGTTCAAACATTGTCTGGACTTGATTAACATTCTGCAAATCTGAATTGGCACTGGCGTCACTGATCTAGTAATTGAAAAAATCATTTAATATTACTAAGTCACTAAGGTGGAGATTTGTTATATAGCTCCTTAGTGAGCAAATTAGAAAAGTCCCACATTGGTTAGGAATGAAGATAGGTGTTGGATTTGGGACTATAAATAAAGCCTTCCTTCACCATTTGTAAACATCCCAAAATTTGTAAATCTTCCTCTCTTTTGTAAGGGTAATTGATTAGCTCAATTTTGCCCAATTAGTTGTAATTTTGGAGTTCATCCATTTGGAGATAGTGGAAGTGGTCAACGACGCCCGAGGACCTAGGTAGCATTTGTACCGAACCTCGTTAAATTTCTGGTGTTATTATTTTTCTGCTTTAATATTTCTGTTTCAATATGTGTTTTAGTTTATTTTAGCATTATATTTCCAATAGCATTATTTTGTCGGGTTAGTTTGAGTTCTATTCATTTAAATCATAAGTGAATAGTTACTACTTAGAATAGGGAAAATATACCCGATTTTCCCAACAGAAACGCAGGCCTAACTCTGAACCCAAAAGCTAGCTTGTGAGTTAGATGATAGCCTAAACTTATAAGCATGACTATTGCCTTACTCTTGGCCGATGTGTGACTTAACATCCCTCATCCACATCGGCTAGAGTCCAGATTTACGTCACAGTCTGGATTTACGGTACAAGGACCGATGGGGGTGAAGAAGCCAAGAGCCTAGCTCTGATATCATCTTAGAAACCCAAGCTTAACTCTGAATCCAAAAGTTAGGTTGTAAGTTAGAGAATTGTCCAAACTTATAAGCAGCACTACTGTCTTATTCTTGGTCAATGTGGAACTTAACATAAATTAATTATATTGGAAAATTTTGTTGATACTTTGATATATACTTTAAGATTTTTTACCAGATATATCCCTTGAAATTTGAGGATAAAAAATGGTAAAGATGTGAGTAGGGGTGGCAATTTTCAATACAAAATGAAAAAAAAGACACAAAACACGACTCAAAAAGTAAGATATAGACACGAGTAGATATGATTTTAGGTAAAAAAAAATGGGTCAACTTGATTGTTCACGAATATACAAGTTGAATTCGGGTAAAAATGGGTTATCTCGATTGGACATGAAAAAGGGATGAAATTGAGGAATACTTTTTCAGATTATATGAATTGAAAATATTTCTAAAATTGTTAGATTTTTTGCTCTCTGTTTGGTTAATTTTTTGATGTTGTTTATAAAGAATTATTTTTAAAAAAATATGTAAAACTATGAGATTTCAAATTATGTTAAGAAATAATATAACTTACACATGAAAAAATAACAAAAAAGAAAGAAATGTATAAGATACAATAGATATTCATTTCACAACTGAATGGATTTGTAGTTTTCTGCAAAAAAGAAGGAAATGTATAAGAGTTAAAATATAATTTTTTAATAATGAGTTCAAGTTGTTAGGTTAACTCATTTAGCATCATATTTAAGTTTGAGTTTACAAAACTTGGTTAGATTTATTAGTTGGTCAGGTTGAGTTTAAGGTCATCTGATTACGTTAAAAATGGATTGATACAAACATGACTTGTGATAAATTATCATAATTAAATAAATTTTAATAAATATAATACGAATATTTGTTTTTTTAAAATATAAACTTGTTGAATATATTTAACTTAATCTATTTTAAAAAATACGATTAAATAAAAATATCTTTTAATAAAATCAAGTTCATATAATTTTAGATAATAACCCATTTTTCGTAACTCAATAAACAAGACACGAAAATGATGTATATTTTTAATTAAAAATGCGGCATTGATATCAATAACCCTTAAAAAAACCAAGGGAGGATAGACAATATTATAATTTTGTTTTCCAACATAATCACGTGGATAATTAAATAAAAACAATAATCAAAGGAGCAAAATTGTCATTTTTGCGGGTCGCATTCCATACCAAATTCAGTCAAATTAAAAATTAAAAAAAGAAGATAATAAAAAGAAAGGGGAAGTGCTTTTCCATCACTTCTGGAGGAAAATAACCACAAACTAAAACAATAACTATGTGAGTTTCTTTAATTATTATTTTTATTATGTATCTTTGTCCCACATCGACTAGGAATAAAGCAGTAAAGCTGCTTATAAGCTTGGACAATCCTTAACTTAATGAGATCTTATTGGGTTGAGTTAGGCCTGAGTTTCTAACATGGTATCAGAGCTGGACCTAGTCTCTAATTATGTGCTTGGACCTAATTGGGTTCTACTGTGATCTGTCACCGCTAATATCCACCTTTGTTTAGTGTGGAGGTATTATGTATCCTTGTCCCACATCGACTAGGAATAAAGCAGCAAAGCTGCTTATAAACTTGGACAATCCTTAACTTAATGAGATCTTATTGGGTTGAGTTAAGCCTGAGTTTCTAACAATTTTTAAAATATCAAAACTCTTTTTTATTTATTTATCTAATTGAGTCTATAATAATAATAATAATAGAGTATAAAAATAAAATCATTTAAATCACAAATAAATCTCAATTAATTATTCCTTTAATTTTGTTATGTTAAGTTAAGAAGTAATGTCAGGTGATACCAAGGGAAAAACAATATAAATATAATTACTAATTAAAAATTAAAAAATTGTACAATATTTTTAAATATATAACATAAAAAGTGAAGTCTAGTTATTTAATGATACTCACAATTTGTTTTTTAAACTAAGTGACCTAATTAATTGTTGTTTTTTTTATAGATTAGTAAATACTAATGAATTGTTTGTTTACTCAATAAAAAGAAAGAAAGTGATACACGCACTGACCCAAGTGTCAATTGCCCTAAAACAAAAAGGCATATCTCTTACTCCTGGTTGTGATTGGAGAATGGGGACCCTTCAAGCCAGACGGACCCTTCAACCATTTTAATATTGTTTTCATTCCTATTGTAATAATTGGAACAACTCTATATGTATTATTATTAAATTAATCCAAATTTTACGTGTCCTGAAACTGTTGGTTGCTCGTTTTAAATTTAACTGAGTGTTATCTGATAATACATTTTTAATAAAATATAAATATTTAAATACATCATATTAATTAAAATGTGACATGTGTTAATATTTTTAAAAGATGAATAACTTATTATTTTTTAAAATTATTTTTTCATATAATACAATATAATAATATAAATAAAAATTTATATATTCTTAGGATTATTTTTCTTAGTAATTAAATAATCCATCCGTCTCACAATTCCCAACATGTTGCTTGTTTCAACATAAATTAATAATTTTTCTAATGATTAATTTTTTTTATTGCAATTGTATTTGTTTAATGTGAATATTATGAAAGCATAAATTTGAATTATTTAGTATATTTCTTTAAAAAAAATGTCAATATATATGTATACTTTTTTTTAAACCTCTTCGCTACAATACGATTATATCACTGGTTTATTATTTATAAAAAAAATATATTCATTTTTTATTAATATAAAAGATTTATTTGTAAACTTTTATATATGATCTCAAGTTTCAAACCATTCACGTTACTATCCAACAATTAATACACTATCAACTAAAATGTGTCGGCATGAGTAATATAAATATATAATTGTGTTTATAATTATTATTAAAAAATTAATTATTAATTGATAGTATACAGTATTAGGGGTAATTTTGTCTTATTCTCACAGTGGTTACAAAGAATCTCCTGGTGCGGTTGATTGTGGTGAGATATTATCCTTTTTTTTTTCTTAATTACAATTCAAGTACACTCTTTAATAATTTTAGTAGTTATTAATAGTAGTTATATCTTAGTTGAAAATTTATTGTATTTATTTTTTTAATCTAATTATTAGTTTTGATTATCACATGTGTTCTTTTTTCTTTTATCCAAAAATAAAATTGTTGCTTAACTTAAAAGTACATTTGTATTTTGTTTCACTTCTTTTTAAAATGAGATAATTTAAATGATAATTTTGAAAATGACATATTTCATTTTTAACATGTTAGAGAATGAATAACTAGACGGAAAAAATTAGAGAACCAAAACAACTATTAACTATATCATTAAGCCGTCCAAATAAGTGAATTAACTTATTAAATTTCAAAATTTATATCCTCCATTTTCAAAAGTGGTTGATTTAGTTTGAATTTTAAAAAAAAATATTAAATTGTAAAGGGTAATAAAATACTTTGGCTATTTTATCTTTATAATTTGAGCACAATAGTTATATGTTTTAAAATTTAGATACTTACATTTTATAAACTTTAATAATTTTTTGTTAATTTTTTTAAAAAATTAAATTTAATAGAAAATTAACGTTATTAACATAAAACTATAGATATTTGAATACAAAATTAATGTTTCAAAATGTTAAAAAAATTAATTAAAATAATAAAAATTAAATTAAAGTTTCACAAATATAATACTAAAATGATAAATTATACCGATTTAAAAGGGATTCAACAATATGTTGAATTTTTTAGAATAAAGTCGCATTTTTTTCTTTCTAAATTCATAACTTTTCCTAGATAAAATCTATATACTGGTGGTCACCAATGAACAGATTGCAATCTACGCTACGACTTATGGGTTTCTTATTTTAGTTTAATATATTGTAAATATTATTATTTTATTTTACAAAAGCTGTCAGTGGCTTAATGCCCGTGATCAAAGATCTGGATTTTAATCTTAATTAAAAATGAGCAAATGCCAGCATACAGTCCCTAATTTATTTTATTTAAAAACTTAATTAGATTCAGAAAAGCTGGAATTATGATTTACTAGCTTTTTTGTATCATGCTTAAATAAATCAATTCACATTCCACGTATCTACCGACATTGCTTGGTATAAGTATTATGGGTTATTATTTATTACTCATAAAATATAATTCTAACTTATTAAATTATTTATTATTTCTTTTATTTTATTTTTTTAAATAAAATATTACATTAATTTTGAATTTTATTAATACAAAATATTATACCATTATGTGCTAAAAAACAATAAATAATTTTTGAAAGTATTGCGAAGACAATCATACTTGTAATCGAATTTATTGGATTATTATAAAAAATATACTTAAGTTTTGAAATATTTTCAAAAATATTCATAAGGTTTTAAAAAAATTCAAAAATATCTCTAAAATATAATTGAAATTAAATTTAATAGAAGATAATAGTAACATTCTTAAAATAAAAAAAAAATAAAAAATAAATCAATAAATAATTGAATTAGAAATAGACGACATCTTAAGATATGTCTTACAGAAAGTAGTAATAAATAAAAACAAATTTAAAGAAATTCAATCAAAATTAAATCTTGAAGAATGAGATGGATTTAAAGGCTCATCTCTAATAAAATTATTCTTCGGAAAAGATATAATTTATTATGGAACAAGTAATAAAGAAATGAGTATTAATATTACAGATGGAAAATGAAGGTATAATATTATATTAATTGTTAAAGAAACTATCTTAAACAAGCTATCTAAAATTTCCCAAAAAGCAAAAAAAAGTGTGGATACATCCATTTTAGAGGAATTTAAATATTAATAAAAACTCATTTCAGAAAAGGAATATATACACCAATAAAAATAATATTATTAGATAACAAAATAATAAATAAATAAATGTTTTACTAGGAATGATCCATGATAACTCAGGATACCAAAAGTTAAAATTTACAACATGTCTTATATTTGCTATTAATATACATGATAAAAACTTAAACTAAGTATTAAGTCTAGCTTATAAATTTGAAATAGGAGATTTAATGAAAAAAAGAAATAATTCATTTTCAATACATTATCTAGTAACATATTCTTTAACAAATAATTATAATAGTTCAATATATGGACAAAATAAATTTATAGAAATAGATAAAACTTTTAAGAAACTTTGACAAATAATAAAACCAAAAATACTAACAGATTTTAAAATACTAGAGGAATGTTAATTAGATATCAAAGAAAAATCCTCGATAACAGGAAAAAGTAATGTTGTTAAAAACAATGGTATGCCAAGATTTACTTTTATAGACCATGAAGAAGAAACCTCTGACCAAGAAGTATTTCAAAAACTAAAAAATGAAGTCTAAATAATAAAGTCATTAGTTTGTAATGTTATAGTAGGAAAAACTAATGTTTAGAGATAAAATAAAAAATATATATAATTACAAGTAAATGGAAGCCTAGTAGGCATAACAAAAAATCAAGCAATATTATTTAAAATTTTGAAACTCTTAACAGAAGAAATGAATTTAATCCAAGAATTAAATACAAAATACCTATAAGATATAATTAAAACACAAAAAGAATTATTAAAGGAAATAAAGGAATGTAGTTATTATAAACTACAACAAGATATACACATGAAATTTCTAGAACTAAGATGAATTGGAATGAGGAAGGATGTATCAGTCCATACCACTTCATCAAGATAGGACTTTTCAATATAAACAAAGAAGTTCCTAAATCAAGGGCATTTTTAGAAAAAATAATTCAACACAAAATAACTTTGTGTACTAAGAGGTCAAATGTTAGGCCAAATTTACTATGAACTCAAGTAGATTGAAAATTTTATCGAGATCAAAGTAAATTATTCAACTAGTAAAGTCATCATCATTTCCTATAGCATCATGGCTCTATGAGAAGAAGATGGTTACAAAATTTCCAAATATGAAGCCAATTTTAACAAGAACAACCTAGAAATTGATTAAGAAACAAGGAAGACATTCTACTTCTATGTCAGAAAAGCCACCAAAGATCACAAATGCATCCATTGTATCAAAGATGGAGAAGAAGAAGATACGTCATCATTATTTTCATCAAAATGATCTTCGGTAGAAAACGACAAAAGAGAATAAAGAAAATAACTATCGACAGAAGATGATAAAGAAAATAAAGATGTAGATCACACATCTTAGTCGACATGATGTACCAAGGAAAAAAGTAGTAGTTATCATTTAAAGCAAAAAACGGATAAATTATTAAAGCTAGGAGAAAATAGAAATTTTATTCTTGTAAACGATGATTACTTGTGCTATAAAAAGAACCCTTATGTTCATTTCAAAACACATGAATACACAGAAAACTAGAGCTCTCTACTCTGAAATCCACACAAACTCTAGCATAGAAATCCTCTATATCTAGAAGTCCCAAAATCAGTAATGTTATACTTAGTAATTATGAGCGTCTACGAATCCCTTCAAAGTTTTTAGTTGGCTTTAAGTTGTAATAATTATTATCCTATGAATAAAATGAAGTTCTACTACTCCTTCTTAGTAAGTCAAATATTGGACACCATCTTTATGTACGGATGCAGAAGGCTCATCATTGCTAGGAGGGTGTTGAGGTTTGAGCAAAGCTGAGGCATAACAAGTATAGCAAATGTAGACGAATAAAAGGGAAGATTGTGATGGATCTATTAAATTCAGGTATAATAATTATAAATTTAAGCTAATTAAAAATCTTGAATGTTGAAATATTTGCTTATATCAAATCATAATACTAATAAACATAAAAATGGAAACTATTTTTAAAAAGAAACAACTAATTCCAGATGAAATTAAAAATAAAAATCTAATTATATTAGAAAATTTTGATAAAGGTTATCTTTATCATTTGAATGAATATTTTAAAAGATTTAACACCTTGTTAGATATTTATATAAATTATATTAAAGTTATCATAAGTATCATAGACCATCCTGTTTCAAGGACATTAAGAGACTATTTTAGCAAAAATATGTAAAATAGAAAAAAAAGAAATTTAACAACTTAATGTTTGGATACTACTTCTTTGAAGATTACAAGTACACTGTATGTACACAGGAATAACCTGTTTGTATACTACGAATAAGACAAAATAATGTGTGTTTAACACATATGACTTATTAAGATGATACTCTATGAATATCGAATCATTAGTATATAAATTAGAATTATTAGACTTAACAAATAAAAGAATAATTTTAAATTTTAAAATATAATTAATAGATTCATGATTAGAAATAAATAATCAACACAACGAAGAACATAATATACTTTACAATTGTAATGAATGTAAAAGAAAATTAGATTTATACCAACAAATAATAAGTTTTTTAGAAATATTATTACTTTCCATAAATAAACAAAGACTATCAACTAGTTCAATTCAATCAATATTAATCTTATAATAATTTTTTAAAAAATTGAAATTTGATGTGTAGAAAATTAATATCAAAACCAAGAAATATGAATATGAATGGTAACGAATGAAAGAATTAATACTATTAAATTTTAAAGACACTAATAATATTAATCATAAAATTTATAAAATCTTAGATATTTTTATAAATTTTGAAAATATAAGTAAATATATTCTAAACCTTCTAGGTTTAGATTTGACATATTATACAAAAGTTATTAGATAATATTGTACAAGTGACCTAAAAAAAGAAAATCATGTATATATTAACCAGAACAAGCTAGATTACAATAACACTTAATGTTGGTAGCTTTTTTAGCTAATGGGTTCAGCCTCAATTCGTGAATGTGACAAGTACCTGCCATTATATATATATTAAGTGTGGAAGCCAATATAGCTCACCAACTGTTATGGGATTCCATTAAAAAAATTGTCAAAGAGATGACTAAGTTAAATATTTATATATTCTATTATAAAGAAAAATTATAAATTCATTTGATATGTCTTTCTTTTTTATTGGGCGACTCTTGTGTGTTAATTCATGACTAAGTATCAAGAGCGGCTCAAATAATCCAAAAACCTAATGCGTAATATAAAATTGATGCATTAACTATTTTTTTAAGATATAAATAGAAATAAAAAAATAACTTTTATTTTTAACAATTTATTTTGACGTATACAATATAAATCAAACAATTAACTAGTATAAATTTAAGAAACTGTATCCACCTGGAATAAGGAGAAGGATAACAGTCATTTCATAACTTAAAAAAATGTATAGTTTAATTATTTACATTTTGTATAAAAAAATACATTTTAATCATATTTTTAAATCATTTTAAAAATAAATTGTACAATATTTTAGTTAAAATTATAAAATTAAAACGTTTATTTTGTAAACGATATGAAATGTCTTGTGCTCCTCATCTCATAAAATAAAGTCTTAAAACTTATCACAATAAAAATAACATCAAATAATATTTTATGGTATCAAATTAAATTTTTTTTTAACTTTTCCGTTGTGAAATATTTGAGTTAATAAAGTTTTTTTCTCCCATATAGAATAACAGCAAGTATATATTTTTTGTCAAGCATAGGAAAAAAAATTAGGGAACTTACATAAAAAATTTATTTTTGGTTAAATATAAAGATAAAGTAAATTTTTTATAAATAATTAAAAAAAATTATCGAATATTTATGATAAACTAAAAATATAAACAGAGATAAAAAAAATAAAAGATGATATTTAATTGAATTTTGTTATAAAGTAGTATACTAATAAAATTTTGTAAAATAAAATTATAATTTATTATAAAAGATTATTAAAAATGAGATTTGACAAAGTACTGGTTATTATTTTTAGTAGAAACTTTAAATAACATTGAAATAAATATTTAATATTGAGGAATAACTAAAGAGAAAATAATTTCACAATTTTATTACCTAAAGTCTTAAATTATTCCAATAAAAAAAGTCCTAAATCTTTTTTTTTTTTTGCTTAAATAAAAAAGTTAAGAGACAAGTAACAGATAAGTGCTATAATAATGTAAAACGATATTAAATTAAATATATAATTATTTTTAATTTAAATATCTTTTAAATTTTTTGGTTATAACACTATATTATACAAAAATGTATTTATAATGCAGGTGACTTATCTCAAATTAAGAAGGGTGTATAAATTCCAGTGAAGGTCACTATAAGTTAATTTATTTTATTAAAGTTTGTTTTATAATAATTGTAATAATTTAAAATATTTTGCTCGGATATTATTTAAAATAATTAAAAAGTATTTGTAAATAAATATTTTTAAACGATTAAAAGTATTTCTAAAATTTAAAATCGATTTTTGTACTTTTTACTATATCACTTTTAATTAGGAAAATTTCTTAAAAAATCACTATTTATTATTTTATTTTTGCTTTTTTAAGTAGTACATCCAAACTGTGTTCTTCGAATTTTTATATTACAGTAAACAATGTTCCTCCTTCATGTAAGCACAATCAATGCAATAATGATATCTTAGAGACTTGGACCATGTTACCTGTTCATTCAAATTTCACTTCAATCATGAACAGAAGTCTATAAATATTTCAAGGGCCGGTGATCACAGAGTTCACCTATTTTCTTCTTTTTTTAATCGAGCAATTAAGTTTATTATTATTATTATTTGACATTTTAGCCTCCAACTTGAAAAAAATGATACAGGTCTACTGACTCATTTTTTTTATTTATAATTTCTTATTTTTTATTTAAAATCTACTTCAATTATTATTCATTTTAAATATTCTTTTTAGATACAATTGAAAAAATAATTAAAAAATATAAAAAATAAACTAGTGGATGTGTGTTTTCAATTTTTTAAAATTAATGTACTAAATTATCACAAAAAAATCTAATAATAAAATCTAAATGTTCTAATTACAATTGTATCAGTTATCTCAAATTTTAATTCAATTAAATATTTTACATATTTATAAAAAAATTAAAAATATTATATAAAGTATAAGATCGTAAGAAAGATGAAAACGTAGATGACATTGTCGACATTGTTGTAACAATATAGATATATTGTATATCTCAACATCGAAACATGATATTTATATTTTTTAGTTAAATTATTATAAAATTGTCAAAAATGTTGATAAAATATAATTTAAATATCGTTATCATTAAATTATGATTTAGATGTCTTTTTTAGTTAAAATATTTTTGTTAAAATATCATTAAAATATCGACAAAAATTAACAAAATATCAAAAAAATTAATTTTTGATTTATTTTTTCTTCTTAGTTTTTATGAGTCCTTTCAATTCATCTTTTCTCAAATTTACCGGTTGCAAATTGTAAATTAAGAGGAAGATAATATATATTTTTTTCTTTCATTATGTCCTTAAATTTTAAAAATAAATAATTAATAAAATTTATTTTTATATCTTTTAAATTTATCTATTTATAATAATTAAAATGAGTGATAATTTATTTAATTATTTTAAATTTTTTAATTACTTATTCTATAATATTTTGTAATAATATACATTTTTTATTTACGGTGTATTATCCGAATCTACACTCCGGCATAGAATTTATAAAAATAACTGTCATTCATGATTCATGCATTGTCATTGCACTGAAATTCTCATTGCCGCATTTCAAAAATCCAAATCCTAAAGAAGAGCCATTGCTGTTGAGCCTGAATATGCACATCACGCAGCTACCTATGCTAATTTCCTTTGGAACACGGAAAACAGTTGACTATATTAGTCTAGCATTCAATAGCTTTTATGTATTATAATAAATTTTAATGAAATCTAATGAATGATTATAAATTTATCCATCTAAATCATTTTGGCACCTAATGATGTAATATAGAATTAATGTTCGAGAGGTATCTCTGAGTAACTGTATTGCCAATCAGTCGGAATAAACTATCTAATGAAACAGGCCTTCTGTTTTTCAGCTTTATTTTTATCTTTTAAGAAAAATCTTGTAGATTGTACATTACGGCATTTAGATTCATTTTTATAGAAATGTTTTATGCAAGTGTCTCTTATGATATAGTTGTTAAGAAATTTGGGTCAAATGATATAATTACAAATTCTCACTCCTAAGATCTTTCTTAACAGAATATCAAATAACAGAGAAATAGATAATACACAACACAAGAATTATAGTGGAAACTCCAAATCGGAGAAAAATTATTTTCGTTGTCAAAAGACAACCAAAGAAAAAAATTTCACTATTTAGAAAATTGTTACAACCATACTCTTAATAATTTCCTCACACACCTAAAAGACAAGAATAATTACAAGCCTAAGAAAATTTTCACACAAAATTCTCTCACTCAAAAACTTTTCATATAAGTTTTTCTCTATTTTTGGTATGATTAACAATGAAGAAATAAAATTATATTTATAGCCTTCAAGTTCCCATTTCATATGTCAAATATATCTTCATTCAACAAAATTAGGCTACCTAATTTTCTTATTCTTTATTCAAACAAAATTAGACACCTTCATCTTTGACAATATGGTAAGCCATCTTTCATGAATTTTCTTCTAAATTAAGCATCTACTATTTTGACTAACAAACTTAATATTATTTTTAATCCATCACAACAATAATAAGGTGATAAGACTAGTTCAACAATGACCTTAAACTAAGAGATTTGGTAAAGAACATTACCCCATTGATAGAATAACTCGTTGTCTAAGATTGAGGTCCTTATTATCCAAAGTACAAGATCTTAGGTTCTAAGATCTGATGTGCTAATTCTACTATGAACGACCTAAAGAAAGCTGCTTAGAGACTTAAAACGACCTTCTTTATATGCATAAAACGATTTGTTGTAACACATTGATCTTTTTTACGATGATATTAGTTTGAATATCATTTTATTATGTATAAATAGTACTTTTAGGTCGTTTATACTTAACTTTTTGTGTGCGTAAGATGTAATAACACATGTATATATACCCCTTAAATGAGGAGAATATAGGATCCACTTTAATTGTTCAATTTCTTATTTTTTACTAAAAATCATTAGAATCTAACACTTGAAATTCTTTCTAAAAATTTTAACCGTGACTTTCAAGGGAAATTGTATTGTTTCTGAATATATATAAGATTTTTGGAAGAGGTATTAGGAGATGATCGAAAAAAAACGATTTTCTTAATTAGATCGTCCAACGTAACCTCCTGTCATCATCTGCTTTAGAGTCATGTGGGAGTATAAATAATCCATTTATGGGAAAGAGTATGGGAGAATATAGAGAAGTAAATTTCTATAGGACATTTAATTTGCTTACACATGGTATTACTATGGTGTATCACTTCAAGTAATTCTTTTTTCTTCTTACATTTTTTGGACAGTTTCTTCCTCTATGTATAACCATTGCATTTGTGATGGTAATTTGGTGGCATAGGGGTGATTTTTAAATATGTTCAGTGGTTCACATAGTTCGGATTTCATGGCAGAGGCATATGCAACTCTTCAGGAAATTAGGTTTGTTCAGTTTCTCAGTATTATGAAGTTTTAAATCTAACTACATTTTGGATTAATAATCAAAGACTTTCCTCATGACGGATATCTTTGATCTGTTGAGAGATTAATACTATATATAGTGGTGCTTACGAGGTAGTTATCAAGCATACTTAAGAAGGTGCAAAGTAAGCATATTACAAGACAAACTAAAACACTAGCGGATTAGGTGGTGAAAAAAGTAGAGCACGCGTACACGAGGACCTAATCAGACCTTGCATTGCCTCTACTAGCTATGCTGAATTTATTATATTTGTATGGCATGTAATCTGTACTCTATGTTGTTTTGTGTTATATGTTAACGCAAATTAGGAGTGATTATAGGAATTAGAAAATATGTGTTTATTGAACTCTTATTTAGTATTTGGAGGTTTTAATATTAATGCAATATATTATCTATTTAACAAACAAGTTAAAATTGGACGTAAAAAAACTTTCACTGTACGCCTATGCCTTGTTGTGGTATGTTGTATGCCTTACCATAAGATAGATAAGGCAAATAAAATGCTTACAACTATAAACATTTCCTTCTTTTTATATTTGTCAAAATAATGGTATGCAACTATTATAAATTCTTCTAAAATAATTATGAAATATATTACATCAAATTTTATCTTTATGTATAATATGTTATATTTATTTTTATACTTGTATGAAATATATGAATTCTAACTATCAGATATACGACTTTTCATTTTTTATGGTAGGATGTTAAGACTTATATTTTTTTAACCAAATGTAACATCTTATATTCTGCAGAAAAGAAAAGCAGAAAAGCTCTCACACTTTGTCAGGAGAATCACAATTTCAATTCGAACTTAATCAAGTTCTAAACAGCAGAATTAAACCTATTCTCCTTCTTTGTGTGAATCTTTTAGGAAACAAATAAATAGAGCTTAAAATCAAACATGCACAAAATCAACACAACCAATTTACGTGGAAAAACCTTCCCGGTGTAAGAAGGAAACAACCACGGCACTCCTCTCCAAAACTTCCACTATCAAGAAACAATTGTACAACAGTTCTCTCTAGGTAAAACTAGAGGCAAACAATCAACAACATCATCAAGAATACACTTCTTGGAAACTAACAATTATTTCAAGAAAATAGAGAAATCTAACCCAATTCGTAGTCACTGTTAACTGCTCAGAATTTCTCAAACCGGTGAGCCAAATCCAAATCCCACCGCACAGATTAAAGAGTCTTGAGTCGTGAACCTGCCTGCAAAATTTCAGCTTAATCGGACCACAAACGACCTTCGATCGGAGCACTTGATGAAGGCTTGCTGGAGATGAAAAACTGAGAGCTTTTCTGCTTTTCTATTCTCCAGATTTCTCTAGCTGCTGCTCTCTTAATTTTTCTGCAGAATTCTCACACAACAAACCCTAAATGAGTTTATTAATTAAAGCAATGAAATGACACAATTTCACTTCTTACTCCATGGGCTTTTAAGCCACATGGGCTTCATTTGGGCTCCTCCAAATAAGAGGAAAACCCAACAAATCTCCGCATTTTCCGATTAGATGGAGGGATCCGTCATCCCGGCAATTGAACAACAAACTTTAAGTTTTTCTCTTGACACTGCTTTTGTCAACATGTCAGATCCATTCTCATCAATATGGATTTTCTCAAGTTCAAGCAACTTATTGTTAAGAGTATCTCTTATCCAATGATATCTCACATCAATATGCTTTGATCTTGAGTGAAATGCCGAGTTCTTCGCTAGGTGAATAGAACTCTGATTATCGCAGAATAACACATATTTCTGCTGCTTGAAACCAAGTTCTCTCAAGAACTGTTTCATCCACAATAACTCCTTACAGGCTTAGTTCTTTGCAATAAACTACGCCTCTGCTTGTAGAAAGTGCAACACACTTTTGCAATCTTATTTGCCAAGAACCGCTCCACCGAGAAAGCAATTAGATAACTTGAAGTAGACTTACGAGAATCTTCATCTCTTGCCAAATCTGAATCAGTGTATCCAACTAACACTGGTTTTCCACTTCCAAAGCTAAGTGTTAACTTGGAAGTACCTCGAAGATATCTCATAATCCACTTTACTACATCCCAATGCTCTCTTCCTGGATTCGAAAGAAAACGACTAACAACTCCAACTGCATGAGCTATGTATGGCCTCGTACACACCATTGCATACATTAAGCTTCCTACTGCTGAGGCATATGGAACCTTTTCCATATCTTCCTTCTCTTTATCTGTTGAAGGGCCTTGAATCGATCTCAACTTAAAGTGATTAGATAAAGGAGAAGAAACCACTTTAGCTTTATCCATATGAAACCTTTCAAGTACCTTATTGATGTACCATTCTTGTGACATGTACAACTTCTTTCTTTTCTTGTCTCGACAAATTCGAATACCAAGAATTTGTTTTGCTGGTCCCAAGTCCTTCATGGCAAAGGACTTACTCAACTGCTTCTTCAAATTATCAATCCTTGAAGAATTTCTACCAACAATCAACATGTCATCAACATAGAACAATAAAATGATAAAATCATCATCAGAGAATTTTTGCACAAAAACACAATGATCAGAAGTAGTCTTCTTGTAACCTTGCTCCCCCATAACTGACTCAAACTTCTTATACCATTGTCTAGGTGCTTGCTTCAACCCGTATAGGCTTTTCTTTAACCGACATACGTAATCCTCTTTTCCTTTAACCTCAAAACCCTCTGGCTGCTCCATATAAATCTCATCCTCCAACTTACCATGAAGAAAGGCAGTTTTCACATCCATTTGCTCAATTTCTAAATCCAAGCTTGCTGCTAGACCTAGAACAACACTTATGGAAGACATCTTCACAACAGGAGAGAAAATATCATCAAAGTCAATACCTTTTCTCTGACTGAATCCCTTGATGACCAGTCTAGCTTTGTATCGTGGTTGTGAATTGTGTTCTTCTTGCTTCACCCTGTAGACCCACTTGTTCTTCAAAGCTCTCTTACCCTTAGGTAACTTTACCAGCTCAAACGTGTGATTGTCATACAGTGACTGCATCTCATCTTCCATAGCACCAACCCAGTGTGCTCTGTTTCCATCTTCCATCGCTTCTACATAACATTGAGGTTCTCCCTCATCTGTCAATAACACATACTCATCTGTATCATACCGTGTGGAAGGACGTCGGTCTCTAGTAGACCTCTTGGGTGGAATTTCTGGTTCTGGCAACTGATCAGTAGTCTGGTGATCTGTTTCAACTTGCATATCTACATCATCTAAACCCTGTTGGTCATCTTGAACATTTTGTTCCATACCGTATCGATAAAGGAACCGGATCTAGGTCAATCAAATCATCGCTATACTGATGGACTCCTTTTTCTATCTTCTCAACATCTTGTATAGTTTGATCTTCTATAAACACAATATCACGACTCCTTACGAGTTTCTTCTCAACTGGATCATAAAATATGTAGCCAAATTCATCCAGACCATAACCAACAAAGATACACTGTCGTGTCTTCACATCGAGCTTAGATCTCTCATCTTTTGGTATATGCACAAATGCCTTGCAACCAAAAATGCGAAGATGATCATAAGAAACATCTTTGCCAGTCCAAACTCTGTTTGGTACATCAAACTGAAGAGGAACACATGGTGTGAGATTAAGAACATGTACAACTGTATTCAAAGCCTCACCCCAGAAAGATCTTGGCAACTGAGCCTGTGAAAGAAGTAATCTTACTCTTTCAACCAATGTTCTGTTCATTCTCTCAGCCAACCCATTTAACTGAGGAGTCTTAGGAGGTGTCTTTTGATGTCGAATGCCCTAATGCCTACAGTACTTATCAAAAGGACCTGAATACTCTCCCCCATTATCTGTTCTGATGCACCGCAATTTCTTCCCAGTCTGTCTCTCCACTAAGGCTTGAAACTGTTTAAACACATCTAATACTTGATCTTTGCTCTTCAAAGTGTACACCCATAAATTTCTTGAACAATCATCTATGAAGGTCACAAAATAACTGGCACCGCCTAAAGTTTTTGTCTTCATAGGACCACATACATCTGAATGTACCAAATCAAGTATGTATTGTTTTCTTGAAGGAGGGGAACTCTTGAAAGAAACTCTATTTTGCTTCCCTGCCAAACAATGAGTACATCTTCTTAAACAAACATCATTCATTCCAGAAAGAAGATTCTTTTTAGTCAATACTGCCAAGCCTTTCTCACTCATATGAGCAAGTCTCTTATGCCACAACTCTGATGTGAGCTCATCTGTCACAGCATTAATAACGCCTTTGAAGAGTCTCCCATGCAGTATATACAAACTGGAATGCTTGTTCCCACGAGAAACAACCATAGCACCCTTAGTAAGTTTCCATTGACCATTACTAAAGGTGTTGCAATATCCTTCATCATCAAGTTTACCTGCAGAGATCAAGTTCAAACGAATTTCAGGAATATGCTTTACCCCTCTAAGAAGTAGCCTTGTGCCATTATTCATCTCCAAACACACATCTCCAATACCAATGACTTTAATCAAGCCATCATTACCCAACTTCACTGTCCCAAAGTCACCTGCTGTATAGGATGTAAAGAAGTCCTCTCGAGACGTAGCATGAATGGAGGCTCCACTATCAATAACCCAACTGATCTCGTGACATGCAACATTGACAACATCTTCATTATAAACAACGAGAAAGTCTTCTGAACTAGCGGTGGCAACTCGATCATTTTCCTTGCCAACATCACCCTCTTGTTCTTTGTCTTTATTCTTGTTATCCCGCTTCAACTGTCTACAATATTTCTTGATGTGCCCTTTCATGCCATAGTGATGACACTCAACATTAGAAAACCTGTTGGACTTGCTTCTTCCTTTTTCTTTGCTCTTGAAACCTCTGCTTTTACTCCTCCCTCTTCTTTCTGTAACCAAAATCTCTGACTGTTGAGAAGACCCATGTGACTTTCTTCTCATTTCTTCATTCAAAACACTACTCTTAGCCAGATCCATATTGATTACACCATTTGGAGCTGAGTTATTTAATGACATTCTAAATGTTTCCCAAGAGTCCGGCAACGTACCCAATAAACACAACCCCTGAATCTCATCATCAAACTTGATACCCATTCCAGCTAACTGATTGATTATTTCTTGGAACGTATTCAAGTGATCTGTCAACGGAGTTCCATCTTGGTACCTTAAAGCCATCAACTGCTTTATAAGAAATATTTTATTATTTCCTGTTTTCCGAGCGTACAACTCTTCAAGTTTATTCCATAGTGACCGTGCATGTATTTCTCCACTAATATGATTCAAAACATTATCATCTACCCACTGCCTTATATACCCACAGACATGTTGATGTAACAAAGTCCATTCTTCTTCAGATAACTTTTCTGGCTTTTCAGAGGCAAACACCGGTAAATGAAATTGTTTGACATAAAGGAGATCTTCCATTTTTCCTTTCCAAGTATGATAATTAGAACCATTCAAAGTAATCATTCTACTTAAATTTGCTTCCATTATTCAACACAAGAAATTCCACAATAATAACCATAGCTCTGATACCACTTTGTTAGGAGAATCACAATTTTAATTCGAACTTAATCAAGTTCTAAACAGCGGAATTAAATCTATTCTCCTTCTTTGTGTGAATCTTTTAGGAAACAAATAAATAGAGCTTAAAATCAAACATGCACAAAATCAACACAACCAATTTACGTGGAAAAACCTTCCCGATGTAAGAAGGAAACAACCACGGCACTCCTCTCCAAAACTTCCACTATCAAGAAACAATTGTACAACATTTCTCTCTAGGTAAAACTAGAGGCAAACAATCAACAACATCATCAAGAATACACTTCTTGGAAACTAACAATTATTTCAAGAAAATGGAGAAATCTAACCCAATTCGTAGTCACTGTTCACTGCTCAGAATTTCTCAAACCGGTGAGCCAAATCCAAATCCCACCGCACAGATTAAAGAGTCTTAAGTCGTGAACCTGCCTGCAAAATTTCAGCTTAATCGGACCACAAACGACCTTCGATCGGAGCACTTGATGAAGGCTTGCTGGAGATGAAAAACTGATAGCTTTTCTGCAAATTTCTCTAGCTGGTGCTCTCTTGATTTTTCTGCAGAATTCTCACACAACAAACCCTAAATGAGTTTATTAATTAAAGCAATGAAATGACACAATTTCACTTCTTACTCCATGGGCTTTTAAGCCACATACGCTTCATTTGGGCTCCTCCAAATAAGAGGAAAACCCAACACTATTATAAATTCTTCCAAAATAATTATGTAATATATTACATCAAATTTTATCTTTATGTATAATATGTTATATTTATTTTTATACTTGTATGGAATATATGAATTCTAGCTACTTTTATTATATATAAGACTTTTCATTTTTATAGTAGGATGTTAAGACTTACATTTTTTTAACCAAATGTTACATCTTACATAATTAAATGATAATTGTCAGAACTCTAATGAGACTATCAAAGATATTTGTCAAAATTCTAAAAACATTGAAGAGACTATCCTCAGAACTCCGATAAGATTACTAATGATCGTGGTTGAAACTCAAGTGAGACTTTGATCCATTTTATTAATGTTATAAAATGAATGTCTTTTGGTATTTTTATTGAATAATTTGATAAAAAAAACTAGGTTTTGATATAAATTATTAATAATCTAAGAAAATTGATCAGTTTACTAAAGATAATATTATTTAAGTCAAAAATTGTAAATAATTAGATACCAAAATATACAAGAATGCCTTGTTATATCCATGTCTTGCCAAATAATGACAATCTCATGTAATTTAGGCTTTCTCTTTCGTAAATCCAAGCATCCAGTATATATACATCTAACAAAAGGAAAATTCTGATTACATTTATCAAAATCTCCAACTACTTACCGTTCAATAATTTTAAACAATAGAGTATCTCCTAATAGGTTTTGGTAGATGTATTTAGCAAAATCTCCAAATATATAACTCAATTGATTTTACTATGTAAGGGTATATTTGAAGATTTTACAAGATGTATCCTAACGTTTCATATGCGAACGAGTCACACATTAGGAAAATATGAAGAATAATTTGATATATAGTTAAAATAAATTACACATTTTAATAAGTTAACATTTTTGTTTGGAACTCCATGCCAAGTCCTAACGAGTGGATAAAGAGCCAAAGCTCAATTTCATTGTGTGAACCAGTGTAGGCAGTACCCAAGTTGAAATGATAAGTTCCATGCTGGATTGTAATGGAAGTCTCCCTAATGATGTTCTTAGGATATTAATGAATTCAACAAAATATGAATACCCAATTAAGCAGAATGTAATTAAATGATCGGTCTTAATTTGGTTTAATTTGGTTTGGTACATAGTTCGAGTTTTGTTAGGGGTATGAACAACTCACATGTTGAGAGTAAATTAGATATATAATTGTGATATATTATTCTTTTTAATAGGTTAATCTTTTAGATTGAAATAATAATCCTAACAATTTATATTAGATTTGGGGCTCAATTTGCACGAAATGGATCCTCAAAGTGAAGTCAAATTTATAATTAAATATATCATAAAATTAAATAATAATATAATAAAGGGTGATGTATAATACATATTGTTAGATTAATTTATTTATATCATTTAGTACCTTATATAAAAATGTGATAATTTAGTTCTTTAATTATAAAAAAATAGATCAATTAAGGATAAATAATATTATTTTAATAATATTTTATTAAAATTTAATTTTTTTGTCAAGTGATTAAGTACGATTAAAATATAAGCCGTTAACAAAAAAAAAATTTAAAATAATACTATTTGAATAATTTTCAATTAAGGTGACCAAATAACACAACTAATTTAAGATACTTTGTGGTATTTTTCTATAAAAATATATTAAAGAATGAAGAAATTATAAAAAATAACTTTATTGTTTAAATTGTTGTCTTATACATTTTTTTATTAAGCATAATTTATGTAAATGATTCAAATTAGGTTATTTTATGATTAAAAAACTAAACATTTTTAGCACTTTATTATTGTATGATTGATATTATTTTTAATGTTAAAAAATTTAAAATATAAACATTCAAAAATATTGTTTTTAAAGAGTAAAAATGAAAAAAAATCACAATTTTACTCTTAAAACTTGCAAAATTTAAAATATATTACTTGTTCAGAAGAAATATAATTTTTATATAAAACATAAATTAAATTATATATAATAAAATATATAAATATTATAAATAAAGTATACAGTTTTAAAACTTAAATGGAGACATTTAAAATGCAGGTGCCTCCGGGTTGACTAATACAGTACTCCATTAATAGTTCAGTCATGAGCAACTTCGATCCAGCTCTAAAACATGAAAATATTCTCTAAATAGCTGAAATATTAATTGATATCCAACTGCTGGCACTCTTATGACAATCAAATGGAATATTATACATCGAAAATTTCAGTAAGAGTTGACTTTCCTGAACCCACCACCAGCTTCCCATGCACGTTAAAGGAAACATCATTACACCAAAAAAACTCTTAAAATAATCGTCAAACATGTGTCTAAAATTCAGAGACTGAAAAAGATTAAAGATCGATGGCGTATAAAAACGCCAATGCTTCTATGTTTTAGTCCATCGTGAGAGACTACCAATAGATTCAGTTTTCATCTGACGTAAGGAATGGCTACTTTTCATTTCTGCATGCGCTGTATAACTCTGTTACTGCTTACCGTTTGTTGGGTTGCAAAAGCCTGCCCACCATCAGAACGGGAAGCTCTATTAGCCTTCAGATCAGCACTTCACGAGCCATACTTGGGCATCTTTGACTCATGGACCGGGCACGACTGCTGCAAGAACTGGTACGGTGTCAGTTGTGATCCGGATACCCATCAGGTCGCTGACATTAGCTTACGTGGCGAGTCCGAGGATCCGATTTTCCAGAAGGCTAAGCGAACCGGTTATATGACCGGTTCAATCTCACCTGCCATTTGCAAACTCAAAACACTTTCTAGCTTTACTCTTGCCGATTGGAAAGGAATATCCGGCCAGATTCCAAAGTGCATTACCTCCTTGCTTTTCCTCCGAATTTTCGATGTTGTCGGAAACCAAATCTCTGGTGAGATTCCGACCGATATTGGTCTTCTGAAGAGACTGAAGATCCTCAATGTAGCCGACAATCAAATATATGGTCGCATTCCTCCTTCCATTACAAGAATTTCTGGTCTGACACACATTGACCTCGGAAACAACAAAATTTCCGGTCCGATTCCTCGAGATATCGGGATTCTAGGTATGTTGAGTCGGGCTTTATTAGGTGGGAATCAGATCAGTGGGGCTATCCCAAGTTCAATTACGAAGATATACCGTCTTGTGGATCTAGATCTTTCTCAAAATCGGATATCGGGACCGATTCCAGAGTCTCTGGGTAAAATGGCAGTTCTTGCTTCTCTAAATCTGGACGGTAACAGCTTATCGGGTTATATTCCGGCGAGTCTGTTTAGTTCGAGCATAAGTAATATGAATCTGAGCTTTAACTCGCTTACCGGTAACGTACCGGACTCGTTCGTGTCGAGATCTTACTTTATGACTTTGGATTTATCGTACAATAATTTGAAAGGTCCGATACCGAAATCGATGTCGTCTGCTTCGTATATCCAATACTTGGATTTGAGCCACAACCATCTTTGCGGACAGATTCCAGAGGGATCGCCATTTGATCATCTGGAAGCGTCGTCGTTTGTTAACAACGATTGTCTATGTGGAAAGCCACTCAAAGAATGTTAAACAAGTTACTTTTATTTTATTTATAGATTTTGTAATTTATTTATGATTTTGTTTTATTTTTGTGCAAGGTAGAGAAAGTTATATTGGTTTTTATCTTAAAACAGCAATTGAAGCTTTCCATTTCTCTGTCCCTATATTGGTATTTTTTAAGTTTTTGTGTTGAAAAAACAAGAAATAACTCTACACAAAAGAGTTCTCTAGTTTGTATTATTTTATTCATGTTTTCATTACAATTGTATAGCTATTTATAAAAAAATTTTACTCCTTCAATTATTCTTTAAATTAAGCATTCCTTGATTTACTCCTTCAATTAAGGATTCCTTGTTTTATTCCTTGAATTAAGGATTCCTTGTTTTACTCCTTGAAATAAGGATTCCTTGTTTTACTCCTTGAATTAAGGTCCTTGTTTTATTTCTTGAATTAAGGTCCTTGTTTTATTCCTTGAATTAAGGTCCTTGTTTTATTCCTTGAATTAAGGACTAATATCCAATACTCCCCCTCAAGTTGGATCCAGAAGGTTTATGGATCCAAGCTTGGACAAAAGTCGTTGAAACTGATGAGAAGCGAGGGCTTGGTGAAGATGTCGGCCAGTTGGTGAAGCTTCTTGTATAATGTGTCTGAATTACGTGATTGAACTTGTTCACGAACGTAATGACAATCAACTTCAATGTGTTTCGTCTCTCGTGAAACACTTGGGTTTGATGCTATATGCATAATTTGCACGATTGTCACAAAATAAGGACATAGGAAGAGTTGTAGGAACACCTAAATCACCTGAGAAGACCTTTAAGCCATATCAACTCACACGCGATTGAAGCCATTGCACGATACTCGGCTTCGGCACTTGATCCGCAATGACGGTTTGCTTCTTACTCTTCCATGTGACCAAGTTTCCACCGACAAATGTACAAGAGCGGTAGTGGACTTGCGATCAATTGCATTCCACCGCCCAATCAGCATCACAATACCCCATGATTTGTGTGTTGTCATTCTTCTTCATGATAATACCACGACCCACCGATCCTTTTAAGTAGCGTAAGATTCTTTTAACAAGGGTTAAATGCTCAAGTGTTGGGAGTGCATGAATTGGCTCACAATACTTACGAGAATATGTGATGTCGTCTGGTGATTGTTAGGTAGATCAACTTACCAACCGGTCGTGGTAATAACTTATATCCATGAGTGGTGTGCCCTTCAAGCTAGGTTTGAGCTTCTTTGTCGAAGGGGTAATGGTGGTTTAGCATCGCTCGTGTTAGCTTCCTTAAGCAAATCTAGGACATATTTCCTTTGGTTAAGAAAGAGTCCTCAGTCTTGAGGTTGCCATTTCTATACCAAGAAAGTACTTCAATATCCCAAGGTCTTTAATTACAAACCTTTGTCCGAGAGGCATTTAAGGTTGAAAATCTCACAAGATTATCACCTGTAATTATCGGATCATCTACATAAATCAAAGACAACCAATTTGCCCATAGCTCACGTGCGAACAAATAATGAGGAATCGGCATTCTGCTTTTGAAACCAACACTAGTGAGAATCGAGCTTAGCTTGGCATACCAAGCTCGTGGGGACTGTTTCAAACCATAAATAGATTTGTGCAATTTGCACACTAAATCCAGTTCATTGCTTTGAGGATGTCCAAGTGGTAGTTTCATATAGACTTCTTCTTTGAGATCACCATGCAAGAATGCATTCTTCACATCCATTTGGTACATGGACCACCCTTGTTCTGACCACGTACGGTAGAGCACTCTTACTGTGTTCATTTTTGCAATAGGTGCAAATGTTTCTTTGTAATCCACCTCGAATGTTTGAGTGAATCCCCGAGCCACCAATCTTGCTTTATACCTCTCAATTGATCCATCTGACTTGAATTTGAGCTTATAGATCCATTTGCAACCCACAACTTTCTTGCCTTTTGGAAGTTTGGTGATGCTCCATGTGTTGTGTTGATCTAGGGCTTTAAGTTCTTCTTGTATGGCTTCCTTCCACACCTCTTGGTTGTTGGCCTCATGAAAGTTTTGAGACTCACCGTAACTCGATATAGTCTTTGAGGAATGCGGCGTGGGTTGGTTTCAGTTTCTTATATGAGACATAATTTGAGATGGGATGTGTGGGTTTGTAGGTGACAAAGTCTTGAAGTCTTGTGGGAGGTTGCCTAACACGCATTGGATTACGTCGTGGAGAAGAAGGAGTTATCTCACACTCGTTCACATCTTGTAGCATATTGTGGGGATCATCTTGATTATCACCATCTTAAATGCGGTGTACCATTAAGACGAGACCCTTCATTGTTACTTTCGGTGAGAGATGCATCAATGTTGACATGGCCGGGATCTTGTTGTTGTGGAGCCTCAAGTTCAATTCTTGGTAATGGAAACACATCCAAGATGCCATCCCTTGACTTGTGATTTCATGTGACTTCTTGAAAAAAGGGTTAGTTTCATAAAATCGAACATCTTTAGACACAATTAATCTCCTAAGTTGGGGATCATAACACTTATACCGCTTTTGGGTAGATGAATAACCAAGAAAAACACATTTACTTGACTCTAGGATCCAATTTATCTCGATGATGAGATTGAATATGTACAAAACAGATGCAACCAAAGACTACAAGATGTGAAAGGTTAATTTTCCTTCCTTTCATGACCTCTAAGGAGACTTGAAATCCAAGACTCCTACTGGGTAATCTATTGATGATGTAAGCACTACCATAACCCTGGGACCGTAATCTCTTTGGTACATTCATTTGTAGCATTAATGCTCTAGTTTTTTCAAGTAAGTCAGGTTTTGCGTTCGGCTACACCATTTTGTTGAGGTGTGCCAACACAACTTGTTTGATGCATAATGCCATGAATGCTCAAATATTGTTTCATGATATGGGACATGTATTCGGTGCCATTGTCAGACCTTAAGGTTTGAATTTTAGAAGAGAAGTGATTTTTAACAAGATTATGAAAGTCCTTAAATACTTCCATAACTTCATTCTTAGACTTTAAAAGATATAACCATGTGACTCGAGAGAAATCATCAACAAAAATCACAAAATACTTATAACCATCAAAAGATTCATTAATTGGTCCCCATACATCTGAATGAACTAGTTCAAAACACTTACTAGCCCTAGACAAGGAAGAATTAAAAGGCAACCTAGTGGCCTTAGACAAGTGGCAAGTTTCACATGTAATTTCATCATTTCCTAAGTTTGGAAATAAAGTTGACAAAATTGGTAGAGAAGGGTGAGCTAAACATTGATGCCACAATTGATTATCTTGGATAGGATTAAACTTGGCTTGAAACCCTCGGGATTGCTCTTGGGTATGTAATAGAGACCATCTAACTAACACCGTTCACCCATCGTCTTTTTGGTGACACAATCCTGAAAAATGACATTGTGAGGAGAAAAAAATGGCTAAGCAATTCAAGGTATTTGTGATTTTTCCTACTGACGAAGTTGGAAAGGAAAGGAAGGTACATATAAAACTGCCGACTCGATTTCATCTGACATTAATTTTATTTTTTCCTTTCCTAAAACCTTTACATTCTCACCATTTGCAATTGAAACTTGAGAAGGATTTGCTAATTTTTCAAACTTATGAGACTTTGACACATGATTTGTCATATGATCTGTGGCACCTGAATCTACAACCCAAAAATCATGCAACATATTTATTTTAAGAGCAATTTTAAAGGCTTTTATAATACCTTGCATGTCCTCTTGTGGTATGGGTTTTGTATACGCCAAGAAGCCCGCAAACTTGCCTAGCAATGCTTGTCGAGTTTCCTTCTTCTATGTTATCCACACAGTCAATTCTGGCTCCTCCTGTCTTGCTTTGAAGATACAACATAAACTCATTCATGAGTTCAGCTGGATTCGCTGTGAAGTTCTTGAATGGATCAGACCCATTAGAGGTAGAGGCAAAAGCATGATTTGCACGGTGTCCAGTACGATTCACTTTCTGTAAACCCTTATCCTTTATAAAATCAGGTTTTAATTCTGGATGTAGAATCCAACATGTGTCCTTAACATGGCCCGTATGGTTGCAATGTTGACACTTCAAGTTTGGATGCTTCCCTTTGTACTTTCTCTCGTTGGTTAGATAGGCTCTTGCCTCAGGTGAACTAGCCATTGTACCCTTATTCATGACTTTCCTCCTTACTTCTTCACGTTGAATTGTCGCACATACATTGGTGAAGGAAGGAAGTTCAGTATTCATGAGTATATGACATCGTATATCTTCATATGTTGAATCCAGACTGGACAAAAGTTGAAATATCTTATCTTCTTCCGCTCTCTTTCGTAGTAGAGCTACATCGGTTGTATGAGGACGATATATTTCCAACTCATTCCACATGCTTTTCATGCTTCCTAAGAGTTGTACAAAAGGCTTGCCATCTTGTTGCAGATCTGAGATGTCTTTCTTTAATTGAAAAACTCGTGCAGCATTGTTTTGACTGCCATACATTTCCTTGACCGTCTCCCATAGTTGGTATGCAGATTCAGAGTAACTGAATATTTCAGTTAATTTACGTTCCATGGAATTTAGGAGCCATGACATAACCAGTTGATCCTTACTAAGCCATGATTCATAGGTTGGTGAGGAAACATCAGGTACTTCGATACTTCCATTTATGAACCCCAACTTGGACCTTCCACCTAGAGCCAGAGACACTGCTCTTGACCAAGGCAAGTAATTAAACTCATTCAACAAGACTGAGCTTAATCTTTGATTTGGGTTGACATCCACCTCATGCATATTCATGAAGGAAAGTACTGATGAATTTTCAGCTTCTGATCCTAGCGGCTTGTCTTCAACCATTTCAAAGATTGAAGATGCTAAGATAATAATAAAGCAGAAGCAAGTTAATTTTCCTGCTTTGATACCATGTTGAAAAAACAAGAAATAACTCTACACAAAAGAGTTCTCTAGTTTGTATTATTTTCTTCATGTTTTCATTACAATTGTATAGCTATTTATAAAAAAACTTTACTCCTTCAATTATTCTTTAAATTAAGCATTCCTTGATTTACTCCTTGAATTAATGATTCCTTGTTTTATTCCTTGAATTAAGGATTCTTTATTTTACTCCTTGAAATAAGGATTCCTTGTTTTACTCCTTGAATTAAGGTCCTTGTTTTATTCCTTGAATTAAGGTCCTTGTTTTATTCCTTGAATTAAGGACTAATATCCAATAATTTGTTTTCGATTAATTTTAATAAATTTTTTAATACAAATTCAATTAATCAATTAAATTAATTTAAATTTATATAGATAGAATTTTTTGTTTCAAATAAGTTAATATTAATGTTAAAATTTATAAAACATAATGTAAATAGTATTTAAACTTTTAATTTGAATCATTTCTATCGAAATTTATTACTTAGAGTAATAATTAAGTAAATTAAATAATAAAAAGTATCTTCAGATAATTATTAAATTATTACATAGATTTAATATTTATATTTATTTTTTAAATTAAAATAATAATTTAATATAATATTTAAATATAATATATTATAAAATTAAATATATATTTATTTATAATTTTAATAATAATTTAATTTTCATTAAATTATATTGAATTATAAAAATTTTCGTCACGAATTCAATTTAAATATAAACAGATTTTATAATTTTTTATATAAATCTAATATGATTATAAAATATTTTGATAAAATTCAATTTAAATTTAATATATTGAATCAAATTTATAATTAAATAGATTAAATTATTTACTCATTTTTGATATTTTGATTGGATCGAGTCATTTTAAATAAAAATGATTTTATAATCAAATGGTTCTTTCATTTTTTTTAATTTTTTAATTTTTCAACAGCAATTCTAGATCCTCTAGGTCACTAATCTTCTCTCTTGGTCTTAAAGACCATTCAACAGTACAAACCAAAATCCTCCCCATCTTTTAGCTCTCTCTCTCTATATATATATATCTTTTTATGTGTAAAGGGTAAAAGCTAATAACTTGTGATTTTGATATGTTTATGCAGGAGACATTGAAAGGTATTGTTAGTGCAGTGGTTGAGAATCGTGTCTAGCTAGTAATACGAGGGTCTCACAAATTTCTTTGTATCATAGAGTAAATATTTTTCTGTCAACTGCCTAGTCAAAATGGCATTTGAAAGTGCGCGATAGCATAAGTGTTTTGACGAGAAGAATGTTAATTTTTGTTTTGTGCACTACCTGTATGGATCAGACCTATCCTGTTCTAAGTCTTCCAATGTTTCCAATATTTATGGCTCAAAGTAGGCATTCATTTTTTCTTTGAGCTAGCCATGTCGCACGTTCATTTTTTGCATGTGCACTTCAGTACGAATGTGAACAAGAAGATCAAAATCCCAGCAACTATTCCCACACGATGTGCAGTTCAATACAAATGGTCCAACCGTCCAAACAGAGCATCCGAAAACGAAATATACCAACAATAACCACCAGCTCCCACAAACAACATAACCAAGAACACTAGCACAAAGATGCTCACAAAAATGTTGAAATTTCATTTCCAAAGAGGAAGGCTCTTGGAAGAAAATCAGCCTGAAGGAGAAAGCGTAGTAGTAGAAATGAAATCAGATGAGGGGAAAGGAAGAGGAGAATTGATTGATAAGAAGAAACTTCTGTGTTAATGGAGAAATCTTTGTTCAAAACCAAATAGAAAATAAAGAAAAATGCAAAAGATATTAAATTAAGAAGCTATGGTCCTTCTAGGTCGGAGAGAAATGGACAAAAAGAAAAAGATATTAAATTAAATTAAACGTTGTTCTTATTATCATCATTCTCTACTTTATCCTGTGAGATTGAGAACTCAATATAAGAATTTTAGGCTTATATATATGCAGCCAGTCAAAATTGGTATTTTTTTTTAGTTCATATTCTTCCAAGTATGGAACAATTTAATATCTAATATTTTAATTTAAATAATTTAGTTTAAATTTTTTTAAGCCCGGAACATTTTTTTAGATATTTTTTTAAATTATAATATATAAAGTTTAAGTACAAAATCTGCACATGATTGATATTTTATTGTTTTAAAAAAATAAGATGATAATAAATAAGCTATTGAGCAACTAATTAAGAGTGTTATTTATACACTAATTACAACATAAAATTTGAATTACGTAGAGGATTTTTTTGCATAGTATTAGTTGCCTACATTTTTGGTAGAAGACGATAAAAAAAAGTAAGAAAGAATTTTGTTTGGAGCAAAAAGATAGTTTTTATGTAATTTCATTTAAACTTAATATCATAACATAATCACGTATTATTTTTATGATAAAAACATAAATAAATATTATATGTATTTCTTCATGGTTGCATATTTAAAATAAATCAAATTGTTTAGAATAAAAGAATACAAACAAAAAAATATATGTAACCCCATTTTTTAAATTACAATTACAATTTCATTTCTCATAATTTATAATTTATTAAAATTTATAACTTAATTTTAAACTTAATGAATATACCATCAAATTACTCATAATTATTATAAAAGTAGTATTCATGTTATTTGGTAAGAAAAATAAATGAAAAAAATTGATATTTTTATAAAAATTATTATAGGATAGATAATATATTCATAACATTAAAAAATTAAGTGATAATCTAACATAACATACAAATTTAAGACCGATTAAATTTACATTTAATTAATTTATAATTTAATTTGATCTCAATTTATAAATTTTATAATAAATAACTTATTTGCATATTATATTCTTCTTATCTAATTTAATTCATTATAAATATTGATTAATTTAAATCAATTCATAAAATCTGTTAAAATGATATTTTTTATAATCATATAATTTTTTCGATAAAAAATAAAAATTATAAATCTATAATTCAAAATTCAAAATTATAATAATTAATTCACCCATAAATAGTAAAAAAGAATATGAAAAGATGGTCGTGAGAATTGGCATTCAATTATGGGTGTTGAAAGTTAAAGCATGATAAATATTTTGTAAGAAGTTAGACGACATTTAATTTAATTATTTTATTATAAATAATAATTAAAAATAAATATTTTAATATATATAAATTGGTTTGGATTTATTTAAATTTGATAATATTAATATGTTAATCATCTTACCAATTTTAAAATATTTGGTAGTTTCGTTGTTTTACTTTACGAAAGCTGCATCCTTTGTTGACCGCAAAAGCAAAGTCGTTGTTTATAGAAGAATCTCTATGCTCTGTACTTTCAAACTCAAGTAAATTTTGTGATAGTTTCCAATGCCCTGATTCATTGAATTTATCACGTTGGATTTATCCTAATTCTGTAATACATATTTTGTACAGTGTGATTTACTTATTTTAATTGCGTCACTTTATAATTATAAAAAATATAAAATTAATGGTGTTAAATTTAGAGTTTAATTTAACTCATTTAGTTTATAAATTTAAATGAGTAAAATTATTTAACTTACGAATAGTTTTCAAGTTTATTTAAAAAATATCTTTGTTAACGGAAGAAAATTATAATGTCATCAAAAATACAATTAAAAGATTTTTTTATTTTATAAAAATATAATTAAAACATAATTTATATATTAATATTTTTGTTTTTAAATAAAATTATTAATATTTATAGATAAATTTATTTATTAATGAATTGAGTTAAAATTAAGATTAATTAAGTTAAATTAATCTAAATAAATTGTACAAACACAGTTTATTTAAAACATTTATCTCCAAACGTGAAACAAAAAAAAATTGACATATAAAAAAAATTGAATTATCATTAAGAAATTGGTATGTAGCAATAATGCTCATTAATTAAAGGAATATATGGATAGCTTTGAAAAGATAAGTTTGACTACTTGAATTACTTTTAATCTGTTAGTAAAATATAGGTTAAGACATCATGAAATTAAGTATAAAATGATTATTCGCAAATTGATATACAAAAATATTTAAAGAACAATGTTTAAGCAAGCAAACGTAAATGAGAATGTTTGTATTAAATTGTATTATAATTATTATATATAGTATTTGATGATTTAGTGGAATATAATTAATAATAAATATTTTAATAAAATAATTTATGTATAAAATAATATTTAAATTATTTATATAATTTTGTTAATATTAAATAATTTTATTATTAAAATTCATCTAAATTAAAATTTATTTTATTTTTTATTTTTCTTATATTAAAAATAATAATAATAAAAAGCGCTTATGAAACATACCAACATACCAAAGTAAATAACAAAAAATTAATTAGTTTTTATTAGGTAAGAATTTAATTTGGTTATAGCAAGAGTAACTCTCCATTTTATTTTATTTTAAGATTAAACGATATTTTTGTATTATTCCAACCTTTGATTTAAAACAAGAGGAGTGAGTCACCATACTCCTTACATTTTAAATATTTTGGATATATTTGAGGCATGTATTAATAGTTTTAGTATAATTATATTTAATTAAATTTTATTAAATTATATTATAATTATTTTGGATGATATTTAATGACATCTTGATATATTCGAATAAAATTGATGATATATATTTTAATAAAATAATTTTATTTAAAATAATATTTAATTTATTTTATGTAGTTTTCTCCACTATTAAAACAATTTCATTATAAAACTTTATTCAAATAAATAGTTAATTTATCTTTATTTATTTTTTAAAAAAATTAATTTGAAATGAAAAAAAAACTAATACACATTTTAAAATTAAAATTTCAAACAAGTAAATTAAATTTTCAATATGATTTAGACCAACAATCACTATCACTAGAGGTATTAAGTTTTTACATAATCATATAATTTTTTTATATATATAATATGATTTCATTTCACAACCAAGTACATGATAATATAAAGAGTATATAATTAAGATTTTTAGTATTATCCAACAAACACTATTACAAAAATCTTGTTTTGGGACGATTACTTTTCTTATCACAACCGTTCATACATAGGCGTCCCAAAAGATCGGATTTTTTGGGATGGTTACTTACAATTTCAAAAGGTAATATAACAACAACAATTGTTCCTAAAAATATTATAAAACCAATATATTAGGATTGTTAAGATGATTTAAAAAAAAATACAATGTTACAATTGTGTCATATATAAAATATACTATTTTGCATTCTAAATATATTCAGGATTAATAATGATAATATATATCATTATTTTAAGTAATACTAATTACATTTAAATAAAATTATAAATATTTAACCAATTAAACACTAATATATAATTAGTGATTATTTAGTTTTAAAACTTAGATTAATACACATCTCTATTATAGTCAAAATGTTATAATTATTATCAAACTATACAACTCAAAAAAAAAAAAAAATCTACGTATCTTTATTTGATATAAATATTTTCAACTTGCACTTCATGAATGAGAGCCGATGAATCTGGTGCGCATAGAATTAGCCAAAGTTGTATCCAGGTATAGCTTTTGGTTCTCCTGTTGAAGGTAATATATATATCTTGTGAAAACATTTTCAAAGCATAGGTAACAAAATTGCAATTTAACATGTTCTTTACTTGTAGTTCTAGATGAAAAGAGTATATTTGTCATATATATAATCCATGAATTGATAGATTAGTGAATGCTGTTTTGATCTACCAATAGAACACAATTATATAGATATAAAATTTATTTGTTCATGAAATTTTCGTGTTTGAATAGCATAATTGTGAGCTTTTGGGGTATGATTTACCTTAAATTCTGATCGACACTAGAAAGTAAGAAATTTTTTTTATGAGATATATATCTTGTTCTCTTAATAGAATTCCTACGTTGCTTCTTTTAGACCGTGTGAATTAGCAAATCGGCGGCTGAAATATGAAATAAATAATATCATAGGAATGAGTAGGCAAACATAATAATCTCATATCAGTCTCCCACACCTTTCATGGTACTTTCTTTAACACCAGAAAAGTAAATTATCAACAAAAGTATATGGTTCTTAACTTCTTATATACAACATCAATGCAACAGGCCACATATAGATTACAGAATATCTACGAACCACTAAAATACATCATCGAAAGAATTCTAAAATCTAAAGGTGAGAAAATTTTATTACACTGATACTGTACGCATTCCTATTAGATGCTAGGTTGCTCGTATTCTCAACCTAAACAACCATAAAAGAAAACAGACAGATCTACCTCGTGCGCTGGTGGCTTGGTCGTGAGGGAGATGATGGTTGGGAGAAGGAGGGATGCAGGAGGCTAGAGGATGGAGGCTGGCATCACAAGTGGCACTATTGGTGGTGGCTGGGTTGGGAAATGCAAGGACGACTTCGCTTCGTGCTGTACTGTGGAAAGAAACAGTGGCTAAACGGCTGGCCAAGGCAAGACATCATGGTAGCTGAGGCGAGCGACTCATGGTGGCTGAGTAGGAAGTCAAACGGCGCCGGAGTTCGTAAAATGTGTGTTAGGGCAAATATGAGAAAGAAAAAAAAAAAGAGCTAATTGTGTGAATGTATATTTTTTCAGGATGGTTAATAACCCTAAATTTGTTAGGGACGATTAAAATTAACTTTTTCATAAATTTTTGCCTACAAATAGTTCACAAATTATCATCTCTTTTATGAACGGTTGAGTTTTTTTTTTATATTTTATTCAGAATCATCCAAAAATTTATTTATTATTGTAGATAAATTATGCCCGTGGTGGCCATGTTTTGGCTATTTTCCATTGATATCTGCTTTGTAACACTAAAACACTTTAGATATACATACATATATTTATTTATAAATCACAAATAATATAATATAATATTATTAATTAATATAATTAAATCTATATAACTATATTCAATAAAAATCTATAACGTGATTATAAGTTATGATAAATAAAAATACTTTTAAAAGATAATTCATCACAATTATACCAAAATAATTCTAGCAAAAATTATTCAAAGTGAAAGGCTAAAATGACTTTTGCCCCTCCAAATCAAAGATGATAAATATATGAATTAATATGATAGATATATGACAAATGCATTTCTTGTGTATGGGTTGATATGTTGGATTTTTGTTTTCATTGGTTAAGTGGTGGGTGGTTCTAATGTATATGAACTAGGTTCTACCAATAAAGGTAGTTGATGTTACCACTGGTGTTAGCTTTGCTTGAGGTGGTGGTGATGGATAGTAATTCTGGTCACTCCAAGGAAGAGATTGTGATTATGGATGATAAATGAAGTCTGGTGTTGGTGTAGTATGCTCAGGGTTCACTTGGGTTATATTGGATCTAGGAGGACCAAGTCTTCTTAGTGGTTTTTGTTGATTGTTAGCTGAGTTAGTTTTGGATTCTATGTAGCAAAAGTAGAATTTAGCTCTTGTATGCCCAAATTTCGTACAAATTTGACATTGAATGGTGTTATTGTTTTGATGGTGGCTTTCCTTTGGATGATGAGACATATGAGTTAATGGGTGGATTGTTTGAAGATGTAGTGGACTATTTGTTTTGATAAACAAAATATGCATATGAATTTTGGGGTTTTTGAAAATTTAGTTGGCTCATAATATAATTTGCTTGAACAAGCTATCTGTCAGGTTGATTCATGCATTCTATTTGTCTCTCATAGGTCCTTATTCTAGTAAAGTACTCATCAAGACTCATCACCCTTTTTGTTGGTAACAATGGTAATTAGTGACTAATAGCCAACATCAAGACCACTTAGCACATGCTACATTTGTCCTATGTCATTTAAATTGTCTCTAGCTACTAATATATGATAAATAATATCCTTTGAATGACTGATGTATTATTCTATAGTTCATTATCCTTTGTTGAGAGATTACAGTTGCCATCGCACCTGTATGAGCTTTGTCTGTTTTATCTCTTTTGCCTCACTTATCATTTGCAATGCATTCTGTTTCAACTCATTCTCTTTCCTTCATCATCATTATTGTTAAGCTTTGTAGCTGTTCATGGTATCAGAGCCATAACCATGTCTATTGATAATGCTTCCTAACAAAACCAAGATAATTTATAGTCACTCATCTCCAACAACAACACACGTACCAATTTAATCATAAAACAAATATTATAAACACCTAATCTGATGAATATGGTAACTAACTTACCAATATATCCTATAAATCTAATTTTTGTAGTAAAACTAGATGAAATAAACTTTATTATATGAAAAGAGTAATCGAAACATGTGATAATAATGTATGGACTTCAATCATTAATTCATTGTCCTGCTCCAATACCTTCAAGGCTTGTGAAGAAACAATCACCACAGAAATTGCTAAAATTCAATAAATTCTTGAAGATAATACAAACTATCAGTTATAGGATAGGCAGAATAGTTTTTTGAAGGACTGGATTTACTCTTCAGTATCTCCAAGCTATCTTAAATATTTAACTGTTGGATATGGGTGACTCTAAATTATCTTGGTTTTGTTAGGAAGCATCATCAATAGACATGGATATGGCTCTGATACCATGAACAGCTACAAAGCTTAACAATGATGATGATAAAGGAAAGGGAATGAGTTGAAACTGAATGCATTGCAAATGATAAGTGAGGTAAAATAGATAAAACAATTCTCTGATGATTTCATTATGATGTAGTATGGTATTTATAAATTAGTTAGCATATGCACTAAATAATTTAGGGAATCAAAGTTTTTTACAATAAGCATATTCTACGCACATGCTCAAAGCACCATGAACAATTCATGTGCACCAAAAACCTTTCTAACAAACTCATTATCACATGTATAACAACAACCCATCATTATCATATGTATAGCAAGGCTTATAACAAACCTATCATTGCTATATCATAACAAACATATTAGAGCATAACGATATTGTGCAGCAAGCCTAGTATTATGCTTTCACTATAGGATTGAACTGATGTAAAATGAGAATCATTAATACAAATGTAATAAATAAGTTGAGTTTCGTTTTAAATGAGATAATATTTTCCTTTAAAATTGAATTTGTCATACTTCATTGGAATTTTAGCATTCGATCTATTTTGTCTATTTCCTTTTTTTTAGCAAAAGATTAATAAATGATTATCCAAAATTATACCTTTTAAACTCATAACAATAAAAAAGTACATTAGTCATTTGATCTGAGAATCATTAGTCACCAACCTCGTGCCCTCGTCTCCTCACCAGCCTCATACCTTTACCTCCTTACCAACCTTACCTCCATAAGTCATAGCCAACGTTCCTCAATCACCACTTATGAGTAGCTACTTTTTTTGAAGTAATAAGTAACTGGATTCAACAGATTGAAGGAATTGCTCTGCTCACATATTGCCCCACCACCCCCTTTGTCTATAGTCTTATTGCTTTATCGTTGCCATACATGTGTACCAATAATGACACTTCACCAAGATTATTAATGATTTCAAGCATCAATTACCTCATCCATGAGTCATTTTCCCCTATTAAATATTTACTATAACTTCATGAATGATTCTTGCGTTTTCATTCATTTGGAATTAGGGTTCTTTTACTTTGCGTTTATTTTTTTCTTATTTTTCCCTCTTTTGTTTATTTTATTCCTTTGTATCATTCCTTAAGTTCCATAGGGTTTGAATAAAAATTGAATGAATGCTGGAGTATTCAAGAACTTTCATGAGTATGTATACAAAACATCTCACGTCCCTTATGCAAGAGAAAATTTAATTTAATTAGTTCTCTAGATCAATTTTCAGCTATATACTAAATTGCAATTTGTGTTCCTTTTATCCATAAGTATTGGATTTGCTTTTAATCCACCTTTGATGTGATTTCGTTTCCTCTAATCTGTTTGTTTGCTTGTTAATTATACTGGTTTTAATATGGATGATATATTGAGTAGTATAGACAACTTTGACATTGCATTTGGATTTATTGTTTGTAGTGTTACCATTCAATTTGTTAATTTTGATGCTCTTATGTCTAATTTATGTCGAGTTTGTCATGATATTCATGGTATTTCAAGTCCAAAGGTACTCATTAGTATAAAGGTATAGGATCCAAGCAAGCTCTCATGGATAAAGGTTTAGACTTTAGAGACGATTTTTTTTAATTTTCAAGAATATTTTCTTAAAGTTATTTGTTATTTTCTTACTATGTTTTGTTGGTATTACTCTAATGTGTGATTTTAGAAACAATTGGAGTGTTAGGACTCTATTAATTATTTTGTTTATTACGGTCTCATCTTGCTTATCTTTAAGCTTCTTTAGTTTGTACAATTTGCTCATGTTCCTCTAGCTAGACAAGTAGAAAGGTTCTTAACATTGCTTTTGGAGACATTGATTTGATGAGTAGAGGTTGGTATTTTTTTATTTATTGTTTATGTCGATTACTTAAGTTTGATTGTTTTTTTCTTGGCTTACACTACTACAATACATACATATGGTCTCAGCAATTTAGTCTTGGGTTTTTTAAAAACTGATGCCATAGACATACCGTATGGCCTCAGTAATTTAAAAATTGAGACCATAGACATATGTTATCAATTTTTTCTCTTTTACATCAAACATAAAATTTTCTATCATTTTTCTTCTTTTTTTCTTTTTCCCTCATTTTTTTCATTTTCCCTCATTTTTTTTCACTCCCAACTAATATTACTACCAATTTTTTTCTGCTAATCAAAACCTATATTCAATCTCCACTCTTCAGAGCCGTCCCAGAGCAACCCTAGCTCAACAAAAATGAAGTAAAATCCAAGGGTTGATAAGCACGCCTCTCTCCATTAATCTTAGCTAGAAGTGTCTATGCCAGTTTGTAAGGTTGATGAGGTTCAAGTGGTTTGAGGCACATACAAGGGTCATAACGGAAAGGTTGTTTAGGTCTATCGTCGTAAGTAGGCCATTGACATCGAGCGAATCACTCATGGTTAAAGGAAAAATTAGCAATTGTCTTTGATGTTTTTGAAAATCAGGAGGTAGTTCCTTCCCTATTTGTATTAATATCTTTTGTGAGTAATGATTTTTGAATTTTACTAAGTTATAACAAAAAGATTCCTAGAAAGAAGATTTGCAAGAGTTTAGTAGCAAGAATGGATATGATCGCAACAGAAATGGTGATGGTTGTCCTTTGCTTTTGGATGTGTTGGAAAAAGGTCAGTGTCTTTAGAAGTAGAATATTTATCTAATTTAGAGTCTCGGAACGCTCATAGACCTTCTTTATTGTTTGTTGATAGTGGTTTGCCTTTACTAGGTAGGTTTCTATCATAACATGACTTCCTTATATTTAAGTCTAAAATCTTTTTCCCTTTTAATTGACAAGCCCATTTTTTCGGTGTTCTTATGCTAGGGTTGTTCCTGCTTCCCAGGCATTCGATAAGTAATATAGTTGTATGATAAATCTCTCTATAATCTTTACTTCTTTGTTGAAATTTCTTTCTGTTATTTATGTGTAACACCTGATACATTTTAGAATCCAGATAAGAGTAGTGGTTCAATAATTTATAGTTATGTTGTTGTATTCATTTCTTTCTCTTTTTTTACTTTCAGGCTTTTTCATCAAGATTATTTTTTTGGTAATATGCTAATTGCCAGTGTTGGTTCTTGGCCTGGTGTTGGTGCTTGTGTCTGGCGTGTCAAACTCTTCAAATCATCACATTCTATTCCACTCAGCTTCTTGGTCCAAATTACCATTACCGAGAGGTCAGTTTCACTTTGATTTATATGCTAGTTGATAGTGTTTAGCCTAGTATTGGTGCTGGTACTTGGCCTGGTACTTGGTGCTTTTAAGTTATGGAAAATTTAATACCTACCCTTTTATCAAATGTAATCTTGTAGTGTAAGTTTTCGTATGAAAATATGTACTGATATTGTCATCTGGATGCCTCTACGTTAGGGATAGTATTTTCTTTCTAAGTTTTGTTAAAGTATAGCCTAATATTCCATCGTTAATTTAGTATAGTTTACTAGTCTCCTGACATTTTAGCATTGATTTAATCTCTTACTATGATATGAAAGGACATAAATCAGAATTTAACTTGTCTGGATTATTAGCTTTCAATATTCTTAAAAAATCTTGAAGAACAATATTTTAGTTAAAAAAGTGCTATTAAACCTCATCAAGATCAGATGTTCTTGATTTTTCTATGCCATTTATAAGCAACAAAATTTATTCTCTTAATGAGTATATTTTGATAATATTTGAAGTTAAGCATTCATACTTATTTGTATGGAGTGGCCTTTATTAATTTTCTATTGTCGAACAATTAGCGCTCCAATTGCTCTCTAAATTATTTTTTCTGCTTCTAATAAATTTTTTGGTTTCCTTCGATGGGAGAGAGTGAGAAAAATTTTACTCTTTAGAAAGAACAATACTATAAATTTTATATATCAATCTGAAGAAGCTTGTGACAAAATAAAAACTTAATAATTATGTAAAAGCCAATAAATACTCAACTTTGTTCATGTTTCCACATTTTTAGTGATGGTTCCTTAAATTTGTTGTTTCTTGATATTCTTTCCTTTTAGTGTTTTATTATTATTAGTATTCCTTACTGATTTAGCATGTAGAAGGAGGAAGAGGAGCAGGCAAAGTTAAAGGCATCCAAGAACTTACTAGTAAATTTTCCAAGGATAGAGATCAATATGTCCTTTATTTAGTTTAAAACTTGCTAGGCATGATCCTTCAAAGAATTATTAATTATAATTATTGGTTGTTTCTTGGTAACTCATTTAGTTTAAAACTTGCTAGGCATGATTCTCCAAAGAATGTAGTTGAAGTGCTTTTGATCAATTATTAGTTATAATTAAGTCCACTTATGTAGTATTCCAATAATTAAGTCAACTTTGCTTATTTGGTTTCTATAAATATGCAATTCTTAGAGGGGTTGCATATGGCTGCGATGATTTGATTTTCTCATCACATATGATTTTTACTTTGGTATTTGTTTGCACATACCACAGATATGGGACAAAGAGGACAATCGGACCAGCGGATCAACACACTAGAGCACTAGTGAACCAGCGCACCAAAGCACCAACGCATTAGTGCACCAGTGTACTAGCACCAGCGTACCAGCACACCAGATACTGCTAACAACGCCTATGGTATTTTTCTTTTCTTTACACTTTTGTTGAAGTCGTTGTGAACTTGATTATGTTGATTTGAAGAAGTACATTTATAAATGATTGTAATAATATGAGGTCAATTTGTAATAGTAATGTTATTATTCATAGTCATTATAAATATTAGAATTAGCTAGTAAGATTTTATTATATTTTAATGTATAAACTCTCAAATGTAATTATATTTTTAATTTTAATATAATATGATTTTTAATATTTTAATCAATAAATTTATTGTAATTTATATTAACTTTTAATATTGTAATTAATAATTGTATTTTTATTTAAATTTAAGGTAATAAGGTAACCTTATGGCCTCGGGCTTATCAAAACTGAGGTTATAGACATACACTATAATATTGATTTTCTTAAAAACCAAGGCCATAGACATATTATATCGTCTCGGTTTTGATAAAAATCGAGGTCATAGGTAACAACAGTCTATAGTTTCTCTTACTTAGGCCTCGGTTCTTATAACCGTGATCATAGACCTACAATCATGGTTAAAAATCGAGGTCATATGCATGTATTATAGTAGTGTTACCTAGTTGGGTTATTAGGGAGGAAAATTATTATTGTTTTTGAATTCTTGATCATGGTAACTATGTTGCAAGTTATTTAGTTAATTTATTTCTTAGATTATACGTTGTGCATATTTGATATTGGGATTATTAAATTGTATTTTTTCTCTTTTAATGTAATTTTTATTTACTAATTCAAAAATATACATTTATTTTATAAGAAAAATTGTAACATTGTTATACCGATTATAATTAAAGTATACAAAATTTTACTAACTTTTGAGTAAAACACTACAAGTTCACTAACTATTAAATAATATATTTATAGGAAAAATTGTAACATTGATATACTAACTATAATTAAAGTATATAAAATTTTAAAATTTTTGAGTGAGATCCTATAAGTTCATTAACTATTAAAGAATGTAACAGAAGTTTAAAATTTTAAAAAATATCATAAATAGAGCACATGAATGCATATATGTGTATATTTTTAAAGAGTATATGATCACTAAATTAATTGCAACTCAAAAAATATGAAATTAGATAAGTTTAAACACAAAATTTGATTTAAAAACGCACATTAACAAACAAAAAATCACATTTATCTTTAGTATTCTATTTTTGATATTTTTTAATTAAGTTTTGAATTCTAGTGTAGAATTTTGTAAAAATTAATTGATTTTTATATACTTTGATTTTATTTATTAAATTGTTATGTTTTTCATTTTAATTTATATTAAGATATTCATGAATTAATATTAAATAAAGTTTTATTTTTATTTTTCTATTTTGTTGTTATCAGAGAAGTTTATTTTGTAATTTTTCCAATAATTTTCGCCTGATTCTGTAGCTTCTAAAATTGTTACAGCTAATAATTAATCAACTTTACCGGTGCGAAAAAGTTAAAGTTAAGGATTATGAATTTAGAATCATATCATTATTTGATTTAAATTATTAAAATAAAAAGAAAAAAATATTAAATGAAATAATTGAATCAAAAGATTATAATAAATGTGTTATGAAATACTACTTTAAAAATTATATTACATAGCAACTTCTTATAAGAAATATGAATTTTAAAATTATGTTTCGACTCTAGTATAATTTTTAATTTACATATTTATTTTATTTATTACTTTATACTCATAATTTAAAAAATAATTGAATAGTAATATTAAACATGATTATAAAATACATATTTTCTAATATAACTCTTAGTAATATATATATATATAAGAGAAACAATAAAAATAAATTTTTAAAACTTTGTGATCATAAAAATAGCATTATTATATCAATTTCACGTAATTTTATTATTTAAAAAAATATAACATATCATTTCATTTTAAACGAATGTTCAATTGAACGTTGTTCAAATTGAATAAATGTCATCTAGATTCGTTAAATATTAAATGTCGTCTAATTAAATCATTTCATATTATTGGTTGTTATTTTTGTTTTTAGAATTATTTTTTAAAATTTTCAAAAAAATCCTCTTTTTTATTAACCATTGATTTTAGTAATGATACTGTAACAATTATTTTTGTAATTATCATAAAATATATATATAAAATATTTATTTTATTTTTATTATTAACTACATATTAATGTGTCATTGAACAAAAAAGAAAAAAACGTCTTATAATTGACCATTGATTTTAACGATGATATTATCATAATTATTTATATAATTATCATAATAAAATATATAATTTATTTCTATTATTAACTATATGTTAACGTGACTATCATTAATAATTAATATTAATAAATTATTATTATAATAATAATAACTTTAATTGTACCGATATCTAATATCATGGATTTTGGGTTTTTATTTGAAAAATAATAACTTAAAATTAAAACTAAAAAAATATATATATGATTATTTATTTAATATAAAATAGTGATGATATTATCACAATTATTTTTATTATTATCCTAATAAAATATATAAAAGATATATTTTATTTTTATTATTAACTATATATTAATATCACAATCATTAATATTAATAAGTTATTATAACAAGAAGAATAACCTTAGTACTCCTGATAGCCCCGATAGCTAATAACATTGATTTTGAGCTTTTATTTAAAAAAGTAATAACCAAATATTAAAACTAAAGAAAAAAAGAAAAAATAGGTTTATGATTAAGGTAATATAATTATTTATTTAATAAAAAATAAAATTTTAATAAACTTAAAAAACAAAAAAGGAAAAAAGCATATCTATAGTTTATTAATATGGTTATTACTATAATTATATTTTTAAATATTACAACTCATTTAATACTAATTTATTAAATTAAAAGTGTCAACTTTCAAATATGAATAAGTTCTTTATATATATATATATATATATATATATATAAAATGTGTTTTATTATAATTATTACAAAATGAATTTTGTGTTAATAAATTGAATTGTGGGGGTAATTATCTTATCTTTAGTACTTTTCTGGTGTTAATAATTATTTTTTTAATATATTTTTTATCAATTATATTAATTTTAAATTTTATTAATCTAAAATATAATATTATTATAAACTTTAAAAATAATGAATATAATTTCTCGGAGCACAGTGGGCCTAGAAGTGGGTTGTGCATGGCACTAACAATCATGTTGAACGTCGCTTAGAAATCTTTGGAGACCCTACTTGTTTTCATTACTTAATTTTAAGTGTAATAAGCTATAAGTTTAAATTTTTAATTGCAAAAGTTGTGTTAATTTATGGAGGTAAAGTACGATTATTACTAATAGGGGTTTTGTTTATAAAAGCCAACTTTTAGACAATAGTTTAAAAATAAGCATAACTAGGATTTTTTTTAAAAATAGGCAAAATCTTACCTTAAATTTGAAAACAAAATTTTTAACCAATTTTATTTAAAAAAAAAAGATATATTAGTTCTATTTTATAAAACATAATTGTTATAAATATAAAAAAAATATTAACATTTTATAAATTTATAATTAATTTTAAATACATAAATCTTTTTTATCATATCATATATTAAAAATTTTATTTTAAAAAATAAAAAATAATTTATTTTATAATAAAATAAATATAAATTTATACATATAATGAAAATGATATGCTAAATATTTTGATAATTCATAAATAATATAATACATTATTATTTTTATATAAATTATTTTATTATTTTTTATTTATAATAAAAATAAATTGTTATTTATTAAAAAATGGTGAATGGGTATATTTTAAAAAAACAAGGTTATGGAAATTAGTGAAAGAGAGAGAAGAAAAAGACAAAAATAATTATTTTTTAAAAAAACGTAATTTATGGGCTTGCTAATTAAAAAAAAGGAGAGAGAAAATGTGATATATAATAAAGAATAATTAAATTACATAAAAACTATAACTTTTTTAATAAACTATAACTTACATAATTGTTTTGCAAAATTTTATAATATTAATTTATCTTATTATAATAAAAATAACCTAAATAATATAATACATTATTATTAAATATAATAAATAATTATAATTATGATATAAAAATTAATATTCATAAAAAAATTAAATTATTAAAAAAAATTGTGAAGTCTTTCTCTCCAACTTTTTACAATATACAATACAAACATAGAACATTATATCATAAATTTTGTGTGAAAATATTATCTAATATAATATTATTATAATTATTTTTATTATTAATATAATAATATTATATCTAATAAATTATATTTTAATATTTAAATTAAATTATTGTTAATAAATATTTATTATCTTAATAATAATTAAAATTATAATAATATTAAAGATATGTGTTATAATGTAATCTATTTTTTAATTTCTTTAATCTTAAATAATTTATTTTTTTAAAATGTCTATAATTTATTTTAGTAAAAATTTTAATAATTTTAATAATTTTAATAATTTTAATTTTATAATTTATTATTATTTTATAATAAAATTTTGATAAGTTATTTGTTATAAAAATATTTTTTTATTATATAAATATAAATTATTATTTATTAAAAGTTGGTGGAAGATAATATTTTATTTTTGATTTTTTTTAGAAAATAAGGAGATGAAAAAGATGGTGATTAGAGAAAAAGAGATAAAAATAGAGTTGGATGGAAAGCTGGAAAGTTGAAAAAAGACAAAAAAAAAATGACCTGCTAATTGTTGAATAGGTCATAAGGAGCCTATTTCTAAAATAAAACACAAATAAGTCTATTTCTAAACTATTGAATAAAAAATGACCATTATAGACAAAAACCCTTACTAATATAGCTTTTTCGGACACCAAATTAGTTTTGTTTATTTATTTATTTATTTTTTAAGACCAATTTTGAAAGTCGAGAATACATACCTTTAGTAAAATTTGAGATAACCAAAGCTCTTTTTGTTTTTGTTTTTGTTTTTTATTTTTTATTTTTTTTAAGACATCAATTTTGAAAGTTCAGAATACATTTTAGGAACGTGAGATTATGTTTTCAAAATATATTCTACAATATCTAAAAATTGAAAAATTTCCATAATCTTTTTTGATTGTCTAAAATTCTAATAATTATTTTAAAAATATTAAAAACACCAATATAAATATATCACAAAATATATATGTACAAGGGTGTTCTAGATTTATATACAATGTGCCATAAGGCTCTAGGACCTTCTAGCCAACTCTAGAGTCTTCTAGGTTTATCTAGCTCCTTCATGCACGTTCTAGGATGTTCCGTAAGCTTCCAGCGGCTTCTACATCCTTCCCGAACTATCCGGCATGCTCTAGAATATTCTAGCACTCTCCAACGTGCTCTAGAACATTCTAGGGTCTTCAAGCATGAGTTGAGTCCGTCCAACTCTAGCTCTTTCTAGACATCTCTAGGCCACTCTAGAACCTTCTCATGTAGAAAAGTCTAGGTCCTTTAGGCAAGCACCATTTATTTTGGATTTCGCGGGGCAATCTGAGCGGGACGTGACACCCTCCCCCACTCAAGTTCGCGACGCCCTCGTCGCGCCTTCAAGCTTGAACCTCTCAATGTCATCTTTGAATTGCCACAAAGAATCTTCAGGTTCCCAGCTTGTCTCTACATTCAGAGCGTTCTTCCATTTGACCAAGTATTCCCGATAACTTGGTACACCTCTACGCCGAATCAGGCGATCCGCCAAGATTGAGTCCACTTCCTTGTCAAAGGAGGTTACCATTGCGGTAGGCGCCCTCTTGGATTCTCCTCGACTCATATCTTCCTTGTCTCTATGATAAGATTTTAGCATGCTTACATGAAAAACAGGATATATTTTAAGCTTCGGAGGGAGTTGCAGCTTGTACGACACCTTACCGACTTGTTTAAGGACTGGAAATGGCCCTTCATACTTCCGAACTAACCCCTTATGAACCTTCCGTAGAGATTTGAATTGTTGGGGTAGTAGTTTAACCAGGACCAAATCTCCTTCCTGAAACTCTACCATCCTCCTTTTCTTGTCAGCCCATTTCTTCATCTTTTTAGACGCCTTGTTCAAATAGGCTCGGGCCAACTCAGCTTATTCATGCCATGCCTTGGCAAATTTGAAGGCAGCAGGACTCTTCCCTTCATAACTCGTGGCCAAGGCATGAGGAGTCATGGGTTGCTGTCCCATGACGATCTCGAAGGGACTCTTTGAGGTAGACTCGCTCCGTTGTAAGTTATAAGAGAATTGGGCTACATCCAACAACTTCGCCCAATCGTGTTGGTTGGCACTAACAAAGTGCCTAAGATATAACTCCAGCAATGCGTTGGCACGCTCTGTTTGTCCGTCACTTTGGGGGTGAAAGCTTGTGGAGAAATTCAAGTCTGATCCCAACAACTTGAATAGTTCCGTCCAAAACTTGCCAGTGAATCGTGGGTCTCGATCACTCACGATATTGGATGGAATCCCCCAATGCTTCACAACATGTTTGAGGAACAATCGTGCCGTCTCATCTGCCGTGCAGTCCGTCGAGGCAGGTATGAATGTTGCATATTTGCTGAAGCGGTCAACGACGACAATGATGCTGCCAAAGCCTTCAGATTTTGGCAAGCAAGTGATGAAGTCCATAGAGACGCTCTCCCATGGTCTCTCTGGAATAGGCAGCGGTTCTAGCAAACCCCCGGGCACATGTTGCTCAATCTTGTCCTGTTGGCACACAAGACAAGTTCTTACATAAGCTTCGACATCATCCCGAAGTTGAGGCCAATAGTAGATAGACTTGATCAAAGCAAGGGTGCGCCTCATTCCTGGGTGTCCAGCCCATAAGGAATCATGGCACTCCTTGATAAGCTCTTTCCTTAAACTCCCCCATTTTGGCACGAAGATACGATTCTGCTTGGTATAGAGTAGTCCGTCACTCAGCCAAAATCGTCTCGTCTTTCCTTTCCAGCAAAGGACTACTTGGCCTACTCAAAGCTGCTAATTCCGCCTTACGGCTCAGCGCATCAGCCACCACATTGGCCTTACTAGGCTTGTACTCCAACCGGTAGTCAAACTCTGCCAAGAAATCTTGCCACCGATCTTGCTTAGGACTCAACTTCTTTTGAGTCTGGAAGTAGCTTGTTGCAACATTGTCCGTCATGATAACAAAATGAGGACCCAATAAGTAGTGTCGCCACACCCTTAGGCAATGAATGATAGCTGTCATTTCTTTCTCTTGCACAGTGTAGCGGCGTTCAGTGTCATTCAGTTTGCGGCTCTCATAAGCTATCGGACGTCCTTCTTGCATCAATACTCCACCATTGGCAAAGTCTGAAGCATCTCTGTGCAGCTCGTATGTCTTGGAGGGGTCTGGAAGGCATAGCACCGGTTCTTCACTGACGGCCTTCTTTAAGTCTTCAAATGAGGCTTGGCATTCACTTGTCCATTCCCAAGCCTTGTTCTTTTTTAGCAGGTTAGTGAGTGGGGCTGTTCTCGCTGAGTAGGACTTGATAAACCTTCGATAATAGTTTACCAATCCAAGGAAAGATCTTAACTCGGGAACCTTGGCAGGAGGTTCCCATTCTTGGATGGCCTTCACCTTAACTCCATCCATCATCAATTTCCCATCCTTTATCCTATGCCCCAAGAACATCACCTCATCTTGGGCAAAGGAACATTTCTTCTTCTTGACGTATAGCTCATTTTCCCTTAGGACCTTGAACACCTTCTTCAAATGCTCTAGATGTTCTTCCAAAGTCCGGCTATATATCACAATGTCGTCAAGATATACTACCACGAACCGATCGAGGTAGGGATGGAAAATCTTGTTCATAAGAGTGCAGAAGGTGGCAGGTGCATTAGTGAGACCGAATGGCATGACAAGGAACTCATAGGCACCATACCTGGTTGCACATGTAGTCTTGGGCTCATCCCCTTTGGCTATGCGTACCTGGTAATAACCCGACCGCAAGTCCAACTTTGTAAAGTATCTTGCATTCCCCAATTGATCAAACAAATCAGCAATAAGTGGGATAGGATACTTGTTCTTGACTGTGATCTTATTTAGAGCCCGATAGTCGATGCACATTCATAGCGAGCCATCCTTCTTCCTTTGAAAGAGAACCGGGGCACCAAATGGGGCTTTGGAGGGCCTTATGAAGCCAGCAACCAGCAATTCGTCGAGTTTCTTCCGTAATTCTGCTAACTCTGAGTTCGCCATTCTGTAGGGGCTCATTGATGGTGGTCTAGTGCTAGGTTCCAACTCTATTTCGTGGTCTACCTCCCTCCTTGGAGGTAACCGCTTTGGTAATGCCTCAGGCATTACATCCTTGAACTTGTTTAGGACAGCTTGCACTTCTGTCGGCAAGCTTGGCTTTGGTGACGCCTCTTCATCATCGTATTCCTTTAAGATGGCCAAATAACTCTCTTCGTCCCTTTTCAATCCCTTCTTGAATTGAAGCACCAAGAGAGCTTGGGTAGTAGGTCTAGTGGTCCTCTCCATCGGTACCACACATGCCTTCGCACCATCCATGATGCACATAGAGTTTGAACATGGCACCAAGAAAGCTCTTACCTGGTCCAAGAACTCCATGCCGAATACAATAGAGAAGTCATCCATTGGCACCACTGACAAGTCCACCTGGCCAGTCCAAGCACCAAGACTGACCTTAACTCCGCGAGCAACTCCATGCAATGGTAGAGCTGCCGAGTTAACTGCTTTGAGAGATCCCCCTCCACGGACTACCTTAAGGTCGAGTCTTTTTGCTTCTTCCACTGAAACAAAATTATGAGATGCACCTGTATCCACCAAAGCTTTGGCGACCTTCCCGTTGATGGCTGCATCTACATACATTAGGCCTTTAGGGGTCTTTGGGGCACTCTGCAATGCACCAAGTAGGCGCAAAGAACCCATCTTTGCACCCTCGTCCGAATCGCCTCCATCCTGGTCATGAGTGGAAGCAACTAAGGCACTCAAGGCCTTCCTCTTCGGACATTCTCGTGCCCAATGCGGTCCGTCGCATATGAAGCACGTCACACGGGGCTTTGAGGCATGCCGATCCTCCTTCTCCTTCCCCTTGTCTCGTGACTTGAATGAGGAGCTATCTTTGTGGTTCTTAGGTCCCTGACTTTTACCATGGCTTCCCCCACTCTTTCCTCCAACAAACTTCTTATCTGTGGCTTTGGAGCTCTCTTTGTTTGTGGAGTAGTCAATAAAGCTTTCTGCTGTTGCGATGGCCGAAGACAAGTCTTGGACACCAAGTCGCTTGAGCTCAAGGTTAGCCCATGATTGAAGCCCATCCATGAACAAGAATAGGGCATCCTTGTCGGATGTGTCAGGAACTTCAAGCAGCAGGGTTGTGAACTCCTTCACGTAGTCCCTTATACTACCCGTTTGCTTTAACCGTCGCAATCGTCCTTTAGCTTCCTCTTCAACATTTACGGGGAAGAACTGCATCTTGAACTCCCTTTTGAAGTCATCAAAGGTATCAATTGTGCAAACCCCTCGTTGCACATCTCCATGCCTCCGTCTCCACCATAACATCGCAGTGTCGGATAAATACATGGCTGCAGTTCGGATCTTGCTGGCATGGTCCGTTATGCCAGTAGCCTCAAAGTATTGTTCCAACCCCCATAGGAAGTTCTCAACTTCCCTAGCGTTCCTAACGCCATTGAAGGTCTTGGGCTTGGGAACATCTACCCTCTTAGCCTCAATGACGGTGGCTGTGCTAGTTCCCGCGGCCATAGCCCGCTTACATAGAGCTAGATCGCCACTCATGTCCTCCATTCTAAGCAAAACATTAGCAAGTTCTCTTTGGACAAGATCCCTTACCTTGGCAAGTTCAGTTTTTAGCCCATCAATCTCTTGCCTTAGTCCACCGTCTAACTCGTTGAGGGACATCTTAACCGCTGCATGGATCTCCACATCCTCGGCCTCCAAGCCATTGCAACGCTCCTCTAAGTTATCCACCCGGTCGAACAGCTCCCCTAAGCTGTCCTGTGCACTTCCCACTCGTGCTTCCAAGCTAGAAAGCATGTCTTTCGACTTAGCTCGAGATTCCTTCGATGGTTTCCGAACTTCCTCACGTCCACGTTCCATAGGTGGAACATCAACGCTTGGTGTAGATGGAGCAACGTTCTTCATTATGCCAAGAGTAAGATTGCTTCAACCAAAAGCTCTGATACCAACTGTCACGACCTTAAATTTCAAATAGCGATCGTGCGGCACTTAGTACGGTCCGTTGCACTAAGTCTGCCTTTCAACCGAATGAAACTCCAAAGAGAATAGAAAGATAGTTTGCAAAGAATGCTTTGTATTGCTCTAGAGAGAGTTTATGTTACAATTTCCCAAGATTTTCCAAGATGAATCCAAATGAAGACAAAATGGTCTATTTATAGTGTGACTCTAAGCTTAAGAGCATGCCACCACTTTCTAGAGTCTTCCTAGTCTAGAATGTACAAGGGTGTTCTAGATTTATGTACAATGTGCCATAAGGCTCTAGGACCTTCTAGCCAACTCTAGAGTCTTCTAGGTTTGTCTAGCTCCTTCATGCACGTTCTAGGATGTTCCGTAAGCTTCCAGCGGCTTCTACATCCTTCCCGAACTATCCGGCATGCTCTAGAATATTCTAGCCCATTCTAGCACTCTCCAGCGTGCTCTAGAACATTCTAGGGTCTTCAAGCATGAGTTGAGTCCGTCCAACTCTAGCTCTTTCTAGACATCTCTAGGCCACTCTAAAACCTTCTCATGTAGAAAAGTCTGGGTCCTTTAGGCAAGCACCATTTATTTTGGATTTCGCGGGACAATCTGAACGGGACGTGACAATAAGCTAAGCTTTAATCTTTATATAGAGGTAATACATTTTAATTTTATAAATTTTTACATTTATTTAAATAATAAATATTTAGTTATAAGTTATTATAACTCATCAAATTTTGATTTGTTTATAGATAATTAGTTGCATTATATTTTCTCAATAATTTTTCTCTTATTCTCATACAATTTATTAATTTTTGATCTATTTAATTATTATTTTTAGAATAAATTATTATTTTTATTATTAATTTTTTGATTAATTTAAATATAATTTATATAGAATATATTTATGAAAAAATTTAAAAATAATTATTTTTTAATACAAATTTAATATTAACATTAATACTTTAGCTTTATATATATATATATATATTATATTTTAAAAAATTAATTAATTTATATAAAATTTTAAAAATAATTAAAAAATTTATTATTTTCATAATATGTTTTAAATATTTATTTGTTAATAATATTTTTTTAAAAATTAAAGTGTACATGCTCGGATCAAAGTGGTTAATTTCGTACATGGAGATGACAATAAAGCAAATACTTGAACCCGTGATTTCAGTACGTCTTCTCCCATAATCATATGCTTGAATCAGCCTTAACTTTTTCTTAAAAAATATATATATGCGTAAACAATGCAATCATTTTTTCAATTAATTACGTTCCATCTTTTTTAAAAAATTGTTTTTTAAAAAAGAAATTAATTTATTAAAATTATAATATATTAAAGAATTCAATTATAAGATACAAATAATTAAAAATTAATAAATACATTAATATATAAGTATTATTTTTTATTATTATGATGACAGTTATGCTAATAATTGTCTTTTTTATTAACTTTAATTTATTTGTTTGAATTACTCATGAAAGTGCATTCATATCTTATACCAATCCATTTAGAGTTCATATATTTAGATAAAAATGTAACATGAAAACTAATAAATTTATATCTAAATTTACATTAAAAAAATGCTTAAAATCAATAAAAAATATGAGAGAAATTAGCCTAAAATAAATCTATGAGCTAGAAATAAACTCTTATTAGAGAACATTAACTCTTCTTTCAGTTATCACATATTAACAGAAAAAAAATGTAGAAAATTATTTTAACCATGTAGTTTGGAATAACAAACCAAGCATCCAAATTGGCTTCTCTATTTTTTTTTTTTTTTTTTGAGTGGCTTGAAGCTTAGAGGGTAATTTTTGATGATAACCATACCACATTAATATTACAGTCAAATAGTCTTTACCATAATTGCATTTCTTAGTGTTTAAACCATTTTGGTTATATTCTTCGCACTAAGTCACTAACGTCTTTTTCGCATCTTTTTTCTAAAAAAAAAATAATAATAATTAGGGGTGATAATTTAACTTATTATCTAAAATAATAACACGATGTAAATTATTTTTAATTAAAATTAATTATTAATTTTGTTATGTTTATAAAGATAATAAATTTGTTTATTATTATAAATAAATAGATTAATTAAAAATAATTTAATTATAAAAAAAAAACACAAAAAGTAAGGACGAAATTCCCTTCCGTTCGTTTAACATTATGCAAATATTTAAGAAAAAAAAATCCTATTAAACAATATATTTATATTACTTTTGATGTAATATACTAAAGGGAAACTTTACTCTAATACTCATTATAACGATACTAAAGGGAAACTTTATTCTAATACTCATTATAACCATTATGCATATTGGTAGTGGCCAGTTGATAATTAATTGTAGTTTGTTTGATTTGAAAATTAATTTATTTAAAAAAATAATTGCTACGTAACACTACTTTTATTATCACGTATTATCTTGTAAAATATGCTCTAATTCTCTATTTTTATTTTAGGGGTTTAAATTCTGTAATAATGGTACATAAGAAGACTTTAAAATCATGATTTTATAGCATTACTCATTTTAGTTAGAATAACCACTGATCCTTTAAAACAACCATTTTTTTTCTTCGGATAAAATTGTACCGTAAATTTCTTTCTTTAGACATCTGACTGTTTATTTAGTATCATTATTTTAAAAAATATTTTTAATTTATTTTATTATTAAATTATTTAATGCATTATTTTAGATTTTAAAAATAGAAATTTTATTAAAAAATTTATTTAACTTTAATTAAAAAAAATTAAGTAATTTTCTTACGTATATATCTACCAAAAATATAGACATATATACGAAATATATATTATTCAATTATATTTAATAAAAAATTAAATTCATTCTTGCTTAATACTTTTTTCAAAAATAATTGAACTTAAATGATACATTCTTTTACAAATAAATTAATTTAAAAATAATAAATTTTACCCTAAAAAAATTCTAAAAACATTATGGTAATAGAAAGAAGTGGTTATTCTAATGAAATATATAAACTTATAATAACATATCGAGCCATCATTCAAATTCAGATTAAATTATATTTATACATTAAAAAATAATCATATTATTAGATTTATAATCAATTACAATTGGATCATAACCAAATTACAAATAAATATTTTTATTTTATTAAGTATGAATATAATCATAATTATTTTAATTTAAATAATAAAAAATAAATATTAGATTTATATAATAATTTAATAATTTTTTAAATATATTTTTTATTTTTGTGTTTCTCTTAATTATTAGTATAAATAATAAATTTTATTAAAAATACATAAATTTAAATTTAAAATATTATATATATTGTATTTCTTTACATAACAATAATTCATAAATAAATTTTATATTTAATATGATCTTATTTTATCCAAAAAAAAAATCAATAAGTTTATATTTAAATTGGTTATGATTTTTTGAATTAAAAATCTTTAAATTCGATTCAATTCAAATCGAATTCAAAATAATAAAAAATAAATTTTTTTTTCCCGATGATCAAATTAAGGATGAGTAAATAATATAATCAATTCATTTAAATTAATAAATTTGATTTCATTCATCAAATTCAAATCAGATTGGATTGATAAATTTATAATCCGATTGAATTCAGAATAAAAAATATATAATCTGTTTGGATTCGAATCGGATTCAGATTGATAGATTTTATAATACAATGTATACAATACAGATCAAATTATTATTAAATTATAAATAAATATATATTTTATTTTATAATGTGTTATATTTAAATATTATACATATCATAATTACTATTTTATCTTAATTTAATAATTATACGTGAATATTTCTTGACTTAAATACATAAATTTAAAATTTAAATATTATGTATATTGTGACTTGTATATAATAATAATTTATAAAAATAAATTTTAAAAAATAACATTATCTAATTTATTTATTTTTATATATTTTGTTTAGATTTTTTACATCATTGTATCAAATTCTGGTTTATGATTGAAACTTTTTCAAATCCAATATCAAATTTAGATCGAATAAAACTTTAACTTTGATCAATCCCTTAATCCTCCCATTTTTTTCATTTCTTTATATTTTTGATTTTTTATTAATAAATATTATACCAGAACATTAATATTTAAAAAAAAATAATAATAATTAAAACTTAAAATCACAAACATAATATATATTATATCAAATTTATATATTTTTATTGTTATAAAATTTTTACATCATTTTAAATTAAATATTATTTCATTAAATATGTTTAAATTAAAATATTATTTTTAAATATCACCTAATTAAATTTTGATACAAAATTATGAAATTGCTATTTTTATTAATATAAATTTTACTGTTTTTTTTAATTCCGCAAAGCTGTATTAATATACAATGTACATCAAAATCAAAGAATTAAAGAATACTGAAATATGGGAGAGGAAAGACTTAGTAACTACTTCTTCCAAGTGTGGGTTAGACTTAGAACTCCGTGAACAGTTGACAATCCGGTGAAGGCGGAATTGACGACGGTGGTGACCTCAATTTTTTGAAGTACTCTTTTATGTCAAACTCATTGCTCGTTATTAGTTCGCCATTATTCCTCGTCGGAATAAACGGCGGCCGTAAGACCTCTGTTATTATGTTCCACCTTACACCTTGAAAGAAAGCGTGCCCTTTGATCTCACACGCACCTCTAGCGTAACCCAGTCTGTTTGTCGGGTCCTTCTCTAACAATCGTCTGATCAAATCCGTTAACACATTGGGCTTTCCAATAAACTCCGGTTGTTTCGTCAACACATTACGAAACGTTTCCTTTCGGTTCTTACCTTTAAACGGCGTCGTACCATACAACATCTCGTACGTTAAGATCCCTAGGCCCCACCAGTCCACGGCGAACTCGTGCCCATCACCTCTCACCACTTCAGGCGAAACATACTCCTCCGTTCCAACAAACGAGTTGGATCGTTCACCATTTGAGAAACTCAGTTTCTTTCTAGTCACTGGGTTGACGCGGGCCGATTTAGCTTTCTTCAAACCCATAGCAAAATTCTCTCCCGGAAGGACAGGAATCCAACGGGTCAGATTTCGCCGTTCCCGTCGCCGATTACTCTCCCGTAAACTTGGGTCTTTCTCCGAGGAAATAACGACATCGACCGTTCGGTGTTTAAGACTGCGAGAAAGGTCGAAATCCGTGAGGGTCACATGACCAGAATGTTGAATGAGAACATTCTCAGGTTTCAAATCGCGATAAGCTATGCCCATGGAGTGAAGGTGTTCGATAGCGCAGATGATTTCAGACAAGTAGAATCGGATAGCTGAAGGAGAGAATACACGGTCGGTTTGACGACAACGGAGGACATTAAGGTCACCACCAGAGCAATAAGGAACAGCCCAACCATAGAAATCTTGGGTTTCGAATGAGCTTAAAAGAGAAGGAAGAAAATGATATGAAAAGCGAGAGAGTACTTGAATTTCCCATGGAGCTCGTCGCTCGGCGCCAAACTTCTTGTGGAGAGAGGACTTATCAACGACCTTGAGAGCGAAGGGATTGCGAGCTGAGGGGTCACTGGTTCGGTCATAAACCAAGAAGACAGTGCCCATGGCTCCCTTTCCGAGCACTTTCAGTGCTTTTAAATTGTCCATGTCGAGCTCCGGCAACGGTGATATTGGTGGGTCCATTTCTCTCCCTTGCTCTGTTTAGACTGTTGTGTGATTGGGAGAGAGAGGGAGATGTAGAAAGCGTAGTGAAGAGAGATAAGGATTGGTTTTGCTATATAGGGGAGGGGTATTTCAGTTATTTTAGTAGTTTGGTATCATTTTTTCATTTACTCGCGTAATTTTGATGCAAGTGAAAGTGAATGATGTGTATTTTCTATTTTATAACACCAATCAATAGATTTTTAATTTGGGCAAACATTTCTATAACTATTAATATTATGTAATTATTTTTAATTTAATATTTTTATTATTTATTATTTTAATTTACTATTTATATTGTTATATTATGTTTCAATTAACTACTTTAGTGCATATTTTAGAAATTTTATTTGATCTTTTATTTGAGAAGAGACCACGTGTTCTTCCTCTTCCTTCTTCCTAACCCCAAGTATCCCACCACCAAAGTAAGATCAACATCTTCTCATAACAATCACATTATAAAGTCTTTGTCCTCTTACAGCTCTTGTTTTGAAAGGATGCTCTCCAATACGTCCCTCGTTATGGAAATAAGATAGATGGTAAGAATTACCATTCTAATTGAAATGGATGTTGTTTTGATCTAAGTACCTAACCATTATTCACGTCTCATTATCATGTGTTTTCATTTAACATTCAAATTTTCTTGACAATAGTTAGTCACTTTCTCTGTCTACATTGTCAGATATGGATCAATACAAATAAAGTTAAGATTTCATCAATATGAGGTTAGAGATAATTGGGATTGAAAACGGGTTTTGTGTTTTTAAACTTAGGGTTGGGATATTTGGGGAGCGTGAGCTGGGAAGAAGGAAAGGAAATGTTCTAAAAAAAGTAAGAATGAAAAAAATCAGATCCAGCCAAAGTCCTAACATCTAAGCCTCTAAAACATTGTTCACTTGATATTATCTGTTCCCTTCTTTTTCTTCACAATTTTCTCTTATTTTTTATGTTGAACCGGTACGTAGGTTTCTTATCGCAGATTTCTCTTCTGTGGGAAAAAAATAATATTTTTTAGAGGAAGTTTCTCTTCGATAGAGTTCTCCTTTTTTCTTTCTACACGAGCCTATGCAATAAAAATCTTCCTCATTCCACTAGGCATCTCTTTACTGTTGTACCTCCCGGTTAGGATTTTGTATAAAGGAAAGTGATTGAAGAAGATAATCAAGCGATAATTCTCATTAATGAAACTAGTTTACATGCATTATACAGTGACTATAATGCACAGAAGCTAGAAGGAGTTAGTTACAATAAATGCCTACTAACTACTCTACTTGCATAAGGAAAGTTATGCTACATTGCATTACATGATAGTAGTTACACTAGACTAATGAACACATTACATATAGCAGTTATACTAGACTAACAAACACAATACATCAACTACACTTAAGGTATGTGATCATAATGCATCATAGTTCAACAACCTCTATCAAACACATGGGCTGGTAGCACCAAGAGTTTGATCTTGAGTGAAGCAAAGCTTGTCTCGCCTAAGGGTTTTGTAAACACATCTGCCTAATGACTCTATAAGCAAAGTTATGCTACATTGCATTACATCACCTCGCCTAAAGGTTTTATTCAATAAATAGTATTTTTGGGATAAAAAATATTATAATATAATTGTTTTAGTGAAAATTGATGAAAATATAATTTTTGAAATTTTTATAGATTTTTTATGAATTTTTAACGCAGGATCAATCAAGAACTATTATGTGACATACCGAGCAAGTAGAGGGGTTGATTGGGCTAGCCACTTGGACGCCATGCAAGCAAGGAGAGTGAATCATGTTACGCCACGTGTGAGGAGGACAAAATGTGTGCCACATGTTAATACGATGTTCAATCCGAGTTTAGAGTGCGATCAAACTTTTCTACCACGTGTCACCACCCCGATTGGTTGATGCGATCCACCTGTGCGTCAAGCCATCTATTTCCACGAATGACATCACGCTGCATGGTGCTAACTTAACGAGCATTAACTTTGATCGGTCTTCTTTGCCATGCATCACGCTCTGATTCTCCCAATGAATTTATGAATGCCATGTATCACGTTTTGATTGGTTGGCATTGCCAATTTTTCTTGTTTTAATCGCAACTCATAATTTGAAGCTGATTTGATAGTCCATATCACATCTAAACAATATTTGGACGTTTGGTTGGGCGACTGTGGCTTGTTTCAATGACGTACATCTTACTACATATAGTAAGTTATATGATCTTTCTGTAGTGCTCAAAAGGTTTAGGTTTGGCCACATCTTACCTATTGTTTTTTGAAAGTTTTTTTTTATCATTTTGTACTTTATTGTTCAAGTTGAAAATGATCATTATAATCTAATTCTTGTTTTCTTCGTTTTGAGAAATTGTAAGCTTTTAGGAATTATGATCCAAATAGTCATGTAACTCTTTGATAAAAGCATTTTAATCTTTTGTTTAAGTAGATTGGTTTAATCTGTGTAATTTTTAAAAAGAATAAATTTAGTCCAAATTTTTAAAAAATTATATTTTTTCTCCTTTGTTCACGTATACAAATATTTTATCTAATTTAAGTATCTCTTTATCTTTCTGTTTTTCTTTATTAAAAATACTATTTTTTCTCTCTTATAATTTACAAGTTTAAACAATTTTAAAGATAAAAATATAATTTATAATATTAATACAAACAAAATACAATAAGAGAGAGAACATGGAGAGAATAAGACGACATAGAGACTAAAACGATAAAAAATGAGATAAATTGAGATGAGGGAGAAAAAATCAATATTTTTTTAAAAAAGACATAGTTATTTTTATTTTTAAATAAAATTAATATAAAAATTTCTACGTATTTGCAAAATTTATTTATTTATAAGAACTTGTACGACGTTCGTATTTTATTATCAAAATTCACATATTTTTTAGTATTATAAGAAGATAATTTTACTTAATTTATTTATTTATAATAATAATAAAATTTAATTTATTTACAAACAAAAAAAATTAATAGTTATTTTTGCTAAATATATAAAAACTAATAGTTAAAAATAATTTGTGTAAGATTGAATTAGATATACATTTTAAATTGTAGCTCAAATTATCATCTCATAGAACCATCCATCTAGCTTTTATTTATTTATTTATTTTCTAACACATTTAAAGTTTAATATGGTTGAGTATAACAAGTACTATTGTAATTCTTCACAATGTAAAATTTATTTATTTTTATTTTAACTCACGTATTTAAGCCATAAAAAAATGTTCTTATTATGCATATATTTGATTTTCTTAGTCACTTCAAATCACATATTCAAGCTGATTATAAAACAATTTGTTTGTCTTATTATAAAACAAAAAGCCTTTGGATCCGATGGTTATCTTAGTAGTTTAAAATCCGAAAAGCGATACTCGCCAATAACATCCACAAAAATGGGCTTTTAATGTTGACCATGCCTCTTAACAAGAAGTTCGTTCTTGTAACAAAAAATATTTTCTCTAATTAGAAATAATTTATATTAAAACTCATATTTTTATACCAAATTACATGATAAAAAGACTAAAATCATCGATTCATAACTTCAATAAAATGAGATCAATGTCACATCCACCACATTTCCAACAATCATTGTTGGTAATCACACCAGAGTTTCGACTATTCTATTGATGCTTCGACATCCATCATCAATGATTCTATTAGAATTTCAATAAATATAACATGTTATATACAAACCACGTAATAAAGAAACCAAAAATATCATGTCATAAATTTAATAAATTGAGATCAAAGTCATATCCACCACATCTCCAATAGTTACTACCTGTGATCTTATCGGAGTTCCGATGATCTCATTAATGCTCCGACAGTTACCATTGATGACTCTATCAGAGTTTTAATGAATATAATATGTTACAGACAAGTACAAATTAGATGTAATATGTTACATCTAATAGGTACCAAAATTATAGTAGATTTAACATATTATATTGATGGGTCATTGGAATTGCGATAGATGTAATAGATTACATACAAATATATATGTAAATGTAACATGTTACATCCGATGGATCGTTGGAACTCTGGTGGGTTATTGAAAATGATAGCAGGAACTTCAGTGGGCCACCGTCGATGATCATCGAAACTCTATCAGTAGTGACTACTAGAAATATTATGAGATCTAATTTATTTTTGTTTTATTAATCATGTTTTAAAGGTATTTTAGTGTATATACGTGTAAAATTATGAGTTTTGGGATTTGTTAGTTTGAAAAAATTGATCAAAAAATGCTTTATATTTATGTTATTCTGAAGAAAAAGTTCATAATCATGAATTGTGTGATAGGTAGCATAAATTCACTATTTTTTTATTATATTGGTACCATATATAATTGAAAGGGGTTATGTGCCCTCGACCTTTAAATAAATTTTTTCCAATGTTATTTTTATAAATATATCTATTTTATTTTACCAAAATTCATAGCAATGCACCTATTCAAGTTTATTTTTTAAATATATATTTTTTTGTTATATTATTGTAACATTTCCATATATTTTTAACTTTTATTACAATATTATACAATTTTTTCTAACTAGGGAAAAAGAATTAATATATTATCATAGGTTTTATAAGTTCAATTTTCTTATCTTAAATATTATTCTAAAAAGGGTTATAGTTTTTGTTTCCATTACAATTTAGTTTTTTTGTTACACATATAATTATATAACTATATATTATTATTTATACTGTGATATTATTTATATCTATTTTTTCTTTCACGTACTTGGATCTTTTTTCATGTTTATTATAGTTTACGTTATCTATTCCTTTAATTTTTGTTGGACACAAAAATTAAAGGTGTAATGATTATGAAACTTTATCTGTATCTGTTCTATTTTTCCTTTTATATCATTATTTTGAAAAAGAGGGCTATTTTTGACCTATCGATGGAGGCCATGTTGATGATACTAGATATTACGTGCGATCAAGGTTATTCATATTTGTACTTGATAAATAGTATAGAGTTTATTATTTTTACTTTTTTGTATGTCAAAATCCTCAAGACTAGATGTGAGGGCAAAGTTAATGATAAGACATCAGATACATTATAGTTATTAAGTTATGTTATTTAATTTTATTATAATTTAATTTATGTAATTTAAGTTTTTATATAAATTGAATACAAATACACATTTGATATGTAACATTAGTGATCTACTATTGAAAATATTAAAATTTGTTAAATTTTTACAACATCTAGCACTGATTTTTTTCACATTATTTTGGAATGGCTCAATTCAAAAAATCATCAATTTTTACTATTGTCATTCACATGGTGTCAAAATCCTCAATTTTACCGTTAAATTACACATGATCCCCTTGAATATCTACTATGGTTACATTCTTGACTTTTGAAAAAAGTATATTTTAGTTTGCTAGTTGTTCGGTGACCGATACAAGTCCATTATTCTTAATTTTTAAAATAACCACTAAATTTTGTACGAAAGATTTAGGCCAAATTTTAAAAAATAAAATTGAAATTTTTAAAAAATAATTTTTTATCAAAAATAATGGAGGTAAATATTTCAATAATTATTTTTGTTCATCTTTTCACAATGAATACTCTTACTAAAAAATATTAATATTAATTTTATTTTTAACATTTAAATAAGAAATGATTCATTTTATAAAAAAAAATATTTTTTATATTATTTATCGATAAAAAAATTACTTAAAATAACATAATAAATCATTATATACTTTTGAAGAAGGAACGTGTTTTAAAGGATTCTAATTACTATTATGAATTTAACTATGTTTTGAATCTTCGTTTCAATACAAACTTGATCGAGTCAAGTAAGTAAGTTCAATACGATATTTGTGCTCACATGGTAGGCTCACAAGTAGACTAGATGCTTATGAGGGAAAAACGTAATTGTTCTCATATTTCCTCCCAAATTGCACGCTAGGTTATTGCAATCTAGATTTTTTTTTCTTTTTTTATTTGGTTTTTATTTTAGATTATACTATTGTTTGTAAATTATTTTGTTTTAATAATCTTGTTTGTGGCACCAAATGATTATCGATCTCTTAAGACAGTTAAATCTTAAAATTGAAATAATTGTAATTTTTTCAATGTTGAAGTGAAAAATTTTAGAGATATATATATCAGTTATTATAATTGTATTATTTTTTTCAAAGCCAAAATATCTATAGTTTAATCCATGATGAAATATAAATCAAATATCAGTTTTTAATTCATGAAACATATGTGTATTTCAATTGTTTCTTTTAATTTGATTTTACATGTTTATGAATTTTTTGAAGGTAAAATGTTTGGTGAACTAATGCATGAATGATTGTTTTTGTGTGAACCTTTGATCTTGGTCATTCCTATGTTACTTTTGAGTACATACTAGACATTTCAGTTACTAAAAAAATTTCCATTTAAGCCAATACTTTATCACATGACACCTTTATAAGAAACTATTTTAAGTTCAACAATTTAAATTATCTGACTTCTATTATATTTATTTTTTATTTTTTTTATTTTGCTACTACATAACTCAGTAAGATAAGAAAATGAAGGGTAAATTTTAATACATGAATATTCTAATAAATACATGAATTTTAAGATGAGTGAACTGCAGCTAGTATAATAAAATACATTTTGATATAAATGCAAGTCAAAGTAATTTTTCTTTCTTCTACTGTTATAGAGCAAGTGATTTTGCTATGGTAAGTTGTAGTATATTGGAAAAACTTTTATATATATATTTGGTTTATGAATGAGATGTACAAACTCTCTATTCATCACTTCATATTGACACATTTATTTTTATAAAGAGATATTATTTTAATGTAAAAATTAATATAATACATTTTTTGAAATTAATAAGTTGCATTACTTAACTATGGACTTAACTCGTAATTTTTTTTTCAATATATTATACCAAAAACATTCCAAGTTGGTAATTATTTAAGAATTTGTGCTAAACTGCAAATAAGCATTGTAGTTAAATGGTTGTTTTTAAATGAATTATCCTATCACTTTCCATAAATGTTGTGAGAATTAGCATGTCCTGTGAAAAAAAATGTTACAATCTTTTTTAATTTTTTTCATAAAATACCTCACGAATATAATTGTACACAAATTTATTTCCTTAAAATGATACATATATAAGCTGAAGTTTTGTGAGTTGAAATTGCAAAAAATGTAACTATTCTGACCTTATTCTTGAAAGGCAACTTAATCCTTTGATACCTTTTTTAAAATTAATTTCTTTTCTAAACTAAACACACTACGAATATAATTGAATAAGTTTTTAAAAATTGTGAAAAAAATATGTTCTTGCAATTTATCAGTGTCATAAATAATAATGCACATGCTAAGTGGATTTTGAATGAGTTAATATTTATTTCATGTTAAGTAAAATTTAATTTATAGTTAACAAAATATAATTCTAAAAGAATATCAATGTCAATTTTTTTTTAAAGAATATTTGTTTTGATTAGGAGGTTAATTTTTTTTTTGTTAAAATAAAACATGAGAGAGACGGAGAAATTAAAGAGACATATATTATTTGTTTGGTTGGAGAAATATATGATAATTAGTTTTTTTTATATTCTTAAAATAATACTTAAACTCCCACCATATTGAAATTGTTAGATGATTGCTACTAAACTAGCATATATTATTGTTAAGTTAGCCAACGTCTCAAGTTAGTTGATTACTAGCCAATATATATGCCAATTTTTTTAAGGATAAAGTAAGTATTTTAAAAAAATATTTAATTTTGTTTATCAAAATGATGTAGTAAATATTTAAATTATTTTTTTTTTATTTTCATAACCAAATCCTAAGTCATCTTTTCACGATGAATGCCGTAAATAAAATTTACATTTAAATAAAAAATTATTCATTTTAATATATTTTATCATATTATAGATAAAAAATTACGTAAAATAACGTAATTATAAATTATTCATTTTTATTTACATGTTAGATCATATTTATTCATTACTTATTTTACTATATAATTATGAATCGAAAAACTAATGATAATTCTTTTCAAGATTTAATGGGAAAGAGATAAATTTACATTATAATGATAAAATGAAAATATATATATCTATAATAAATTTTCATTTAAGGCATAAAAAAGAAGAAGAGTAAATTGAAATGATTTATCAAACTAAGCATTAAAAAATCATATTCAACATTGATGAATAAATCATCCATATATTTTATAAATTATTCGTAAATATTTTTTAAATGAATAATTTATAATTTAAAACAATAAGTAAGTAAACTGGTAAGAAAATGAATTACGGCATAATTATAAATAAAAAATAATTATTTAAATATTTATTGTTGTTATTTTTAGTAAAAATATAAATATTTTTTAAAAAACTAATTCACTCCTTAAAAATTTGGCATAAAATTGTTAAATTAATTTCAATGACTCTTTTATAAAAAATAACGTAATTGTATTATCCCACCAAATAATAACGAGATTAAATTTCATTTTTGTCATAGTTAGCAAACTCATTCTACCCTTTGTCTTTATGAAAATGTGACACCTAATATTACATTGGTTTTATGTATAGAGAAGACTAAAGTATTTATTTTCTATGGATCCAAGTTTCTTGCTTAAAAAAAGATTAAAATATTCATTTTTATATCATCATGTAACCAATTCTACAATTGATCTTTATTTATAATCTAAAAAATATATTTTTTTTCAAAATTTGAAGTAAACTAGTTAAATAAATAGATCATGTAAAAACCGAAAAGTTTATTTAACCAAACAAGTGATTAACATTTTTGGATTATATGGTTAAATTATTGTAAAATTATATCAAATAATATTTAAAATTCATGATAATAAATATAACAACTTAATATTAAATTAAGAAAAATATGTGTTAGTATTATTGTGATATAAGTTTGAAGGGGTTGTTAATTTATTATTCTATTGATTTTTGAGAATTCCAATTACTTGCTAGAAATTGCACGTTGATAGCGTGCAAATAAAAAATAATTCATGGACGAAAATATCTATATTAATAAAGTAAGCAGTGAATCATGGTAATTAATCGCAAAATAGAAAAATAAGATTGAATTTCCAAATGAGAAATCGAGTTACTCGATAAATGGATTCTTCGATTCAGAGCAGAGCACCAACTTTTCCTTATCAAAACTTTCAAATCGAAAAAGAAATGTACATGTGACTTTGGAGGTTAAACGAAGTCGTCCCTTGTCAAAGTTCATTAGAACATGTATATTCTAATTTTAAAAGCTTATAGGTTATCTTTAAATAAGTATTTATCTCTTAAAATTAAATTATTATTATTTATATCAGTTTAATATTAAATGTTATTTAATTAAATCTCATTTAATATTATTGAAATGTTATTTTATTGTTATAAATTTTAAAGATATTATTTTTTATAATTTTTCAAAAATATAGTTTAACAAAATTAACAAAAGAAAATTTCAAGAAAATACAGCTGCAAAGAAGTGCAACCAGGAATTGAGTAAACAAATCTTTTGTTCAGAGAATAGAAAAACTGAACTCATCTTAATAAAGAAGCTAGCTACTTTTATTCCAGTTGTATACAAGTGATCAACCTGCACTTAGTACATATATACAAAAACATGCAATTATAATAAATTAACTCTAAACGATATCTATAATATGATTAAAAATAACTTTAAAATTTAGTTACATTACCAACGCATGATAAATTTGACCCATTTTTCTATTAACCTGAAAAATATAATTTTAACATTAATTTTATCAAAATAAAAAAATCTATATGATGTATTAAAAAACTACAAAAATGGTTTACTTCACTTCTATATACTTGCATTTTATTATAAAGAAGAGTTTGTTATTATGTTCGCTAAACGATCATTAAAGTAAAATTCTTAAAACACACAAAGTTTAGCCTCAAGACACTATTTTTTTTAAAAGCACGCATAATTAAATATTTAGATTTAAAAAGTTATAATTTTTTCAATAAACACCTAAAAATAACTGCATATTTCCAAAAACAATCCCTCTCGAACCTAAAGTAATTAAATGTTCCTCAAATACTCATCTAAAATTAATGTAAAACTAATTCAATTAATTAATAAGGAGATATATTCTGATTAAATCTCGTTACAAGAATTGTAAAAATTGTTATACATTTGATTACATTAACTGAATTACATGAGAAGATTACTAACATAAGCTACTTATCATAAAAAGGGATAATATAGTTTATTTATGTAGTAACATCTCCCTTCAAGATTTCAAGATTTCAAGATTATGGTGATGGAAGCCCTGTAAGCTTGGTTTTCAAATAAAGAAACTTGTAATGAGACAAAAGGTTTTGTAAGTGTATTTGTTAATTTGATCTTTCGAACAAACATGATTCACTGTCGCTTTTTATTTTATCTCTTATAAAATGTCAATTGATTTCCACATGCTTCGTACGTGAATGACAGATGGGATTTGCAACCAATTGAGTAGCACTTAGGTTATCAGACAATAGCAATGGAACATGAGCCGTACCAACATCCAATTCTTACAAAAGAAATTGTATACAAATCAATTATGTGGAGACTAGTGCAAGAGACCTATACTTAGCCTCTGCATTGGACCTTTCCACACCTTTTGCTTGGCAGAAGCTTAAGACACCAATGAATCTCCAAAGAAAACAATATAGGATCTAATGCTCCTTCGATCATCAACACACCCAACCCAATTAGAGTCGATCTGAACTTTTGTACAAAGTGAGACCATGAGACAAAGTTTCTTTAACGTACTTTGGGATTCTCTTAGTTGCAATCCAATGTTAATTAGTGGGCTCATAAAGGAAATGACATAATTTGTTAACAAAAAAAGCCATATAAGACATAGCAAGCACACAATATTGGAGAGCTTTGATGAGACTCCAGTGAGAACTAGCATCATCCAATACAATTCAATCCTTTTTAAACAGCATATTTCCACTTTTCATAGGTGTTTTTCGAATGCTTAACTGACTTTAAACCATGCTTGCTAAGAAGATCCTTTATATATTTCTGTCAGCTCATATAAATAGCATCATGTGTTCTGAAGATTTCAACTCATAAGAAATAATGCAAATCATTGAGAACCTTTAAACAAATTTATAGTTTAGGATGTCAATTAGCTAGTAAGAAAGGTGCTATTACTACCAATAAGCAAAGTGTCGTCAATATAAACAAGTATCACAGTGAGATCATTACCAACCTTCTTATAGAACATACTAGGATCTGCCTTAGAGTTTACAAAACCAAATTTGATGAATTGTATTGACTTTTTCATACCTGGCTCATGGAGCTTTTTTTAGGCCATACAGGACCTTGAAGAGTTTACTCAATAGATGAGCTTAAAACTATCTTCAAAACTATGAGATTGATATATGAAAATAGTTTCAATTAAATCACAATTGAGGAAAACATTATTGACATCCAATTATTTAATAGGTCAAACCTTTAAGAGTGCAAGTGATAAGACCACCTTAATAGTCTGTGGTTTAATAATAGTTTCAATCAAGTCATCATTGAGGAAAGAATTATTGATATTCAATTATTTAATAGGCCAAGTCTTTAAGAGTGCAAGTGATAAAACTACCTTTAATAGTATATGACTTAACAATCTAGCCTGGTACTTGTTTAAGCTGTGATCAAATTTAAGTTTTACACGAAAGACTTATTTGCAACCAATTGGCTTACTATCTTGAGAACATTCCACTAGTTCTTAGGTGCCATTCCTCAAAAGAGCCTCTACTTCTTACTTCATGGCATCATGCCACTTAAGAATGTTAAGATCGGCTAAAAACTAGCCAAGGAATAGAAAGAGTGAAGACTCTATAAAAATAGAGTCATTAATACATTTTTTACTTAATATTTGTTCTTTTTATTCAATAAGTAGTATGTTTGGGATCAAAAGTATTCAAATACAAACTTTCTAAAGAAAAAGGATGAAAATATAATTCTTGAAAATTTTCTGGAATTTTTATGGATTTGTTATGAATTTTTTTAATGTAGAACTAATCAAAAGATGTTATATGGAAACTATGAAAGTAGGAGACCTAACCAGGCACGCCAAGTGGATGCCATGCAAGCAAAGAGGGTGAATCGCACAATGTTGTATGTACCGAGTGACACATGGCCATATCACGTGTCAGCATGCGTTTGTTTCGAGTTTTACACTATGGTTAACAAGCATGCCATGTGTCATCACCTGATTTGTCTATGCTTCCCATCCGAACACCACGTAATCTGTAACTGCAAATCACAAGCGTTATGTGGTGCTGACTTAGTGTGCGTTGACCATGACCAGTCCATCCATGCCATACATTACGCATTGATTCACAAAATAAATCTCTCGTGCCACGTGTCACCATCATATTGACCATCATTGTTAATTTTTTTCTTTTTTCATCTTAACTCTTGTTCTAAAGTTGATTTAATGGACTATATTTCACTTAGAGCCTAATTTAACCCCTTAATTGCCTATAAACCTTAAGGAGCCAAAAATTATCAATTTTTAGTCATTTTTTAGAGCCAAGAAGAGAAAAAAATATGTAAAAATTCAAAAGGAAATATATTTTAGTGGAGATTGGAGAGGAGATTGATTGTATTTCTTCTCTTTCTCCTTTCTTTATCAATTTTTATATCTTTTTTTTATAAAAAATATGAACTTTATGAACAAAATTTCATCTAACTAATTTATTAATCTAGGAGTCTTATGAATCCAATTTTTAATAAATGATGATATAAAATTTTGCCCCAATTATGATTTAAATTTAATTATATTATTTAATCTAATTTTTATGTTAGTAATTGTTTAGCCAACACTTGATCTATAGAGGCAATTAAATAGATTCAAGAGAATTATTTAATTATTTGTCTTGATTAAATAACATGCATAGTTTCAAAACAAAGATGTATAATTTTTATGTATGTGATTCATAATTGATGAACTTAATGAGTAGTATGTAATTTAATTGACATGAGAGTGTCATTAGGTTAATTACTATATGGTGTATAGTTTACTTGATAAAGGAATATATGATAGGTTAGATTCAATTAATCATATAATTAGTTAATAATTATATTAGAAAATTTTAGTGATTTACATGTTTAGAAAATTTAGAGATTAAGTATTCAAAAATGGTTTCTTATATATCTTTTTAGTTATCAAATCTGATTTAATAAATTATTGTTTTTTATTTTTAGTTCTTTTAATTTTGTTTTCTTAAAATATAAAAAACAAATTGGTCACTTGCTCTTTGCGAGACCATGCTTGAGCTTGGCTAAATTCTTTGCCACCTTATTCCACTACAACATGGAATGATTTGTAGGAGAAATTCTTGATTAAATATTTCTCATCTATAAAGAATGCCAAGCTCAAGAATGGTAAGATAAATAAGTAACGTTTAAATTTTTAAAGCATATGAACTGCCTGGTATTGATAATGTTGATTAATGCTTTAGAATAGATAATAACTTACAAGAATCTATTGATTTTCCCATAATTAAGATTATTACACATGATGCTATGAATAGTGAAGTAAACTCACTAAGAAGCAACTCAATCTATTTTAATTTTGAAAGTATGAAATCTATGATTGATATTATTGATTGTGTGAACTTTTTGGAAGCTGCACCTTCCATATGTATACCTAATATAGTTGTGGAGAGTTTTGAGATAGGAAATAAACTCAAACCATCTATTAAAGGGCCACCAATTTTAGAACTTACAGCTTTACCCTATCACCTCCAATTAAGTGTGCAAGTAGAAGAGTCCAATAGAGAGGTGAAAAAGATATTGCAAGTACATAAATTAGGTGAACTACGGTAGAGTGCTTATAATAATGTCAAAAAGTACAAAAGGAAAACAAAAATATGGCAAGATAACATAATTGAGCACTGCATTTTTAAAGAGGAATATAAAGTATTATTGAATAAATCAAGACTCAAACTATTATTGGACAAACTCAATAGTAAATGGAAATAGAGGGATGTGCCTTAGAAGTAGATATAACTACCTAATCAAGAACGTTAAACGTGATGCTGGTTAGGAGGAAACCCAACATTATTTTACTTATATTTTTATATTTTTCACTACTACAAAAATGGGTATTAAACGAACCGACTTTAAATGAAATGACTCAAAACGTAAAGTTGGTTCAACGTGTGAACTAACTTTACGTTTAAAGTTGCTTCACCGCGTAAACCGACTTTAATTTTTTTTCTTTTTACCAAATTTACTCATTTTCTATTATACTCAAATTAAAACCTGTATTCGATTACTAAATAACAGCAGGAAAAAAATCTATTTAACAAATAGTTTAAATAATACAAATAATTGAAAAATAAAATATTAATTAATAGTAGAAAAATTATCATGGTATATTCTTCTCCTGATGTTATAATACAAATCTACATATATAATACAAAAATTTATACACATAAATAACAACACATAATAACAGAAAAAATATGAACAATAAGTGCATAGAATTAATAAAAATACTTACAAGAGTAAATGAAGTGACAAAATGAAGGAAATGAAGAAAAAATGGTGTTTTGTAAGTGAGAAATATGTATAAAATATTTGAGTATTTCGCTTAAAAAAATAGGGGATCTAAAAGATTAGCTAGAGAGGAAGAAACCCCACTAACTGGCACTGGAAATAGTGGTTGTAGGTGGCCAGAAAATGAGAAAGAGTGGAGGAGGTTTTGGGTTTTTGAGAGTTATGCAACGCTTGGAATAGTTTCTATCTAGTGAAGAAAGAAAAGAAAAGAATTTATCCACATGTGTAGCGTCGATTCTACGTGTCAACTGACGCTATCAACGTGTGTAGCGTCGGTTCCAAGTGTCAACCGACGCTATCCACGTAGGACATAACGTCAGTTGACATGGTGAACCGACGCTACGCTACGTGGATAGCGTCGATTCTACACCGAACTGACTTTAAACTCATTATAAGTCAATTTTTCCAAAAACTAACTTGACATATCGACTTAAATACCCTTTTTTGTAGTAGTGTTTATTTTATAAGTGAATAAATGTGGAGAGTAATGACACAACAATATTGAACATTTTCAATGAAAGATGTGGTGGTCTACGACTAAGGGAGTTTTATTTCCTTTTTCATAACTATATTTGCACATTTTAGACAATATGCAATTTATGTTTAGGGAAGGGAACTTCATTCTCTACTTTGATATTTAGTAAGTATTTTTTAATTTTATGAATTTTTTTTATTTTTAAGATGTTTTTAATCATGATTTGGGTATAAATTGATAAATATATGGAAATTAAATTCATGCATACTTGATATGAAATGACTAGGATAAAGAATATAACATGCTCGTTAAGATTCTTATATTAATTATATGATATGCTTGTTAGTTTTAATTAGATTGATTCATATTGCATTTATGGTGTTTATGCACATATTCATGATTAATTTTGGATTGTTTATGGAGAGAATTTATGGTGATTTATCGAGTTGATGAGATCTACCAGGTTTTAGAATCTATTTGATCATCTCTTGAGGCAAATTTCTAAATAGTATTTAATAAGAGAGATTATTTAGGCCTTATTTAAATCGATTAAGTCTTTCAAGCTAACCATTGTTAATATCCCTAGTCACCCATTCGAGTCCAATTAAGAATCTTTCATATCTTTAAATCACATTTTGTGCTTAATCAATAAGCATTATCGTTACCTTTGCACCTTTAGCTTGTAAAAAAAATCATGTATTATGCTATAGAGTAAAGTGAAATGTAATGCACCCTATAAAAAAAGACAACACAATTATCTCTCTAAAGAAAAAGAACAAAATTGGGAATGTTATAAAGTTACAAAAAAGAAAAGAAAAAAGCTATGGATTAAAAGAATATCAAAATAATGATAAGATAGAGTGCACTAAAGTATTAAGTAAAAACTCAATTATAGTTAAAAAGTGCATAATGAATAGAAAGAAAGCTAAGATATGGAGAGAGTCTAAATGTCTTCATTTATCGACCCCCACCTAGGCCTTATGTTATAAGCATGAAAATTCCTTTTTGATATTTAGCTAAGTGTATAATGATATTAGTTGAGAGTGATGTGAAAATAAACTTATGAGACTTATTCTAAGATAGAGTTAATTAACATGATCATATAAATTGATTTCATGAGTGCATTGGACGATATCATATGCCACACAAACATACGAATCAATTTTTCAAAAATATTACATATCCTTGTATTGAATTAAGTTGTTTGATGGAAATGTGAACCTCTATGCATAGAGTTAGATTTGGCTTTACTTGAAAACAAGTAAAGAATTAAGTTTGGAGGTGTGATGACTCTATGAAAGCATAGTCATCAATGCAATTTTTTGCTTAATATTTACTTATTTTATTCAATAAGTATTATTTTTTGGGTTAAAATGTTAAAATATAAATTTTCTAGTAAAAATGGGTGAAGATATATTTTTTGAGAATTTTCTTAATTTTCTTAATTTTTTGGATTTTTATAAATTTTTTAATACATGACCAATCAGAAGGCATCGCACGAATGTCATGCAAGTAGGGGAGTTGATCAGGCATGCCACGTGGATACCATGCCAAGCATCATCACCTGATTTGTAAATTCTTCTCATAGGGGTAACATGTTATCCATAATTGTGAATCATAGAATGTCATATGGTGTTGACTCAGCACGCGTTGACTACGACCAATCTGCACACGCCACTCATCGCGTGTTGATTCACCCAATGAATCTCCCATGCCATATGTCACTACACTATCAACTAGTGATGTTACTTTTTTTCTTTTTTCTTCTTAACTTTTATCTGAAGTTGATCTGATGATCTAGATTCCACCTAAGCCTAATTTAACCCTCTAATTGCCCCTAAACCATAAGAAGCCACAAATTATCAATTTTTGGAGCTAATAAGAGAGAAAAATATAGAAAAATTCAAAAGAAGATATAATTTTGTGGAATATTCAATAAGAGACTCATGCTACAATTCAAGAGATTAATTGTATTTATTCTTCTTCTTCTTTCTTTATCAATTTTTTTGGCTTTCTTTATGAAAAATATTAGGTTTATGAACAAAATTATATCCAACTTATTTATTATTCTAAGGGTCTTATGAACCTATTTTTCAAAATTTTATGATCTAATATTTTACCTCAATTATAATTTCAATCTAATTATATTATTTAATCTAATTTCTATGCTATTAATTTTTTGGCCAATAATTAATCTATAGAACTAATTAAATATATTTGAGAGAATTATTTAATTGTTTGTCTTGATTAAATAACATGCATAGTTTTTAGGCAGAGATGTATGATTCTTATAAATGTGATCCATAATTGATAAAATTAATGAGTAGTATGCAACTTAATTGATATGAGAGTGTAATTAGATTAATTACTATATAGTGTGTAGTTCACTTGAGAGAGAAATACATGCTAGGTTAGATTCAATTGATCATGTACTTGGTTGATGATTATATTAATGGTATTTTAGTGATTCATATGTTTAAAAAATTGGGGGATTAAGTATTCCTAAATATTTTCTCATATATTTTCTTAAGTGTCAAATTTGATTTAATTAATAATTTTTATTTATTTTTAGTTCTTTTAATTTTGCTTTCTTAAAACACCAAAACAAAAAAAATTGATTTTTATTTTTTGTTTTAAAAATTAATTTATAATTGCATAATCTCTATGATAGTGATTTTATTATTATTATATTACTTATTGCGATATGTATACTTGCATATTCATTACACACAATTTGTATTGATCAAAGAGGTGTCATGTGAATTGAATTATAGGATTTTGAGTTAATTTTGACATGAAATAGGTGGTAGTTCAATAATCAGTTGAATTTCATTCTGACGATCAACTAATAAAGTCATAAGATCAAGAAAAGGAAGAAATGATACATGAGAAGGAGAGACAATAGCTAGAGGGCTAGAATGATACAAGGCTATGGTACAAGATCTACACCTAGTAAAAGACCCATGTGGAGACAAAACATATTTAGGAGCAACAAATGACACATTATTTAAGGGTGTAAGCATAGTGAGAGACCTAACAGATATATAGGAGCCAATAAATGAAACAAGTAAAATAAAAACAAGTTGTGCAGATGAAGTAGGTACACTAGAAGTCAAAATAAGAATGAGTGAGCACTCATAACTAGATGGAGTAAGCAAGACAAATTGATCTGTTATAGTGCTATTAGAAGAATTAGAGTATGTATAATCTTTAAAATGGAAAGTTTGCTCATGAAAAATTACATGTCTACTAGTATACATTTGTTTGCTAGCTAAGTTTAAGCAAAGGCATCCAGCCTACAGAGGTGCATAGCATAGAAGCAAGCACTTAGAAGAGTTAGGAAGAAATTTGTGCTAATTATAATCACACAAACATGGAAAGAAAAGAGAATCAAATACATATAGAGCACTATAATCTGGTTGTTTATGATAAAACAGTTCATAATGGCTTTTAAACTAGAAAGATTTGTAAGGAAAATTATTAATAACATGAACAATTGAACAAAAGACACAAATCTAGAATTTTATAGGCAAAGAGGATTACAACAACAAAACAAGTCCCTTATTAACCATTCTTCTATGCCTACACTCAATAACCCTCTTTTGTTAGGATGTATGAAGGAATGTAATGTGATGTATGATGCTAATATCAAAAATTATAGTGTTATGAAAAAAAATTCTTTACCTTAATAAAATTGCACATATTTGATTTTATGTCAAAATTGCATTCTACCATTTTAAGAAATGATAGAAACACAAATTTAGCATTATTTTTGGCATTAGAAAGAAAATCTAATGATATTTGCTATGATCATCAACCATAAGCAAAAAATATTGAGCACCAATGTTAGCAACCACTTGAGAAACCTAGAGATCAATATATAACATTTCAAAAGGAGTGAAGGCACATTGATGTTGAGACTTGATTGGCAACTTAGCTATAGGAAAAACCTCACACAAACTAGTATTGGAATTAAAAGAGGGTTTAGGAAAAAAATAACATTCGACAAAGAGAGGAAAACATATCTTAAAGGATGTGCAAGTCTTGAGATGACATATGACAGTGTTGTTTGACAACATTTGTCCTCCAAAAGTGTAGAGACCATGGTTAGCCTTACCTTAAGCTATGATCTTCTTCATGTGAACATCTTAACAAAGAAATCAGAGGCATGAAATTCAACAAATTATCATTATTAGCACACAATTTTTGCACTAATAATAGATTGTGTGAGATGTGTGGTGCTTGAAAAACGCTAGGAAGTTTTAAAGGATAATCATGATCCAACAAAGTTCTGTGAACATATTTTGCAATTGAAAGGGAAAAGCCATTACTTATTGTGACATTATCAATCCCAAAGTATGAAGAATAGTCTTGCATAGAGCTCACATCACTGTTTAATGATGAAAAGGATCAAAATCAAGATGCTAGGAAAAAGTATTATCACCTGAATTATTTTAAGTTTCTATAACCATATCCCTAAGGTTGGTACCTCTTCCAAGCAAAATTTCTCTTAATTTAGCATTAATTCGTAGTATGTCTAAACTTAGTGCAAAACTAACAATAAACATGATTTCCATAAGAGTCACTACTATTGCTCACAAACTTCTTGCCTTTATTATCTTTAGAGTCTAAACTCTATGATGAATTAGAACCTCAACGTTGTTGAGACAAGAACTCTTAAAAATTCTAATTATTCTTGCTAAAGCCACTAGATTTAAAGGAATTGTTGCTAGGATGATTCTTAGCTTATGAGTTCTTAGGATTTACGGATTTGACATTCATTCCTCCTAAACTACCAATATTTGTATTTAACATGCTATTTTTAAATTGATGATCCAAGATCCACTCATTTGTAAGAAGATGACTATATAATTCGTCAAAAAGAGAGGATTAGAGCGTAGAGTTATACCAAACATAAAAGAATTCTAGTTGGAATCAAGGCTAGTAAGTGTATAGTACATGAAGTCATGATTGGGCACTAAGTAACTTACACCAACTAGATGATCGACTATCATTTTCATGCATATGATGTAATCTTCAATAGATAGACATCTTTTCTTGAAAGTTTACAATTGAAGCCTTCAATCCATTAACCTATTTCCAAAAGATGAAGAGAAAATAATGTCTAATTTACACCACATTTCAACAGTTGTGCCAATATTAACTAGATGATAGCTCATGCTTGGACTCATTAAACTATAGATTTAACTTTTGACAAGTCTATTATATCGATTCCTTTGCAAAAACAAAGAATTCATCTATGTGGAATCAACAAGATACCAAGAAAGAGGTGATACAGATGCATCTATAAAATCCTCGAAGCCATAGGAAATTATAATTGACAGCATATGCTCCCTCCAAAGTAGGAAATTTGTACTATCAAGTTTAATCGTGAAGCTAGTATTAATTGGAGGACTTGCAACACCATAACCACCAGAAACCTGACTATAAGATTAAACTTTCTTAACTTTGTTTGCCATTGATTAAAGCTCGATGAACACCGGAGAAAAAAAGTTGAAGAAGGAAGTGCAATATAACAACAAGTAACAAAAAAATAAGGTAAGCAAAATCCAATAAAATTTTCTTGTGCTCTGATTGATATCATGCAGAACAAAGAAGACAATTGTAAAAATTGTTATTCCCTTGATTTCATTAAATGAATTACAAGGCAAGATATTTATATGAAAGGTATCTATTAAAATATACTTGTCTACAAGTGATATCTATTGGAACTAACATATGTTATCTATCATAACAAGGGATAATATAATTTGTATATGCATTTCAACACTCATTGTTGAATATTGTTTTTAGGGTCATTGACCTTTGTTTTCTATATGTTGCTAAAAAAATCATGGCTTTCTAAAATGTTATTGTTTTACCATTAATTATAAACATAAACCTATGTTTTGCAAACAAAAAAAAAGAAACTTTACTTTAAGCTTTTCAAAAAAACTCCATGACTTATCAAAATAAGAAATAAACTCTTTTTCTTTAGAATTAATGTATTTGTATCATAATGATAATAGTTTTATATATATTGATACTATCGTCTATAAAACTTCCCAAAACTTGCTCATTCTAGCTAGCTTACAAAATAACATAAGTTTCATCATGGAATTCAAGCCATGAGAAAAAAATCATAATACAGATATGAAAAGGCAAAATACACCAAGATTTTTAGTTCAGAAAAATACACCAAGATTGCCTCATAGCTAATTAATAGGTAATGGAGTTTTTAATAATCTCATATTTGGTTTGTAAAATAAATTTTAATTAAATGATGGCTGCCTTGACACGAATAAAATGCCCTTTTAGAATTTCTCTTTAATAAACACAAGGCTGGAAATATAATAAAATGAAAATTTTTGTTTATCAATATTCATTAATTTATATTTAGATTTCAATGCTAAACGATTTTTATTGCTGAAGCAAAAAACCAAAGTTTTTTTTTTGGGTAGTGATAAGTTGTCAAATCCATAACACAGCTACAAAAAGTTGTTAAATCCATAAGATTATGGGGTTTTCCCAAAAGTTAATGACAATAATAACAATGCTTAATATCATTTTTAAACAAAGTGTGACCCTAGCTATCCTTTTAGTGTAATAATTACTCTTTGTTTAACATGGCAAAAGGTGTTCTTAATTAATTTTTAAGAAAGTTAAATTAATTTTCTGTAACATGGTATTAAAATGGAGATTTTTTACTCAAATATCAATAACACGTTTTTGAAGTTTGAATAAACACGCGTTTATCCTTCTTAATGTTTACGTATCAAACTTGAATGTACCTTTGGAAATGATATAGTAGTTCTATGTTTGCTTAGTATACTCCTCTTAAAATAGAATAAAGGGATAATGATTAAATTATTTTCTTTTAGAAGAAATAGAATTATCATTCCTCTTCCGGAAGAATAACTTGAATAGGCCCTCCACCGGACAAGAATCTGGCATTGATCTTCTATTTACTTATTTAAAACTTATTTAAAAAATGAGGATATCTTAAAAGTATTTTATTTATGTGTTAATATCATTTCTATCACAATTAAAATATTCTATTTTATTATCTCGATTCAAGTATGTTATTTTTTTAAACTATTTTAAATGATATTATCTCTTTTTTGATTAAATTTTGATACATATGTACTACATACAAATTAAAAAAGTGAATTTATGAAAATTTAAGAAAAAATACAATAGAAAAATAGAATTATGATTGCATTTCTTAAAAGATAAAAAAATTAATGGTATGATTTTTTATTGTAAATTTCTTTGTCATTTTGTTAAATTTTTTAAATTTAAATTATTGATGATAATAACAATGTATTAACACAAAATAAATAATAAATTTGAATTATTTGAATTATTATTATTATATAAGTTTTGATACCTTAGTTAATATATTGATGTTTTTATACTCTATGTTATTAAATATTTTGTTTTAATATCCTAATTTAATTATCCATACATCTTTTAGCTATTATATTATTATTTTTTACTATTTATTTTTTTCTTTTCCTTAAATTTTTGTATAAGTGTTTGTCTAATTTGATATGTAATATGTAAGACATTTATAGTCAACTTTGACCTGTAAGATTTATATAATAAATTTTGACTAAAAAATAATAAACTTTATTTAAAATGGTTAAAAATATTAAAATATTTTATTTTAATAACTTGAGATAGAAAGAGTAATAATGTATTAACTTAAGTATCTATAAATTATATAAGCCATAAAATTCGCATATTTTTTTATAGCTAATTAAAAAAATTCTCATATTTTTATAGCTAATTAATAAAATCTTTCATTTTTTTCTAAAAGAATCCTTTCGTTTACTTTGAGAGGCTGTACACTTAATATTCATTAAGCACTAGTAAAGTAGTAGTATGTTTGTTGAAAACAACCCTAAACTCTACGTAGAACTAGCAATGTTTGAAGAAAACAACCCTAAAACCTTAATTAAATCAAAGGTAGGTAGGTAGGGTATATGGATAATTAAACTGATACAATTATTTTATTATTATTATTATTATTATTATTATTATTATAAAAATATATTTTAATTTATTACATTTTGGTGTTACTATTTTTGAAAAAAATTATCAATAATAAATTATTATTATTTTAATAATAATTTAAATTATGACAATATTATCACTTATATTTTAATATATAAGGAAAAAATTAAGGCAACTAAAATAAAAAAAATAACAATCATATTATCATAATTATTTTTGTTATGTGACAACAAAACAAAAATATATAAAATAAATTTTTTAATATTTTATTTAATTAAACTTTAATAACAATATTGTAGGATAAATTTAAGGTAATAATATTGTTATTATAAAAATTGTTATTGCTACAATTAGTTTTTATTAACCAAAAATTTATTCATTAATAATGATAATTTAATAAATTTTAAGAATATAATAGATATTTTATACATTTTTATTATAATAAAAAATAATAATCTTAACTATATCAATATCTTAAATTTATTATTAATAAAAAATAAATGAAATGATTTCACATTCATTTTTGTTATTCAAACAATAAATACATATATAATATTATATATTTTTTAAATTAATTATATTATATTTTCACTACTAATCGATAAAATTGTAAATAATTATAAAAATAATTATTTTTATTATATTTATATCAATACTTTAAAATAACTATGTTAATAATATTATAATAATACGGGTTAAAAATTAGAATAAATTCATGCCTTTTTAGCAGCGCTTTATTTCGAGGCGACACGAGCATTACCCCGGCGTTTCCTCCCATTAAGTCCTGGAAACTCACAAATCTAATTCTATGGATTCTCGTGATTTCCTTTGACTTAATGTCCTTACTCTTTAACATTATATACGAAAATGTCCCTCATTTTTTTCTATCCTTTTTTATCTCAGTAATTCAGAACTAATAACTTACATAGATCACTGATCGATGAGTAATATGGAAGCTCTGTACATATACAATTAAGCATGCATAGATTTCATCACAACTCCAAAGTCTTATCTTGATCAACCCTATTTTAATAGTCTCAAAGTTGTCCAAATCAAGCACATAAAACCAAATAATTTTAGGTTCATGATCTTATGTCGTAGCTGCCAACCTATTACAAGATATTATTTCTTTTTAATTAATTTAGGATAGGATATTGGTATAATTTAAATTGTTATTTACGATTATTTCTTTCGATATCACGTCCAGGACATCAATATTATTTATAAGTTTAGATAATCTTTAATTTAATAAAATTTTATTGGATTGAGTTAACATAATATCAAAATTGAGTCTAATTTTATCGATGATTTGTATTTTATCCTTAACAATCTTTTTTGTGAGACCACCTATATCTGTGTAGAACAAAATCATTAATTTTTCATCGATCACATATCCGCAAAGATCTGGGTAATAGTATTGCTTAAAACATTAAGATATAATTAATATTAAAAATAAAATTAGTATTTTAAGTATATTTATTGTGTCAACGTGACAATACCATTGCTCTTAATGTATATATCTTATTGATCCAATGAAGTATTACTTAACAATCCCTTTGATCTGGGTTAATCTACTTTGCTTTACTTGTAAGGTACGTAGTTTAAGTTAATCTCATTTGTCCAATATTCATTTTAGAAAATAGTTTATTAATTTCAATTGTTTACTAAAACAACATTAATATACAACAGAGTTTATATTTGAGTAATGATATATTGTTATAACAATTTTTATTATTTTTAACATAAAATTGTATGAATAGTCTATTATATTTTTATAATTAATTATGATTTATTATCATTAATAAAAATCAAATTATGGTAATATTATGACCAGTTATAAATCTGGATAGGGAAGTACTATATATCTTCTTCTACAATATTGTGTTTTTTTTATTTTTATTGAAGATTCAATTTCATAAAGGGTATAAAGGTAATGAGGTAAAATTGGTTATCACAGTCAAAGTGTGGTCAAAGTTTATTTAAATTGTTTTTATTTTTTAAATAAATCATGGTTGGACTAGTGAGTATGAATGCGTGCAAGCATGCAAACGGATAATTGACCTGCCTGTCAACAACTTTCACACACAAAGAAAGAAACAAGCAGACCAAGAGAACCGACACGTGGCGGTCAAAATAGATAGTTTGAATTTGGCCCAAAAACAAAAAGAAGTTGAAACGGCGTGATTAATTTGAGTTCACAGCAAATAGAAGACAGTGGCAATAAAACTATGAAACTATTCGATCCTCCCTTTAATTTTTCATTAACATTACTGAATAGTGTCTCCGATTCTCAAGAAAACAAACATATACACACTCTCATGCCCAGATTCTTTCTCTTCTTCGACATTATAATCTCTTTCTAGTCTTAACTTAATCCTTTCTTTAATTTCTCTGCAATTTTCTTTATCAATTTCAACTCTAGTCTCTCTCTATATTAATTATCAGGGTCTCGAACACTTTTGGAGCTTAATCTTTCTTTTTCTCTGTGTGTGTGTGTATGTGTGAGAGAGAGAGAGAGAGAGGGAGGGTTGTATGAGGGTAGTGAGAGAGATTGAAGAAAGCGAGAGAAGTGGGTTATTGTCTCCTTATTGTGGTGCACTTCAGTCAAAGAAGCCTCATATTTATGCTCAAGAATTTGGCGGGAACTGTGTCATAATCAACATTTGACAGGTGATTTTCTTTTTTAAGTAACTTTATTATATTCTACTAATAAATCTATAAGTTCTGAACAACTTCATTTGTTAGGTAAACGACGACGCTTAGATTCGCTTCTAAGAAATTAACCAACTTGCTTGAGTTTAATATAATCTTAGGGTATCCAAAGTTCACTAATACTAAGATTATACAAATTTAATTGCATTCATTTTTATATTAACATTACTATTATAGAAGTAATCATCTTATTTGACTGTCATATTATCATGACTCCAAATCACATGTATATATTTGCATGCTTTCTATATCAATGCAGCTTCAAGTTCAACATATAAGATCTATCTACAAGATGAGTGTTGAGGACATAAATTTGCACCTATGTCTTTTATGTTGTGGCATATATGAATATTATTAAAAAATATTGAATTTTCAAAATAGATTTACACATGGCATGATATAAGAGGTATGAGTGTAAAAAACATTACAAATTCATGTAATCTTATTATTTTTCTTTTTTATACAATCCAAGGGGCTAAGATCTCTTTATTTTTAAAGAATGAAAAATTATTCAACTTTTACTTAATTAATTGGTAATGATAATTTAGTAAGCAAAAAATTGTTTTGCATCAAGTTTTTTTTTTTTGTGAAACAACAATTGATAATTAAAGCAATTTATTATAAGCTATCCTAACTAATAATAAGATACCACATCCATTGCTGCTTCAAAACAACTAACATACATATAAAAGTGCTTTTTAATAAAATGCTAAAAGAGTCCGTGCATGTGTAACACACATATTTTGTTTTTTTTTTCTCCATATACCTGATCACTACTACTCAAATATATTTTAAAACAAACTTCCATATTCATGTTGTGTTTCAATCTCATAGAGAATCGGAAAAAGGTATGAAATGTTAGAAGCGGCGATTGTGTGGTATGAATTTGTGTTCACGTGTTGCTTTGTCACATGGAAATTCATTGTAAGTTTTGATCTTTTTATTTATTTGTAATGATATGTAATATGACTAGTTTTATAAAAATTAATAACTCGTGTATTATATAATTTTTATACTCATATTTGTATAAATATTAGTTTAGAGTTTATAACTAAAAAGCTAATTTATTATATAAAGAATCGTATCTTAATTTATACACCGAACATGTATAATTACATACATGTATGATCGTATACTTCAGTATGTGACTAGGGCAGGAAACGTAATTAGGGTTTCATAGTATATATTTTATTAAAGCTTAGTGGATGACACACCATACATATGTATATATATATATATATATATATATATAGAGAGAGAGAGAGAGAGAGAGATTAATTACAGAGTACCTAAAATTTTTAATATATTTCTACCTTTTGACGGGTTCGAAAACCAATTAGGTGGTCAACAAATTTATACTTGGGGGAACCAAACTAAATCCTTCAATCTTTCTTAATATCCTTTTGGAATCCATTATTTTTATTTCAGAAAGACTCAAATTTATTTTGAAAGAGAGTATTGTAATCTTTACTCATTCGTGAAGCTGCTAGTACTTTTAATATTTAATATGTCGGGACTAACCCAATAAAATAATTCGTGTCCGTACACACACTTCTTTAACACATGCAGGACTCGGGGATCCACAAATTTGGGTGGTGGTTTTTTTTTTTCTTCCCAATTTTGGAGAGATCTTCTCTGATTAATGGGTTTAATTGATCAACGTCTCTTCTATTCATCAGTTTCGATTATTTATTTTTTTAATTTTTTAAGCATTTAAACTTTTAATATAATTTATTGATTCAACAAACATCTCTAAATTCAAATATTATCTTTTGAAATCTAACATGATATCAAAAAATAAGTTTCTGATTCAACAAACATCTCTAATTCACCCCTTACAATCATCTAGTCGGTTGATACATGGGATTATATGTTTGGTAACTCTTGTCTACCCATATTTTGTCTCATAGATTAGAAATTTGGAAGAGCATGTAGAGAGAGAGAGAGTGAAAGGGGTCCGCGGTAGCTTAACTTTACGTAGAGTGTCGATATTGAGAATGGGGAGATGATTTAGATAGTGTGGGAATGCTGGGCTTTGAGGAGTCATTTATTGCATAGAACGAGGACGAGAGTTCCAATAACCACAAGTGGGGTTTAGAAAGAGAAACTCATTAGTATAACATATATATATATATATATATATATATATATAGGTGGGTGGTTTTGTATTTTTCCAGTTGGATTTGTCTCTGTTCAAAGTCCATAAAGCTATGGAACTTCTGGGACTAATACTTTATTCAAAACTGTTTACATATTTTAAGCTGGTTAAGGTTTGCAAATTTTTATTAAAATTATTTATTTTATATGAATATGCATCAATCTTGTTATATATATATATATGTTGGGGGCACAAACATTATATTAAATGTATACAATATATAATATTAATTTTATTATTAACAACGTTATATGCTTTTTTATTATTATTAAATGTGATGTTAAGACGTGAGATATTAAAATGATTTTTGAAGAAATTATTAATAAATAATGAGTTATATATATTTTTAGCATGAAAATTGTTTCAAGTATTAAATGCTCACACTTCATATAAAAATCATATTTTATACAACAATCAATTTTCTTTCATTAGACTAGCTAATTGTAGATATTGGTTATTTGTGTACTAGTAGTTTGTTTAAAAGCTTATTATTTATTTATTGAAATTAGGATTATCAATGTTTTACATTATATAATACAAATATAACCCGGATAAAAAAGATTAATTAAATTGATTAATAATTTTTTCATGTATTCATAATCTTGTTATTTTTAATATTATAAACATAAAACACAAAAAAAACTTAAATAAAATAACATTTGTAAAATAAAATATAGAGAATTCTTCCTGGATACAACTATGGAAAATATTTCTACAACAAAAAACAATGTTATATATATCAAATTATATATAAGTGATTGATTAGTTATTAATTGTACAAGAATACTAGATATTGAAATAAGTGTAAGATCATATAATAACACCAAGACCATTGAATTATATTATGATATATGTATTAAATTATAATAAAAACATTTTTTTTTCAACCACAAATTACATTACATTATAATAGTGTTGCAAAAATATATTTTTAATAATAAACTGGTATTTTAGTTGTGAATATTATGCATTTATTAGATAATAGATATAGGTAAAAATAAAAATAAAAAATTGCTAATCTATTTGAAAATATAGCACATGTAGCAGCGTATATAAAATTACCGTATTATATTAGTTGTGGCACTCGTGTCCCTCGTAATATCTAGTAAAGTCTGTCTATGAAATAAAAATAATTTTATTAAATTATTATAGTAGTATTATTGTAAGTATGAGTTTGTCTTTAAGTGTTGGAATACTATGACAGTGATCAGTCAGACTATCCCTAAATTGACCAAATACTGCACAAGAGGTGAGAGACTTAAGAAGAACTCATAAACACAAAACCTTAATATCTCTCTCTATCTCTCTTCTATCCTGTTTAAATAGCTTCTCTCATTTCATTGCTCTCTCTTTTCAACCTTTCCTGCTCCTTTATCTTCTTATTCTCTCATGTCCCTTTAAATACTTTTTCCTCCACAAAAACACAAACATATATTATAAGGACACAGATCAAGAGAGAGATATCATTTTGAGATTCACTGTTCCAAACCCTAGTTTCAGTTATTTGGGTACCAACCTAATTTATATGATTCTTCATTCTTTCTATTCCTCTGTGCATATATTTTATATATATATACTGCTCTTACTGAATTCTTAATGTTTTAATATTAATATCTGTAATTATAACTGGTTTTTTTTTGTTGCATGCACAGGAGATTTTTGATTCATTTGAATATAGAAGAAAGGGGGCTCAATGAATTCAAACAACTGGCTTTCTTTTCCTCTATCTCCAACACATGCTTCATTATCAACTCATCTCCATACATCACAAGCTCATCAATTTTCACTTGGTTTGGTTAATGATACAATGGACAATCCTTTCCAAAACCAAGGTGCGTACTAGTTATTACTCATGATCTTCTTCTTCTTACAAAAATAGATTAATTGATTTAATTAATTTGTGTGGATTAATTTGTAGAGTGGAATATGATAAACGGTCATGAGGGAAGCAGTGAAGTACCAAAAGTGGCAGATTTTCTTGGGGTTAGCAAATCTCATGAGCAGCAGTCAGATCTTGTAGCCTTCAATGAAATTCAAGCAAACGATTCAGATTATCTTTTTCATCATCAAAACCACAATAGTACTCTAGTTCCTGTTCAAAAC